>CM053595.1:159625391-159664408 GCA_028646575.1 Pseudocheirus occidentalis
AGAGAGAGAGAGAGAGAGAGAGAGAGAGAGAGAGAGAGAGAGAGAGAGAGAGAGAATATTTCCTTCAGCAGAATTTAGCCAGCAAAACACTGAATATGTTAATGTAGCTTAGATTTGAAATGGAATTTAGAGTGGTTTGTGTATTAGAGTGTCTCTCTGACCTCTTGTCCCAGGTGTGCTTCTGCTGGAGCTTTTAGTTCCTGATGGTTGATCTCCAGGTAGACAAATGTTCAATTGAAAGGGATAAGGAGTGACCCATTTCTCACTTGATTTGTCTTCAATATCCAGGGGTTTGTGAAGAAGTTGATGAATAGAATGAATGAGAGATTCCCCTAGGCATCTGAGGTGGGCCAGAGCTAAGGAGATTTGGAACTGCATTGCTTAGTAGGGACTCTGGTACTCTTTGAAAACGCAACTGTGTATCTAGCTTAGCTGCTTTTGGGTCTTTCCTGTGAGCCTTTTAAAATTCTACCCATAATGTAAAACCAAATGGGCAAACTCTATTTTTTATGCCAAAGTCAGCTTTTCCCATGAATTTTTGTCTCTACAAATAAAATAGATGTTTGCCTTTGTTTGGGTGCCACTTTGAAAACTTTCCGTCACAAGGCTTTTAAGAGAGTTTATTATAAATGAGAAAGAAAAGCACTAAACATCGAAAAGAGCTCTAATGCAGTCTTCTTTTTTCTTGCTCCTGACCTTCCTTGACTGCATTTTGCATTAATGAGCATCACGAAGTGCTATGAGATCATCCTGAGATGAATAGTGATTGGTAAGTGCAAAGTCCTCCTTTTGCATTTGGGTTAGGGAGAGGAATTCAAAATTCTAGGCAGAAGGAGAAAGCAATCTCTTTCTCACCCTCTTCCCATATCCTTTTCTCCATGTAAGAATGGTGAATTGTCATTGGAGCTAATATTGACCAAAGGCAACTGCATTGAGCACTGCAGTATGGTGGAAATAGGATGAAATCATTCATTCAATGTTATTGTGGGTTTCTTTGAAGCTATCCAAAACAGTACAAGGTGCTGTAGGGATGTAAGAGGCAAGATTACTGGACAGAGATGGTCTATAGCATGTATGGCAATACTCCAGTCCTAGCCTAACTCAAATGTAGAATTCTGGAGGAATACTTGCCAGAGTCTTGCCTTTTCATGGGTAGAGACACTGTCTTTTCTTGTGCTGCTCTTCTTTTTTGCTCATGAAGAAGATTTTTCATGGACTACTATGAGTATTTAGCATCTTGTATATTTTCTGGGAGATGACATAAAATTTGTCCTTTACCCTATAACCATATTATATGTTTTATGCCAGTATAGAATTTAGAGACCTGTCCTTCTGTCACATTTGGGAAATCCTAGATATGATTTATACTTAAGTTTTATTTTGGAAACTGTCCTGAATTAATCTAGGTTGAGGCAATAAGTCAAAGAAAGATAAATTGACCATTTTGGATCAAGCTTCCCATCACAGGATCTCAATCTCTGTGAATCCAGAGTTCTAGGAGGACCTTGGTTTATGGGTTGTGCATCTTAAGTTTGAGTTAGTTTTTTTCCAAATTTAATTTATTTTTTCTACTCTCAAGTATTACTGATTCATACTAGAAATGTAGACATTAAAATTTCAAGATCTTTTTCAAAGAAACTATTTTCTAAACATGTTTTTACTACCATGTACTTGTACAGTTTCTATTTGAACCACAATTCACAATTAATTGTTTCTGTTAAGTTGCATCTTACTATATACATCTCATTATTCTAAATTAGTGATTCTTTTTGGATCCTGACTCTGTTATCCAACGTGTTCACTTTCCTTTTCATCTTTGTGCTATTTACAAATTTGATAACTATGATTTCTCTCTTCTTATCCAAGCAACTGAAAAAAAATGTTGTTAGACTAGGACCAAAGGATATTGAATAAGTACCATGGACAGAGAAGGGCTGCCGGAACGGTGGGAGAGCTCAAGATGAGGTCATAAGAAAGCACTGAAGATTTTTTGCTTGCTAGAAGAGAATACGTAGGAGGGACATGATCATTTTTTATAAGGATTTGAAGAATTGTGGTGTACAAAATGCATATTCCTTTTCCCCCTTAGTCTCAAAAGCAGGAGCAATGTCAGGAAATTGCAGAAATACAAGTTCTCTTTCAATGAAGGGGTTGGGGGCAACTTCTCACAATTAAAACTGTCCAAAAGTAGAATGGGCTGTCCCACGAAGAAATATGGTCTCAATCACTGGCGGCATTTAGAAAGTCACTAGATGAGTAATTGTCTGGCATCTTATAGAGGGGCTTCCTGGATAGGTACTGGTTGAACTAGATGGATTCTGAGGTCTCTTCTTCAGAGAAGAACTCTGTGATTTTATGACTCTTCCCTTAGTAGAAACAAATCTCTTTTTTCATTTCGTCAGTTTGGTCCCCCAACAAAACATTGATTTTATAAAGAGAAAAAAACCTATTGAACACTATATATAGGTTGTAAGTTTCATGAGGGCAAGGACCATATTTTATCCAAACTTTATATTTTTCTTGACTTCCATCATTGTGCTCTGTGGATAACACATACTTAATAAATGATTGTAGAAAACAAAAAGTTGATTGATATCTTCAGGAGTAAAACAAAGTAGAAGAACATTATTTAATTGGAATGTCCACAGACATAATTAATGGTAAACTTACACTAAAATATATTTGAAAGACTGTGGAAAATTGGAAGAGTTATTACAAAATTGGACAAAAACCAACATTGTCCTGACTTTCCCAAAAAGGAAGAGTTAAGAGCAGGCTGTTGAGCTCAAGTCTGATTCCCAGCAAAAATTTAGGATGCATTATTAAAGAAATGGTTATTGAATATCCAGAAAGGAAAGTAATGATCACCAAAAAAAGCTAGCTTGGTTGATAAGAAACAGGCCATTTTAGTTTAACTTTATTTCCTTTTTGACACACTAACCTGGTAGTGCAGTAACAATGCATTAAATGCACACTGTATTCTGGGAAAAATGCTAAGTATTTAGGATACAGAAAGACAAAAGCTCTTTCCTTCAAGGAGCTAACAACCTATTGGGAGAGACAAACAAATAAATACAAATAAGGTATATGCAGGATAAAAAGGAAATATTTTTAACTGTCAATAAGTAAGTGTTTATTAATCTCTCACCATGTGTTGGGCACTGTTTGAGACAGGGGGGATAAAAATACAATGGATAGAACAATTCTTACTTGCAAAGAGGATACATGTAGGCTAAATCCAGTCACTTACAAATTGACATATGACTGGAGTAAATTTTAAAAAAATCCACATTGACTTCTCTCAATTAATAAAACTAGAAGACATGAAGAAATTACAGGTGTCTGAAAGGATGGCTTAAGGTTCTCTTTGCAAAGGCATATATAAAGGTTAGGGACATTATTTTCATCATGTGCCCAAAGGCACTAATAATTATAATTGCATTTCACGAGACAGTTCATTTTGTGTAAACAGAGCGCTCAACAGACTACAATCAAATAATATTAAAAAAATAAGAACTTAGGTTCCAGGCACTGTGCTACATGCTAAGGAAACATACATACATACATATATATGTGATCACTTCCTTCATCTATAATTTGTATGGGAATCCTGTTAATGTCAACTTAATACATATCTATATGTATATCTATCTATCTATCTATCTGTATGTATGTATGTATGTATGCAAAAACAAACAAAAATTCAACATAATCCTTGGTCTTGAGGAGCTTATATTCAAGTGGAGAAAGACTGTACATAGTTAAAATGCAGATGGTGAATTCCAAGATTTTTTGTTTGTTTTTTTCCCAAGAAGACATTGAAGATATAAATCTATGATACTATGACTTCAGTGACAAGGTTAACAGTGGGGAGTATGGCGAAAACTAATGGCGGAAATATTTTTTAAAATTAAATTTTATGTTTATTTTTCATTTACATCATTCAATTCCACAAGACTTTGAGTTACAAATTTTCTCTCTGTCTTTCCCCTACCTACCACACCAAAACTGTAATCCCAGTGTACACTCCTCCCCCAATCTCCTCTGACTTTCCAGTAGGGCAAGGTGAATCTCCATACCCCAGTGCCTGTATATCTTATTTTGCAGTTGCATGTAAATAATAATATTAATAATATTTTTTTAAACATTTGATTTTAAAACTTTGAAATCCAGATTCTTTCCCTTCCTCCCTCATCACCCACACTTACTGGGAAGATAAGCAATTCAATATAGGTCATACATATGTAGTTATGCAAAACATTTCCATAGAGGATATATTGTGAAAGACTGAATATATTTCCCTCCATCCTATCCTACCCTCCACTTGTTTGATTCTCTACTTTGTCCCTGTCCTTTTACAAAACTGTGTGCTTCTAACTACTCTTCCCCCAACCTGTCCTCCCCTCCATCATCTCCTCTCATCCTCTTCCCTCCTACTCTCCTGTAGGGCAAGATACCCAACTTAGAGTGTGTGTCATTCCCTCTCTAATCCAAATTCAATCAGAGTAAGGTTGGCCCATTCCCTTTTGCCTTCCTGTCCTTTCCCTCCATTGTAACAGTTATCCCTTGTAGCTGCTGGTTGGGGCTACCCTGGGGCTAAAACAGTGGGCTCACTCAGGGCTTCCAGCTTGCTGTGATGGAGGCCTGCTGGGCTGCCTTCAGTGGGAGATTTGTTTCTCTCTGTCACTTTGTGGGTTTTGTAGCACTAAAATTTGTTTACAGTAATACTTTATAGGTATTTGAGTTGGTTATAGGGGGAGCCCACAGAGTTTTCCTGCTTCTATGTTGCCATCTTGACTCCCTAAAAAGGAAATATTTTACAAAGAGAAAGCACTGGAATTAAAAAGAGTTTGGGAAAGGCTTTCTATAGGAGATGGATTTTAACTTGAACTTAAATGAAGTCATGGAAGTCAAGAGACAGAGATGAGGAGGAAGAACATTCCAGGCATGGGGGAGAGCTAGAGAAAATGCCCAGAGAAGAAATATGGGAGCAGCTTGTTTGTGGAATAGGAAAGAAACCAGTGATCCCCAGGTCTTAGAGATTCCCATTCCACTACTCTCACCATTATGAAGCACTTCCTTCATCTATAAATTGTATAGGAATTCTGCTAATGTCAACTTAATGCATCAAACACTTTTTAAGTACATACTGTATGCTCCTGGGTAACTCTCTGAAACTACAAGTTGCAGAATTATTATTGTTTTGCATAGTAGGAGTTTCCTCACTAGCAGTTCTCTGCACTTTAAAAAAAAATCACAGATTTGAACCCAAATTTTCAAAATGTGCAAAACATTGTGTGCTCTCCTGGAGAGTGGTCATTTAAACTTTTCTTGGATATTTCTAATAAACGGAATTACCTTTTATGATTATATTATCTATTAATTATTATAATACCTTTTGAGGTAGCCCATTCTACTTTTAGACACCTCTAATTGATAGTTATTTTTCCCTTTCCACTAATCCTAAATTTGCCTGTCTATACCTCCTACCCATTTTTCCCAACTAGATTCTTTTAGGGCCGAGAATTATTTGTCCAATCACTTTCTCATATGGCAGTCCTGCAGAAAATGAAGATGGTGATCATGTCCACTGCCAATCTTTTTTGTATTCTCCAAGATAAATCTCTAGTTCCTTCAACAGATCACAAATATAGTGAAAGAAGTACTGGTGCGTACCCAAGATGTTTGAAATTGTAAATTACAGAAATATATTAAATAAGAGCCTCGGAGAAACTCATTAAAGACTGGTGACATGAATATGTTTTCAGAAATTTGAAAATCTTGATAGCAATAGAGTTGGCCATCCTATCCTACAAGAATGAAAATGAGCCATCTGGTGGTGGCCTCCTAAAACTGCAGTCACATAGTCTTGGTAGGTGGCTCCAGTAAGAACCTGAAGGAATATGTCAATGCAATTAAACCTTTGTAAAATGACAGCAGAGATTATCTAATCAGAAGCTGGAACTGATCCAACATCCTCCTTCCAGAGCCAAAGAAAACAAAGAAACTGTTAGGAACTCGGCCAAAGACTGAAGGATGGCTCACTGCTACTTCTGTGACCTCACAAGAACCTTGGTCGGGAGTTAGCGCTAGGTGTTTGAGGATTTCACAGCATATTTTTTTCCAGAAGATTTCTGGGAGTCATAGGATTTTTAGAAATTCCAGATAATTTGGTGTTAAATTTTAGAAACTGTGGTTTGTGATTATCATCCCTGATTCACTTCTAGTACTCAGACATCTATGCAGAAATCTATATATCATTTTCCGTCTGATCTGAAAGGAGCAGGATTGAATTAAATTAAACAAACATCTTTCAAGGGCCTATTATGTGCCAGCAACTATGCTAGATGCTAGAAATACATAAAGAGAACAAAATAGTCCCTACCATCAAAGAGCTTATGTTTCCTGTGAATAGACACAATATGTATACTAATACCTACCAGACAAGATAATTGGAGGAGGTAAATAGTGCTTGTAACTGGGCTAATCAGAGGAAAACTTCATGGTGAAAGTGGTGACTGAATTGAACCTTGAAGGATGGTAGCAATTACAAGAGGCAGAGACATGTTCCAGTGGGGAACTACAGAGATGTCAAGGAGACTGAGAACTGAGAACAGGTGATTGCATTTTGCAATGAAGAGTGATTGTCTCATTACTGGTGGAGTAGTTTTATATCAGTTAAGAGATGAATAGTCAACTAGTCTCAAAGCTTATTGGAAAAATTAAAATTGAGAGGAGTAACTTTGGGTATAGTGAAGATGTTAAATTTGAACTAAGAAAACTGAATCCTGTCTTTGGCCAAAACATTTAATATCCTTGGGCCTCAGTTTCCTTATCTGATAATGAAGAGTCAGGGTTGTGCAATATTTCCTCTAGGAGTAAATCTAAAAGATCTAGGTAATCTAAGTGAAATAATAAGAATAGTAATCGTAATTCATAGAACTGAGGAGTTAATGGAGGAGGTGTTGAGTGTAGTCAGAGTACTCTTTCTACCACTTTGATAGTATATTAGATGACAGAAGGAGGATGAAAACTTGGGAATGCACAGATAATGGAAGGATTTTTTTACACTGGGAGTCTAGTTCATGTTTATAAGGGTAGCTAGAAAGGAGCTAACAGAAAGGGAGAGGTTGAAGATGGAGGAGAGAAGAACTGAACAATGAAAGTATTGGAGGAGACAGAAAGGGTTGGGTCAAGGGTGAAAGTAGATGAGTTACCTCATTCCATGAGACTAGTGGAAAAGGGTAACAAGTTTGGTGAAGATGTTGAAAGACTTTGATGTGTGGAGGAAGACAGATGGAGTATATGATGGACGATTTCAATCTTCTCAGTAAGTTGGAAGCAAGGTCTTCTTTCAGGAGAAGAAAAGGTAGAATCCTATGGACTAAATTTCAGCTGAGGAGAGATAGGTTGTTCTCACGAATAAAATCCTGATGATATAAAGGGAAATCATCTTGAAGAGGAGGGAGAAATGAATTGTCAGAAGAGGTTGAAATAGATATGTAGAGAACTAACTGACCAACAACTTTTACTTATTTTTAAAAACTAGGTCTTCCTATTTCACCCAGGTTGGAAGTACAGGAGCTATTAGAGGGCTTGATCCAAATCTAATCAGCACAAGAACTTTGACCTGTTGTGTTTCTGACCTGGGACAATTCACCCATTCTTAGGCATTCTGGTGGCCACTCTCTGCCAAGGGCTCACTATACTGCACTCAGACTTAAAAAGGATACTCAATTGGCTCACCCCACTGGAGCTCAGAACTCTAGAGCTCAAGAGATCTTCCTGTCTTGGCCTTCCCAATAACTGGGGTTACAGGTCAGTGCTACCACACACATCTCAATTCAAGTTTTAGAAGCTATGTGCTAAAGATGGAAGCAGGCAAAATAAAAGATAAATGAAACATGAATCTTCAGATTTGGTCAATGAATTTTTTAAAGTTTTGCTTAACTATAATTATGTTAAAAAGTAGAGATTATAATGTTAGTGGCAAGAGTGAATTAACGGCTAGTGATGGAGAGGCAAACAAAAAAATACATAGGTGAAACTTTTAAAAACAGAAGAAAACAAAATTAAGTTCAAAAGGATGATCAAATAGGGCAATTTTATATGAACACATTTTACTGGTGGGAGAGGAGTTGTTTTTACATTGCTGAAATCTCCTCCTGCATCCTTCCCTCTCCCAAAAGGGTATTTTTGTTACTAATTTGCTAAATTTAATATAATTTAAAAGCAAACTATAAACAAAATATTTTATGCAACTCTTTTGTTGTTTTTATATTGATATGTTTATGATTAATTGATTTTAAAATATTTTAAAATATAAAAACAAAATTAATATAATGAACAGAAAAATTATGTGACAAAATCTTGTCTGAATGCCAATAGATATGCTAAAGTTTTTTAAGAGAGGAATTAGCTGTTTGTGATATAATCAAGTTCCCTGGCCCCCCTGAATTTTATCACCAAGAATTAAAAGAACTGAAGGATATGACTGTTGAAGTCAAGTGATATGTGAAAGATGGTGGAGGAGAGCTACCAGAGTATTGGAGAAGAGCAAATGTCCCAATTTCCAAAAAAGAAGGTTGGGGGAGAGAATAGAATTTCTAACAATAGGTCCAGGAGTTTGACTTCAATTTCTAGGGAAATTGTAGGGTATATTATATTATTTTAAAAACAGTGAACTTCTAGAAAAGGAAGTAGCAATTACAAAAAGCAACATGGTTTCATCAAGAGTAGGACATCCCAGATTACCATTGTTTTCTTTCTTGACTAGATTATGAGTTAGGGAGGTGCCACAAATATAGTTTACCTAGATTTGAGAAAAGTTTTCAATAATGTGCCTTATGCTATTCTTGTTGAAAGGATAAATATGTGTTGGAAAAATGAAGATTCAATTATTTCTATTTAGAACTAATTATGTGGCTAGATTCTAAGATAAATCATTGAAAGATCCAAGTCAACTTAGAAGTGATTTTCCAATGCAGTGTCCCCAAGATCTTGATTTATACCTGTGTTGTTGAATATTTTTGTCAGTAACTTGGAAAAAAATAGATGCCAGACTTACCAAGGCTGCAGATGTCATAGATAGAGGAGGGACAGATAACTTAGGATCTGGATCCAAAAATGTCTTAACAGGCTAGCCCACTGGATAAATTTAACATGGCTAAATACAAGGAGCCTCTAGTTTTCTTTTCATGGTCCCTTAATCTTGGGCATATTTGGTTCCTCTCTTGAATTTGGCTTCTTGTGAACTTCTGAATGATTCTGGTCAATCTTAGGTGCTATTCTTCCTCCATGGCAGTTGTCTCAGTACATATACACAGTCAGTTTTATTCCTCTCCCAACCTTTTTGTTTTCAAGTTCTATTGATTAGATTTCCAACTTGACCTAAATTCTGTCATCCCTATATTTAAAGCTATGGTCCAGAAATCCAAATCTGATTCTCAGATGTTGTTGTTCAGTCATTTCAGTCATGTCTGACTCTTTATGAACACATTGGGGTTTTCTTGGCAAAGATACTGGAGTAGTTTTTGCCATTTCCTTCTCCAGCTCACTTTGCAGATGAGGAAACTGAGGCAAACATGGTTAAGCCTGGGGTCACATAGCTAGTAAGTATCTAAGGCCAGATTAGGAATATGAGTTTTCCTGACTAGAGGCTGAATGAGGCTCTACTCATCACACCACCAAGCTGTTCTCCATTCTCAGATACTACTTTCTATGTAATGTTTTTTCCTTCTGTATCCCTTCTAGTCAATGCGCATGTGTCAGGAATACATAATGTGTGGCTCTGATGTTTTCAGGATCTTATTAAAGGATTTGTAATCTTTGGTAATGGTTTTTACACTTATTTTTAACATATCCTTTGTATCCATATAATTCACCAGGAGTAAGCAGTTATCCATACACATATACATATATGTATATATGTCATATGGTGATATATATACACACATATACATGTATATACACACACACACATGTGTATATATAAAATCAAACAAGCATTGCCATAACACATAATAAAAAAGGAGATGATTTCCCACAAAACTGCAAATCTATTATGAATGACTTGTTATTCCTTTTAAATACATAATAAAGTTATCATGTGCATTTTCCCCCATTTTTCCCCTGCCCTAGAGCTGGCTACCATTAGACACAAATATATGTATATATGTAAAATCATTCTGTGTATACTTCTATTTCTCAGTGCTTTCTCTGGATGCAGATGGCATCTTCATACATCCTTTGTAGTTAATTTGGGTATTTGTAATAGTCGAAATTACTTAGCTGCTCAATGTTGTTCTTAAAACAATGTTGCTACTAACGTGTATAATGTTCTCATGGTTCTGCTCACTTTGCTCTTCATTATTTCATACAAATATTTCCATGTTTTTTTTTCTAAAATCAATGAGCTTATCATTTCTTACAGTACAGCAGTATTCCATCAGGATTACATACCATAACTTGTTCAGCTATTCCACAATTGACAGGCATCCCCACGTTTTCTAGTTCTTTGCTGCCACAAAGTTCTTTGCCATAAATATTTTAGAACATACAGGTTCTTTTCTTTTTCACCTAATTATCTTTGGAATGTGATCTAGTTGTAGTATTACTAGGTGAAAGGGTAACAGAAGTTTAATAACTCTTTGGGCATAATTTCAGGTGGCTTTCCAAAACGATCGGAGTAGTTCACAGTTCCATCACAGTGAATTAGTTTTCCAATTATTCTACATACCCTCCAACATGTGTTGCTTTTCCCTTCAATCATTTTAGCCACACTCATAGGTATAAAATGATATCTTTAGGTTGTTTTTAATTTGAAATTCTTTAATCAGTAATGATTCAGAGAATTTTTTCTTGTGACTATAAACTGTTTTAATTTCTTCATTGAAAACCTTTCTGTCCATATACTTTGACCATTTATCAATTGGAGAATGACGTATAGTTTTATAAATTTGACAAAAGTTCTCTATATATTTGAGATATGAGACCTTTATCTGATAAACTGTCTACAAAATGTTTCCCAATTTTCTGCTTTCTGGCTACATAATTGAAATGATTCATTTTCCTCTGATCTCTGTCTCTTGTTTATTCATAAATTTTTACTTCTCCATAAGTCTGATATGTAATATATCCCATGTTCTTCAAATTTTCTTGTAATATCTCTCTTTATATCTAGGTCTTTTATTGATTTTGATCTCATCTTGGTAAATGGTATAAGATATTAGCCTTTGTTCAATTTCTGCCATACAGGTTTCTCAACAATTTTTTACCAAATAATGAATTCTTATATCCAAAACTTAACTCTGTATACTTGCCAAATATAAGGTTACCGTATTTATTTGCTGCTGTAAATTGTGTCTACCCTGTTCCATTGTTCTATCTATTTCTAGTCAGTACTAGTTTTGATAATTACTATCTTATAATACAGTTTAAGATTTAGTACTACTAAACCTTATTCCTTCACATTTTTTCTTTAGTTCCTTTAATATTCTTGACTTTTTGTTCTTCCTAGTGAATTTTGTTATTTTTTTTTCTAATTTAGTAAGATAATTTTTGGTTATTTAATTGGGATGGCACTGAGTATATAAACTAGTTTAGATGAAATTGTCATTGTTATTGTATTGGCCCTGCCTACCCATGAACAATTAATATTTTTCTAGTTGTTTAAATATGATTTTATTGGTATAAATTTTAAAAATAATTTTGTTTATACAGTTCTTGGTTTGTTTGTTTTTGTTTTGTTTTGGCTGGTATACTCCCAGGTATTTTATACTTTCTTCTAGAGTTATTTTAAATGGGGTATCTCTTTTCTCTTCTTGCAGAATTTTATTTGTAATATATAGATATACTGTTGATTTATGTGGATTCACTTTTGCTACTTTGCTAAATTCTTAATTGTTTTAACTACTTTTTTTAGATTGAGTCTTTGGGATTTCCCAAGCATATAATCATATTATCTGCAAAAGAGATAGTTTTATTACCTCATTCCCTCTTCCAATTATTTCTATTTCTTTTTCTTCACTTATTGCTATCTCTAGGATTTCTAATATGATACTGAATAATATTGGTGACAGTTGGCATCCTTATTTTAGTTAGCATCTATTTTTGAAAAATCTTGGGAAATTCTCTATTAGGTCTTGGATACATGCCAGAGGAAGATAACATACCTCTCTAGTGTTATTATTAGGTTGACAGATTGCTGCCTTAGCAACCTTGAAGGATTCACCAACTATCACTACTCTTCTTCTTCTGACCTTTACTAGATGATGTCTCACCTAAATAGCTTCTGAAGCTCTACTGTGTCATTCTTTAAAAAAAAGAACCCAAAACCAAACAAACAGTTGCATCCACTATAGAGCATTCGACTCCATCCCCAAGAGAAGTCTCTAATTGGTTCTTTTAACTCCAAATATTCCCCTCATGGATGTGCTTCTAACTTTTCAGACTTTGACACCATGCCTCAGGTGCTGTCTCACCTTGGAACCTCCCTCAACCCCTGGGGCCTTCTCATCCTGTAACATTCACCCTGTAACAATTCCTGAAACCTCACTCTGGGACATTCTTCTACCATGCTGGCCCACTTCTTCCACTGGTGAGTTCCTCCC
Organism: Pseudocheirus occidentalis; assembly: GCA_028646575.1. Classification (NCBI taxonomy): domain Eukaryota; kingdom Metazoa; phylum Chordata; class Mammalia; order Diprotodontia; family Pseudocheiridae; genus Pseudocheirus; species Pseudocheirus occidentalis. Next base: position 159,638,003 of record CM053595.1, read on the forward strand.
AGAACCTCTACTTTGTAGAGGGGCTCAATGAACATTCATTTCCCCTCTCCGTTCTGCTTCTGACTTTCTGTACTTTGATACCATACCTCCAGGAGGATGCCTCTCCCTCTTTCAAATCTCTTTTCTAACTTGTGTTCCTCCATTCTCCATAAGAATATAAATGCCTTGATGATAGGGATTATCTTTCATTTTCCTTGTTTTTGTATCCCCAAAGCTTCACATATTATCTGGTATGTAATAAATACTTGTTTAAATAGACACTTGTTGCCCTATTGCTAAATGTGCAATTGCCTTTTTCCTTCCTCTCCTCTTCTTTATGACATTCTTACACTCTCCAACTTGTGACAGTGCTAAAATTTCACCTCCCCCACTTAGGTTTCTCCTCTCCCCCTTGGGCCCTGCTTCAATTTTCTTTTCTTTTTTTTTTAAGTCAGGTTCTAGATAACTTGAAAGGGAGAGAGCCATTTCTCTAGTACCATCATATTTTTCTTTTCTAGAAGGAAAGTCTATACTTGTTATATAGAGGAGTGTCACTTGGGAGTGGTAAAAACATCACAGGATCAAAGCAAGTCCCTACAAACTTCTCCCTGCTCTCCTTATTGATTAACATTTTCAGTCACAATTTTGTTTTGTTTCCCTTTTAAAGGGATAGGTTACCCATAGGTGCCTCTTTAAGAATTTACCCATCAGTTGTTAACTTTTAATAACCTAAGAGCCACACCCAACTTTTTTTAGTCTAAACAACTTCCCAAGCATAGATTCTCTTTTACCTCCCAACTCTGTCCTATCTGTTTCAGCTCTCCCTACCCACCAATCCATTCTACTAGTTTAGTTTTTACTGTTTTTTGCACTTACCTTTCCATGCTTACTTTTCTATCTCCTTGACTATGTATACCTTAGTTTCATTAATCTTACTTAATCCTGCTCATTCTCCATCAACCTTCTCTCAATGAAGCCAGGAGTAGGATCTTAGTCTGAAGACTGTGATTAAACATTTCCCAATTTCTTCCAAGTTTTGTCCCCCATATTCAGTCTCAGACCTTCTTAGCCAGTCTAAAAATCTGTAAATTTGCAATGTCCTTCTTACTCAGTTCAAAATGTATCTTCTCCTATTTCTTCACTCATAACCTTCTCTGGTAGAAGCCAGATGTAGACTAGGCTAAATTTTAATCTTCTGTACTTCTTTCCTTAAAATCCCATTTAGTTGATGACTGCTCTGTGCATCTGCCAGTATCTTCAGACAGTCTCTTTTTCCTCCAGCTCAGAGCTCGTGTTTCTCAGAATTTTGTTCTTGTGACTTCCTAGGTTGATTTTCCCCTTCCCTGGGCAAACCTTATACTCTATGTGATCTGAACAGAACAGAGTATAATGCGCTCTTGTCTCTGAATATGTAGACATTGTGTCTTTTGTAATGAATGCATTAAAAAAATCTCTTTAGGCTGTTGTAGACTCCATGTCACAGTATTGAAAAACATGGACCTTGCTATCCAGTAAAAATCACTAATTTTGTAGATGTCCTTCTATCTACTTGTGCCAACACTGTCTTGTACTTGTGATACTTTATTTTGAATCAAAATATAATGTGTTACATGTCCCCTATTAAATTTTATCTTGAGACAGTGTAGTATACTGGTAGTCAGCTTTCCTCACAATTTGGTAGACCTCTGTCCTAGATGTACTTCTGATGTATATTGCTTGTGTGACTGTAAGCATGTTACTTAACCTCTGGGTGACCCAGGCAAATCTTAACAACTCTAAGAGAGTAAAGATATTACAGAGCAGGTGCTATTCTTTGTTGATAGAGGGAATTGTCTCACAGACTAATTCCTACATTACTAAAAAAACCCATCATATTTACACACATGTGTACATACGATATGTGATATATTCACATATATTTATATATTCATATTATATATCACTTTGAAAATCTCAAAGTACTGTTATAAATATTATTTATTATTACCATTTTTACTGCTCAGTGGAATTTACTAGATATTTATGATATTTTTGGAGCCAACACTGTGCTCTGTTGTGGTCTCTTTGCTTCCCAGCTTTGTGTAATCGGTCATTTTAGTAAACATGAAAGTTTTGTGTTTATCTAAGTCAGGGGGAAGGGAGAGATGTAAATAGCACAGGACCAAGCAGAGATCCCTGGGGTAACTCTATTATAAGCTTATTTGTTTATTGACATTGCCCCATTAATGATTACATTTTTGGGTCCCGTCATTTAATCAGTTCTGAACTGATCTATTATTTTCTTGTTCATATTCCTCCATGTATCCTGTAGCAATATTATGAGATAGTTTCTCAAATACTTTGCTAAAATCTAGCTAAATTATACTTGTGATAGTCCCCTGATCTATCTCAGCGTCAAAAACCTTCACTTGATCCTTTAAACCCCGCTATCATTCTATATTTCTTATGTCCTTTGAGTTTGAACTCCCTCAAAAGGCCATCTATGAAAGTTGTCTCCACATTCTCTCCTCTCTTTCACTTCTTAACCCTTTATAACATGGCTTCTGACTTCATCATTCCACAGAAACTACTTTCTCTGAAGTTATAGTTAAAAAGGGATTAAAAATCCTTCTTCAATTAGTTAATCAATGTGTGACCCATAATCTCTTTGTCTTGTTTCAGTCTCCTCATCTATAAAATGGGTGATAATAGTAATACACACTTCACAGAATCAAATCATATCATATCATTCCATATCATATTATATCATATCACATAATATACTATAGTATATACTATATATAGTATAGTATACCATACTATATATAGTATGCTATAGTACAGTGTAGTACAATGCAATATAGCACAATGCAGTATTATGCAATACAATACAACACAAAATAATGTAAAAACAGAACAGAACAGAATATAATGGATTTTGCAAATAGTAAAGTGCTACATAAATAATAGCTATTATAGAATTCAATGACCTCTAAGGTTCCTGCATACCCAGATTGGATGATTATCTTTTTCTATTTTTTAATATCTTCATTAGAAAATTAGAAGATATAAATATGTAGAATATTAAAATATTGATTTCAATATATAAAACTTTTTTTTGCTTTTTGGAAGGGCAGTTGGGGTTAAGTGACTTGCCCAAGGTCACATGGCTAGTAAGTGTTAAGTGTCTGAGGCCAGATTTGAACAGATCCTCCTGACTCCAGGGCTGGTGCTCTATTCACTGTATCACCTAGCTAGAAAAGCACTTGGAGTCAATAGAGAGTTAATATCTTTATGCTTTTTTTTCTTCCTGGACCTATACAGTTCACATAACTTACAGTATTAGTGAAAGTCAATGTCTGAAATTGTTCTACATCCATTCCTTGCTATTCCTTGGATCTAGCTCTATTCTTTTCACATTAGAAGTTTTGTGTTCAGTACTTGATATAACCTTTTTAAAAGTATATTTGTAAAGCTAGATATTGTTATGAAGAGGGCAGTAAGGATAGGGAAGAGATTTAGGACCATGCCAGTTGAAGATCATTTGAAGGGAATAGGATTTTTATTTTGGTGAAGATAAGCCAATATGATAGTAACTGTCTTCAAATACTTAGAAGATGGTTAACAAGAAAGAAGAGTTCAACTTGTTATATTTGTCTTAAGAGGACAGAACTAGGAGCAATGCATGCAAGCCATAAGAAAAAAATCTGAATTTGATGGTAGCATAATTTGTCTAACAATTAGAACTGTCATAAATAGAGTTGGCTGCCTTTTTAGTGATTTCTCCTTCATTAGAGCTCTTCAAGTATGCCTGAATGATCACTGTATTAGCATGTTTTAGTGGAGATTACTTTTTAGGTACATGTTGGACTTCATCAGGGGTTCATTAATCTTTAAATTTAATTAATTTATTTAATGCAAAAAACAAAGCAACTACATGGCACAGTGGACAGAACATGGAGTCAGGATGACCAGAGTAGATAGGATTGCAAAGTGAGGCAAATATATTGAAATAGAGTTTTCAAAATATTTTTGAAAGCAACTTCACAGACACCAGGTTAAAAACTTCTGCACTAGGTGGATTCTGAGGTGCCATAATGGAGGGAATGCAAAATTTGAAGTTAAGGAGATCTGAGTTTGAATCTAGATTAAGATGCTCACTATGTGATCTTGAGCAAGTCACTTCACTTTTCTCAGTTTAAATTTCCTCATCTGTGAAATGGGGATAATAATAGCACTTACCTCTTAGGGTTGCTGTCAGAATCAATTAAATTAATATATGCAAAATGCTTTGCAGATCTAATAGTGCTACATAAATGCTAGCTATTGTTCCAACTCTAAAATTCTATAATTTTGTGATTCTGTGACATGACTTTCCTCTGGGATTCAGAGTCTGGGAATCATCAACTTCTGACCAGGGACGACTCTCTCTCTCTCTCTCTCTCTCTCTCTCTCTCTCTCTCTCTCTCTCTCTCTCTCTCTCTCTCTCCCCTTCTGTCTCTCCACCTGTTAGTTTCTCCTTTTAAAGACCAAATAAATACAATTACATAGCTAAGAAATAAGTCTAGCTATTAATCAATCACGTGTAAGCATAAGTTAAAGGGTCATTAAATATAGTGAGTTTACATGTCATCAAGTAGATACCATAAAAGTCACAATGAAGGCTTTATCACTGTTAACACATAGATCTTGTTAAACCCTTGATCTTGCCATCATCCACAATGGTTCAATTTCCATATTTATGCTCCAAAATTCCTTTATCTAATTATATTATATTGTCAGATCATAATGTTTTTCTCCCTCTGCCATACATTCCTTAATCATATTTAACATCCTTACCATGACCTCCAATTCCTCCTCTCTTTAGTTCTTTTTCATGCCATCATACTTGCCCTACCCACTCCTTACCCATTTCCACCCCTTGAGAAAACAGTTGAACAGTCGACAGTTGAGAAGACACTGTCAACTTGTGTATCTAATGATCTTTTCTTAATACTTTTTTTTCAACTTCTCTTTGACTCATCTTTGATGCTGCCAATTACCCTCTTCTCCTTTACACCCTCTTCTCTCTCTTTTCATGACACTTTATATTCTTCTGGTTCTCATCCTACCTGTCTGATCACTCCTCAGTCACATTATTGAATCTTCATCCAGGTTGCTTTTGCCAATTGTGGGTGTCCCACAAGGCTCTATCATGGACCCTCTTTTCTTATCCATGCTATACTCTTTCTCTTGATCTCATGAATCCCAATGAGTGCAGTTATCATCTTTTTGCAAATGGTTATCTCATCAATTTTGTCTTGCCCTAACCTCTCATGAACTCCACTCTCACATGTCCAATTGTGTATTGGACATCTCAAACTAGGTGTCCCACAGAAATTTTAAACTCAATATATTCAAAACCGAACTATTTTACTTTTGTCAAAAAAATCCTCACCTTTTTCTAACTTTCCTTTTACTGTCAAGGGTACCACCATCCCCCAATAGCCTAGGCTCTCAATGTAGATGTCACCCTTTGTTCCTTACTCTCTATTACCTACCATATCCATACTTTTACCAAGGCCTCCAACATCTCTTATACATGAGCTCTCTTCTCCTCTGACATTGATGCCACATTACCATAGGTTTTTATCACTTGACACTTAGACAATTCAATAGCCTATGGTTGGTATCTACTTCTCAAGTCTTTCAGCACTCCAATCCATTCTCCAGTAAGTTGTTAAATTTGTCTTTCTAAAGCACAAGCAAAATAGAGAAAGCACTCAGCTGAGTTCTCCCAACATTCCCCTTTAAAAACTTCAAATTAATGCCTCCAATCAAATTCTGGGTGGCCGAACAAACAAAAAGTCAGAATGAGGCATTCTTCCAGCCAGAGACAACATAGGAGTTCAGAAAGAGATCTGTGGAAGAAGAAGGCTGACCAAAAGCCCACATAGATGAAACCACTAGTGTTGGGACTAGGTTATGGTTACAGAAATAGCAGAAGCTTCAAAAATTTCAGTAAGGGCAACTGGTAATTGATCAGGAAGAGATTTCAGGGGGTACCCTGTTAGAAATGGATGTAGGACCAGATGCTGTTTGGTAACTCCATTGCCTATACCCACTTTTGAGTCGTAGTTTAAGGATGAAGAAGAGTACTTTTGGTCAGTCTGGAACAGGAACCCTATGGGGCAAGTGTTTCGCAACACCATTCTTTATACTCACTTCTGGATGATTACTCAAGGGCAGGAAAGAGCTCTTTTGGTAAAGAGGCAGTAGAAACCCTGAGGAGCAGTATTACTTTCAGGCCCAAGGGATAAGAAACCCAGAGGAACATCATTATTTCTGGTCCCAAGGGAACAAGGATTCTGAGAAGCAGTATCAACTGTAATCCCAAGGAATCAGGGAGTCTTCTTGGGGAAAGGACCAAAGAGAAGACCCGGAGAGCAGTGACCACATCTCTCACCAGATCACACCACGATTCCAGAACTAGCTCTGTAACTTGTAGTGTGAAAAAGGCAGAAGCTTAAGACAGTGCACCTCCTGCCAATACCAGGAATGGAGCCCACTATTAATATAAAGTTTTAAATCAATAAATAGGGTGGAATAATGAACAAACAACATAAGTAACAAAACAAAGAAACAAACAAAAAACCCTGACCATAAAAATCTACTATGGTGACAGGGAAGATCAAGGAACAAACTTAAAAGACAATGAAGTCAAAACAACTATAAGCAAATTCTCAAAGGAAAAAAAAGTGAATTAGACACAAACCCAACAGTAATTCCTGGAGGAGCTAAAATGTTTTTCAAAACCACATAAGACAGTAGAGAAAAAAATGTGGAAAAAAATGAAATCAAAGGAAGAAAATTATGAAAAGATAGCTAATAACTTGATAAAAAGGCACAAAATACTGAAGAAAATATCTTAAAAACAGAATTGGTTAAATGGGAAAAGGGTTAAAAAATTCACTGATGAAAATAACTTCTTAAAAATCAGAATTTATTAAGTGGAAAACAAGGTACAAATCTCACACAAGAAAATAATTGCTTAAAAATGAGAATCAGGAAAGTAGAAGCTAGTGACTCCAAGAAACAATCAAACAAAGTCAAAAGAATGACAAAAATAGAAGATGTAAAATATCTCATATGAAAAACAACTGACCTGGAAAACAGACCAAGGAGAGATATTTAAGAATTATTAGATTGCCTGAAAGACATGATCAAAGAAAAATCCTCAACATAACGTTTCAAGAAATTATCAAGAAAAACTGCCTCGATATCCTAAAAGTAGGGGGCAAAATAGAAATAGAAAGACTTTATTTACCACACAATGAAGGCTCCAAAATGATAATTCCCAGGAATATAATAGACAAATTCCAGAGCTCTGAAATCAAAGAGAAAATACTTCAAGCAGTCAGAAATAATTCAAATACTATGGAGTCACAGTCAGTATCACAAAAAAAATAGCAGCTACCACATTAAAAAAATTGAGGGATTGGAGTATGACATTCCAGAAAGCAAGAGAGCTGGAATTACACAGAAAAACTGAGGATATTCTCTCAAGGGAAAATTAATATTTAAAAAAATAGTGGACTTTCAAGCATTCTTGAAGAAAAGTCCAGAGATAAATAGAAAATTTGACTTTTAAATATGTCTCAAGAGAATCATAGAAAGATAATCATGAAAGAGAAATCATAAAGAACTCAATAAAGTTATACTCTTTATCTTTCTATATGGGAAGATAATACATGCTTCTTTTAAGAACTTGACAATGTTTATGGCAGTTAGAAGGATTTTACATGGAAAAAAGGTGTGGGAGTGAGTCAATTATGTTGGGATGATATAAAAAATTGATAGGCAAAAAGATGGATGCTTTAGGAGAAGCAGGACTGGAGAGTAAGAATGGGAAAATTTTTTTCTCACATAAAAGAATCATGCAAGGAAGAGATTTCCCAGTGGAGTGGAAAATAGTGTGTGTAGAAGGAAGGCAGTGCTTGAAACTCACTTGACTCAAAACTGATTCAAACAGTGAATATACATGCATACACACATAATATATGCATACATATACATACATATGTGTCTGTGTATATATGCATATAGATATGTACTCATGCACATACTTACATACTTAATTGGTAACAGAAATCTATCTTACCCAATGAGGAAGTAGGAGGGGAAGGAGTTAAGTGTAGGATAGGTGGTGATAAAAGGGAGGGCAGTTAAAAGCAGACAGTGTTCAGAAGAAAAACAGTCTTTAGAAGAGGAATAGGATAAAAAGAGAAAGAAAAGGATAAACAGAAGAAAATTGTGTAGAGGCAAATGCACAGTGATCATAATTGTGAATATGCATGGGATAAATTCACCCATAAAATGGAGGTGAATAGCAGAATGGATTAGAAACCAGAATCTGACAATATGTTACTTGTGAGAAACACACTTGAAACAGACCCACACACAGAGTTAAAATAAAGGACCAGGGTAGAATATATTATGCTTTAGCTGAAGTAAAAGGGGCAGGAGTAGTAATAATGATTTTAGACAAAAATAGAAAGAATAATGAACCTAATTAAAAGAGGTAAGCAGGGAAACTACATCTTGCTAAGAGGTACCATAGATAAAGAGGTAATATCAGTACTAAACAAAAATGCACCAAATATGATAGTATTCAAATTGTTAATGGAAGAGTTAAATGAATTACAGAAGAAAAGTAACAACAAAATTGTACTTATGGGGAACCTCAATTTTTTCCTTTCAGAATTAGATAAATGTAACAAAAAATAAGAAGTTAAAGAGATGAATTGATTTTTTTATTAATTTATTTTTAGTTTTCAACATTCACTTCCACAAGATTTTGAGTTCCATCTCTTCCCTCCCCCCACCCAAAGACAGCATGCATTCTGATTACCACTTCCCCCAGTGTTCCCCTCCCTTCTATCACCCTCTGCTTCTTTTATCCCCTTCCTCTCTATTTCCTTGTAGGGCAAGATAGATTTCTATACCCCATTGCCTATATGTCTTATTTCCCAGTAGTATGTAAAAACAAGTTTTACACTCATTAAAAAAAAAACTGAGTTCTATGTTCTCTCCCTTCCTCCCTCCCCACCCACTCCCATTGAGAAGGCAAGCAATTCAATATAGGTTATACATGTGTAGTCATGCAAAACACTTCCATAATAGTCATGTTATGAAAGACTAACTGTATTTCCCTCCATCCTATCCCTCCCTCTCATTTATTCTATTCTCTCCTTTTACTCTATCTCTGTTCAAAAGCATTTGCTTCTGATTCCCCCTCCTACCATTTTCTTTCCCTTCTCTAATCCCCCCTTTTCCCCTTCTCACCAACATATTAAGCCAAATTCAATGAGAGTAAGGTTCACTCATTCTCTCTAACCTCCCCCCTTCCCCTCCATTGTAAAAGCTTTTTCTTGCCTCTTTTATGTGAGATAATTTACCCCTTTCTAATTCTCCCTTTCTCCTCCCAATATATTCCTTTCACATTTTAATTTTACTTTTTAGATATCATCCCTTCATATTCAACTCACCTTGTGCCCTCTGTCTCTGTTTTTCTACTTTGTTTGTGTTTATATATATATACACATACATACATACATATATATGGAGAGAGTATGTATATATGTATGTATGTAGATATCTATGTATGTAGATATACATATCTATATCTGTCTGTCTATCTATCTATCTATCTATCTATCTATCTATCTATCTATCTATCTATCCCCTCCAACTACCTTATACTGAGAAAGGTCTCATGAATCACAAATATCATATTTCCATATAGGAATGTAAACAGTTCAACTTTAATAAGCCTCTTATGATTTCTTTCCTGTTTACTTTTTCATGATCCTCTTGATTCTTGTATTTGAAAGTCAAAGTTTCTATTCAGCTCTGGCCGTTTCATCAAGAATGCTTGAAAATTCTCTATTTCATTGTAGATCTATTTTTCCATCTGAAGTATTATACTCGGTTTTGCAGAGTAGGTGATTCTTGGTTTTAATCCTAACTCCTTTGACTTCCAGAATATATATTCCAAGCCCTCTGATACGTTAATGTAGAAAGTTCTAAATCTTGTGTTTTCCTGATTGTGTTTCCACAATATTTAAATTGTTTATTTCTGGTTGCTTGAAATATTTTCTCCTTGATCTGGGAACTCTGGAATCTGGCTACAATATTTCTAGGAGTTTTCATTTTGGGATCTCTTTCAGGAGGAGACTGGTAGATTCTTTCAATTTCTATTTTACCCTCTGGTTCTAGAATATCAGGACAGTTTTCCTTGATAATTTCTTGAAAGATGATAGTTAGGCTCTTTTTTTGATCATGGCTTTCAGGTAGTCTAATTTTAAATGGTCTCTTCTGGATCTATTTTCTATGTCAGTTGTTTTTTCCAATGAGATATTTTTTCATTATTTTTGGTTTTGTTTTATAATTTCTTGATTTCTTATAAAGTCATTAGCTTCCATTTGCTCCCTGTCAATTTTGAAGAAATTATTTTCTTCAGTGAGCTTTTTGACCTCCTTTTCCATTTGTCCAATCTGATTTTTAAGGTATTCTTTTCCTCATTGACTATTTGAACCTCTTTTGCCATTTAGGTTATTCAGTTTTTAAAGGTGTTATTTTCTTCAACATTTTTTGGCGTCTCCTTTAGTGAGCTGTTGGCTTGTTTTCATTATTTTCTTGCATCACTCTCCTTTCTTTTCCCATTCTTTCCTCTACTTCCCTTACTATATTTTAAAAATCCTTTTTGAGTTCTTCCATGGCCTGTGATCAATTAATATTTTTCTTGGAGGCTTTGGATATGGAAGCTTTGACTTTGTTCTCTTCTGATGGTTATATGTTTTGATCTTCCTTGTCAGCAAAGTAAAATTCTGTAATCTATTTTCCCCTGGCATTTGCTCATTTCCCCAGTCAATTATTTGACTTTGTAGCTCTTTGTCAAGGTAGAACTCTGCTTCCTGTGTTGGGACTGGTGATGGTGTGCTATCCTAAGCTTTAGGGATTTTGTGCAGCTGTTTTCAGAGATACTTCCAGGGACCTGTAAAATTTCAGCTCTTCCAAAGTGGTATGATCAAAGGAGAGGTGTTTATTCCTCTCCTGGCTTGTGATCTGCTCTGTGAGTGACCACAAGCTCTTTTCTGCCTTGGAACCATGAGGAGGATTCCTTCTCCACTGATGCCACAAGCTATTCCACACCAGCATTCTGACTCACCCAAAGACCACCACCCAGGACGGTGACCCAAATCAAAGCATGGGCAAAGAAAGAGAATCCTACCTTGGTACCAGTGAAAAGACCCCTGCAGTCCCCCTCTTATCAACTGCTTGATACTTCCACTGTATGTGGGCTGAGGGCTCCTGAACAACCACTGCTGCTGCCACTGCCACCACCCCAGGGCTGTTGCACCACACTTCTCTATCACCTAGATCTGGCAGACTTTTTCTACTGACCTTCTAAGTTGTCTTTGGCATTTTGGGGTCAAGAAGTTTGGAAACTACCATAGCTTCCAGTTATTTAGTCCCCTGAAGCCTGCTCCAATCCTCTCTGTGCAGGCATGACCCACTCTGGATTGTGCTGTTCTCTCAGACTGGTGCAACAGACCTTTCCTGTCAACTTCCAGGTTGTCTTGGGCTGGAAATTGTTTCACTCTGTCATTGTGTGGGTTCTGCTACTCTAGAATGTATTTAGAGTCACTTTGACAGGTATTTGGAGGGGTTTCAGGGAGAGATCAAACAAGTCCCTGCTTTTATTCTGTATTTTGACTCCACCCCTTGAATTGAATTTAAGAGAATAAAATTAGATTCTGGAGAAAATTGAATCAGAATAAACAAGAAAATATTTTCTCAGTGGTATATGGTACCTGCATATAAATTAACCATGTATTAGAGCAGAAGTTCCCAAATTTATTCTGTCTACCACCTCCTTTTAAAATATTACTCAGCACCATCCTGGAAATTTACTCTCTTTAATCCCTTAATGTTTTATTTTAACTTGTGTCATTTGATATTTTAAAATGATGCATTTTCAATTTATTGCAAATTTGTACTTTTTTCTTCATTTCATCATTCATTGATGATGCAATATTGTATCTTGTAACCATATAGTAGTATTCTATTGTAAACTAGTCATTACATGCACATATTCCTCATTATGCTTACTGGACTTCCTGGCAATGTGTTATATGCTTTCCTGTCAATACTTGCTCATGCAGACCTGTTGGTGGAAATGACCACTGATTGGTTACAACTTGCATTTTGTGTGTTTAATTGGAAAATAATGCAATTACTATGACTTTAACTCTGTTACACAACATAAGAAACATGTACAAATGGTTTTTCAAAATGTTTTTTATCATCTCTTCTTTCCTTACATTTCCACTGACCCCTTATTTTTATTTAATGCCCCACAATTGCACCTGAAGCAACTGCCATCCCTCAAGATCATTCTAGTGCACCCAGGGGGTGGTATCACCCACTTTGGGAACCTCTGTATAGAGCATAAAAACCTAGCCAAATGTATTCTTTTCAGATCATAACACAATAAAATTTATGATAAATAAATGGCCATGGAAACACATATTAAATATTAATTGACAACCAATCTAATCACAAAGAATAAGAGTATTAAAGACCAAATCATTGAAATAATAAATAATTTCATAAAAGAGAGTGATAACAGTGAGACAACATTCCAAAATTTGTGGAATGCAACCAAAGCAGTATACTTGGGGGAAATTTATATTTTCAAATATATCCATCAACAAAAGAGAGAAATAACAGATCAATGAATTGGGCAAACAATTAAAAACACCTACAAAAAGAACAAATTAAAACTATTTGGGTAAATACCAAATTGGAAATTCTGAAAATCAAAGGAGAGATTAATAAAAATGACAGTAGCAAAGCCATTAAATTAATGAACAAAATTAGAAGCTAGTATTATGAAAAAATAGAAAGATAAGACATTAGTTAATTTGATTATAAAAAATCCCTAAATTACTAGTATCAAACATGAAAAGGGTGACTACATAACCATTGGAGATAAAATTAACACAATAATTCAAACTTTTTTGCCACATGGATAGTATAGAAATGTTTTTCATGACTTCTCATATAACTGAAATCAAATTTCTTGCCTTCTCAAAGAAGATGGGCTAGGTATGAAAGGGAGGGAGAATATCTGGAACTCAAAAAATTTTTAAATGTTTGTTCAAATATTTTTACATGTACTCGTGAAATATTTGACGAAATGAAATAATTAAAAAATTATTCCTTCTATCTACAAATCTGGGTTCTTAATGTTTCTCTAACCATGCGCATATAATTCCAAGATTCTTTAAATGCCCAGATCCCCTGTACTTTGATGCTTCTAATCTATCGGTGTTGTAATCCAACTGCTTTTTGCTGTTCGTGTATAGAGGTCTTTCATGTTCTTTGTTGTTGTTGTTAAATCATTTTGAGTTGTGTCCAACTCTTTGTGACCTCATTTTGAGTTTTCTTGGCAAAGATACCAGCTTATTTCACAGATGAAAAACTGATGCAAACAGGGCTAAGAGTCTTAGCCAGGGTCATGTAGTTAGTAAGTATCTGAGGCCAGATTTGAACTCAGGAAGATGAATCTTGCTGACTCTATGCCTGGCACACTATGTATTGTGCCACCCAACTATCCTTTCATGTTCTTAATCATTCTGTACATTTGGGACCTGTGACAAAAGTCAAGTCAATCATCTCATGACTAATTTAGAGAATTTCATAAAGGCTAACTACCTGGTTGCTAGAAAATTAATGATTTTTTTTTGGTGGGAGCCAACTCTTAAAAAGCCTTTCTCTCACACAGTTTAGATTCTATCCAGACTGGGCTGCTAGCTGTTTCCCTTACACTATATTATTTTTCCTTCTTCTAAACCTTTGCCTTTGTCCTTCATGCCTGGGATGCTCTCCTTCCTTACCTTTGGTTCTTGTAACCCATGGCTACTTTTAAGCTCAGTTTAGGTACCAGCTCTTACTGTGCTGATTTTCTTGATCTTCCTCCTGATTCCCCCATTGTTAGTGTCACCCCTCCTATTACTTTGTATTTATTTGCGTGCATTTTCTATTTATCTAACAAGTTATGCTTCTTTGCTGTAGTATACAGCTTTCTTGAAGTCAGAGATGATTACACTTTTACACTTTGTAGTCCCAACATCTACCAATCCTGTTGCATTGTAGTCACTTAACAAATGTTTATCAAATTGAATTGAGTTGAATTATCGAGTTTTAAAGGAGATTGAAATCTATGTCATTGGAGGAAAGGGCGCACACCAAACATATTCCAGGTGCTTAAATTGTTGAAATGTGGAGCAAGTGTCTTTATATATCGTGCATTAAACCCCCCATTCCACCTGCATGTCTTTAGCAGGTATATTGTACAGTCCCTAGTATCACAAGTAATCAAGTTCTTAACAAAAGCTTTTTGTTGAAAATGAAGAATGTAGATATATTTAATGTGCCCATTGGACCAAAAGAATCTAGCTGTGACTATACAATCTCGTCTATCAGATTCTTCCCTTCTTCTTGCTGTTAATGTAAGTTTCAAAGTTATTATAGATCAGGATAGGGGGAGGGTCACTTCTCCATGTTACCTGCCTCACCATTTCATGCTTGATCACCTGGGTTGGCTAAATTCTATGACTGAGTGGCCCCTTTTATCCAATTGCATGGACCTTTCTTCTTGCTTTAAGTAGAGTGGAATTGGTTGTAAAAAATATCTAGGAGTCAGAGTTGTCTGAAGTCCATCTTTTCAGCTCTAGACCCCATAGGAAGGTGGATCTCCCCTTTGGGGGCTGTTAAATATATCTCAGAAAATCCTTGGGCATCTCTGATTTAATTGTTTGTATTGAGTGTGGATCTTATACAACATTTTACCTCTTTAAATTCCATCTGCTTTATTTTAGTCTTCTTAGACTGAGACATGTCTACTTATGGGAATCTAGTCAGATAGACATAGAAAGCACCTTGTTAATATCCACAAACTCCTAAAGCAAATAGTCCATTAACCTGCCTCGTAGTCTGTCCTGGGACTTCTTTCTATGCTAGGCTGAAAGCCTGCTTTCTGTCTCCCAGAACTGCTAGGAATCACCTAGAAGGTTTCCCCTAGAAAGGAGATCTTTGTTTTCTTTGTTGACATTTTCTGTTCTTCAGGGAATTCTGGAGACAAGGAAATTGAATCAGTATCTTCATCACAAAAGCTCCAAACCAGAATGTTCCAGATGAATTCCTAATTTGTCAAGTCAGAGAGAATATTATTTGAAATGTTCATTCTACCTTGATGACATGGGTGAGCTCTTTCTTGAAGTCTCATTTATGGACCTTGTAAAATTCCAATCCTCAACTTCTGGAGGAATTGTAAGGCTCACTTGTGCCTCATGGTTGGTCTGCATAAAGATAACAGAGTTAGCTACTCTTTTAGTCTATCTGAAATCTATACTTTTAACCTGCCACCATTGCAAAGCCAGGCTAACCACTAATAATAAGGGAGAAACATTTCTTACATGAATTCTCACTTCATGGTACTCTGTCCAAATTACATCACTAAGAACAAATCTACTGGAAATGCAGAGAGATCACTGAGACAGAAAGTTAATTCTTTTTTCTATCTATTTTTTATTTTAAATTTTTTTTGTCTTTATTAATTTGATTGTTTACTTTTGGTTAACAAGATTAAGTTCCACAATCCCTTGAGTTTCAAATTTTCTCCCCCTCCCTCTCCTCCTCCCCTCATGGTGGCATGCAATCAAGTATAGGATCTTCAAATACTTTCACATTAGATATTAGTAAGGTTATAAAGGAGGATTGTTAACAGATGGAATGAAGAATGGGAAAAAGGCAACAAAACCAAACAAGAAAAAGAAAGAGAGCAGGTAGTTTGCTTCAATCTGCATTCACACTCTTTTGTTTCTAGTTTTTTTTTCTCTGAATGTAGACAACTCTCTCTATCATGAGTCTTTTGGAGTTGTCTTATAACCCTGCATTGCTGAGAAGAGTCCAGTCTACCAAAGCTGGTCATTGCACATACATTGTGTCTGTGATTGTGTATAGATTTCTCCTGGTTCTGCTCTTCTCACTTATATACTTATCAGCTTATATAAATCTCTCTAGGAAAATATGAAGTCCATATGCTCCTCATTTCTTATTTGGCACAATAGTATTCCATTGCATTCTTATGCCACAACTTATTTAGGCATTCCCCAATTGATGGGCATCCCTTAATTTCCAAATCTTTGCCACCACAAAAAGAGCTGCTATAAATACTTTTGTACATCTGGGTCTTCCTCCCTTCTATGACATCTTTAGGATTCAACACTAGAAGTGGTATTGCTGGGTCAAATGGTATGAAATTATTTATAGCCCTTTGGGCATACTTTCAGATTGCTCTCCAAAGTGGTTGAATCATTGGATTACCATTCCAATTTTTCCACATCCTCTCCAGCATTTGTCATTTTCTTGTTCTATCATCTTAGCCAATCTGACTGGTTAGATGTGGTACCTCAGAGTTGTTTTTATTTGCATTTCTCTAAACACTAGTAATTTAGAACTTTTTCATATGCTTATAGATATCTTTAATTTCTTCCTCTGAAAACTGCCTGTTCATATCTTTCGACCATTTATCAATTGTAGAATGACTTGTATTCTTCTAGATTTGACTTGCTCCTTTGTATATTTTAGAAATGAGGCCTTTTGTTGTAAAAATTCTTTCCCAATTTTCCACTTCCCTCTTAATCTTGGTTATATTAGCTTTGTTTGTACCAAAACTTTTCAATTTAATATAATCAAAATGATCCATTTTGCATTTTATAATGGTGAGTTAACTCTTTAGGTGGCAAAGTAAGGGTATGAGAAGATCCTGATAGGCTACAATCAAGGACCTAAACTAATGATATGATCTTGAAGTGAGAGCACTGTATGCACTTTAAAATTAGGTCTGGAGATTTTAGGGGATCCCAAACTCAATATGTTTCAGTAGTAGTAGTCAATAGTAAGCTCAACTGTCAGGAATAGTGTAGCAAAATCAGTACTAACTTTAGAATCAACAGACCAGGATTTGACACTGTGTGAAGTTGAATAAATTACTTAACTTCTTTGGGGGTCGGTTCTACAACTGTAAAAAAAAAGAGCCTTGGATTTGAAGACTTCTAAGGTACTCTCTAGCTCCAATTGTGTAAGCCTGGGGTCATGTGATACTATATGTATGACCTTGGGTAAATCACTACCTCTCTGGGTTTGAATTTCCTCCTTTCTATGATTAGAGTTGGGCTAGATAGTCCCTAAGGTCCTAGTCAGATTTATATCTATGATTTCATGGTGGCTAAAGACATCAATTAAATCTTTTTATTTTATTTTATTTCTAATTTATGGAATAAAGTGAGTATTTTTATAACATTGTACAATAAAAAGATGGTTATACACGAAACTGCAGCTCTACTATGTGCAACTTGCTATTCCTTTCAAATATACAAAAAAGTTTCATGTAAATTTCTTTTTTTCTTCCCACCCACCCCTGCCCTAGAGAAGACTGCTAATTATATGTATGTGTGTGTATGTACACACATATACATAGATACATACATACATACATAGAGTTATTCTATAGATACTTCTATTTATCAGTTTTTTCTTGGGATACGGACAGCATCTTTCTTCATATGTGCTTTATATAGTCCTATGTTGTTCTTAAAACAATATTGCTGCTATTTTATACAGTGTTCTCTAGTCTATACTGAGAGATCTTGGCTCCACCTCCTTTGTAGATGGAATTCTTGTTGAAGTTGTGGTTCAGCAGAATCAGCTCTGAGGTTCCTTCTTGCTCTGGGACTCAGTTTTTAAATTCTCTTGTGCTGTTGTATCCTTATTTTTATGTGACAATAGCTTAGATTAAACAATGAACCTAAGCCTTAGAATGCTATTTCTTGGCTATCATTTGGAAGGGTTTTGGTAGCCAACACAAATCTTTAATACTGTTAAACTATTTGTGAATGTTTGTGCATGTGATTAGTTTGTTTTTTCAAATTAACTTTCCCCAACTCATCATAAATGCCTTGATCTTGGACTGTCATAAAGTCTGAATACTCTATTTATTAAGTAGATCTCTGATAGACAAGTTTTTACCTTATCTACCTGGGGACAAGGCCTCTGTGTTACTTCCTGCCATCTCCGCACCATGCCGCCTCCCCTCAGATTTCTTTCTTTAGCTCCCCTTTATATGCTATCTTCCCTCCTTGTTATGTAACTCACTGAGAGCAGGAAATATTTTGTTTGCTTTTATTTGTGATCATATACAAGCTAACTGGTACATATCAACCCCTAAAGATGTTCATTCTGTCTGTTTCTGTCTCCCACCCCCTTTCCTCACTCTTTCACTTACATCTTCCCCACTTCTAATCACAGTTTATTCTAATCCAACACAACAGTTCTGTAAGATGTTTGACATGCATTTTCTAAATTAATTACCGAGTAATGACAAGTAAAACATTCTTGAGACCACAATCACCTTAGTGGTGCTAATAATAATAGCTGTCTTTTACATAGCACCTCAAAGTTTATAAATCACTTTCTATATATTATTTCATTTGATTCCCTCAACCCTGTGAGACAGATACAATTATTTTACAAATGAGATAGGCTAAGTATTTTGCCCAAATCCCCCCTAGTTAATAAGTGTTTGAAGTGAGATTTGAACTCAGGTTTTCCTGACTCCTAGCTCTGTCTACTGTGTCCACTCATATGGATCCATATGGGGAACCATACAGGAAATGGAGAAATTTTGAATGCTGTGTTTAAGTTCACTTACCTTGGAAGAATACTTGTCAGGGTTATACACATAAATGATGAGGTTGATGCACATATTGCCAGAACTAGTGCAGTGTTTAGGAGACTCCAAAACAAAGTATGGGAGAGAAGAGGTATTAGACTGCCTATCAAACTGAGGGTCTACAGAGCCATTTTACTGACCTTATTGTTGTATGCCTAAGAAACTGGACCATATACCACTGCCATTCCAGAAAATTGAATCGCTTCCATTTAAATTGTCCTAGGAAAATTCTGAAGATTTCTTCTTCCTCCTCATTTTCTCCTCCTCCTCCTCCTCTTTCCCATCATCGTCACTTGGCACAATATCTTCCTACTTCTTTTTAGTCCACTTTTTATTGACACGTCTAAGTGTTTTTATGATTCTCTATATTCATCAATTCTTACAGCATAGTAATGAATGAATGAAAATAGGAAAAAATTTATTAAGTGTTTAATATGCACAAAAACTTATTCTAAGAACAGGGGATATGAAGAAAAAAATGAGAGGGTTCCTGTTTTCAAGGAGCTTATAATTGAATGTGGAAGACAAACACATTTAGAAGGTTTTGGCTACAAGTTATATGGTCCTTAGGGTGGGGTAGCAAAGCAGATGATAAATGTTTCTACTTTAAATTTATTTTCCCTTATAAAGTCATATAAGATTTTTTCAACTAGTATCAAACCATTTGAAAGTATCAAGGACTTTGGTGGTAAGAACTTTCTTTCTTGAGTCTTAGGTAGCCATAGCAAAAGCATGGACAGGAGCAGTTGTCAGGCTTCATCTCCACTGGAGTTAGTGCAAGGGTGATGGCTATAGGCAATGTGCTGGAAATATTGTGATTCCCAAGACTCGTGACTTGATTCCAGGGCAATCTTGATCAGGGGTTAAGGACAAGGTAGTCAAAGTGGTGGTGATGGTTTGCAGTTAGTAGAGATGACTGGCTCCTTTTATGTAATGGCTCCTTCCCTAGATGGTGACTTTGAAGGCTGGGATGGTCAGCAGCTATTTCTGATGATGGTAAGGCAATTCTTTATAATGCTTTTTCCCCTCAAGGATGAGTGCAGGGGCTGGGATGGAAGCAGGTTTGACAGTTTGGGGATGCTTTTCATGAATTTAGTGATTAAAATCTTAGACTGTCTTTTTTGGGATCTGAAGGGTGGCAAGATGGTAGTAGTGTTTTGACCTGTCTGGCACGTGATGCCTCTTATCCCTCCCCTCCACCCCCTACCCCCAGCCAGAAAGGGTATTTTATCTGCTTCAACTAGGCTGATATGCCAGGAAGGAGAGTCTTCTACGTTAATATGTTTTTGGTTTTAAATAGATGTTTTTCATTGTATTAAAAAAAACTTTCACGTGTAGATTTTGTTGGGGTTTTTATAACATAAATGAGAATTGTATTTTGTCAAATTACATTTTTCTGCATCTATTTATATAATCATTCAGCCTATAATATCTTTGTTTTTCATTATTATCTTAGTTTTATTTCTAATATTGAATTGTCTTTGAATACCTGATTTAAATTTAACTTGACTATAGTGAATGATTTTTAAAATAAATAGCTATAATATTTTTGCCAGAATTTTATTTAAAATGTTTGAATCAATATTTATTAATAATATTTATAGTAGTCTTTCTTTGATTTATTCTTCTCTTGTTTAGGTATTAGGATTATATTTGTCTTTTAAAAAGCAATTGGTAGGGTATATTTCTTCCTAGTTTTTGAGAATAACTTGAGTATTCCACATGTTAATTTTTTCTTATAAACCCATCTTTTTTGATAACTCTTTTTATATCTACTTCAACTACCTTTCTTGAGATTACTTTATGTGATTTATGTAATCTCAAGATTACTTGAGATCTTTATGTGGTGTCCTGTCAGCTTAGGTGTTTTATATTTTTGTAGGCCATATTTTATTATCTTTTTACTTCTCAGGTTTGTGGGTATATAGTTGTATACACTATGTTCAGATAATTCTTTTGATTGCTTCTGAGTTAATTGTGATTTCATCTAAATTATATCTTATATCAATCTAATTTTCCTGCCTTGTATTTTTAATCAGCTTGACTAATGTTTTGTCAATTTGAAAAATTATTTTCAAATTACTCTATTTCTGTCTTATTTATTGTTTCTATAGGAGGCAGCTATGTGGTTCAGTGGACAGAGTGCTGGCCCTGAAGTTAGGAAGACCTGAGTTCAAATTTGGCCTCAGACACTTACTAGCTGTGTGACCCTGGGCAAGTCACTTAACCTTTGTTTGCCTAATATAATGGAAAATAAAATGGCAAATCCGTCCAGTATCTTTTTCAAGAAAACTCCCATGGACAGTGTCAACGGGGGCACAAAGAGGTGCACACAACTGAAGAATAACAAAAGTAGTTCTATAAGCTTTTTGGTTTCTAAATTGTCCATGTGTCTTCTAATTTTCAAAATGTTTTCTTTTGTGATAGTTTTAGGTTTCAATATTCTTTGTTTTTCTAACTTTTAAAATTGCAAATCCTGTTAATCCTCTCTTTTTATTTTGTCAATATGCCTTTTTAGGTATATAATTTTATAATTGGAGAGAATTGTTTTTTTTGCTGAATCCCAGAAATTTTAGAATGTTTTCTTATCATTGTCATTTTCTACAGTAATTTTTTTCCTTTTTTTGAATCACTCATGTTTTACAATTACACTATTAATTTTCATTTGTGACTGATTCCTTTGCTTGTGTTCCCTCAATTGGTTTCTATTTTTATTCTACCATGGTCTATAAAAAGACATGTGGAGTATTCCTGCCTTCATTTAACATTTATTTACAATTTATCTCGGTCCTAATAAGTTGTCTGTTTTTAAACATGCTGTTGTTGGTCCTTCATTTTTTTGAAGAGGACTAGTGGCATCATGGCTGATGTCTTGACTTGCATTTGAATTGGATTTAAGTGAGGCAGAGTTGCACAAAGCCATCAGCTTCACCCTCTCTTCCAGAGACA
This sequence comes from Pseudocheirus occidentalis, assembly GCA_028646575.1. Classification (NCBI taxonomy): domain Eukaryota; kingdom Metazoa; phylum Chordata; class Mammalia; order Diprotodontia; family Pseudocheiridae; genus Pseudocheirus; species Pseudocheirus occidentalis. The sequence continues at coordinate 159,659,751 of CM053595.1, forward strand.
TCAAAGTCCAGTGGCAAGAAAGAAGTCAGGATGAGTGGCAATGGCCTGGGATACAATTGATGACCTTCAGTGTCTGACCAAGCTCTAAGTGTTCCACAGTGCATCCTTTAGCTACCTTCATGGCCATTGGAATAGTTTGTTCTGTTTTGCTTATTCTGCCCGGGGAAGTTTTCATGTGCTTAGGGCAGACATTTCTTTAACTCACTGATGAGTTTAAGATCTGTTTGTTACCCTCAATATGTTTTAGACTGTCAAAATGGTTTTACTAAGCTATGGCTGCTGTTCATGCTACAGCTTCTTGAAGCCACAGGTAAAAATTGGGTGAAAGGTGGAATCAATGATGGATGAGCAGCCCTGAAAAGGGCTCAGCAGGCCCTCACAATCAGACGTGCTAGTCCTCTCCAAACATCCCATATACTTCTTTCAAACATTTTATGTGGTGCTAAGAAACATGTGCGTATATTATTTTATAGTTCCATTCAGGAGATGCCTTAATTCTTAGCTTTAAGTTCCCAAAGTTTGTTCAGTTTCATGTATTTTCTTTTGTTTATCTTTGTTAGATTTTTCCAATTCTGAGAAAGAAACATTAAAATCTACTACTACTATATTCATATATGCAATAAAGTCTTTTTTTCAGTCCAATTACTTTTTCCCATATTAATTTTGATCCTATGCCATTTGGATAATATGTTTAATATTGACATTGGTTCATTATCTCAGGTTCAGTTAATCATAATGTAACTTCCCTTTTCTATTTCTGTTAACATTGTAAAATTTTATTTTTGCTTTTTCTGTCATCAGTATTTCTCGTCCTGATATTTTTGATTCACATCAGGCAAAATACATTTTGTTCTAGCCTCTCATTTTGATTATATTTATTTTTTGATATTTTTCTTGGAAACAGTATATTTGGAGTATGGTTTTCTTAGCCATTCTATCTCTCCTTCCAATTTATTGGATTGTTTAATTTACTCACATTTAAAGTTATATGAGTTATGCTTGTATATTCCTCAATTTGTGCCATATCTATTTATCTATCTATCTATCTATCCATGCACATAGACATGCACATACATATACACATATATTCCCTTCCTCTTTGGGGGCAATATTTTTTCTCTATGAATAGTTTTTATTAAGCTATATGACTCCAGTGCAATCCTACTCCAATAGACTTTTTCAGACTCTCATTTTTCAACTTTTCCCCTAGTTTGAGGGTTTTATTTAAATTATTGATTTTTCTTTCTTTTATTTATCATCAATTTATCATCTTCTTCTTTGAGAGGTTAAGTGATTACTTCAAAACACTCCTCTCCTCTAACTTCTTTTGTTGATTTATTTTTTTACACGTTTTTCTAAGAATTTGTTTTTTCTTTGTTTATTTTCCTGAGTAGGCTGAAATTTTATTCTGATTTGTTATTTACATCCTTATTTTTTTCCTTCTTTAATCTCATTATATTCATCATGAAGTGAAAGCTTCTCAAGCACAGGTTTCAGCTTTCTCTCCTAACCTCTTTCTAAGCTATCACCCTTTTTTGTTCTGTTTCATTCTTAGAAGGATTAATTGATGAGGGAGGTAATATGGATAGAAGCAGTGTCCCATGGTAGAAATTTCCCTGTGACTCAAATTGTATACTTAAATTTTATTATTTTTACTGTCCATGATTCTTTTCCTTTCCAATGGATATATCATCTTCATTCTGGGCCCATTCCTCCTCCCCTATTCAAGCCGCCCATAGATTCTCACATATTCTTTCATATGAGGGAGGATGTTGTCCATGGAGATACAACATTGTCTCAGATAAAGACATTTTCTGAAGTACCAACTCCCTGAAGATGAAATCCATAGTCAGGTTGCCCTCTCCCATGGAAGTTGTTTGTTTTTTGTTTCAAAGAGCACCAATGATGTCACAGGGTATCGACTCATGTGTGATTTGGATTTATGTGAGACATAGTTGGATAAAGTTGTGAGCCTCACTCTCTCTTCTACAATCATCAAAGTCCAGCAGCACGACAAAAGTCAGGATGATTGGTGATCGTCTGGGTTGCAGTGAATGACCTTGGTGTCTTCAATGTTTGACCAAGGTCTAACCTCTCCATGGTACCTTCTTCAGTCATCTTCATGGCATTGGGGCAAATTGTTCTCATCCACATATTCCACCAGGAGAAGTTTTCACATTCTTTGGGTAAACATTCTCCTAAGTCACCAATGGGTTTGAGGCCTGTTGGTTACTGGAAATTCTCTTCAGTGGAACCTCCTTATTTGGTTTTGATTTCCCCTTCCTTTTTCCCAGTTTTAAATCCTTCCTTCTGACTTCTCTCCCATTCTTCTGTGGCTCATTTTTCTTTCTGAATTACTATAGAGACCATAAACCCTTGCTATTTATTATTGTCTTTATAAGGGTATATAAAATAGGAGTACATCATCCATTCCCCTCTGTTCTTCACCTTCCTTTTTTATACTTTTACATTCTTCCACTCTACTATTTTGTAAAAATCAAAACAAAATCATGTTGATCCAATTTTAGGGGCTTACACGACAGTCCCTGATGCTGCAGTTTTGGCCTTCCGCCTTCACTCCTCCTGTTTCTTTAAATTGCTCTCAGTTCTTTTCCCCTTTGTGGGCTTTTATTTCCCTCCCACCTTTTTCACCTTGATGGTCATTCTTTTTTTGTTTTCATTGTTATTTAAAGATTATTTCTGAACATGGGGCAATTTATTCAATCTGTTTCCTCGGTATTTGCATTTATTCTTGACTTTCTTGGTCCATATCAGGATAATAACTTTGGAGCAGGAAGGAAGCTTAGAGGCCACCTCTCATTTTACAACTGAGTGAACTAAGACCCAGGACAACTATGTGACTTACCTGAGTACCCTGGAAACAGAGCTGGCATTTAAGAACAGGTCCTCTGACTTACAATCAAAAATTATTTCCAGTGTCAGATAAGTTCTTGTTAAAACAAGTGCTTACACATTTCTGTAGCAATGGATAAAACTGAAACTCAAAAAGTTTAACTCATGTACCCAGGGTCACATAGCTAATAAAAGTTTGAGATGCCAGGCTGGGCATTTTCCAACTCCATGTGAGGTAATTTTCTTTTCTTTTTTTAAATAAAATTTTATTTTTCCACAATCAGATGTTAAAACAATTTTTAACATCTTTGAAAAGTTTAGAGTTTCAAATTCTACCCCTCACTCTTCCCTCTTTTCAGCTATAACACTAATGTAAAGGGAGGTGTTCAGACTGTTATGTAGACCCAGAGTTATGCTAGTAATGTTTAACAACCACCTTCTAGGGGGAAACATATTCATGACACACTTGAAGTTTAATCGGAATTATTAGCATTTTCTTAAGCCTAGACAATCAACAAAATAACAAATCAAGTCCTGGTTTGTAGCAATTGCTCATTTGTAAGGTGTGAATGCTTGAAATGAAAATTTAAGAATACACTGGTAGGACACAGAAGCTAGCTCTAGCACATTTCTATGTAAACCTTATATTGAAGAATTTATGGGGATTTATTCAAGTCAGGAGTCTTATCTTACTCAGTCCCAACTTCAACTCCCTGTATTAAGATCTTTAGTTTAGGAGCCAAGATGGCGGCGTAGAAGCAGCAGCATTCCACAGCTCCCATGCAGCCACCCTAAACACCCATAAAAATATGATGCTGGACAAATTCTAGGACCCTCAAACTCAAAAAATACAGAAAACACATCTTGTGCGGAAGGCAGCTCGGCAGCGGGAATCATCACGGCATTGTCAAGGCTTGCCAGCTTGAAACTGAAACCACGGCCAGGCCCCGGGGGTGGTAGGAAGGAACCAAGCGAGCCACGGTCAGTCTACAAGAGAGAAGATCTATAGCCTCCAGCATCTCTACATCTACCAAAGTGTGAAAAACAGGGATTAGAGAAAGGTGTGAAAAATACGGATTAAAGAAAGGCAGCTGGCAGGAGGGGCTCATCTCACAGGCCTGCAGGCCGGGAGCTGAGACCAGCCCAGCCTAAAACTGCCATGAGTCTAGGCTCCAGGGCGGTTGGGAGGAGCCAAGCCTCCCAAGCCACAGCATGAGTCTACTTCAGAGAAGATCTAAAGCTCCTGGAGTAATCTACATGAGTCAGTATTAAAGGTCAGTGAAAGTGAGTGAAACTTTCAAGCTAAATTTGGGGGAGGAAAAGCAGTTCGGCCAATCTACCCCTCCCCCCTAGAAAAGGAAGCAGTGGGAGAAGGGCAGAAACTGCCGTAACCCACGGATGACCCCACTAGGCTGCTTCAGAGCCCCTGGCCTGTGGATCCCACAGGGGGGGCTGAGTCAATTGATCAGGGCAAAGTGCTCTTGCATTGAGTGGCCTGGATCCAGATCGTGGTCTTGGCTGGTGGTCCTGGGGAGCGCTTTCAGCAAGCCAAAGCTAGGGGAGGCTGCAACACCCCCCTAATAGCTCTGGAAGCTGGGAAAACCCCAGTGATTTGGAACAGAGACAACATGAGAAAAAGGAAGCAAAATAAGAACAGCAATAAAACTCTAGAATCCTCTTTTTGTGGACAAAAAGGATCAAAGCATGGAACGGGAGGAAGACAACACAGTCAGAACTCCCACACCAAATGCTTCCAAGACACTTGAAGAATGCCTCGTAGCTATAGATAATCTAAAAAAGGACTT
>CM053595.1:159664908-159727469 GCA_028646575.1 Pseudocheirus occidentalis
CATCTACACAGCCTGTATTGAATTGGTTGTCCTTCCAGCAGGGGTAGGTGACAAGGGAGGAACTGAAAGAATCTAAAATTTAAAGCTCTGCAATACCTGCAACTAGGAATCAAGATATACAGGGGCTGGGATAGGGAGACCCTCCCTGCCCTACCAGAAAGTTAGAGAGCAGACCAGGGGAGGGACTCCACAGTGGGATTACTGTTTTGGGGGTGTGGTAGGGGAAAGACGGGGAAAAATTTGTAACTCAAAAATCTCATGAAAGTGAACGATGTAAACAAGAAAACAAATAAAAATGTTATTACATAAAAATCTTTAGTTTATCCTGTTTACTGCCCATATTTTGTATATTTCTATGTTTTCATCTGAGCTTATAAATTATATTAGTGAGTGCTTTTGGGATTTTGCCTCTTATAAACTTGGAGGTATTTTTATTGCTGGTATACTTCCTACTTTACACCTATTCTCTGTTTTCTAGCACAGTGGATATATAGGCAGATTTCTCCCTCCCCTCTCTTTTCTATTTCAAAGCATTTTTTCTTGTAATACATCTGTGAGATTTTAGGCAAATATTTCTTTAAAAATTAAACTTATTGATTCTTTTTGTTTTCACATCATATTCCTTTTGGAACAGTTTTTGTTTTCTTTTAGTAGAAAAAAACCATTTAAGCAAACTTAACTGATGCATTGACTGCATATGATAATGTATGCAGCTTTCCATACCTGTAGTTACCTAACCTTTTAGTCCCAAAGAAAGAAGCTGCTTCTAATCTCACCCCTGGCACTGAAAATTGCCATTACAGGGTTTGGTTTCATTGAATATTCTTTTCGTTTGTGTTTTTGCCATCCTTATGTCTATTTTTCTGCTAGTTCTGCTTACTCATATGCTATCAGTTCATATGTCTCCCCACACTTCTTTGAATTCCACAAAAATATTCCATTACATTAATATGGGGACCTGTGATTTTTCTGGCATTAGGAACTACTTGGTGAGGAAATTCCTCTTGGCCAGTCAATAAGAATTTATTAAGCATCTACACATGCTAGACAGTTCTAAAATGTGGAGATACAAAGAATAATTGCAATAATGCATATTGGATATAGGAGAGCCTTTATTTTTACATCCCAGCAAATACAGATTTCATAAAGCATTCATAGGAGCCCATAAATAGATGCATAAACAATATGAAGTACTGAAAGGATTTAGAAGAGCCCCTTAGAAGATACAGGAAGCATTTAAAGCATTCAAATAGTCAATAAGAGGCAGCTAGATGGCACAATGAGTAAAGTTCTGGGCCTGGAAACAGGAAGATCAGAGTTAAAATCCTGAGTCCTCTCAATGCACATCAATATCTTCTCTCTAAGTTATAGTTTTCGAGAATTGCTGAGGGCACTGAGAAATTAAATGGCTTACTTGGCATCATACAATATGTATCACCAGTATAACTTGAACTCAAGTCTTCCTTGCTTGATTAAAAAAAAATATTTATTTACTTTTAGTTTACAATAGTCAGTTCCACAATCCCTTGAGTTCCAAATTTCCTCCCCCTCCATTTTCTCCCCACACCCATTGTGGCATGCAATCAAATATAGGATCTAATAGTACCTTCACATTAAACATTAGTTAAGTTGTAAAGAAGGATCATAACAATAGAGTGAACAATGAGAAAGAAGAAACAAAACAAAAAGAGAGCAAATAATTTGCTTCAATCTGCATTGAGACTCTACTTCTTTCTCCAGATGTGGACATCCCTTTCCATCATGAGTCTTTTGGAGTTGTCTTTTAACCTTGTATTGCTGAGAGGAGGCCACTCTATCAAAGTTAGTCATCACACATAACGATGCGTCCATAATTGTGCACAAAGTTCTTCTCCTTCTCTTCTCACTCAGCATCAGTTTATTAAAGTCTCTCCAGGTTATTATGAAGTCTGTCTGCTCCTCATTTCTTATAGCACAAAAGTATTCCATTACATTCAGTATATGAACAATTAGTTTAGGCATTCCCCAGTTGATGGGCATCTTCCTGATTTCCAATTCTTTGCCACCACAAAAAGAGCTGCTATAAATATTTTTGTATGTATGGTTCCTCCTTCCACTTGCATGGCCTCTTTAGGATACAACTCTAGAAGTGGTATTGCTGGGTCAAAGGGAATGTACATTTTATAGCCCTTTGGGCATAATTCCAGATTTCTCTCCTGAATGTTTGGATCAGTTCACAACTCCACCAACAATGCATTAGTGTTCCAATTTTTCTACATCCTCTCCAGCATTTCTCATTTTTCTGTTTTGTCATCTTAGCCAGTCTTACAGGTGAGATAGATACCTCAGAGTTGTTTTAATTTTTTTGTATGTTTATGGGTATCTAACTTCTTCCTATGAAAACTGCCTGTTCACATCCTTTGACCATTTATCAATTGGGAAAGGACTTGTGTACTTATAGATTTGACTCAGATCTCTGTATATTTTAGAAATGAGGTCTTTATCAGAGACTGGTTATAAAAATTCCCAATTATCTACTTCCCTCTTAATCTTGGTTACATTGGCTTTATTTGTACAGAACCTTTTCAATTGAATATAATCAAAATTATTCATTTTGCAATTCATAATGCAAATTGTCATAAAATCTTCCCTTCTCCCAACTTTCCTTACCTTAATCTGACAGGTAAACTATCCTTGCTCTCCTAGATTACTTACAGTATCTGCCTTTATAGTTAGATTTTGCACCCATTTAGATTTGATTTTGGTATATGGTGTAAGATATTGGTCTATGTCCATTTTCTGTTATACTATTTTCTAGTATTCCCAGCAGTTTTTGTCAAATAGTGAGTTCTTATTCCAGAAGCTGGGGTCTTTGGGTTTATCAAACAGTAGATTACTATAGTCATTGACTGCTGTGTTTTGTGTACCTAATCTATTGTACTGATCCACTACTCTATTCCTCAGCCAGTACCAAGAAGTTTTGATGACTGTTGCTTTATAATACAGATTAAAATCCAATATTGCTAGTTCACCTTCCTAAGCATTTCTTTTCACTAATCCCCTTGATATTCTTTTGTTCTTCCAAATGAATTTTGTTACTATTTTTTCTAGCTCTTTAAAATACTTATAGGTAAATTGAATTGTATGGCACAAAATATGTAAACTAATTTAGGCAAAATTGTAATTTTTAGTATATTAGCTCGACCTAACCATGGGTAACTGTTTTTCCCCCCAATTATTTAGATCTGACTTTATTTGTGTGAAAATTGTTATGTAATTGTGTTCATAGAGGTCCTGGGTTTGTCTTGGCAGGTAGATCCCCAAATATTTTTTAATGTCTATAATAACTTTAAATGGAATTTCTCTTTCTATTTCTTGTTGTATTTCATGAGAAATATATAGGAATGCTGAGGATTTATATAGGTTTAGTTTATATCCTGCAACTTTGCTAAATTTATTTATCTCAAGTAGTTTTCTACTTGACATTCTAGGATTTTCCAAGTATACCATCATATCATCTGCAAAGAGGGATAGCTTAGTCTCTTCTTTCTGGTTTGATTTTTTACTCATCCTTGAATCAATGGGCACATACTTTGTTTCTACTTTTTTCTTTTGGCTATCTTAAAAAGTGTTCCTACAATCAAAGGGTAGGAACAAGTTAGAAACTTTTTTGGGTTAATTTCAGGTTGTTTCCAGAATGGCTGGACCAATTTGAACTTCATCAACAGTGTATTACTGTGCCCATTTTCCCAAAGTCCCTGTAACATTTGAGTATTTCCATATTTTGTCATATTTGCCAACTTGATTGGCATGAGGTAAAAATTCAGAGTTTAGTTTATTTTTCTCTTATTAGCAACTTGGAGCAAGATTTTATCAATCTTTTATTTGGTGTAACCACTAATCTCTTGAGGACTAGTTGTGGCTATTTTTATATATGTTAATTCACTATACATCTTGGATATCAGACTTTTATCAGAAGTATTTGTTGAAAATATATCTTCCTTATCATAGCCATGCTAATTTGCTTGTGCAAAAGCCCTTTAATTTTATGGATTCTAAATTGTTTATTTATTCTTTTATGATCTCCTCTATCCCCACTTTGGTTAAAAATTCTCCCTCTAGCCAATTTTGTAAAAGATACATCCTTCTATTCTCCACTATTTTGTTATGTGAACTTTCACATTTAACTCACAAATCCATTTGGAGCTCATTATGCCATGTGCTGCTGATCTAACTACTGGTTGCCAAACTGCTTTTTAAACCCAGCAGCTCTTATCAATGTGGGATTCCTTTTTCCCAGTGCTTTACATTCTTGGGTTTGTTCAATGCTGTTCTGATGAGTTTATCTGCTACTTCTTCTCTTGATTGTCTATCATGACCTATTTTCTGGACTTTTTAAAGACAGTATTAAATATGTTTGATGATCATTGTTTTATAGTACAATTAAAGGTTTGAAAGTGTTCTGCTCCCTTCATTCCTACTTTTCCCCCTTTTATTTCCATTGATATTCTAGACCTTTTCTTCCTCCAAATGAATTTTGTTATTTTTTGTCTTATTCATAAAGTATCCCCTTAATAGTATGACTGGTATAGCATTAAAACTATAAAATAATTTTAGCAGACTCATCAGACATTTTTTTTTACCAGTTCGCTTTAGATACATTCTGTATCATTCTTAGATTTTAAGATTTCATCCAGAAATCAGACCCTTATTTTCAGACGGCATTTTTAACTTGTTCTCTCCCCAAATCTATCTTTTATTTCTGAATCCTTTCAGAAGCATCTGATTCTTGGCATCCTTCTCTTTTCCACAAATCTTTTCCAATTCAGAGTCAAAGCCAATCCCTAAGAACTTGGGGGAATGCTAAATAATCTTTTCCAGCAAGCAGATTACTGCCCACTGTGAGAAAGGCCAAAAAATAGATTATATTCTGATAACACTTCCTTGATGTAACCTTTAACCCAGCCTTTCCCCTCAACTCCCTAGGACTCTGGGCACACACAGATGAGGTCTAACTTAGGTTCTAAACTTGTAATGTTCTCATTATGTCCCAACCTAGAGACTCCTGCAAGAAAATATCTAACTATGGTTTATTTCTAAGTTTCCACAGATATGAATAAAAGGGATCCCCAAAGGGATCCCCAAATCTTATACAAACACTCAAAGTAAGCAATGGATATTGGTATAGGAGAATCTTTATTTTACCTTATATATAGTAAATGCAGATGATGTAAAGGGCTCATAGGAGCGAATCAACAGGCACATAAAAAAATTTAAGAAGACATAAAGGAGCCCATTAGAAAATTAAAAACAACAACAATAAAAAAAATCAAAAGCATTCAAATGTCTATAAGAGGCAGCTAGATGGTATAGTAGATAGAGTGCTACTCCTGTAGTCAGGAAAACATGAATTGAAGTTTGGTCTCAGACACTTACTAGTAGTGTGACCCTGGGCAAATCACTTTAACCTCTGTCTGCCTTTCTTCAGCTGTAAAATGGGGATAATAGCAGCTACTACACTCTAAAGTTGTTATGAGGATCAAATGAAATATTTATAAAGTGCTTATCATAGTGTCTGACACAAAGTTGGTGATTAATAAATGCTTATTCCCATCTCTTTGTCTTACACAACCCCATTCTCCTTCCCCACACTTCTGAGGGGAAGTGGGTCTTTTCCAAAGGGAAGTGAACCTTAAGCTGCAATCAAGGAAAGTATTTAACCTTCCAGTGATTTACAGTTTCATACAGAGACCTACAACTCCCTTCCTGTGCCCCACCAACATAGTACCCAACAGAGTTTGGATTCCCTCAAAACTCCTTGGCATGACTGCTGAACAAAGAGCACAGCAATTCTGTTGAATCTGTCTTTTGATCCCCTAGAGATCCGTACAGATATTCAACCCCATGAGAATCTGTAAGGGCTCTGATATACCTGAAAAGAAAACATTTTTTTGTACAGCCAGATAGTTACTCTGTTCATTGTTGAATCTGCTCTGGATAACTCATTAGAAAATAAGGAATGGTCAAATCCTGATCTTTAGTGACCTCATGCTGAGGCTTTGCTTTCCTCCTGCAGGTGCCACATAGGTGATGCACTGATTTCTCTACTCACAAAATCCCCCTTTCTCTATAAAAGATCTAATCCCTAAACTCTTTAATTTGGGATTATTCACATGGCAATCCCAAAAGTTCATGATGACCTAATCTCTCATCTCTAGCTACAAGACCAGTTTCTAGAGCCAGAATACTCACTTCCCACCTCTACAATGCAGGTTGGGGACTGAAAAATATAACTTTTGCTGTCAGCCTGAGTGTGTAAAGATATATACTTGTCCTGTGTTTTATGCACCAAGGACATCATTAACCATCAAGGGTAGGGTGGAGAGGAGAGGGAACTAATACCTATGTACACCCACAGGTAGGATCCCTGCCCTCATTCTCCTTCTCTCCCACAGCATAGGTTGCTCTGCTATATTCTGGTATGTCCCATGAACAAGGGAAAGGAGGAGAAAAAGGCAAAGGACTGAGAACAATTTTGTTCTATAAGATAGAACAGAGAGGTGGTACTCTGAAGTAAGTGAGGTCCATTCTCTTGTTTCACAGCCAGACAATCATCTTAGGGACAACCCCAGTCACTAACAACCAATCGGGAATTATCTGCTTCCTTTCAGTAAGGCACCAGTTACCATGCCATACTTTACAAGGGTAGCATGCACCAAATACCCCAAAGGCTTACTGTCCTGTAATTTACTAGATCAGGGAGATTAGTTAGTTGATCAGGGAACTCTTTGATCAATTTCCCTTATACTGAAATAGTTCCTTCTAATTACGAACCAAGAGAAGCAGCCATGACACAATGGATTGAAAAAGGGCATTGGAATCAAGGACACCCTTTTAAGGCTTCAAGTTCTGCCTCAGAAGTTGAGGTGGCATTACTTTTGACAATGCTACCCCTCTAATTATACTTAGCCCTTGACCTTGTCACCTATTTCCTTTAGGACTTTTTTATCTTATTCTTTTGCCTTCAGGCATTCTCTCTCTTTTAGGTCCTTTCCCTATGCTGGATCAGGTCCCTGTTATACTAAAACAAACAAACAAACAAACAAACAACATTCTCCCTTGATTTTATTTGCCACATCAATTTAATAACCATCTATCTTTTCTCTCCTTGATTACTAACCTCCAGAAAAAAGTAATTTAATTTTTTCTTCACTTCCTGTCTACAAGTTCACACAGTCTTTTATAATCTGGTTTCTGATCCGATCTCTCCACCAAAATCTCTCCCTTCAGGTCACTAATGACCTCCTAAAGACAAGTCAATGGCCTTTCTTTAGTTCTCATCCTTGACCTCTCTGTAGCATTTGATTTGTTTGTTCAGTTCCTCTCTCTTAATACTCTCCACTTCACTGGATTCCATGATGCAATACTGTGATCTTCTTGCCTCTTTTTCACAGACTCCCAGAATTTCAGAGTTGGAACAGACATATTTTTATTTCTCTTTTTTTCTTTTACATCAGAATTTCTGTCTTTCTGCTCTCTCTCTCTCTCTCTCCCTCTCTCTCTCTCTCTCTTCCTTCCTCTCCTCTTCTGTCTTTCTTTGTCTTTGTTTCTGTCTGTATCTCTCTCCTCCTCCTCTCCTTCCATCCTTTCTATTCTCACTCTCTCCCCTTTTCTCTCTTCCATGTCCCTGTCCCCACACCATCTTTGCAATTTTATGTCTCCATGAATTTAATTATAATCTCTATAAAAATGCCTACCAAATGTATGTAACCAGTACTGAGCTCTTCCCAGAGCTCAGTCCTATTTTTCCAATGACCTCTTAAATATTTTCATCTAGATTTTTGTCAGCAAACTCAAACCACTTAACTCCTCATCTTCCCTATTAAATGTTTATTAAATGGATTATCCTACTCTCCAAAATTACAATTTTAATATACAAACATTTAGTAAATATGTACTAGGTGAAAATCATCATCTTTGGCTCTGGGGATACCAAGACAAAACAGTTCTTGCCCTAAGGGGCACATTCTATGACAAGAATCCAAAATATACTGTGTGCAGATAGCTAAGTATAGTAAGGTAGAGAGCATTCACATCTGGGAATATTAGAAACCCTTCATGTAGGTGGTGTCACTTGAGCTATTTTTTCTTTTGTTTTCTTGAAGGAAGTTTTGAATTTCAGAAATCAGAGGCAAGGAGGGAGTGATGAATGGGAGTTCACCTCTGCAAAGGCGCATAAATGGAATATGAATTGTCATATAAGGGAAAGGGCTAGCAGTCTGGTTTAACTGGATGGAAGGGACATAATATGAAAGACTAGAAAGACATTTGGGAGCTAGTTTGAGAAGGTCCTCAAATGTTGGGCTGAGAATTTTGTATTTTATCCTAAAAACAGATGGGCATCACCAAAGATTTATGATTAGGCAAGTGAGATGGCCAGATCTATGCCTTAGGAATATCAATTTGACAATTGTTTGGAGGCAGTCAGATGTCAAGAGATCTCAGGTCTCCTGACTCCCAGATCAGTTCCCACTCCTCTCCTCCCCCTGGAATTGTATGATTTCACTGAGTTTATTTGATTAGATTAGTAATTTTTGGCACTAAATGAAACAAGGAACAATAGAAGGAAATCAAAAGAGAAAAATTTCCTGTCCAAAATTGGAATAGATTGCTTTAAGAGGTGTTGGAGACCTTTTTGGAGGGCTTTGAGCAGAGGCAGCTGGGTAAACACTTGTCACATCTATCTATCATAGCAAAGATTCCTTTTGAGTAGGGGTTGGACTAGGTGTCTATTAATGTCCCTTCCCACTGTGAAATTCTATGATTCTCCCTCAGGTTTAGGTGGGTAAAGGGCAGATTGTGATAAAGGCAAAAAGGCAACAACTGTAAATTATTTCCCATATATGTACAATAACTGAAACACAGAGACTGTAATCCTGGGTAGAAAAAATGAGCCAGCATTTTCTATATCTATAGTCTCTCCACTCTCCCTTCCCCCCCTGAGAAGTCAATGAGAGAGGAGGGGTTGTTGGGAATTATGAAGTGGTCACTCCATTGGTAGATTCTGGGGTATAACTGACTTCCTAAAACCTTCCTGATTATCCTTCCTTTCTTTTCTGCATTTTTTTTCTTTTTGGAGGGCAATTGGGGTTAAGTGACTTGCCCAAAGTCACATGACTAGTTTTTGTGTCAAGTGTCTGAGGCTGGATTTGAACTCAGGTCCTCGTGACTCCAGGGCCAGCACTCCATTCACTGTGCCACCTAGCCATCCCTATCCTACCTTTCAAGAGAAAAGAACCCTAGGTTGTGAGGACCCATGGGGTCACAGATTCACATGCTACTGATGCCTAGGTTCGAAGGGGAGAATTGATCTGAAGCAACATTTGTCAGTGATGATGAAGCTGAAAGGTGATATAGAATTCAGGACTTAATTTCAGGAAGAGTTGGGCTTGACTCCTGACTTAGACAAATGACTAACTTTGTGACTCTATGTAAATCACTTAACCTTTCTAGACTTCAATTTTTTCATCTTTAAATTGATGATGATACTAGCATCTTCCTTCCTGGGTTATTATGATGATCAAATGAAAAGTCTATGTGTGATTCTGTAAGGTTCATTGGAAGTTTTCAAGTTCTTTAAAAACGTGATTGATGGTGATGATCATGGAATCATAAATTTAGAGTAGGAAGAGACTTTGAAGACTATTGATTATGCAAGACCCCTGGATCTGAGGTCAAAGGACACAGGTTCAAATCCTACTGCTGTTAGTTAATATTAGTGTAACCTTACTGAAGTTGGACTAGTTGCATTTTAAAGTTTCTTCCAATTCTAAATCTATAATCTTATTATTTTAATATCATTTTCTATGGTCCTTCTTTGGACACATGCAAAGTTTCCATGGATTGCCATTTAGAATTACTTTGGGGGCATCTTTTTCTGAGTCTAAATCCATCTTTCAGGAGACTCTTATCCAAGAATTAGCTATCTTCCTTGGGATGGTAGACTGGGAGTCTTACTGGGCTGTCGCTCATAGACATCATCTATAGTTACAATAGGTTTTTTGGTTGTTGTTTGATTGTTTTGGTTTTGGTGGCTAGCAATGCTGCTTACTGGAAAGAACACTGAATTTAGAGACGGGACATGCATTTGAATCTTGGCTCTGGTTTTAATTTAAGTGTCCTTGGGTAAGTCATTTGCTCCCTCATTTTCCTCCTCTATAAACTTATTGGGTTTGGTCGAATGATTTTGAAGGTCTCTTTCAGGTCTAAATTCTATGACTGTGACTTTTTTTTTTCAAGCAAAAGATACCATCTATCAAATAGGAGATAATCTATACCAAACAAAAAAATATTTGCTTCCAGAAACCAGTTGTCTTTTTTTTGCCAAATATACTCTGTATCTACAAATTGGAGTGGTTTCAGTAATGTTAGTTCCCAAAGAGGAAAGAGAGGGAACTTTTGAGCTTCTCTGAATCTGCAAAAGAAAGTTTCCTATAATTGAGGGATGCAGATTTGGCCTTAGATTCATGCTTATAGAATAGGAAGCAGGTTCAACCATCACCTGAGCAGTTAATAAAATCTATTGCCCTATGATAGATTTTTTTCCCCTGCAGCCTAGAATTGATCTGTCCTCTTTGTGATTTGTGAGACAGGAGGAAAACACAAAATATAATCACTACTTCAGCAGCACCCAAGGAAAAACAAACAAACAAACCAAATAAACCACTTCCACTGTGCAGTTTTCCTGGGCTTAGAAATAAGCAAAACTGCAGGGGTCATTTTTTTGATTTATTGGAAATAATGTAGACCTTATTAACATTTTAATAAAGGGGCTCTTTTGCACTGGGATCTAAGTTGCTGCTATTCCCCTGTGCAATTTCATTCTCTGAAAAGGAGAGAAGACTATTGAGTTTCATAAGCATGATTTGTTAGGTCTGAAACTAAACACTCTAAAGGCAAATGTCTTATTTTCCAAGGGTTGTGTTTGTGAGAGGTGCCCGCCCGTTATCTGCGATGCAAAATGAGGAAGCCTTATGAAGAAATCATCCTTGTAAAGCCATTGGTTCTGGTCATCAGCCTCTATCCAATGCTTTCGTGATGATGCTGCTGATCTATTTGGGAAGTTGGCTGGCTCTCAAAGCAGAGTCTCTTCTCAAAGGCTGTTTCACAGTGAAAATATGCTCAGTGCAGCCGGGCGCATGAATGAAAGAGCCGCCGTTTGCTTCTAGTCTGGCAAAATGCAGCAGAGAACTCAGATCACCCTGTCCTTTTTGCTGTCCCAGGTAAGGCAGACCGTGGCTAGCTCGGGAGTCCTGCCATCTATTCTCTCTCTTCCCTATCTGTATTTTTTTTTTTTTTTTAATTTAGAAGTGCTTGCAATGCAGGTAGTCTTGCACAGCGTCTGTGGGGTTCTGAAATACAGTTAGAGCCTGGAATGGGGGAGCGGTGTCTTTCCAGGGTATACACCACTGGATTGTTATTTGGAGTGTGTGTGTGTGTGTGTGTGTGTGTGTGTGTGTGTGTTTGGGTGACCAGAGAAGGGAACGACAGGCAAGGGAAGTCTGGAGTATCTTGCGAGCTGTCTTGATATTCTTTGATGTACCCAAGTGGTGCAACTTTGATTTAATTTGGTAGATCTTGGGCTGGGTTAAAAAAAGACTGTTGGTTTTTCTTCACGTCTGGCTTCTTAAAGCAGCAGGGACTAATTGGAGTCCTCTCTCCATGCCTTTGTCAGAGGGTTCAGGAGCTTTCTTATTCTTTCCCCAGATAGGAAGTGGGGAGGAGTCTTTCCAGAATTACTGACTTGCTTGGGGGTGCCTGTACCCATGGTAGCTTATTCTAGATTCCCTTTTGCTGGGAAGTAGGAAAATGCACCCAGACCCAGGAGCCTGCTGCTGCTGTTACTGGTGTTGCTGCTGCTGCTGTCAGTCAGGAGGGAAGAGGGCTGGGAGCTCCCCTGGGCTCCCCCTGCTTCCTCCCTGGTGGTGGTCTCCTTGTAGCTGATGGGCTCGGGAGGTTCCTTTGGAGGGAGCCCTTAGGTCGGCTATGCTCTGCCTATGCTGCCGGAAAGCTAACCCTCTTGCACCTTCCATGTCCTTCCCATCTGAAAACTCTGGAGAGAAGAACGGAAGCCCGGCAATTTGGGCGCTGAGTGCTGGAAAAGTTAATACCTCCCCCCTCTTCCCACCCCAGGGCCTCAGCTGTTCTGCTAACCCTTAGTGTGCTAGGACTGTTGTGAGAGACTAGGTGGGGGCCTTTATCAAGATGTGCCAGTTCAGTCTCAGGAATCACTTTCTGTAACCTTTCAAAACATGGAGTAGGGATCTAGTGAAGTTATGCCATGATAGCAGTACTTCTAAACCCAGGGGTATTATGATTTGTTGGCAAACTGAATCAGAGCAGAAAGAGGAAGCCAAGATTGGAGTGGATAGGAGAAACCCTTTACCCGGGGCTGGAGGGCACATGGTTAGCCAGGTCTGCCTAGGGTCACAAGCCAATGGGAGACTCAATTTGAGTGGCAGTGGACAGGTGATTACCAAGGCCTAGGATTTTGGCCAGGATAGGAAGGGATCTCCTATCTGCTGCATTCATACATGCCAATAGGAGGACTGGGCAGGGATAGGGTGCAGAGAGCTAGGAGGTGGGAGGGGATAAGTGAGAATGTGCCCTGAGGAGCTGAAAAATCAGTGTTTGAGGGAGTCAAGCTTCTGACCAGGACTCTAATTGACCAACTGGGATTGCTAGTATTTGCAGGGAAGCTGGGGAAGAGAATAAAGCTGTCAAAGGTAACTGAACCAGGAGGACTGGAATGGAATCAGCACCTCCTGAGCAGGGCTGTCTTGCTCTGTTGATGCAGGGGAGTGGGGAAAGAGCCAGGAGTCCAGGTGCTGAATTCTCCTTATGAATGGTTTGATGCCTTAGTCCTGTGGTGGCTGTGTGCCCATTACCTAGAATGAGACTGCAAGCCCATTCATTGGCTCCTAGCCATACGTGGTTCAGTGCTTACCTATGGTGAATTGGGCTTGGGCTCTACCTGGGCATCTGGGTCACCTACAAAGCCACGGCTGCTGGAAGCTGATTGGTTACAGACATCTGTGGTTCCAAGAAACCCAGTGGAGCTGAACCCATGGTCTCAGGCTTCCACAACCTGATACTTGTCCCAGGTATGGCTAGGCCTAGTTATGAGATCCCAAGACCTGGCCTCAAATGATGCCCCCTCTCACCCCATTCAGTGTTGGTCATTCCCACCAGTGAGTGGTTTAAAATATCACTGCTGAATTCCTTGATTCAAGTCCTGTCAAAAGTTTTATTTCTCTAGAAACAGTAAAAGCCAGATGACAGAGGTGCACATCAGCAGGATCTCTGGGAACAGCCTGACAGGCCAATAGCTTCACAAATGACAGCTCCAAGAGTAGCTGGGAGTGAGGATGTTTAAAAGGGATCCCTTCAATATCACAGAGCTCTGGCTTGATGGCCACGTCCATTTCCCTTCTTTATTGTGATGGATTTGTGGAGCCAGAGTACTACCCACATTGTCCCCTTGCAATAAAACCTATTTATTTATTTGGGAACTCAGGGAAATGCCTAAGGGTTAAAATAGAGTTGGAATGTGTCAGAGGGAAGGGAGTGGTAACTTTTTCAGCCAAAATGTGCCATCTGACTCAACAAGGGAAAACTTTCCTCAAGCAAAGAAAAAAAAATAGAGCGGTTGCATACACATACACACACACACGCACACATACGCACACACACAGGCAAAGGAAAAACAATGTAATAAAGAAAATGAGTCACTTGGCCTTGGTGGGGCTCAGGCAAGTGTGTGTGTGTGTGTGTGTGTGTGTGTTTTTTCCACAGCAGTTGCAATGGTCCTTTCATAATCCCCGGGTGCCTGCCTTTGGAAGCAATCAATCTCTGTGAGCTCATTGGCCATGGTGGTGTGCACAAGATTGTATTATGCTTGTTGGGAGGTGGAAGATGAATATAATTTAGGGTAACAATGGCTGGAAGTCAGCACAAGGAGGAAACAGTCACCTCTGGGCTGCACTGGAATGTTTGGGGAAAGGGGAACATATGCAGGTGGAGGCATGAATTTTGGTAGATAAGGAGGAACAAATATGAAAATTATCAAGATGGGCATGTAGTACAAAGTCTCTAATAAATATTGGGTTGTTTTCTTTTTTGTTGTTGCCATGTATAAAATCACTAAAAATAACAAAAAGTTTGGACCATTAGTGAGTAATCTCTCAGGAATTAGACTTTTAGGGAGTGGCTACAGGTTCTGGGGAATAGTCACTTGGGAGCTGTTTGAAACATTCCAGAAGATTCTGAGGTTTGCATTTAAAGCAGGGATTCTCCTCCAGGCTGAACTTTGATTTTCTAGCCTGTTTGAGTATGACAGCCCAAAGAAAACCTTGTCAGGGAGTGGGACACAAACCCAAAAGGGTCATTTTGGAATGGCAGACCCAGCTAAAATCTCAGGTTCCTGGATCTCTCCCTTTGTATGGAACACACGCATGTAGCCAGGCTTGAAACACAAGCACACTGTCTGCCCAAGGGATCTAATGTGTACTCTCTGTCATTTGTGATCTCATAAATTAAACTATCTTATGCAAAAGGTATTGCTTACTCTGTCTCTCTGTGTCTCTCCCTCTCTCTCTCTATGTCTCTTCCTCCCACTCTCTCTGTCTCTTTGTGTCTCTTCTCTCTTGCTCTGATTCTGTCTCTCCTTTTCTCTGTGTCTCTCTGCTTCTATGTCTCTCTGTGTCTCTGTCTCTGTGTCTGTTTCTCTCTCTCTGTCTCTCTTTCTCTCCACACACACATACACACACACACATTGTATTCACCCACGCATACACGCACACTCCTCAGCCATCAAGAGTTCTGAAAAAGAAGGTCTAAGTGGCTTATGTATGTCACAGCGAATCATGCAGAGAAACTTCATAGGACCGATGCGCTCAGCAACTAATTTCCCTGAAAAAAGCCAGAGGGAAGCTCTGGAAATCATGGCAATTATTCTGAAGTTTATCACCTGCGGGAGAGCTTGGCTCTGTTCAAGAGAATACCAGTGATTTTTAAGGAAAATCAAATTCCTTTGTGAGTTCAATTAATAGCCTAGTTAGTGAAAGATAAGGGAGAATGCATATCATGGAGAATCAATTCCTGTTTGATTTACTCCAGTGCCACCTGGATTACCAAGTTAGTCTGTTTTGGAAAAAAATAAAAAAGCGACAAACCATGAAAATGTCGTTATAATACCTGTTGAAAAGTTTCTCCAGAAGAGGGCTCCATCCACAGCATAAATACCAATGTTCCATCAGAAACTGGGTTTTGAAAGGATTTAGGTTTAAAAAGCAGTTCCACAATAATCAGACTGATTGTTCATAGCAGCTCCAGAAAAAAAAGGGAAGTGGAAGAAGGAGACTTAGCCTGACAAAGTCCAGAGGCCGGGGACTCTCTGACCCTCCTCACACAATGCACTTCATTCCTTACTTTTGGTCTTGACCTAAAAGACCTGAAAGATACCCAGCTGAAAATGAAAGAGAGCAGAAAAAATAAATTACACCAGATGTCCCTAAAGCCAAGAACACCTTTTGCTCCCGTGATAGGAAAGAATCCTGCTCATTATGTAACCATCTACTATAGTGAATCGTTGGTTATATCCATACAACTACAGAGGTATCCTGTAGAGAAGTGGAAAAAAAAAAGGTCAATTATTGTTATTTTTGTCTATATGGTGCTCAAAACAAGACAAAAAAAAATAGCCCATTTTGCCCAAGTGGAGATTTCGGTCTTTCTTTCATAGAGTTGAAAGAGAAAGAATTAGAAAGAACATTGTATTTGGAGTCAAATTACTTAGTTTTTGCATTTTATTATGTGTGACAAATACTTTTTTTCCCTTTCCTGGACCTCAGTTTCCTCATCTGTAAAATGAGGGTGTTGGCCTCTAAGGTCACTTCCACCTGTGAATTATGATCCTATAATTGATTTCCGTGGAATTGAGTGAATTTGATTAGTCCTTTTTTGCACTGTTTAAATTTTCCTGTCTACATATGCCAGGTAGAGACAGATAAGAAATCTCCATCAGTGTGATTGATGGTAGTCTATCTACACCACCTTCATCTAAAACTGACTCAACAATTTATAGAGAGTGTGACTGACCCAAGCTTTAGACACCTGGGATCATATCATGTCAAGACAATTTGATTCAAAGTTTTTCTAAGACCCCCTTCCTTTCTTTACACCATCTTCACACTATGCTTCTGGGCCGTGGCCTCTACCCAGCATTCTAGATTTGCCTTGGGTCCCTAAGCTTCTGATTGCTCTACCTTCAATAATTTCTAGTCCAACCTAGACCCTCATACTATTTTTGTCCCTGTCTTCTTCATGTCATGTCTCTAAGTATGTGTTTTGGATAAAAATAACTAAATCAAATTATCTTTCCTAGAAAGAACATATCCATTAGTTGCTCCTTTTCTCTATTCATTGCTCTTTTGATGTCCGTGACCAAAACACCCCTCAATGGGCACCACTCTCTCATATATTTTGTTTTCTATCAGAAAGTTAGTTCCTTGAGGTAAGGAATTTTCTATTCATGAACCCAGTGCTTAGCATTTAGCACAGGGCCTAGCACGTAGTGATGGCTTCTTAAATGGTTTTTCATTCATTTCCTCATCTATTCTTATGAGAGGGAATTAGCAATCCCCCTATCCAGGAGAGAAAAAGGAACATTTTTAGGTTGAAGTGAAAAATAATCCTGGGCCTACGTGGCCAAGAAATAGAATCACTGACTAATTCTTAATTGATCAATTTTATCCTTAAAGTAAACCCAATCACTAGGTCATGATGTGGTTATTTTGCAGTCTATCCAGTTGATTCAGATTGACAAAAGGATGATCTAAACAATTATTTGGAGATCAGTTATTTGATGGCTAAACTCTATGGGGCCAGTTTCATTTGTGTTCATCTGACTGAGTTGCCAAAGATCTGGCATAACCCCATGCCTAGCTAGAAGTTAAATTTGGTGACTTCCCAAAGTGGAGATGAGTTAACCCTGCCCTTTACACACCATTGTCCCCTGGGACTGCAAGGAAACACTTTTCAAAGTGGGGTGCTGATGCTGAAAAATGTCACAGTCTGTGCATAAATACATAATGAATATCATTTACTATCAAGAAGGCCTCCTGTTACTTTCTATTCAATTTCATTTCATATGACAATCATTCATCAACCATTGACTGTGTAGGGCACTGAGTCAGACACTTGGAATGGGAGGCAGTATGCTACTTTGAACTAAGCATCGGATATAAAAACACAGGACTTTGGTTCAGATATGGTTCTCTCCCTCTCTACCTGTGTGACCTCAGTCAGTGAATCGAGTCCTAGACTTGGAGTCAGGAAGTTCAAGTCCTGACTCAGATATTTCCTAGCTGTGTGAACCTGGGCAAGTCACTTAACTCCGCTCTGCCTCTGTTTTCTCATCTGTATAATGCAGATAACAAGTGCACCTCTCAATGCTGCTGTAAGGATCAAATAAGGTAATATTGATAAAGGACTTCACAAACCTTAAAGTACCATATAGGAATAGCTATTAGCTAAATCACTTAAGCTCCCTGAGTCTCACTTTCTTTGTGTGTCAAATGATGATATGGAACTAGAAGTCTTCTTAGTTTTCTTACATAGAAGATCTATAATTTTATGTTTTATGATCCTCTGCCTATAATATGTAAGATATTGTTGCTGTCCTCAAAGAACTTCTTGCTTGTTGTTGTCAGGTTGTTTTGGACTCTTGGTGACCCCCTGGGGCATAGCACACCAGTCCCCCACCATTGGGTTTTTCTTGGCAAAGATACTGGAGTGGCTTGTCATTTCCTTCTCCAGGAGATCACCTTTTGTCAGAGTTCACCGCTATGACCTGCCTGTCTTGGGTGGCCCTTCACAGCATAGCTCATAGTTTCATGGAGCTATGCAAGGCCCTCTGCTGTGGCAAGGCGCTGATCCAGGAACTTATAGTAAAGTGAATGCGACACATACAAAATTCGACTCTTCAAGAATGTATTTAGCACCTGTGTGCTTAGTAAATGTTGATTGATTGATTACCAGTGTGCAAAGCTGGGTGCTAAATTAGACAAGAAGATTTAGAAGAAGAAGGTTGCTGACATCATGAAATTGTCAGCCATATATGACAGATGAACAAATGAGGCAATATAAATAATTTATTAAGGGTGTAATATGTGCAAGACCCTGTAAATATACAGATAATGACATGAAGCTACATTGTATGTGTCAGAGAGATCCTAATCAAAATTTTATGAGAGGTCCTAGGTCTGAAGGGCCAAGTTCATTATCAGAATCAGCAAAGGCTTCTTAGACAAGACAGTATTTGAATTTTTCTTTAAAAGGATTAATAAAAATTGAGTAGGTGGAAAGGAGGAGGGAGACTAAAAATTAGTCAAGATGCTTTGGAGAATGGTTCTGTTGCTAAGGTTATAACGCAGTCTGAGCAACAACAAGAACAAGAACAAAAACAGGAACAACAACAAGAAGATGCATTTATATACTACCTACTATTTGCCAGGCTAAGTACTTCAAAGACATGATCTCATTTCATCCTCACAACTTTGGGACATAGGTACTATCATTATTCCCATTTTACAGATGAAGAAATGGAGGTTAGGTGACTTGCTCAGAGGCACACAACAAGTAACTGTCTGAAGCCACATTTGAAGTCAGGTCTTCTTGACTCCAGGACCAGCAGTCCACTGCTCTACCTACAAAAGTTAATTGGTTTTTAAGTGCCCAGTTTGATGATTGGAAGCCTTTCCTGATCTACCCTATCAGCTAGTACCTTCTCCTCCAAGGTAACATAGCATTTCTTTAGTATGTATCTTGTAAAGATCCACATGTGAAGGTGTTGTCTCCTCTGTTAGAATGTAAGCACCTTGAGGACAGGGCCTATCCCTAGAATAGGCACAATGTCTTGCACATATCAGATGCTTAATACATTATTGTGGACTGATGATTTGGGAAACTTTCAACTAATAGTTTTGGCTCAGGGAGAGGGAGGGAGGGATGCTGGCAAAATGGCAGAAGTGGAGAAGGATAGAACATTTTCCAGGGGAGTGTTAGAGAGTGTGCATTGCCTGAAATGATTATCATCAGGGAGAGCTGAGAGAAAAGGTGTCAGAGATAGTTGGGGCCAGGATGGAGAGAGCTTGGGATGTCAGGCAATGAAATTCCAACTTTATTATGCAGGTAACAGGGAGCAAATGAATATTTTTGAGCACAAAAATGGCATGACCAGATCTTTGCATAAGAGACTGGTTTATTCGCAGTACTAATGTGGCCAAGGTCAACTTTACTAGAGTAGTAATAGTGGGAATAGAGAGGATGGGGCAAATACAAGAAAAAATGAAGAGTTGAAATCTCAACAAAGCTAAGAAACCAATTGAATGTCTGAAGTGAGGGAGAAGGATGAATAAATGGCAACACAATAGGAATAGACTATATCTCCTCAACCTCTACACAACAGCAGAGTTTAAGCTCCTAGAGGTCAAAATACTTTCCTTCTTCTTTTTCCTTCCTTCCTTCCTTCCTTCCTTCCTTCCTTCCTTCCTTCCTTCCTTCCTTCCTTCCTTCCTTCCTTCCTTCCTTCCTTCCTTCCTTCCTTCCTTCTCTCCTTCCTTCTTTTCTCTCTCCTTGCTTTTCTTTCCTCCTCCTCCTTCACCTTCTTCTTCTTTTCTTCTCTTTCTCCTTCTTTTTCTTTTCATCCTCCTTCTCCTTCTCCTCGTCCTCCTTCTCCTCGTCCTTCTTGTCCTCCTTCTCCTTGTCTTCCTTGTCCTCGTCCCCCTCCCCCTCCTCCTCCTCCTCATTCTCCTTTTTCTTCTTCCTTTCTGTTTCTATCTCTCTGTCTGTCTCTTCCTCCATCCTTTCCTCCCTCCCTCTTTCCTCAGAGCTGAGTACAGTGCCTGGCATATAGGAGACATTTAATAAATGTTCTTTGAATTGAACAGGTAGGAGCATAAGCCCAGGAAAAAGAAAGTACTATTTGAATATATAGATTTAAAGTTGGAAGGGAACCTAGGGGTCAGCTCATCAACCCTTATCAGTTTACAAATGAGAAACTGAGTTCCGGAGAGATATAGTTACTTGCCTAATGTAACATCCTCTGATTCATAATCAGCACTCTTTCCACTGCCTTTCCCCTCTTCCTCCCAATGTGAGATGCTCAAGAAGGAAATATGATTTCTGACTGTCGAGGGATCAGGGAAGATTTCATACCACTGAAAGCAGTTTGGATAAATTTATTTATAGGAACACAAGAAAATCATATCTTTAAAGTTTACAAAGTACCTTATAGTTTACAAAGACATAGTTTACAACCACTTTGACACCCATAATTCCATTCAATCTTTATAATCCCATTCTCTGCAGCAACCATCTGCAACCCCTCTTAGACAAGGGCACAAAGCAGAGATTTTCAGATGAGGAACTAAGATTGAGAGGGGAGGTCAATTAATTTTGATTGTCCAAAATCAAATAGATAATAAGTGGTAGAACCAGTATTTGAACCCTGTCCTCCTGACTCCAAGATCAGTGTCATTGCTTTTATACCACAAGCATCTTACACACAATGTTTCATACACTCATTTGCTTTTGTTTCCTGCTTCTAACTGTTATCCTGGAGGCTAATCTTGTTTTAAATCCCAGAAAATTAGTATCAGCAAAAGAAACATTTGGACATGTCATGTTCCATTTCAAACTACACCAAATCATGTTTCAAAATCTACAAAATAAAAGAACGAAAAAAAATCCTGCCACCAGCCGTTGAGTGACAGGTGTATCTGGGATGGAAAGCAGCAGCTGTTTCAGGGAGAACAGCCCCGCTGCATCTGAGCCAGCACAGGATGTGAGTAACGAAGTTGATTTCAACCCCCCCAGGAAAAGCCAAAGGAAAGCCAGTGATGGGAATATAGCTTCCCAGATCTAAATCTGTAAATAGTCCATGGCTGATCCTCTTTTTCATAGAGAGTTCAGAGAGATTAAGGAAGAAAAAAAATTTTTTTTGGTTTCATGTAAAATAACCTAGGGTGGGAGATCTGGGAAGGAAATCAGAGATAATCCTCAAATGGAGCCCCTTCCTTCTGGTGGTAAAAACTGAGACCCAAAGAGAGGTAAACCAACTTTCCAAAAGTTGTATAGCTAAGAAAGGTGAAGCTGAAACAAGAACCCAATTTTATGGTCTTCCAGGCATGGATCCTGTTTTTGGCTTTGTATTTGTGTTCTGAGTGCTTAGCACTGTACCCACTGTGTATGGTGCTTCATAAAGGCTTATTGACTTTCAGACCAGTGCCCCTTATACTCTACCTCTCCTTTATACTACACCTATCCCCATACCTTCTTCATCTTCAGCCAAAGACATTGTTGTTCCCCTCTTCTTTATTCTCTCTTTTCTTCAAGTCTTTTCCCCTGCTCTCTCCTGGTTTTCCTCCTTGTTTAACTACTCCTTCTCTGTCTTCATTGCTGGATCTTCATCTATATCCTACCCATTAACCCTGGGTGGACCCCAAGACTCTTTCCTGGACTCTTTTCTCCATTTCTACAATTTCTCTTGGTGATCTCATCAGTTTCTCCAGTTTCATTTATTAACTCTATGTAGATAACCCTCAGGTCCACTTGTCCTGTCCTAGCCTCTCTCCTGACCTCCAGTCTCACATCTCCAACTGTGTATTGGATATTTTGAGTTGGATGACAAATAAGCATTATAAATCCAACATGTTCAAAACTGAACGCATATTTCCCCTCAAACCCTACCAAATCCTCGCTTCCACATTATTATTGAGAGTACCATCATCCTCCCAGTCAATTAGGCTTTCAACCTAGTTGTGGTAGCTGGCTCCTCAATTTCTCTCACTGACCTAATAGCCAGCCAATCAGTTGTCAAGTCCTATCATCTCTACATATATAACATCTCTTGTAAATGTTCTCTTTTCTCCTCTGTCACCATCAAGCAAGCCTCACCCTCACCTCACACCTGGAATATTGCAATGACCTACTAATGTGTCTCCCTGACAAAAGTTTCTCACCACTCCAGTCCACCCTAATGG
Organism: Pseudocheirus occidentalis; assembly: GCA_028646575.1. Taxonomy (NCBI): domain Eukaryota; kingdom Metazoa; phylum Chordata; class Mammalia; order Diprotodontia; family Pseudocheiridae; genus Pseudocheirus; species Pseudocheirus occidentalis. The sequence goes on from CM053595.1 coordinate 159,686,991, forward strand.
GTAAATCTGATCATACATCCACTATTCTCCTTCAATAAACACCCATGGCTCCCTGTCATTTCTGGGATCAATTATGAAATCTCTTGTTTGGTTATCACAGCCCTTTACAACCTAACCCCTTTCTACCTTTCCAGGCTTTTTATGCCAAATTTCCCTCCCCATACTCTGATCCACTGGCACTGAATTCCTTGGTGCTCTTTGGATATGAAATTCCATCTCCTTACTCTAAGCACTTTCACTAACTCTTCTCCAGATCTGAAATACTCTTCCTTCCCATCTTTCCTTCCTGGATTTCCTGCTTCCTTTAAGATTCAGCTAAAGCCCCATTTTAGTTCTGAAAGAAGTCTTTTGCAGTCCCCCATAATCTTAGTTCCTCTCCCATGATACTACCCCCAATTTATCCAGGCAATATCTCATTTGTTTATATCTGTTTGCTTGTTGTCTTCCCCATTCTACTGAGAGCTCTTTAAAGTACCTAGGTATTTAGATCCTTGGATAATTAGGTATTTAGGTAATCAAACACTAAAGTAATTAAGCAATTAAGTACTTTAACCCTTAAGTGTTTAGTTACTTGGTTACTAAGTGTTGAGGTATATGCCTAATTCAAGTAGTATCTAGTTAACTAATTGTCAAAGTACCAAAGTACTGAAGTACCTAACCATTTGAAACTGGTTGGACTGAGCCAGATTTAAGCCAATTTGAACCAGTTTATACTGGTCAGAACTGGTTCAAACATAAGTGTTAAAGCCAGTTTAAACTGGGTTAAACCAGTTTGAACTGGTCAGAACTCGTTTAGTTTAAGTTTGAATTGGGTGGAACCAGTTTAAACTGTTTTGAACTGGTTGAAACTGGATTAAACTGGTTTGAACTGGTCTGGTTGAGAAATTTTTCATTTTTACTTCAACTATGAATTGGTTGTTTTCCTCTAGTGGAAGGTAAACTTCATGAAGCCTTTCTCATTGCTCTTCCCTCCCCCCCCTTAATTCCCATCTTTGAAACTACTTTGTAATAATTAACATCATAAATCTAGAGCTAGAAGGAACTTTATGTGTTGTAAACCATTTTACAAGCCCTTCATTTTTACAAATGAAGAAACTGAGGGCCAGACATTTTAAATGATTTACCTAAGGTCATAAAGGTAAATGAGAGATTCAGAGTTATGATTTGATCTATGCCTGGGAGTTAAACTGAAGTCCACTGACTCCAAATTCAGCATCTTCTCCACTGACCCATATTCTTTAAGTTTATGTATACCCAGAGAGAATTCCTGGCTTCTCTCATAGAATGTAAGCTCTCTGAAGGAAGGGGCTAGTTCATTTCTGGTTTGTTTGTTTCTTTTAAATCCCCAAACCGTGAATAGTGCCTTAGACTTATTAGTCACTTAATGTCTGTCAAATTGAATTTTTTGTTGAATGAAAATGTCTTTGTTTCCTTAAAAGTGTGTCTCAATTTTCTTCCCTGTTTATTTACTTTATTCTTTGTTTGGTTTCTTGATGAGGAAAAAAGCCTGATAATGGCTCTTTCCTCTATTATTCCTTCTCTTTAGTCAGGAAGATCCAATCCTTTTTCCTCTCTTCTGTTTCCTGATCTTAGGCTTCAAAAGCTCATAAACCCAGAGTAATTCATATTGTGTTGCCTTCAGAAACCTGGTTTTTAATCATAGAATGAACGGGAGAACTAGAACATAGAACACCTTAAGTGCTTTTGTTAGCACTCCTACCTCGGATAGAGCATAAATTGCTAGCTCTTTGGTGGTCTCTCAGTCTTCTCTGTCCTCCCACCCATCCACCTGTAGGCAAAAGATTCCTGGCAGGTCTCCTGGTTTTCTATGGCCACAGCTAAGTGCTCAGGACAGTGTAGGCCAGAGGTTCTCAACCTGTGGGTTATGTTCAATTTGTAACAATGAAAATACATCCTGCATATCAGATATTTACATTATGATTCATAACAGTAGCAAAATTACAGTTATGAAGTAGCAATGAAAATAATTTTATGGTTGAGGGTCACCACAACATGAAGAACTGTATTAAAGGGTAATGGCATTAGGAAGGTTGAGAACCACTGGCCTAGGCAGTGAGCAAGGGCAACAGAGTGATAATAGGTATCCCCCTAGAGTTCTGGTCTTACAGTGAATCCTTCGAGAAAGGTTATAGAATCTCAGCAACCACGCCGCCATACTCTACTAGCCCAGTGTGGGATATAGACGACATTGAAGAGAAGTGCCATGTTAATTTTCCCTCCTTTCCCCAGGAAAAGCAGTGATAACTGACTAAAAGCTCTCTTTTCCATTATCAGCCTCGCCCTTGAACCCCACACCACCATCTCAAATACTCTGTTACCTCTGCACAATCAATTCCATCAGATCAAGATAGGAATTAATAATGTCTAGGTTTGCACCAGCTATCCCAGTAAGAAGCAAAATTCACCAGATGATGATTTAGTAAAAGCACTTTTAGAACACACAAGGTTTTTATCTTTGCCTAAGGATAAAAATGACTGCCTAAACACTGATATCCCCTAAGCTCTCTACTCTGCTAGGACTGTGTGCTGCAAAATAGTCACATCATAGTAAGAGTACCCTCCCCCTTGGGGCTGTTATTGATCAGCAACTAGTCTATCCAGCCACAATTAAATGCCAAGGTCTGGCAAATTAGGAGGTTGTTATTAATCCTCAGCATTGCTCTGCTGATGATTTCTGTGTTCAGGGACAAAAACAAAAGGCTAGAAGTCAGACTCAGAATGTTAGAGCTGAACGAGATTATCTAATTCAGCCTGCCTGATTTTAGAGGTACCAAGACTAAAGGACCAGGCCAAAGTCACAGAGATAGTGAAGTCATGTCGACAACTTTGTTCACCTCCTCTAGCCTAAATGCCTTTTCTTGTGGTGCTGCCATAGACAGAGCATTGGACTTGGAGTCAGGCTGTCTAGCCTCAGACACTTACTAGCTGCTCAACCACGGACTTTGTCTCTCTGTGCCTCAGTTGCATCATCAGTAAGATGGGATTCAAATAGCCCTTAGCTCTGAAGGTTGTTGTGAGGATGAAGTGAAATAAAATTTGTAAAGTGCTATGCCAACCTTAAAGTCTTACACAAATGCCAGCTGTCATCATTACTATCACTATTTGTCTTACAGCCCTGTCACACAGCTGTAAATGCTACGAGGGAAGAAATCTGTTGGTTTGGGGACTGGGATGGTGCTGGAGTAGAAGTTTGGGTGTGGCTAGGATGGAGGAAGGGGCTGGGGATTGATTCAGATTGATGGAGTCTGGTAGAGCTCAGGGTGTAAAGCAAGTTGAAGGGCGCAGCTGGATGGTGAGTAAGGACTGGGGTGCATGAGAACATTTCAATAGCTTGGGGGAGGTAGACAAACCATGGAATCCAAGGAAGCAGTCAGGGTTGGAGGTCTGGGAATTCATACGAGATGGGAGGGGCTCAAAAAGGGAAGCAGCTTCTGAACATGCAGTCTGGACTCAGGGTCCAGTTTCAGAACATATTGGGTGCAATGGCCACTGGGAGCCCTGGGAAAATTGACATTGGCCAAGTGGAGCACGTGTAGGCCAGGAGAATTTGACATTTAGATAATTATGGCAGTATAGGATAGAGGTAGGAACCCAAGTATGGAAAATTTGAACTTTGGTTAGCATGAGATAACTGTTCTTTGGAGTCAAGATGAAGACAGAGTGTCATCTCCCTCCTCTTCCCCCACCCAAGAGGGCCCAGAATCCCAGCACAGAATGGTTGCCAAGCCTTATACCAAGGCTGGTGAAATGCTGAGCTGATGTCAGCTCCAGCAAGATCCCTGTGTCTATTTCCCAGCCAAAATTAGATCTAGGGTTTTGTGGAGGGAAACTGATCCCAAGGAATTTCTTCATCTTGGATAAGTGCCACAAAGGATGTTCCCAGCAAGTCAGGGTTGGAGTATAGTATTGCTGTGGGGGAGGCACACTGTTGTGTCATACAGAGGCTTCAGAGTCAGGATATCTGGGTTCTAAATCCAGAGTCCTGCCGCAAAGCCCCTAGTCTCCTGCCCCCGTTAAAATTGTCAAAGGTGAGGTTAAATGATTAAGTGACCACAGTCAATTAGGGCATGTGCTACTCCTTATATTCTCCTGTGTACATGTAGAGCTCTTCCTTTCCTATAAGGGCAGCTTCCGTCCTGAATTCAGTGTTGGGGATAGAAGTAAAAAGCCAAATAACTGGTTTCAATCCGTTTTTACTTTTATTATAGTTTTGCACATGTGGACTGATTGCATGCGTGTTTATGTCTTTAGGCACACATACTTCAGCTGGCATTTTTATCACATGCATACTTTACATGTTTTCTTATTATAGTACAGTATTAGAATAATTTCTTGCTTTGGAGTTGGTTATTTCCCCCCTTTCTCCCCCAAACCCTTCCTCCATCTTCCTGACCCAAGGTCTCTACCTCATTTCAAGTCATTTACTACCAGTGGCCCTGAGGTTCTGCAATCCATCCATAAATCAACAGGTCTTTATTGTACATTTACCATTTGTTCTGTCTTGTGTATCTTGTGCGGGAGTGTGTATGTGTCTGTGTGTAGGGGTTCAAAAGAGTCTAATACATGTCCTTTGCCTTTAAGGTGATTATTGGTTAGTTTAAGACCTGAATAACCATAAAACAATTAGAGAAAGATGGAAGGATGTGTATTTGAGATTCTGAGGAGTGTATAGAAAGGAGAAATCAAGAAGGGCTGGGGGAAGGGGGAGGAAGTGGGACTTGGGCTAGCTGCAGGCTGGCTAAGACCTCAGAAGTGAAAAGGAGGAGAGAGAGAAAAGTGGGTAGGGAGAGCCCCTTCCACACTCAGGCTGCCTTCTGCGTAGAATGAAGGGGAGTTTTGTGATCTCTGAGAGATCCCCAAGAGAAGAGCTGGCGCCCAAAACTCCCCGGGCACAATTCGTGGGCTGGCTTGAATCCTGCATGCATCATTTAGGTGTTTAAATTGCTCAAGCCTGTGCCTCTGTTCACAGTTTTGCTGAGTGGTCGGTGCTTCTCCAGAGGCCTGCTCCCCAAGCTCCTGACAGGGAGGACTAGGAAGATGGCAACAAGTTTGTAGCCTTGCCAGGAGTCTATAGAATGCAGCTTCCAGCAACTCCCAGGCCTACAGCTATGCTCAGAGGTGGAGCCCCCTTCCTGTGACCACCCACTCTGGGGCACAGCTGAGGATGAGGAACTGGGGCCTTGGGAGAAGGGAGAGGAAGGCTTTTTTTTATCTTCCCCCCACCCATTTGCAGACACAAAGCTGAGGATCAGAAATGTTTTCAGTTCCCTGGGAAAAAAACCAAACCCTTTACACAAACAGCACTGTCCCTGCTGCTTCTTTCAAATTCCTGGCTGTCAATGCTAAGGGCCCCAAACAAACCTGTGGGTCTGGAGGATTTGGGGGATGGTGTCTGGGTGGGGACAAAAGCAGAAGCAAAAAGGGACAATTGGGGAAGGAGGGGTGAGGCAACAAGGGGTGAGGAGCTGGGTTAAAAGGCACTGGTGTTGCTTTTCTGAGAGAGAGGAGATTTTGGCTGCTCTCCATTTGGGAGGTTTATAAATGCTAAGAGCCAAACATGGCCTGGATGAACTACATCCCAGGGCACAGAAAGGACTTGTGGATATGATTGCTGGGCTGTTGTTAGCAATCTCTGAAAAAAATATGAGGAGAGGGATTGCAGGACTGGAGGCAAGCAGGTTTTTAAGGGAGGAAAAGAAAGTAGATTCTTCCAACTACAGGCCAGTGATCTTTACTACATTTTCTGATAAACCTTCTAGAGCTAAAAATTAAAGCAATTGTTTCTCATCTGTTGAAAAGGAAGTGAGGACACTCAGAGTCCCTCATCAAAAATAGGTCATGCTCATATAAATTCATAAAATCGTTTTCCTTTTCTCTGTCTCCCTTCCCTTTTTGACACAGTTATTAAAATGGTCTATGAGAGTAGTCTCAAGAGCAGTTTACCTAGATCTCAACAAACCATTTGTTAAGATTTCTCAGAGCTCCCTCTAGTCATTATGCAACAGAGTGGGCTAGATGACAAAATAATTCAGTAGATTCAGAGCTGGCTAAATAATGAGATGCAAAGCCTTATGATTAATGGACAGATGTAAGTCTGGAGGGAGGTCTCCAGTGGAGTGCCTGAGTACTCTTTTTGTATATGGGTATTCGAGGGAGCTCCAACACACACAGACACGCAGACACACACACTCACCCCTACGTGTAGAATGTTTATATATATACATACACACATATTTATAAGTGGTATATAAAAACTATATAATATATATTACCCTATATTTATATATATAGTATATATTATTACATATATACATATACTATGTATCTATATCTATGTAGTTGTTGTTCAGTTGTGTCCAACTCTTCATGACTCCATGATATTTCCTTGGCAAAGATTCTGCATTGGATTAAAGCAAAGAGGTTAAGTGACTTGCCCAGGGTCGCACAGCTTGTAAGTATCTGAGACTGAATTTGAACTCAGATCTTTCTGACTCCATCAACTGAGACATATAGCTGATGTATATGTATTTGTATATGTATATGTGTATGTGTATGTGTATGTGTATGTGTATGTATATTATGAATATATACTCATGTGTATGTATATACATGTGTGTATATATGTGTAAGCATATACATATGCACATACATATACACATACACACACATATATAGTTGCATTTTTTTGGTTTGCCCTGCTCTATACATAAGAAACAGTCTTTGAGCTAATGGTTTTTCATTTACTATACCTCAATGTACCTTTGGTATTGTATTCTAGAAGGGATCAGGAGAATGGCATAAGATGGAGCTAGAGAGCTGGATTTTCAAAGTGAAAAGAGATCTAGGATAGGCCCAAATTTAAGGGGGAAAAAAGCCTTAATTAACATGCTAATTGTCATTGCACTGTAGCTGATGCCAGATTTGTCTGAAGGACTTATCAAAATCAGGATTGAAGTTTGGCACAACTTTCCTCATACAGTGAAAGAATCTGATAGCCAAGCAGAGGGAAAATCTGTCAGGAAAGAAGCCGTCTCTCGGATGCCGGTCCTATCTCTTCTTGTAGTCAGAAGGTGTCACTGAGCCTGTCACAGAGTTGGTGAGCTAACTGAAAGCCTGACCACACAGGCCTTATGTGATCCCACAGGCACTGCCTCATTCTCATATGCTATGTCTCTGAATGATTCTTTAACCATAGCCTATGTGTTGGCTATATATTTTTTCCTTTGAAAAAGCAGATAAAAAGAAGTGATTAAATTTAGTTCAACAAACATTTCTCAAGAACCTAACCACATAAATATAAGGCATTGTACTATATACTGGGGATTTTTATTTTTATTTTTTGTGATAGTTGGGGCAAGGAGAAGCTAGAAGGCTCATTGAATAGAGTGCTGGGTCTGGAGTCAGGAAGACCTGAGTTCAAATCTGACCTCAGAAACTTACCAACTGTATGATCCTGGGCAAGTCATTTAACCTCTGCTTGCCTTAATCCACTGGAGAAGAAAATGACAAACTACTCCAATATCTTTGTCAAGAATACCCCATGGATGGTGTTGTCTAAGGGGTCATGAAGAGTTGGGCACAATTGAACCACAACAGCAACGAGGGCAAGTCAGTTATTTCCTTGGCACAGGGTACTTCCATTTTGGAAGCCCCCTTTAACAGTACATATGGGCCCCTGCTCTGTAGCTTTTATTTAGGGATTGACCAGGGCTACTGAGAAGTTAAATGACTCACCCAACGTCACATAGCTCTGTGTTTCAAAGGGAAGACTTGAATATAGGCCTTTCTGTACATAGGCTATGTTCTTATTCACTATTCTATGCTGTTTCTCTGTACTTTGGAAAGAAAGAGAAAAATCAAGTAATCAACAAGCATTCTTTAAGCCAGGGTCTATGTGGTTGGGAATACAGAAACAAAAAACAGTCCCTGCCCTCAAAGAATTTTCATTTCCCTTGGGGATGAATATCACATATAAGGAGATAAGGAAATATAAGGTCAGATACCATCCCACCAAGCCACCACCATGCCACTTCACATGAATGGTCCTTTAAGGTTTGCAAAATTCTTTATGTATGATTTTTTCTGAGTCTCACAACTCTGTGAGGTAGATGCTGCTATCATCCTTATTTACAGATGTGGAAACTAAGACTGAATTTTCAACAAGGTAACACAACTGATAGGTATCTGATTTGGGATTTGAACCTTGCTCTTGAAAACCTGTTGATTGATTCCTGACTCATAATCTACTAAGCCAGTGGTTCTCAACCTTCCAAATGCTGTGACCCTTTAATACTAGTATGTGGGCGTATCTGCATGTGGGCGGACCCACCTGGAGGAGAGAGGAACCGTGTCTGGGTTCCTAAAGCCATTGGAAATATGTGTTTTCCAATGGTCTTAGGCAACCCCTGTGACCTCTGTGAAAGGGTCATTTGGCCCCACAAGGGGTTGTGACCCACAGGTTGAAAACTGCTGTACTAAACCAAGCCAGCTCTCCAACAAAATGGCATAGTACATAAAGCTTTGGGACATGATCACTCTTCTCCAGGGGTGGGGAACCTGCAGCCTAGAGGCCACATGTGGCGCTCTAGGTCCACAAATGTTACCCTTTTCAGTTAAGGGGTCACACTTGAGGACCTAGAAGGCCACATGTGGCCTAGAGGCCATAAGTTCCCCATCCCTGGTCTTGTGTTTCAGTGAGGCAAGAAGATGATTATCTCTATCTAAGCTTTATTTCCTCTTTTCACTTGAGGGAGGAGAAAGTTAAGTAGAGGATTCAACATGAAAACATCACTTGCTGAAAAGGAAGTGATAGAAATGGTTGTAATATCCACAGACTTTCAGAAGGGGCCTTAGAGTCTATTAGGCTTTGAACTCCTTGAGATTAGCAATGGTTTTTTGTTGTTGTTGTTGTTGTTGTTGTTTTGTTTTTGTTTTTTGCCTTTTGTGTATCTATAATGTCTGGCACATAGTAGGCACTCAGTAAGTGTTCATTGATTGATGGGTTCCCTCTTCCTTCATGCCCCCTTCTAGTCAAAGCCCTCTCTGCTCCTAACCCCAATCTGTCTTTAAAATTCAATCAAATTCATTTTTTAAAATCCCAGTAATATAAATACTGTAATGCACACAAAGATTTTTAGTTGGTAGCTCAGGGTTTTCTGTACATTATGAACTTGTTTGTCTTGGACTATAATCTCCCAGAAGGGAGCAATATACTCTGCATTTCTCTGTGTATTGCTCCATAGGCAATACAGGTATAATTGGGTTTTTAATGAGTAATGATTCTGACTATGACTAGATAGAAATTAATGTTCACTGAATTCAGGCTCCTGGGTGGCAAATGGGAGGAGGGTTTTAGACTAAAGGATGGGAAGGGCTTCATTCCTGAGGTTTCCAGAGGTGAAAATGATGTGGTAGGTCATGAATGAAAACAGGGAGACAGAAATGAACATTTGTTTGGGGCCAGTAAGGGGAATGGCTGAGGAGAAAAGAATGTGTTATCTTCTCAGTTTCAATTATTGTTTTTATGCTGGAGTACATGGTTCATAGGGGCATCGGGGTGGTGCAATGCATAGGGCCTGGAGTCAGGAAGAGTCATCTTCATGAGTTCAAATATTTTTTAGACACTTACTAGCTGTGTAACCCTGGGAAAATCACATAACAACCCTGTTTGCCTCAGTTTCTGATATGTAAAAGACGCTGGAGAAAGAAATGTCCAAACACTCTAGTATCTTTGCCAAGAAAACCTCATGGAGTCATGAAGAGTCTGATATGACTGAAATGAATGAACAACAACAAAACATGGTTCATATGGTAGAATGATGAGATATAGATGAGGATTCTAGGTTTGATGTTATAGGGGAGAGGGAGATATTGGAAGATATAATGTGATCAAAAAATGTTTCAGGGAGAACCATCTGATGGTGGCAAGGAAGATGAGTTGAATGATAAAAGAACAGAGGAAGGGAGATGAGTATTTCTTAAAACACAGATATTCTAGATATGAGCTGATTTAGTGAGAAAGGAGTACATCATTAGGCAATTTGATAAATGAACAGGAGTTGGTGATTGATATAGAGAAAGGAAGAGAGATGAGGAGAGAGAGAAAGAGAGAGAGAGAGAAAGAGAGAGAGAAAGAGAGAGAGAAAGAGAGAGAGAAAGAGAGAGAAGCAGAGAGAGAGAGACAGAGAGAGAGTCAGAGAGGCAGAGAGAGAGACAGAGAGAGAGAGTCAGAGAGAGAGACAGAGACAGAGAGACAGAGGCAGAAAGAGACAGAGACAGAGAGACAGAGGCAGAAAGAGACAGAGAGAGAGAGAGACAGAGAGAGAGACAGAGAGACAGAGACAGAGACAGAGACAGAGAGAGACAGAGAGAGAGAAAGAGAAACACTCCAGGACTTTGAGGCTGGGAGAGTGGAATAATGGTGGTACCATTAGCAGAAATGAGTAAGATGAGATATAGAGCCAGCTTCTTGTGGCTTATACTGACTCTGACCATATGAACTCAAGTTAATGAGTAGAAGACTTGTATAATGACAGGACTTGAATTTAGTTGGGAGATTGATTGGTTATATGAGCATGGTTATTCTTCTGACAAATACTGTCTGAGTAACCTTATACAAATCGTTAACTATCTCAGTAATATAAGCAACTCTTTAGGACTAAAAGTTGCAGAGAAAGCTAACACTGTTAGAAAGAGTTTACTTATCTGTGAATTCTCTTTGCTGGTGGAATCATAGATGCAGTCCCTATTCCTATTCTATTAGTAGCATTGGTGGGGGATGGAGGAGGATATTATAATAATAGTGGTGCTGTTTGTCCTTTGGTTTTGGAGAGAACCAATGATATCACTGGTGACATCTTGAAGAGTGTGAATTGGATTTAAGTGAGTCAGAGTTACACAAAGTTGTCAGCCTCACTCTCTCTGAGTCATTGAAAACTAGTGGCAAGACAAAAGTCAAGATGACTGACAGTGGCTTGTAATAAAGTGGATGACCTTTGATGCCTGACCAAGCTCTAAGCGCTCCATAGTACCTGCTTTGGCTACTTTTATGGCTGTCAGAATAAATTGCTCTCATCTACACATTCCACCAGAGGAAATCTTCACATGCTCAAGGCAGACATCCCTCTAACTCACCAACAGGTTTGGGGTCCACCGGTTACCCTCAGCCTGGTTTAGCCCATCTGTTAAGATGGTTTGCTGGGGTGTGGCTGCTGTGCTTGCTACAGCCTCTTGGAGCCACAGGTGAGAGTCGGGTGAATCAGGTGGACACCAAAGGTAGATGAGAAAGGACTTGACAAGCTCTCACACCGGAGGTGTTAATTCTCCTGAACATCTCATAAATTAATAATAATGATAATAATAATAATGATAATACTAATAAGCATTTTTATGATGCTTTAAGGTTTGGATAATACTTTACATATATTATCTCTTTTGATCCTCAAAATAATGTTGGAAGGCAGGCAATGTTTTCCCTCAGGCAAAACTGAGGCAGACAGAGATTAAATGATTTGTCCAGGGTCATACAACTAGTAAGTGTTTGAGGCAGGTTTCAGACTTCGGTCTTTCTGGTTCCAGGTGCAGTCCTCTCTTCCCTGTACCACCTATTAGGCCTTCGATGATATGGAGGAGCTCTGTAATGCATGTGTGATGTGTGAAGGATTGAGTCTTGAAAGTTTTCTGCATTTTGAAGTTCAGAAAAAAGATAAAATAGTCAAAGATTCAAAGTAGCAGCAATCTGAGAAAGAAACTGAAAACCATGATCTCATGCAATATTGCAAAAGTCAAGGGAGGAAAAAAGTCTCAAGGAGGGATTGATCAACAATGTCAAAAGCTACAGAAAGGTCATGAAGGAGACCTGAGGGAAGGTTTATTTAATAAGGATACCCATAGCGACCTTTGAGTCACTGGCATTGTACTAAGGAGAGTATAGGTGCCAAGGAAACCTTTTCAATAAGTGGTCAACCATTTCCTCAACTGTTTCATGCGGGTACAAATTCTGTGGGGAAAATTTTGATGCCCGTTGGCATATATCAAATGCAAAATGATGTATCAGAAAAGAGTAAAGATGCCACAGTGACTGTGCAGCTTGTTTCAGTCAGGAAGACTTGGATTTAAGTTTTCCCTCTCCCATATATAAATTCTGGGCCCCTGAGAAAGTCACTCAACTTCTCAGTGGGTCGGGCAACTCTCTAAGACTTCCAGAGTCACTCCTAGTCCTCATTTTTAGAGGAAATTTTCTCACTTGGAGTGTTTATACCAATGAAGGTTCAAGACCAGGGGTGTGGAACCATTGGCATTGAGGCCACATGTGACTCTCTAGGTCCTCAAGTGTATCCCTTTGCCTGAATCCAAACTTCATGTTCTGTGAAAGTCAAGTCAAAGTACTGTGCTTGAGGACTTAGAGGGCCCCATATGGCCTTGAGGCTACAGGTTACCCACTCCTGCCTAAAAGAAAAACAAATCAAAATAATTAGTACATGTGGCAATTTTTCAATGTGAAAATAGGGTTACTTTTCTAAACTTTGCCTTATGTTTTCCCTGATTCCTACATAAATTCATGTGTGCATGCATACACACGCACCCACGCACACACACAAACACATACACACAAAACACAACACTTTATCCCTTAGACCAGCATTAATCAGTTCCAACAACCCATTCCAAACTCTAAAACGTTCTGTGGCAAAGTTCGTTTGGAAAATAACAATCATCAGCATTTATTTATTTATACCTTTGAACAGGTATAAATAAGACACATTAATATGGTAAAACAACACTTCCATGTTCATCCTTAGCCTTTGCTGTCCTTTGGGAAAATAACTTAAATGGACGATAATTCTTTTTTGCAAATGACATATAATTTGTATGTGTGCTAGGGCAATATAGCTTAGTCTGCTTTTGTGGCCTTCAGTAAATTTTCATAAACAAGGTGAGCTAGGGTAAGTTTTTTTTTTGGCCAAAGATTTAATAAACAGAGGATGTTCATAAAAGCAAATTCATAGGGCAAATTGAAAACAACAACAACCCAACAATGGTACAGCAAGCTGCTTCTTGAATAAAGAAGTGAATGAAGAGTACAGGAAGAATCTTGAAGGGTGAATGATGACCTATGAAGCATTCTCAAGCCCAGTGAACTGAATGCCCCTTCCCATTCCAGAAAGTTTTATGCTCCCATAATTGATGCTTGCATAAGTCTGAGTGTCACAGCCTCAGCTTTAGGAAGACCATGAGCCTTATTAGCCTAACCATTTACAGCCTGGGAAGTTCAGCCACTGCAAATAGCAAATTTGCTGTTTGCAATTTTTGCTGACAATTGGCTGTGAGGGGGAAAAGAATCCCACATTGTTATGATTACACAGAATGGCCTGGCACTTTTCTCTACTCTCTTTTTTGCAAATGTTCTCATAATTGCCTGGATACATGTTTGGCTTCCGGAAGGCTGCATTTTAAATTGTCCCACTTGCCTTTCCTGCGTTTTGTGATCACATAAAATGACATGGGAAAGGTTCCTGGGCAGACCTTAACACAGGCAACAGGGATGATTTTGCAGAGGTTAAAAAATTAATCCTTGTATATGAGGTATGTGCCCTTTGAGGCAGGCACACTCACAAGAACAGCTCACAAGGTTCAAGACTGAGGCCTTGAGGGACTCGACAACAGACATCTGGATTTGGTGGGAATCAGTATCTGAATTTATCCCAATCTCTATGTCTCAGTAGACATTGCTCTTTTTATATCACCAGGTCCTATTCTACTGGGCAAGAAATGGAAGTCAGTAGGACTAGATTTGATTGTAGACTATGGAGACACTCCCTAGGAATTTGGAGGATGGATAGTGGATGTCTCTGAAATGCTTAAAGCTACAAAGGCCAAAAAGTGTTTAGAATGCCACTGAAAATTGCTCTAAGTTATTGTAGGCAGTGTATCCCTTAAAAAGAAATTGGTGAAGGGAAATGGGACAACATGATTTCCATGTTGAACAACAAAGATATAGTTCATCCTAGAAGCACATGGTTTATCTTTGACCTTAGCTGGTTGATGGTGGATGTAGCTGCTTCCACTCTTGTCTACTGACTATTGTGACAGTATTGTCAATAAAGTTTATGGAACCATTAGAAGTAAAACCCTGATTGACTCAAAACCAGAGAAAAGAATGGGTCTGGAATAACCAGACGCTAGAGATAATTGGTATAAGAGCAGCAGCCTTTGAAAAAGACTTTGGCAGAAACATTTGGCACAGTGTGATGTTCACCCCAGAGGGTAGTAGAGGATGGTGATCCAATGAACCAGGCCCAACTCTCCTCACATGGGCTGGAGCATTCATGTTTCCCTAGTCCTGGCTTTGTGCATATACCAGTGGAAGTAGTGTGCTTAAGATCCCAATCAGGGTAAATTTTCCTAGAATTATACAGAAGAGACAGTATGATATAATGTAGAATATAGAGAGAGCTAACCTTGGATTCTGGAAAATGCATGTTGAAGTTCTGTCTCTGAGACATACTGCCTGGGTGACAGTGGTCACGGCATTTGACCTCTCTCTACCTTCAGACAAACATTTAAGACTAAGTTACAGAAGAATCACTATTCTGAATAAGTAAAAAGATTTTTCACACTGGAAGTTCCCCATATAAATGAAATTACAGGTCTGGACCCTCTCCCTGTACTTTACCCCACCGTCAAAAAAGAAAGGTAGGTCCATGTTTATATTTACAAAACAAGATGGAGCAGAAAGAGCATTAGACATAGAATCAGAAAATCTTGACCTGATTCCCAGCTCTACCAATCACACGTTGTATGACCTTGGGCAAGTACCTTAACCTTTCTGAGCCTTAGCTTCCTAATTTTAGGAATAAAAATACTCATACTATCACTTTTATATTGAGGATCAATGGAGATTTTAAACATATATGTACATATACACATGATATTATACACTACATTTTATCATACTATATTATATATAAATATATATATATATATATATAGTTGTGTATGAATATATGTGTGTGCATATATAAAGACAGATAGACACAGACAAGTAGCAAGCACACTGCCTGAGGGCAGAGACTATTTCATTTTTCTCTTTGTGTTCCAGAACTTAGCACAATTTTCAATACAGTAAATACTTAAAAAATGCTTCTTGACTAAGTGAATGACCCATCTGAATTCTATCTTCAATAGAATTAAGGCTCTTGAGGGCAGGGATATTTTTATTTTTACCTCTGTACTTCCAGTATCTCAAACTGCATATGACCCATTTGTTGTTAATTTTTCAATCATGTTTGACTCTTCAAGAACTCATTTGGGGTTTTCTTGGCAAAGATATTGAAGTGATTTGCCATTTCCTTCTCTAGCTCATTTTACAGATGAAGAAAGTGAGGTAAATAGGCCACATATCTATTGAGTGTCTGAAGCCAAATTTGAACTGAGTTCTTCCTGACTCAAGGCCCAGGGGTCTAACCGCTAAGCCATCTAACTGCCAAATGTGGGCCATAGTAGGTGTTTAATAAAAGTTTTTAGATTGATTGATGGATAAGACCACATTTCTGTTTCCTCTGCCTTCTTGCTCATTTGCATTTTCTCCTTTAGCATTTATACCATTCTGTTTACACAAGACAGAAAACTATCCAGAATGTAGGAGGGAACCCCTGTCTTGCCTCTTGTTCAAATACAGGAAAGAATTTCTGAAATTCTCTCAAGAAGGCTCATTATAGAATCATAGACTATAGAACTGGAAGGACCTTCAGAGTTCCTCTAGCCCAATTCCTTCATTCTGAAGAGCAGAAAACAGTGTTAGGGACAGGGAAGACCTAATCAAATATTGTGTAGTTGATTAGTGGAAAAACTAGGAATCAAACCCAGATCTCCCAATACCCAGATTAGTGCTGTTTCCTTTAAGAATTCTGCCTTCCAAATTTGGAACTGTCAAGAGCTGAAGCCAGTTGAGACATTCACTCATGGAATCCCTACATAGTCATTCTTTTATGTAGCAGGATGTAAGTGGTATTGGATCTCAGAAGCAGTATCTTCTTTAAAAAAATAATTAATAAAGCATACTCTTTAATTCCTGGTGGGATGGGAAGATCTCTGCACCATATGAGGGAGTCAGGAAAGGTTCAAAGTACTTCAGGCTGAATGAAGCAGCTATCCTATCTGTCATATGTTTCCCACACAGCTCTTCTTTCTATATTCAGAGATGTGGAATCTCTCTTTTGCTCTGTGGACCCTCAGTGGAAATCACTACAAAGCTTTCAGAAATTAAGACTGGGTGTTAATAATGTGTGACTCCATTGACATGAATTAGTGCAGCTCTCTGGTCCTCTAAAGGACATTTACATTCAACTCCATGGGGTTACATGGTAGTGGAGAGGAGGGAAATGTCATAAAGAAGAAAATAAGGGCAATTTTCATGCACTGACAACACCTTTGCCCTCTAGAACTGAGCTTGCATTCCATTTAAATTATAGGAGAATCAGGGTCATTGAACACTAACAGATGGAAAATGGAAGCCTTGTCAAGATTGAAAACAAGGCCCTTGTGGCTAAATCCAGTTTCTTAAAGGAATATGAAAATCTACAGGTCATCTTGCCCTTCTTTTGTCTTTGAAGGCACAGATTTGGGGATAGAGGCGAGGGAGAGGTGTATTTATCCTGAGATAGGGGATCCTGGAGATCTATTGGGAGAGAGAAGCCTGCCATGTTGGGGAGTAGTCAATGTCAGATCTTTCCTATACTTATGCATTAATTACAATAGAAATAAATATGTGCTGCTGCAATTCTTTTTAAAGCAGTAGGGTACAGTAGAAAGAATGCTGGATTTGGATTCCTAGGTCTTGAGCTTGAATTCTCTTCTGTCCCCTGTTTGATTTTGTAAAATTTACTTAACCATTGTGATCCTCGGTTTCCTCATGTGCAACATGAAGGAGTGACCTTGAGGTCCTTTCCAGCTATCACTCTATGATCTTAGTATGTTTAGTCAGAGTGAATACTAATTTACAGAGCTAGTCTCATAGAGACTGAAGCCCAAGCGTCCTAATCTGTTGGTGTTCAGTTTTGTCCCACTCTTTGTGACCCCATTCGGGATTTTCTTGGCAAAGAAAATGAGTAATTTGCCATTTGTTTCTCCAGCTCATTTTACAGATGAGGAAATAGAGACAAATAAGATTAAATGCCTTCCCCAGAGTCATATACCTAGTAAGTGTCTGAGGCCAGATTTGGACTCATGAAGATAAGTCTTCCTGATTCCAAACTCAATGCACCACCTAGCTGCCCCTATGCTATCCCACTCTACATCTGTTTTTTTTCCCCGTTCTTCTGTTCTATTCTACTCTTTTCTAAATCACCTAACACTCACAAGACTTGGATACAAGGCAAAAACAAACTAATTTCTGCCCTCAGAAGCTTACATTTTATGGGGATGGAAGAGGTGCTAGAATTCTGTATCTTCAATGCCATTTCCCAGCTATTTAAGATACACTCACAGAAGAGCCTCAGGCCCCAAGGAAATCCAGGAGGCACAAACTCCCATTTTACCACAGCTTCATGAACCAGACTCAGTAGTAAAAGCAGCTCTTCTGGTATTTTTATTGGCTAGTGATTGCAAGAGAAGCTATTGTAGAGGACTGTTGCATGTTTGTTTATTTGCCCACATGTACAAACAATGATCATAATAGAGGGTTAAGAGAAAAATGTCATACTCTGGTAGTTATTCATTATACAGGTCTTACTAACAAGATGGGAGCATTTAGCTTTTATATATTGAGAAAGTGAAGCAAATAGTATATTTAAATACATTATCATTTGCAGCAAATGGATTCCCTTTTGAACATGTACATTTTTTCTTTCCAGAATTTGATAACCTCTTTCAGGTGAGGGAGGGAGTCTCTTTTTGGAAGCAACATGACGCTTGGCAAATGGTAAATTTGCAGCCATATATACCATCTATTGATAATTAGTTAACTCACAAAGAAAAGATTAAAATTAGAAAAAAAACAACAACCAAACACTGTATGTCAGCATGTGTGTGTGCGTACATATAAAATATATACACATATACATGCATATATATACATACATACATATGCATATATATATATTTATACATATCTATCTATACACAATTACATACATATATACATACACATAGGTATTAGCGTCTCCATTTTGCAGACCAGGAAGCTAAGATCCAGGGAGGGTGAAGCTACTGATATATTATCACAAATTAGTGTCAAAATGAAATTTGAACACATATCTCTTGTCTCCAAGCCCAATACTCTTTCCACAACACTAGAGGAACACTATATCTTCTGTCATTGCAGCTAGGGTGATGTTACCAAAAGTCTGCATCATCTTGTTGTGAAACTAAGGATCATAAGTGTAACACAGAGACCATATATGAAAACCAGCCAGTTGTGGATCGATAGCAAGTAGGTCTTGCCCAAAGTGGTAGAACAGAATAGTGGAAATATTAACTGTGCCTTGGATTTTGCAGAATGATTATCCACCACCACCACGTTACACCATGTCAAGTGGGTCTTCTTCCTGCTGCTTTTTTCTGTGCTTCTAGTCTTGCCTCCAAAAGTATTCTTCCCTTCACAACTGAATGTCTCACAAGCAGCTTCTCATGGGATTACTGTCCTTTTGGGAACAAATAATAATATCAGGGACTGGAAAAGAAACAATGAATGGTAAAGTGGCATTATTTTAGCACTAGATTTCAAAGTTCTTTGAGTAAGCATGATTGATTGAATTGTCATTTTGGGATTGCTAACAGTGACTGAAATTCCTGGAAAAGCTATAAATAAATACTTTGACTATGTTGATGGTGTATTCTGTCCCTTACTTGAACTGTTGATGTGCTGTGTTATTTTTATCCATGGTAAGCTGTAAATAGTTTGCTTAAGGAAGGACCCATTCACACACGCACACACACACACACACAGAGGTATATGTATAAGTGTAGAGATCTCTCCCAATCTTAGTTCTGTTCTCTAGGATCAAAGCTGAAGTCCATCCTCTCCTGAAGATGGGAACCATTCAGATTACTTGAAGATAACTATCACATTCTTTTTCTCCTACTCCCTATCCCTCCCCCCTGCCACTGTCAAGTCTTCTCTTTTCCAAGCTCAACATACTCAGTTTCTTCAACCTGGCCTCATAGGGGATATGATGACTCTTCAACATTCCAATTGCTCTTCCCTGAAGTTCTCCAACTTATTCAAATCCTTTTTAAAATGCGCTACTCAGAACTGAACACTCCAGGTGTGGTCTGATTGTGGGAGAGTACAGTGGGACGATTATCTCCCTTGTTGCAAATATATTGCATCTTTTAATGTAGAGCAATATAGCTTTAGCTTTATTTCTTCTCCACATAATACTTTGCCCCCATATTGAATTTGGAATCCACTAAAACCCTCAGATATTTTCAGATGAACTTCCATCTAGACATATTTCCTTCCCTACCTTGTATCTGTGAAATTGTTTTTTTGAATCCAAGTACTGAACTATACTTCAATTGTTTCTGTCATGATTGACTTTTTATGACATCATCTGGGGTATTCTTGGCAAAGATATCGCAGGGATTCACCATTCCTTCTTCAGTTCATTTTACAGAAGAGAACCTGAGGCAAACAGAGTTAAGTGACTTTTTCATAGTCTCACAGCTAGTATGGCCAGATTTGAACTCAGGAGGATGAGGCTTCCTGATTCAGGCCAAGCACTCTATACTGTGCTACCTAGCTGCCTAGAAAGCTTCTTAACAATTGTTATTGTTTGGTCATTCATTCATTTATGACTCTCTTCATGATCTCATGTACCATACCATCCATGGGGTTTTCTTGGCAAAGATACTTGAGTGGTTTGCTATTTCCTTCTCTCGTGAACTAAGGCAAATAGTGGTTAACTGACTTGCCAAGGGCTGCACGGTTTGTAAGTGTTTGAGGCTAGACTTGAACTCAATCAGGTCTTCCTGACTTCAGGTCCAGCACTCCATCTACTGAATCACCAGCTGCCTGTTTAATTCTATCTTAGTAGATTCAGTCCAATATTTTAGGCTCTGAAAATCTTTTACATCTTGACTTTGTCATATGAGTTAGCTACTAGATTTGGGTCATCTTCAAATGTGACAAACATGCTACTTGATCATTTATTCAACCTACCAAAAAACATATTAAACTGTACAAGTAGCTGTGGCAGTAAGCTTGAGACCTCCTTCAAGGTCAGCATCAAACTTTTTGTATCTGACCATTCAACAAGTTTAAAATTCATCTAACTGAACTATTATCGAGACCACATCACTACATCCTTTCTATAAGAATCACATAAGACTTTATAAAATACTTTGCTAAAACCTAGACAAATTATACCTAGAGAATTCTAATAGATCCACAAGTCTAGTTAGCCTATCAAAAACAATAAAGGACTTCCTTTCTGACCTGATCCCAGGCAGGAGGACTCCCAAAATGAAAGGGTGGAGAGAAAGAGAGGGGATGTTCTGTCACCAGTGAGGATGGTGACCAGAGAATATATCATCAACATTCACAAGAGGATTCATGGAATAGGCTTCAAAACATGAACTCCTTGGGCCCTAAAGGAAATCTACATACTTGCCTTGAAAGAAATGGGAACTCCATATGTATTCAGTGACACCAGACTCAACGAAGCTGTTTGGGCCAAAGAAATAAGGAATGTCCTGTACACATTAGAGTGTGTTTATCCAAGAAATTCAATGAGGATGAAGACTCACATTACAAACTGCATATGTTGGTTACTTATGTGTCTGTCACCACTTTCAAAAGCTTACAGATAGTCAATATGAATGAAAACTAAATTGAACTTCAGTTAAATAAAGTTATAAAATGTCAAAAAAAGGAACTGAGGTTAGCATGGCATGACCTGATGCATGATGAGACCATGCTTGCTCTTCATGATCACAACTTTTCAATCCATTTGTTTATTGACAATTTCTTTACTTTGTCCAGTAATCAAAGTCAAGTTCACTGACTTATGGTTTACAAACTACATTTTCATCACTTTTCTAGGTATTTGGTCAGAATATCCCCCTGCCCCCCCCAACTCAGTTTTTTTCCCACTTCTGTGTTCCATCAGGTTTCAAAGACTTTATGTTGAGAATTATCTCAGAAATCACATCTACTATTCTTTCAATACCTAAGTATGAAGTTTGTATGCCTACTGTATTGAATTCATCAAGGATCACAAGGTGCTCTCATTATCATTCTACTTATTTTGGGTATTGATTTCCTTTTAGCCCTTTCTATCTTGTCTATTCTAGTCCAAAGATCATTAGAGAAAAGACATGTCTTGCTCTCAAGAAACAGAGAAGTGCAAGTATCTGAGCTGAAGTACTAGACTGTGGTTTCCACTTCTGGATTCTGTAATTATGTTAGATGATGCATACCATGCTTTAAAGTTTGCATAACATCTCAATGAGGCAATTACTGAAGACATTATTATTCCCATTTTACAAATCAGAGTGTTACCTAGTCTCATTGGGGTTAAGCTACTTGTTCACAGGGACCAGATTCTTTCCTGATGGTAAATCCAATGATATTGCCTGGAGTAAATTGTCCCTTCTCTCCAAAGGTAATCCAGAGGAGGGTATGGTAAGGTTTCTGTTGGCTTGGATTTATGTCTGTGAAACCACCCTTCCCCAATTGCCCATGTTCTTTATAGCAGGTTACTTTTGTCTCTCTAACTCTCATGTCCATGGGATCCCATGTTTAGACCTTGAAAGAGATCTTAAAGCTCATCTAGGAGAATTACTTGCTTTAATAAAAAATCTCAGAGGTATTAAATGCCTTGACAAATTTCATTTGTAGTAAGGTAAGTAAGGTAGTAAGGTTTAAATTTAGGTACTCTAACTTCAAGTTGGGCTCTCTTCCCATTGTCATTAAATATTTGTTAAATATCAACTATGTGCCTGGTACTGTACTAAGTGCTGGGGCTACAAAGAGAGGTAAAAAATAACTCACGATCCTAAGGAACTCACAGTAAAATGAGGTAGACAGTGAGCAAACAGCTAAGCTATATAAATTGGATAAATTTGGACACATCAGAGACCATCAACAGAGGGAAGGCGCTAAACCTATGGGGAATGGGAAAGACTTCCTATAGAATGGGAAATTTTAATTGGCACTTGAAGGAAATTAGGGATGCCAGGAGCCAGAGATGAGGAGGGAGAGAATTCCAGATATGGGGGACAGTTCAGAGTGAGAATATATATTATCTTGTGTGAGGAACAGCAAGGAGGTCAATGTTACTGCAGGGAAATAAGATATAAGAAGTCTTCAAAGGTGTAAGAGAGAAGGGCTTTGAATAAGATGGAGGATTTCATACTTGATTTTGGAAATAATAGAAGCAGGTTAACAGATCCTTAATATTTCATATCTATAACATCTCTCACACCCATTCTCTTTATTGCCCCTCCCACTATAACCCTAAGTAGAATTTCTTCATTATTGCCTTAGACAACTGCAACTCCTTCCTTATAGGCCTTCTACCTTGATTCTCTCTCCCTTCAATCCACCCTCTGTAAGACTACTAGGATACTCTTTCTTAGGTATAGTCTAAGTTTCAGGAGTCATCTGCTTTTAAAATATTCTTTTTCTGATTTTCTCTTTCCTCCTGAATAAAGTTAATGTTCACTTACCTAGTATTTAAGGCCTTCAACCATCTGGAGCCACGCTGTGTTTCCAGCTTTGTCACAGGTTGCTTCTCTCTATGACTGCTGTGTCTCAGTCATACCTGACAAGTCTCAGCCCTCCAAATGAGCTCCTGTACCTCTATTCCTTTGTTCACACTATTCCTTATCCTTGGGCCCTCTCTTCTTTCTTTGACTTGAATCTCTACTCATTTTTTAAAGACTGTCTCTTCCAGGAAGCCTCCTCTTGTCCTCAGTCAGTGATGACTTCACATAATTGTATTGAACAAGTTTGACCTCAGAAAAGAGATGAAAAAATACCTCTTTTCAATGAAGTGAATGAACATTCATTGCTGTTGTTATACCACACTAGGCTTGTTGGCTAGGGGACAAGGGAAGAGTACATTTGGGAATTACTGTGATGTAGAAACAGAAGGTATCAATAAAAACACAGGCCAATGTATACCAGTCCAAGGTGGCTAAAACCACACTGAATTAGTGAATAAGGAAACATCTGAATCTAATCTCCTCAAGGGCAGGCACAGTTTTTCATTTATGTCTTTGTATTTACAGCATCTACCACAATCCCTCTTGTATGTGTTTAGTAAATTATTTTTATTGAACTGAATTTTACTATCTATATGACCTCTTGGTTTCTAATCCTGGCTCTTTTACAACATGTTCTATGACCTCAGGCAGGGTTCCTACCCACTTTGTGGCTCAATTTTGCTAACTGAATATGAGGTCCTCATCCCTCTCCCACTCTAGCTTTTCACCAACAGAATCAATTTCATGAATCTGAATAAGGGTTTTCTTGAGATTCCTTGGAGTTTGGAGCTGTTATCATAAAGAGAGCCAAGAAAGCCTTACTTGACTAGAGTCTAAAAGGACGTTGAAATCATTTAGGTACAGTTTGTTTTTGAGGAAAATATTTGAAGTATATTCTTCTTCTTCCAATAAGCTTTATTTTCTTTTGTAGGTAAATGGAATCTTAGGTAAGATCTAGAGCTAATCAAATTTTTTGATTCAATAAATTATGATAATCACAATTTGCTCTGTGATTTGGGGCAAATCACTTTCCTTCTTTGGGAAGTATAATGGCCTTTTCTCAATCATCATCCATTTTGGACATCCATCATCCTCTATACAGCCTTTACTGCTGTGTATTATTCTCTTCTTGACATTCTCTTCACTAGGTTTTTGTAACACTGCTCTTTCGTACTCCTATTTGTCTGACCACTCCTTGTCGGTGTCCTTTGCTTGATCTTCATCTAGGTCATTTCCATGAAGTGGGGTGTCCCCCAGGTCTATTTTTCTTGCTCTTCTTTTCCTTTTATGCCATCTTGCTGGTACATTCAATTATAATCTCTCTATAAAGATGATTCTTAGTTCTATTTGTCCAACTCTAAATTCTGTCTTCTCTCACAGTTCCCCATACAAATGATTACTGGACATCTTGAACTAGATATCTTGTCTTCATCCTAAATTCAACATGTCAAAAACTGACATTTCTACTCCCAACCCTCCCTCTTATTAACTTTCCTATTACTGATGATGGTGCCACCATCCTCCTAGTCACCCAGGCTCACAATTTGACTGTTATCCTGGACTCCTCACTCTCTGTTATAGGAAACTAAGAAAATCACAGAGAAAAATCACCCTGATTTAATGCTGTCACGTCAAAATAGCTACTTAGGGATGAGTTTATGCGTGGAATAAATGTCGGCTCATATAGACTCTGGGGCAACTGAACCACACCCAAAACCCTGGCATGATGGGTCAAGGGGATAAAGTGTTTGCCTGGGCTCTCAGCCAGCCCTAAGGAATTGTTCCAGTTTGCAGACTGAGACTGATGTACAAGGGTAGGAAGATTTAAATTCAAGTCTTGCTACAGTCCCAGAGCATTCCAAGAATCTCTGGGAGAGGTATTATATTTTTAGAGCAAATCAGAAATCCCCAGAATTCCTTGGGGAGAACCCAGATCTGAAAAGATCAATTTACTTAGTAATTACAAAATATTTACTGTATGTTTTATGAAGAACTTGCAGAGGAAATAATGTGGTATGAGAGAAGAGTCCTGGAGTTGGAGGCAGGAAGAGTTTTGAGTTTGAATCTTTCCACACAATAGCTATGTGAGCTATTCAGTGGCTTCCAAAATCACTTGCAGCTCTAAATCTGTGATATTATGCTTTAACATCATTGAACCTCAATTTACCCCTTTGTGACATAGGTGTGATAATACTTGTGCCCTGAATCCCATTGAGGTGTTAGGAGAGAATCTCATTATTAGGTTGAAAAACATCAGAAAAATGTTAGTTGTCCATTCATGTACACAGTCCCATTGTCTCTCAAAACAGTACCTTGAAATAAGGAGAACTATCATGATCTTCTTTTTACGAATGAGAAAGGTGAGGCTCAATGAGGGGAAATGGCTTGTACAATGGCTTGTTTTACATCTTTCAAGTGCTGAGCTGGAGTTGAGCTTACATCTTCTGAATCTTTCTTCTGTGTTCATTCCCTCCATGGTGCTACCTCCATTTTAGTCCTGACAAACCCTATCAGTGATGTTTCTTGATTTTTGTGAGTAGAGCAAGGGGAGGAAGGGAGAAATGGCTATTATTTCAACTACAGGCAAAAGACATGAGGTTGTATTTTTGTCTGAGTTGGCATGGAACCAAAGCAGGTGGTCTTGAAAATGAAGTGATGTAATTCACTAGGTGAGGAAGATCTTAATGTCCAAAGTAATCTCCTGTGCTCCTTGCTAATTTTAATTCTGTCATTAGATATTCATTCCTTTGGGTTTTTTAGGCTTTTAATTCCTCTGCTTAAAATGCAAGTGCTCTACAGAAGGACAACACCTTTAATTTTCATCAGTTAATTTCAGAGTATGGATAGAAATGAGGAAAAGTCTTTGAGGTAGAACTGACACAAACAGTGTATAGGAAGAGATGAAATAATCGGGATTAAACTGAAAGGCATCATGTTTCTTCTGCTGGCCCACAGTGTTCCATTAAAGGCAGAATAGATACCAGCGTCTTTGTGCCTCTGGACCAGGGGTACAGGACCTGCATCCTCGAGGTCACATGTGACCCTCTAGGTCCTCAAGTGAATCCTCAACTGAATTCAAAGGGCTGCACTTGAGGACCTGGAGGGTGGCATGTGGCCTCGAGGCTGCAGGTTCCCCACCCCTGCTCTAGACCTTTGGATGAAAGTAAGGGTAGTGTTCAAGTATGATGAGGACTACCCATACCTTCCCTGCAAGTGGACTTGTATGTGTGAGGTAGGCAGTCCGTAGAATTCATGCTGGAATGTCACATAGTGCTGTGGGAACATTCTTGCCCTTGAAATTGGAAGGACCTTTTGTCTGATTGAGACTTTGCTATCTAATATCAGGGTGACCTTGTTAAGTCACTTATTTCTGTGAGCCTCAGGTACCTCCTCTGTACAATGAAGGGATCGAATTAGATGACTTTGAAGATGCCCACCAGCACTTATGATCCTGTCCATATCCACTGGTCTGCCTGCTGAAGTCTTGCCCAGAACACATGGGCATAATTGGGTTGCCTAGTAACACATAGCAAGAAGGCCCCAAAACTGTGGCTTATGTCCTGTTGTGGATGAGAGGTAGAGTTATATTATCATTTGCCCTCTGCTTAGAACAAGAAGACATCTGTGTATACCAGGTCCTATTACTATTGGGATACTTAGTAATGAGAACATGGATGCCTATGATAGGATAAATTTCCCTCCAGGTGAGCTCTGTTCCTTATTCTCTTATTCACTGCATATTTAAGGAATTATGTGCTTTGTTGGCAGTACTAATGATGCCAGAACAATACCTAATTGCTCTAATTAGGGAATCGAATAATTTCATCTCTGTTGTTACTCATTTCTCCCCACCCACTTCCAGGTGTAGATGGATCATAGCATCAGGGGTTTAGAAATGGAAGGAAATTTAAATACCATTTAACTCAACCTCCTCATTTTTCAGATAAGGAAATGGAGTCCCTGAAAGACTGATTTGCCCCATGTCACATAGTGTTTGAGATAGGATTTGAACTCACATCTTCCTGATACCAAGTTCAGTACTCTATCAGTACTCTATGCCATGCTACCAGGGATAGTATTTTATGTAGGTATGTAGGTAGAATTTACATCTCCTCTTGAGTTGAGCACAGAGTTATGCACACAGTATGTGCTTAATAAATGTTTATTGAGTAACTGTATCATTACTGTACATGCTCTTTTGATGAAGGTGGAACAAAATGTCAAGTAGCCTCTGGGGAAGCTACAGTGCCCCAACAGGTGTTGCTATGGTGAAAATGGACTGGGCCATTACAATGTCTAGAAATACTCACTATGAACTTAGGGTCCCAAGATAATGTAGAATGTGCATGTTTGTGTGTCTCTAGGAGTGGGGATGGATATTCACTGATTCACCTACCCTTTCATAGTCTCATGCAGAGTTAGAGCTAAAAGGAATCTTATAAATTATCCCTCATCCAATATCCTATGTGACACATGACTAACTGTGGTCAAAGAATCACTGAATTTCAAAGTTAACCAGAAAACACTTACTTAATATGTCTCTGTCATTCTAACGTGTAACAGGCACTGTGAAAGTAAAAAAAAAAAAGAAAAAACAATCCCCTTCTCTCAAGATTACATTTTATCAGAGGACAGAACCTGTGGTATCACAAAGCTATGAGTATACCAAAAAAATGGATGTTATTGTTATAGTGCTAAAGACATAGTTACTCTGAATTTTTTTTTTACTTTTCATACAAAAGAACCATTAAAAGTTCCTCAAACTGAAACTGCTACCTTGAAATAGCAGCTCAAGGATGTTGAAGCCTAGCTTGCTTCCTAAGACTGCATGGAAACCTCCCTAATAGAAGTCTTGCTTTTAGAAAAGTAAATACCATACATAGAAACTCAATCACTTTGGCTAGGCATGAGGAAGACCACAGATTAGACAAGGGGGAGGCTAAGCTCAGTGACAACAACTTTCTTACCTAGAACCTCAGTTGTAGAGCCCTCTAGAGTAGCATTCATAAATCTTGATTGTGAGCCCTTACCATTAGTCATACCAATTTTTTCGTAGATGTAGAAAAATCAATAGTCCACAAAAGAACTAGAACTGCTCAGTGTGCAACTAGGCCAACATATAACGTTGATAGTACAAGCAGGAGAAGTAGTTATTCATGCAGTCATACTTGTCTCTAATAAATGATATCTAAAATTATTTTGTACTTTTTGATGTGTATATGCAATGCAGTTTTAACTATTTTAATCATTTCTATTCTTTAATTGTTTTGTATTGTTTCATATATGTTTCGTATTCTCTATATGTATATATTTTATACATTTGGCCTGTGAAGTGGTAACTCCTTGCACTGTGATGCGTGTATTACATATAACAATTAACATGGAATTGATGTGCTCCATATCATTTTCCAGGAAACTGAACATTTTTTTGACCATGGGGAAAATTGTACAAATAACATTACTAGCCTCTTGCACAGAGACTATGGAAAGTATTAGTATAACTTTGTGCAAGAATAGGTACAATTGAATGGTCAGATGGCAGGTAACTGTGAATAGACCAGCAATTGAACAGTCTTTTAGAGTTTAACTCCTATGACTGAAAAAAGACTGTGTGAGGTCAAAAAATAAAGAATTAGGAGAATGTGTATCCTATGAATCTAGTGAACTATTTCCTGAGCAAACCAAGTTTAAAGTGTAACTTTTGTTTTGAATATCCATAATGATATTATCATTGTAGCTTTAAGATGCAGATCCAGCGTTTGGAGAAGGGCAGTTGGTGTTGGCAAGTGGGAGCAACAGTTGAGAAATCAGGGAGAGGGTGTGTTCATCTCTAATCAATTAGAATCCCTGATGAAGTCATATGTCATTGTACCTCTAAAGTCAGTGTTTTTCTGTTTTTTTTAACTTTTTATCTGAGTTTCTACTTGATAAAATGTAGAAAGCAACTGTTAAAAGTGTTAGTTTGAGTGATGTTGAAGGGATACTTCTTTAATTGTTGGAGAAAAATTGAAGAATACAGAGAGAGGAAAGAGACAAAGGGATTTTTTTTCCTTGGGAAGATGTTTTTACCTCTGTCTTAGAAACAGAAAAGATTTAATATCTTTGAGAGACACTGAATGGAGTGATAGTTACCAGAGAAATAGAGAGGAATCCGCTACCGATATTTTAAGAATGTAAAGGATGGGGCAACGAGGTGACACAGTGAATAGAGTGCCAACCGTGTAGTTGGGAAGACCTGAGTTCAAATATGACCTCAGACACTTGACACACCAGCTATGTGACCTTGGGCAAGTCACATAACCCAATTGCCTTGCTTTCCCCACTCCAAAAACTAAAAAAAAAACATAAAAAAAGAATGTGAGGGGATTTTGGTGGCAACATTGGTAATAGCTGAAATATTATAGTCAGATGTATCTATGACTCTTCTTTATAATAATATATACCATATATAACACAACAATAATTAGAATAATATGATAAATTATTCATTAAGTATTTTAAAATATTTAGTTAAACTACATGTGGCACAATGGGCCTGGAGTCAGGAAGATCAGACTTCAAATCTAGCCTCAGACATTGACTTGCTGTGTGACTTTAAGAAAATTGCTTAACTACTTCCTGCCTTGGTCTCCTCAGCTGATAAAACTTGTATCTCCCTCCCAGTTTTGTTATAAGGATCAAGAGAACAATAGTGTTTACAAAATGCAAAATATGATGTTGAAAATTTTTGAGTCCACATTATAAATAGAAAAAAGTAGATTTCTCCTCACTCTAGGTATTAATTTAAAGGGAATAAAATATAGATTAATGTTGCCTTATTGTTTGTCAGTCAACAAACATTATGAAGCACATTATAAAGTTAGGTACTGTTATAAAGCTAGGACCTAGGCATTCAATGAAAGACAAAAATAGGGTCTGGACCCTCGAGGGGCTCACTTTCTTATGGGGGGATGCCATGTACAACATACGTACAAACAAGATGTATACAAAGCAGAAGGAATGTAATCTTAGAGAGAAGGCCCTAGTAGGGTTGGGGGGAGATGAGGAGAGGCTTTCTGCAGAAGCTAAGGTTTGAGCTGAGTCTTGAAGTAAGTCAGGGAAGTTGTGGGGTAGCAATGAGGAGGTAAAACATCCCAGGCATAGAAAAGAGCCAGAGAAAAAGGCATGGTTGAGAGACAGACTGTCAGATGCAAGGGACAGCATATGCACACACTTATACACATATGTGTGTATGCATGCATGTATATGTGTATATGCATATATGAGTACATAGATACACATAGTACAAAAACTACACAAAAGGAGAAAAAAATTTTATAGAAATAATAATATAGTATACTGGAACATATTGAATGGTTCTAGTTATTTTGTGGTCTACAATTAAAGAAAGATTAGTAATATTAATGGTATAGGCTCTCTATCAAGACTTATAAATGTTGTGGCTTGTACTGTTAGTCTAAATGGCTCTATAACTGAGGTTCTAGGCAAGAAAGTTGCAACCACTTAGTGTTGCCTCCTCCTTTCCCATCCTTATCTAATCTGAGGTCCTCCTCGGTCCTAAAAAAAGTGATTGAGTTTCTATATACACTATATACTTTACTAAGGAAACTCAAGTTAAGGATAACCTTTGTTCTCCTAGGGCAGGCCATTCCCCTTTGGGATGGCTGTATAGGGTTTTTTTGAGTACATCAAGCCCAAATTTTCCTCATATTATCTTTTATCCATTGCTGCAAGTTTCAGCATCTGAAGCCAATGGAACAGTCTAATGCCTCCTTCTACATGGCAGGCTTTCAAATACCTGAAGCTTACTATCATACATCTCTTAAGTTTTTTTCTTCCCTAGGCTGAACATACCCAGTCTCTTTAATGTCTTCTCATATGGCAGGAACTCAAGCGTCTTTCCTCTCCTGTTTGTCCTCATCTGCATAATCTGTAGCCATGAAATAGCAAAACCATTTGGTCACCCAAGGATTGAATTTGTGACCTGTCATGCTCATTAGCCTAGTGCTTCAACCACTGAGCAGCCACCAATAGCCTAGCATTATAAAGCTTTTTTTTTGCAGCTCTCTGATAATCTCCTCTTAGCAGAAAATCTAATATTAATTTCTGGTTAAGGAGACTCTCCAGTTATTCCCTTTTAAAGCTGACTTAAAATAATAAGATAAATGAAAATGTACTGTATTTCCCCCCAGAAACATATATTTGCATGCCTGACCTAATAACAGTTTTTACTCTCAGTCTCACTTAAATCTAACTCTTATCTACACAATTCCAGCACCCTGTTATTACAGTTCTTACAAGTCATACATAGTCCAGTTACTATGAATAACAAATAGGTAGTGTGTAGTAACTCATAAACTTTTCAGGACAATTAGTAAAGCTATTGAATCCAGGCTAAGAAAGGTGTAAAGTTCTGTCCAGTTGGAATTTAGGAAAATGAGGAAGCCTGTCCAGTTGGGGTGGAGGAACACTCTTAACGGGTAGAATTCAAACCCCTTGTTTCCATCTTTTCTAAACAATTGATAGGATGAGTTCAGACAAATCTCATATGGAGAAACTTGAGGTTTCTCCTCTGTGTGATGGTACTTAGAGGGAAAGAAAGAAGGGAAGACTGAGTTTGCAAAAACCTACCTCGCTCAGAGTTGTGATGGTCCCATTGAGGAAAAAAAAAGGGTAGATGAGGACATGTTCCAGTTGCATGTGGGCTGACCAGACCACAAGAATGGCCTAAAAGCTCTACCTGAATGAAGCTTGTCACCACTGAAATAGCAATATGTATTCTGACCCATCTCTCCGAACATTTCCTGGGAATAGTCATAATTAGGAATGTTGACCTGCTAGACAAGCTTAACAAAATAGCTTGGACAAAGGAACATTAAATATGCTCTCCAATTGCTATTTTAAAGATAAATTCATTGGGTTGTGAAGATGGGAGGAGGTGAGTTGGCAAAACACTAGGACAAATATCCATAAACAAAGACCCTAAGACATAGCTAAGCCTTTATAGTAGGGAGGGGGAAGGGGAAGGGGACTGCAACGGGTATTTTCTGATAGCTTCTCATTTTTACTAAATTATTTTTATTCTTGATAACTTGAGGGTAAATTAAATTGTTTCTAAGCTGCTGAAAGAATGTATGTGCTGAAAGAACCCTCAAAATTTCAGTGCCCTGAAGCAAAGGCCTGTGTGTCGTAGTTATGATACGGCTCAGGAATTTGCCTTTGGTACTGTTTGGAGTGTGTGTGTGTGTGTGTGTGTGTGTGTGTGTGTGTGTGTGTGTGTGTGTGTGTGTGTGTGAAAGAGAAAGCGAGCGAGAAAAAGAGAGACAGACAGAAAAAGAGAGAGAGAAAGCACTCTGCTGTTTTCAGGAATGCACTTTATGAATCCAACCTCCTGGACCATTTGTGAAATTAAGAACCACATTGCCCTTTGGAGAGTGATTTTAGCCACAAATAATATGAGAGACTCCGCAGAGGCACAATGTGTGAAGTGCGTAAAGTAGCTGTGGTCCCACGGGCCCTTTCCACTCACATGCATACACAGATGGTAACATCATCACCTTTTCCAATTTCACTCCTCCTCCTCCCTGCCCCCACAACAGGTGGTAATAATGCATATATTATGGAATATGACTCTAATAAAATAGAGAATGTTGGGTGTTTTGTAAAAGGCCTCCCAATTGAGGTTTTTATTTTAAGTGACACATTCTAATATGAACATAATTGTAATTCCAGTAACATTACTTGTAATAATGTCTAAAGAACTCAGAATTAATTCAACTGGAAAAATTCCAGAAGGACTTAAATGTTTCTCATTAAAAGCAGTATAGATATCTTATTAGACATTGTAACTAATTGTAATATCACCCAATTTAAAACAACCTAATTAAGATGTTGTTACCTCTAGTGGGGATTACATAGCAAACCCTTTTCCTTTCCATTCCAGGCTGTGTTCTGGAATTCAGATAAATTAAACAGACATTGATATATGTATATGTATAATTGGGCCAAACATGTTGCTCACTCAGTCAGCACTCCTCCTGATAGTGCGATCTGCTTAAGCTTGCCTGGCAGCCTCACATGAGAAGGAAGATGTTCTCACCTCTAGCTAGAGAGTTGACAAATGTATCCAGATAAGGTCCATCTTGAAGTAGCTGGCCTGGTTAATATTCCTTCGGGTGCCATTGACAGAGATTAATTCTGTTTTCTCAGTATGGAGAATTTCTTGCAATTTGTATGTTTTCTTTTTAAAAGATAAAGAGGAGCTATTACACTCTCCTCATTGGTGACCTGCTGTCGGAGCAAATAAAAATCGAACAACAGTAGTAACTCAGTAATTGCTGCCCATCACTCTGGTTCCAAGCTGTGTGGGGCCTCTTCTGCCTCCCTAAGTATGGGACTGCTCGCCAGCTACACTGAAGCCTCATGGGCCTGGGAGCTTCTGGGAGAGGTTTTACTGAAAACAAGCATGTATTTTTTGGACTACTTCCATTCCATTTATACAAAAACGCAAATGGACTGGCAATTTGAGGGTCTGAAAAGCATTCGAGGGGATTCAAATAGGGCACAGAAATATTTTCTAAAGTGGTTTGCAGCCATTGCCTCTGTGAATGGAGAGAATGAAATCTGCTCTCCAGGTTCAGCTGTAGCTACCTGGGGAGAGAAAGTGAAAGAAGAAACAACTTATTTTTTTTAACACCACCAGTTTCAATTCAAGCTTTACCTCTTCAAAAAGAGTGAGTGCCCCTCCCTCTCTCAAGTTATTTAACCAAGAAAAGAGCTAGAAGCCTAGACCTAATATAATGGTACAGATGTGCACAGCATTGCTTGATGGAAATAGAAGGTACAGGTATAATCAGAGACATACACAAAGAAGGATAAGGGAATCTGTCTCATTGTGCTATATTAGATAGCCCAGAATAGCCCTTGAAGTGCTTCAGAAAGTATAAAAACAAAAGAGTTTAGCAACCCAATAAGAAGAATAATTAGTTATTTGGAAACTTCTTGAGGACAGGGTCTATCTCAGCTTGAGATTTTTTAAAAATTTACTTCAGTTTTAATTTATGGAATAAAACAAGCATTTCCACAACAGTATAATAAAAAAATAAGATGACTGCCCATGAAACTGCAGATCTATTATGTAGAAATTGTGATTCCTTTTAAATATACAATAAAGGGTATAAATTTATTTGTCTTTTTTCCCTCCCCTCCCCTTCAGGATGGCTACCATCAGACACAAATATGTGTTTACATATATGTGTGTGTGTATATGTATATATGTATGTGTGTATAAAATATGTAAAATTATTCTATACAAAAACAAAGGAAAAAGAATCACTTTTGAGTTTGCAACCCCAGCTTCCATCAGAGTTGCTGTCATGTGGTAGTACTTAGTAGGCATTTGTTTGTTGATTGAATAGAAAGTGATCAGAAAGGGCACTGAGGTGAGCTTTCCTCCTCTCAGGAGATGTCTGTCTCCTCCCAGACCAGTGTCCCTAAACAGATGGCCTGGGGTCACCTGTTCACTGAGTGGTATCCCTCCATAAAACTGAGGGAGCAAGTTTTGTGTTTTTGGTTTGTGCCGATTGCCCCAGAACAGAAATTCCTAGTTATGGCTCTGGGTATATTGGTACCATATAAATAGCAGGGCATTCTTTAAACAGAATAGGCATTTGCATTGGCTCAGTGGTTAATATTATTGCAAGTTATTCAGAGTGAGAGGATGTGAAACTTAAAGGCAACTTAATGGGTTTTCCTTGAATAAATCATCTCCCATAGCAATCCCTTTTTAATAATGAGCTATTGTATAAAAGTTAGAATTGAGCACAATGTTGCATATCATGTTAGAGAAGCTGTTGCATACCTGAAATATAAACAAACCTTACTCTGTGTTTTTTTTTCTTTCCCCATCACCACTGACAGTGTTTGTTTTCTAGGAGGTGTGATATTAAGATGAGTAATTTGAGATCTGATAGTTAGGAATTAAAAGCTTAGTATAAGTCAATGTCTGAAGTAACTTAAGGGTGTCACTAAATTGAATCTTGATGACTTTGGTTTGGTGGCTTCAGTAATTGAGGTTGGTTTCTGATCCTAGGTTGCTGTTCCCAAATATTAGGTATGTTCGTACCACGTAGTAGTGTATGATGAGGTCTTTCTGATTCTACACCTGCATACTTTTGGGGGGATCATGTTATTATCATACTTTTTCCTTTCTTTACTTGTGAAATTGGTTTTCTGAACTCAAGTGTAGGACTTTACAATTAACTCCATTAAATATCATTTTTATTGGCTATGACCCATCCTTTAAATATGCTGAAATCTTTATGGATCTTTATTTCCTCAATTATTTATCAGTTTGTTACCATTATCCCTCCTAATTTCATTTTATCTGGACATGTGAAAAGAATGTTGTCCCTAAAATCATCCAAGATATTGATAAAACATGATAAACAATTTAGGACCAAAGACATGTACCTGAAATAGGTCTGCAGCATATCCTCACTCCATGATGGCAAGGACTCTGCAATTTCTAAACTTTTATCTCCCCTATTACTCCCATTTCTGCTTTTCATAGAGTAGACACTTAATACATCTTTGTTGAATTGATTTGAGCACATCTTTCCTTGCTTGATTTGTATGTTTGTCCAGCTGTAAATGCCTATATATTTACACGCTGCCTTCTCCATTAATATGTAAGCTCCTTGGGGTCAGGAATTCTTTCATTTTTATCTTTCTATTTCCTGCACTTAGCATAGTGGTTGACACATAATAAGTGCTTAAATAAATGCTTATTGATGGAATGAATATTGTCCATCCCATGCCTCCGGGTGCAAAGCAACGTTAGATTTAGTGGGGGGCTGTCAGAGACGACTTGTACAAATGGAAGTATTTAAATTCAGAAAACATCACTTGGATCTGGCCACCACCCATCACATTAACATTTTTTCAAAATTTAACATCTTGTCCATGATTGGAATAGGTAGACACTTGGAAATTAAGGAGAGAAAGAAGAATGGATTAAAAAAATAATCATGACATGTGTGTCAGTAAAGTGGGCCTGCCTTCTAGAGGATATGTTACCTCTTTGGAGACAGACCATGACAATAATTGCATCGTTTCTGTCTTTAAAGAATCATAATCCATTAATTTGATGGATTTTAAAAAATGATAATCTGTCAATCAGATGTCAGAACAAAAGGTGTCAGGAGCTTTGAAGTATGACATTTGGAATACTATTGCTGAAATATCTTTATTTTATTCTGATAGTCTGAGTTAGAATAGTTTCAAGCCTTCCTGCTGTAGTTATGGAACTAATACCATTTTAGCTGTCTTAACAGTTCTGCTACTTACAGATGGTATTGGATCTGCACCCTGTATTGGAAAAGCATAAACCGCAGACTGCAGTGAATTACATGGAGATAATTTCTTCATAGGATTTTGCTGACATCCACCAGTGAAGCACTGCTTCCCAGGTTTAAATGTGGCCAGAAGTTGAAATTATTTCTTTGTAAATCCCTGTGGTCCATCTGTGATTTTCAATACACTACATGGATATGTCCTTGAAATATACCAGTGGATATCAGGGAAAATGCCATAGTTTATCAATGGAATGTCATAGTGATGGAAGGAAGAAATTGAAGATGTCACACATATAAAAATATAGCAATTGCCATGCCCAGTGAGATTGCAGGGCTCTGGTAAGGGAAATAGGAGAGCTATCAGGGAGATACCTGGACAAATTATCTGATATACTAGCCCATATTTCTGATGGGAATCCTAGCATATGACAACAGGCTATCTTATAACTATTTTGAACCATCATAAGAATATAATAATAGCATTTATATAATATCTGATATATTCCAGGCTCTGTGCTAAGTGCTTTACAAATATTATCTCAGAAGATGTTTTCGTTTGTGCTTCATTCTTGAAGAGGACCATGACATCAGGAAGATGATGCCATGACTTGAAAGAGAATTGGATTTAAGTGAGGCAGGACTGTGAAGCTCTGTGCCACCTAGCTGCATCAATATTAGAGTCATTAAAGCACCTTCAACAAGAAATGCCTCATACATTCAAGAAATGCTTTATAGGTCATCACTGTTCAGTTGTTTCAGTCATGTCCAACTCCTCATGACCCCATTTGGGGTTTTCTTAGCAAAGATACTGGAGTGGTTTGTTGTTTCCTTTTCCAGTTTGTTTTACAGTTGGAGAACTGATACAAACAGGGTTAAGTGATTTACATATCTAGTTTCACACAACTAGTAAATATATGAGGGCAGATTTGAACTCAGGAAGATAAGTCTTCTTGACTGTAGGCATGGTTCTCCATACATTGCACCAGCTAGCTGCCCTTATAAGTTATTCTACCATGTTATTTATAAGATGAAGGCTATAATATAAGGAACTCAGTTCTCTCTTTTCTAGGAATATAGTTTTACTCAGTATGAATGGAAAAAGAGACTTCTATATTCACCCCTAAGTTACTTCCAGAATCTTGCTTTGCACTCAAGAGGAAACAATCCTCTGCCCAACTATTGGCTTGCATCATCTTTAACATGCTGTAGAATGGGGAATTATTTTTGGTTTGGAGGCAGAGGACTTGAGTTCAAGTCCTAACCTTGCTACTTACTACTTGTATAACTGAAGGCAAATCACTTAACCCCTAGATACTGTTTTCTCATCTGTAAAATTAAAGAGTTGGCTTAAATCACTCCTGAAATCTCCAAAATGAGGCCTCTAAAGCAATGAGAAAAGAGTAAGACTTAACTAACAGATCTTTCAAAGAAATAAAATGTTACCTCTGGTGTTTGGGAGCTGAGAGAACACCCAGTTTCACAAAATACTGTTGCAATTTCCCACCTCTACACTCCTGGGCTTAGGTGCCCTCAACAGTTTAGGTGACTATGACTAGAATGGCAACATGCAACCCTACTCATGGGAAATAGCTCCTAAATATCCCTACAGGATGCTGCTGCTTATGATTACTTCACTTGTGGAGTTCCCTAGATCTTGGAGGGTCGAAGATCTGAGAGTGGGGGAACCACACTGGTGTTCTGCGCAACTGGGCATTCTCTGTACCTTTTGCCAGAGAATAGACTAATTTTAACATAGTCTGACTTCACTAAAGTAAAATAACATGATACTATTGAAAAGATACTAGAATTGGAACCTTTGGGCATGAGTTCAAATCTTAGCTCCACCATTTGCTAATCTGAGCAAGTCACTTACCCACTTTGGGCCTCTGTGACCACTTCTATAAAATGAGAGGGTTAGTCTGTAGTAGAAGATGCTCTAAATCTATAACATCAATGCTGGAAATGCAATCATGATTTTGTGTTTTACTCGACTATGATAAAATTGGGGTGGAGGGAGGTTCTTACTTGCATTTCTCACTTCACATTGATACTTCCATCATGTCCTTGTTAAGTCTTTATTCAAATACCCAATCAACTAATATCTGTGCAAACTTGCCTTCTGACCTTGTTCTTATAGATTTGCCATCTCTAAATGATTGATGCATGCCTGGTCCCTGTTGGAAAAGTAGCTAGAAATACATTCCAGGAAATCTATAGTAGCAAATCTAGCATCATTTTGCACATCGTGGCTGGAATAGCAAGCAGCATTGCATACAATTACCACTCTTCAGTCTACTCTGACTTTAAACTGCAATGTCATGTTCCCCTTGCAAAGCACCCAATGCCAGAAACTTAATGTCCTCTGGGAAGATGGACATCAAATACCTGGGACTGTGCAATGAAGCATGGTTCAGTCATTCAGTGTGCCATTGCAGGGGACCCCTGGCCCAGGTCCAAGGAAGAACAGAAAGGAATGAAACAAAGCATGAGGCTAAGTTAAAAAGAAAACAGGAAATGAGAAAGGAAGACCTTTAATGCCATTTTAAAATGCAGTGCACAGTATAGGTATAACGGGTCTTTAGACTACTGATCCTCGGTGATGCCTTTGAGTGTAACTATATATCTTCTCATCCTTCTGTTAGGCAATTTTGGAAGCCTCAGTTGTTTTAGGTATGCTCTCTTTCTCTTTCTCTCTCTCTCTCTCTCTCTCTTTGTATATATACTGTAACTATTTCACACTGAAATAATGAAACATAATGAACATGTTCTGGAAGACTTCAATTGAATTCCATTTCAGATGTTTATTAGCTGTGTGACCCTGGGTAAGCCACTTACTCTTTCTGATTTTCATTTCCTTCATCTGTAAAATGTAGGTAATCGTACCTACCTCACTAAATTGTCTCCTGGATCAAATGAGACAGTGTATCAAAAGTCCTTCGCAAATAGTAAAATGACATAAGTGTGAGCAATTATTGTCTGAGCTCTATTGAACTCCCTCTTCCTAAGGTATGTCAGGAATAGTATCTGCCCTCTCAGAACTGATCTCATGAAGTTCCATGCTGATACACTGATAATTGTTTGAGTAACATCTTGGTCATACATCTCTTGACCAAATTCATATGGAAAAGAATAGTCTTTATTTTCTTTGGCCCTTCCTGAATGTCCAACTGTTGTTATTTATACAAGAAATATATTATGCTAGAGTGGGGCTTGAGAAGGTGAGTTTGCTCTGATTATAATTATACTAGTCAATGCCCCTAAAGCTGTAAGTACTATTAAGTCGGTCATGTATTTCTTTCATTTAAGACTGATAGAATCAGCATCCAGTGTTAGGAGTTAATTTGAGGATCCAATAATCATTAAGTAAAGAGAGTGAGTGAAATATCTACAATATGTAATTACATGCAGAAATGCTTCTGGCAGTGTTTGCCCCCATGGAAATTCAAATAGGAAGTCTCTGGGGAGAAAATCATATTCTTGGAGGTGGACACAAAGTAATTCAGCTTGGCTAATGTAGATAATTAATTAGGAAATGAATGTGTAAGCATCTGAGAAAAGTACTGTAAGAATCTCCTGGAAGGCCTAGTAACCCCCACCCTCTCCCCTTCTTCCAGCTTAATTAGGAGTAAGGTTTATGTGCAGGGCTCTATTTCTCTGGCTACAAGAATGAACCTAGGAGCCTTGTCCCTTATTCTGTTCTCACGATTTAAAAAGGGCAGAGCAAATATCCTCTGTCCTAGAATTAGGGCTCCCCTTCGCTGTCTCATGTTTGCTGGTACTACTCTTCTTGACAACTTGTTGACTTTCTAAGGCACTTTTCTAGTCCTCTGTCACCTACCCCCTTCTTCCATAGCTGACTTCCCTAGACTTGGTGTATTGTTCTTCTGGATCTCTGACATCAGTTAATCCTTCATTCTTTTCTGACCCTCTAAATCTGACCTCTTGATTGTTAGAACTTTGGTATCTTCCAGCCCCCTTCTACATACCTAGACTTCTGGATCTGATACCTCTTAGCCAATCTTGCCCTAGGTCCATACTTCCGATTTGACATTGAGCAAGTCACATTACCATTGACCTACCCTATTAGGCTCAATAGAGTATGATGATATCAACTGATGGGAGTTAAAGGTATTGCCTGTTACTCATAACCAGGTCTTGGCTGGCATTTCAGTGGGGGGGAAGACAGGAAGGATTGGATGAAAAGAAGATAAGAATACCAATGATCCAGACAGTAAAGCATCTAATCATAAGGGTTAGTTGCTATAGGGAAAGATATGTAAAGTGTAATAAGTTCAGGTAGAGAAACAGAGTCTAAGTTGAGAAGCAGCTTGGAAAAAGATGTTGTAATGGTCCCTTCCTTGGAAACTGCAAGGACCACTGATAACAGCATTAT
>CM053595.1:159727969-159749030 GCA_028646575.1 Pseudocheirus occidentalis
ATATATATATAAATATATATGAGAACGGGGGTGTCTAGGCGGTGCAGTGAATAGAGCACTGACCCTGGAGTCAGGAGGACCTGAGTTCAAATCCGGCCTCAGACGCCTGACACACTTACTAGCCATGTGACTTTGAGCAAGTCACTTAACCCCAATTGCCCTCCAAAAAGCAATATATATGCACACATATATGTATGTATATATACATATATGTGTGTGTGTGTACACACACACACACATATATATACTGGCTCCTGGTTGACAGGTCAGAGGTTACTTCAGGAAGCCACTGACTCAATTGGACATACATAGTAACCAAATGGTTACCTTCAGTAGATGTCAAGTATTTGAATCCAGGTAGATTTCATTTGGCAAATGAAGAAGACATTGAATCCCTAAAAATGCTTTAAAAGCTAATAGCAAAACTGAAATTATATTGGTAGAAGAAAGATAAAAGTCTGTCTTCTTCCTAGAATTATGTTAGAACTGACTCAAACCAATCCTGCTAAGCTTTTCAAGCTAGAAATAAATTCCCAGCATCCCTGGGCAATTGGAAGGTTCTGAGACATGAGGTTGAAAGAAAGAGCATGGAAAGACCAAATTTAGGATGCATAGGATAAAATATCACTTTTATAAAAAGTTGGAAAAAGGGAAAATTTATGCCAATTTTTCTGTTATAAAGTATAAGATTTATAATTTTTCTGTTATAAATTATAAGATCACCAATCCTAGCCAAAGTCTCAGTCCTAAATTAATTTCTCCTTCTTCTATGGGATCATAATGTAGAAGAGGGGAAAAAAATCAGACTGGTACCATGGGAAGTATAGTTAATTTCCTAGAACACGTTTTGCTTTTACACATGTACCACTAGAGGCAATTGCCTACCCCTCTCACTAAGGATGCTAATTAATAGTGATAAATGTGTTTGCAAGAATAAGTCCATGTCAAGACTAACATTCACTGCATTTCCTTTCCTATCCCAACTTATTTAAGGAAGATACTCCAATTAGCACGGATAACAAGGTTATCTCTTCTGAGGGTGATTGTAAAGCAATGAGACTTACATAAGTGCCTCAGGGAAATTTGCCTTATTATCTGGCACAGAGGAGGGAAAAGCTGGATATAGAATTAGAGAACTTGGGTGAATTTTTTCCCCTTTGTGACTTTGTCCCTTCTATGTCTCAGTTTACTTATCTATACCATGAAGGAATGAGACTAGATGATCTCTGAGTTACCTTTCATCTCTAAATCTACAATGCTTTGAATTTACGGGTACTTCAGAAGATACTGATCACAAAGAACATATGTACTTACATGAAGAATTAGTGAGAAAAAAATATCTATCAAATTGCAGAAAGGGAGCACTTAGAAAGGAAAGAACCCCTAAAAAGATTTAAGAAAATTAATCATCCTTCCTGCCTCATCAGCACC
Source organism: Pseudocheirus occidentalis (assembly GCA_028646575.1). Taxonomy (NCBI): domain Eukaryota; kingdom Metazoa; phylum Chordata; class Mammalia; order Diprotodontia; family Pseudocheiridae; genus Pseudocheirus; species Pseudocheirus occidentalis. Next base: position 159,729,401 of record CM053595.1, read on the forward strand.
AGTGATGGTTGTCTTTTACAAAAAGTCATGACAATAAAAGCTTTTATAGTTGTTTTTTGGAGCTTACAAAGTTTACCAATGAAGCCTTCTCTTAGCACTAGTTAGTAGAAAGAGCAATGAATTTGGACTCAGAGAACTTGGGTTTAAATCTCAGCTCTGCCACTTTCTGATTGTGTGACCTAATGCAAACATAATCATTTTTATAGATCAGGAAACTGAGTTTTAGAAAGACAGCCACTTGCCTTAGCTAGTAAGTAAGCACCCAGGCCAAATCTCAAACCTAGGGTTTCTGATAGCATATCTAGTGCTACAACTATACCATTCTACAACTGTAATAAAAATAGTCTTTCTCAGTCTTGAAGAACCCAAGCATAACTTTACCAGCTGAGCCAAAGGTACAAAACGTGCCTGTTTCAAATGTACATTGTAGATAATCTTTATTGTTCTTTGGGAACTTGTCTGGATGTGCTTGTAGATGAGTGATATCCACTTTGCAGTAGCAACTCAAATATTTGAAAGATTTGTGCCATATGGCCATTATTAACTTAGGGTATAGCTTGGAAAGCAGGAAGATTGGAGTGTGGAGACGAGAACTCTGGGTACCCAAGTTACTTCAATTCAATGCCTTTTCAAGGTGTACTGACTTTGGGTCTAGAATTATGTTAAGTTCAATGGGATGAGGGGAGAAAAGACAATAGCATTGTATTTATATAGCACATACACATTTATGTGTGTGTATATAAAATGAATATATAGGCATATTCATATATGTGTATAAGTGATTTGAAAACTATTTCATTCAATCTTCACAACAACCCTGTGATACAAGCAACATTATTATTTCCATTTTACAGAAGAGGGAAGTTGAAGCTACAAGAGGTTTAGTAATTTGTTCCTGGTTTCATAACTAGCAAGCATCTGAGGTGGAATTTGAACATAGGTCTGTCTCACTCCTAATACAATCTTCTATCCACTCTATATAGTCCTTCTCAAAGAACTATAAGGCCAAGACCTGATTCCTTCTGTCATGGAATACTGGGAGACACCTGGGAGTAAAATAGCTTGTGACAAGACTAATTCTAAGGTCAAATGTTAGGCCATGAGGACTCTACAGAATAACCTTGGAATCACCAAGTGCAAGAGCCCTCAAGGGCTTTTGCTTAGCCCAGCACTTTAATGTCCCAGACTTCAGCCACTCTTAGTGCCACAGGTGATTTAGTGGTGATTTCAGACCAGGAATCTCAGTGATCACCTCCAATCTGCACCCTACACCAGGGCAGGTGGACCTTTCTCTTTAAGAGCCCCTGTGACCTATTTTGACTGGGTTGAATGATTCTACTCCAGATGAGAGCTTTGAAAGCTGTTGGAGAGTCATTGAAGTAATTTATGTAAGGTACTTAGATCTGCTTCGAAAAAGAGTGCCAAAAAGGTGGAAGTAATGCAATTCTGTGATGACAATATTTAGGAAGGAAACTGTAAGGCTATGGAGTAACTTTAACCTCACTGGGCTGCAAGCCAGGTGAGACCTGTCCAAGAGTGGGGAAGCCAGAAGGAAAACCAAAGCGATCTATTTGCAGACTAGGAATGAAGAAAAGTGCTTGGGAATCTCCCAGACAGGACTCGGTGTTTAATAATCAATTTTGATGTATTGTACTTTGGATTTCAACATGAAATAATATAACTCTTAGGTATCATGAATGAATAAGGACAAAGTATCCCTAATGGCCAAAAGCACTTGACTAGGCCCTCCAGGTGCCCCTTCATTCTCAACCATGGTTCTCAACTTTCCTAATGCTGTGACCCTTTAATACAGTTCCTCATGTTGTGGTGACCCCCCCCAACCATAAAATTATTTTTGTTGTTACTTCATAACTGTAATTTTGCTATTGTTGTGAATCACAATGTAAATATCTGATATGCAGGGTGTATTTTCATTGTTACAAATTGAACTAAACCCACAGGTTGAGAACCACTGCTCTACAGCTTCCCTGGAAGCCTTCCCTTAGTGCTAGTACAAATAATGCAAAGGACCTGGGTTGGAATCCCCCATCAACTACTTTCTGCTTTTATGACCTCAGGGAAGTGACTGAAACTTTCTGAGTTGCAGTTTCCCTGTCTTAAAATGAGTGTCGAACAGTGACCACTAAAATGTTTCAACTCTGAAGTCTAGGATTGCTGAGCAAAGTCTTATTTCTCTGAACTGCTGTTATTCTTGTTGTCCAAGTCGCTTATTGACCTTTGGTCACATATGGCCTTGTAACATCTCTTTTTGTCTTGATGTGCCCATTAAATTTTATAATTAATCCTTTTATTTGTTCATGTCTCCTTTCCCAGATTAGATTGTGAGTACCATGAAAGCAGGGACCAGATCTTCTACCTCTGTGAACCGTGTATAGCACAGAACACAGGGCCCCTTGTCTATGGTAAGTTTGCAATAAATACTTATTCTTTTGATTTACAAATACACACACACACACATATGCACACAGGTTTAAAATGAAAAGGAATTTTCCAGGTCACTGAGTCCACCTCCCTCACTTTAGAGATTAAGAATGGAAACCAGATTGAAAGAGGATAACTTTCTTGCCCAAGATCACACAAATGGTAACTAGCAGAACTAAAATTAGAACCCAGGTTCTCTGACTCCAAATTCTCTTTCTTCCTTCCCATGCTCTCAAATTACATAGATGTATTTGCTAAGTCTCTTATCTAGGAATTTACCACTCCTCCTAAAGTCATATTAAGATCTGGGTTATAATCATGAATGTTCCCATAAGTCAATTCACCTTTGACAAGGTAGAAGTCCTCTTCTGACCTGAGCAACTCTATTGGTTCAAAGAAACCAGTGGGGCCTAAAACTATTCCAGACATAGCTCCATAGTCCCTGAAATTCTGATGGTCCCAAGCTGGGTCATAGTGAGACAAAGAGAAGATGATACAAATAGGGAGTTGTCCCAGATTCAGAAAGAAAATCTGGAAAACTGAAGGCTTCAGAGACCCATTCCAAAGCCATCTAGAAAACCCAGAACCTAATCAGCTAACAAATCTAGGGTAAGTGCTCAGCCCCAGACTTTTCACACAGCAAATATGTAAATATCTCAAGGTTAATTGCACTGAGCAGAAGGGTTCAAGAGAGGACCCTGCCACAAAAACCAAACTTTGGGAAATAAGTCCGCCCGATTCTCATTCCTGTTCTCACAATCCTATTTTTCTTGTTTCCCCTTAGTTCCTAATAATCCCTCCTCTTTCTCCTATTGCTGATTTAGATTGAAAAAACCATCCTATGAGATGTCATCCATCATTATCTTAGGAAGAAGTCCTTGGTGTATATACTTGTCTCCTGCAGTCCTACCCTGGAAATGGTGGGAGTTTGAAGGAAATTCTATATATCCTAATGAAGGATATTCTATTTTAGAACTACTCCCATTTGGGCAAGTACCATTCCATTTCCAGGACATTTCTTCAATAATAAGCTCGCTGAAACAGTTTCATTAGAATACAAAAATGGGTGGAGGGGGAGAATAGTTTTTTAAAGAGAGAGATTCTCACTTACTAGCTGTGTGACCTTGGAGAATTTAACTTAACCCCAATTGCCTTATCTTCCTCCCCCCCTCCAAAAAAAATAAAATAAAATAAAATAATAGAGATATGCTAAACGTTCTTTTTTTAAAATTTGCGCATTCACCTTAAATTGCTTATAAGTAAAGATTCCAAAGGGGAAAATGAGAAGAAATTGACACCCAGAAAACTCTACATGTTTGATATGCCTAAAGTTCAATGTCAATAACTCTTACATTTTTTAATCTTTAGCCCACCAGAAGTGTTAAAAACATAAGGAAGCAGAGTTACAAACAAGTCTTGTGCTCCTCCTTTCCATTATGTGTATCTCTCTGAAAGCTCATTGTAAGAACAGAAGATTAGAGCTAGGAGCTCTGCCATGGTCACTCCATGGTCACACCAGGCAGAGGTTGTCTGGTGACTTGTTCCTAACAGGATAAGACAACAATTAAAAATATGTCATAGAAAATGTGTGTGCATGTCAATACACTCAAGATTTGCCTGTCAAACAAAGTGTCTTATTCAAATGGCTTTATCGGAGCTATAATGGTTATATAATGAGGCTAAAAAGAAATTATGTAGTAGTTGAACCTTAATACCAAGGAGAGAAAAGAAATGGTGGGGACATTCTGGATCAAAGCTGAAAATGTGATAGAGTTAATGTCTCTCTCATGTAAACATGCCCTTTGCCTCTATTTGAATAATTTACATATGTTGTTAGCATCTCTGGAGCTATCACTCTTGATTCTCTTGCCCAATATGGTCTGGGGACCTGGGAAGAAGTCATAATTGCTCAGAGGGTTCAACCTAAAAAAGAGCTGCTGGCAGGGGGTGGGATCTAATCCATCAACAAAGGCTATAATTATATATTTATATAAAGTCCTCTGTTCACAGAAGTTGCCCAGCACTAAGCCTAGACTGAACTTGCAGGATAATTGTCTGGCAAAAACCTAAGATCCATTAGAATATAATGCCTACATATGTGAGGGGTTTACATCTTGTCTCCTGGGTGCAAGACTTTTTTTGGTTACTTGCCTGGTCTCTAGGGAATTATTCACTGGTTCATTATGGGATTTGCTGGAGGTCAGGATCTTGTTGTAGGATGCTACTATTCTCAATGTATACTGGAAATGCTACAGTCTTTGGGAAGGAGTTTTGAGTTAGCAAAACCAAAAGCAAGTAGGTCAGTGACTGCTAAAATGTGCCTCACAGGTTCTGGTTTAAGACAAAAAAAGAGGTCCTATCTTTGCTCAACAACAGGTAGGATTAAAAAGGGTTAGAATGGGGAAAACTAACCAACCATATTAAAATATTTGAAAACAATATTAAAGTCCATATAATAGATACCTAGCTCAGCTTGTCAAATTCTTGTGAGGTCAAGTATATGTTAAAAAGAATTCTCACTCAGGCACAGAAGCCTAAGATAGGTCTCTGAGGTCTTTTACATTCAGATTTTGGATTCCAAGAAGATAAGCAGTGTGAGGAATTTCTAAGGAAATTGTATGGTACTGGTAAGGAGGGAGTTGGATCAGCAAAGACATCATGCAGAAATGAACATTTGAGCTGAAATTTAAAGAAAACTAGATATCCTCCAAGGTGGAAATGAGGAGTGAATACATTCCAGGTAAGGGGGAGGAGAATAGCCACTGCAAACCAATGAAGATGGAGCCAGGAGGACAGAAGAGAGGAAATGCCAGAAGGCCAGTTTGGCTGGATCATAAATTATGTGAATAGATGATCTATTGGACCCACATTCATCTGAAGACATAGTGAGACATGACACAACTTACTTGCAATGATAGACAATTGCATCTAAATGGCTGATTTCACACTCTTCTGAGATTTGCAGTTTGAAAAATGAAGTTGTGTGGCATACCTTCATCAAATCTCTGAGGTACATATGCCACTTAAAAGGTCTGCTCAGCCTCCCCAAAGTTATGGGGTGCATATCCCTTCCCAAAAGTCACACCTAAGAGAAGGTGCTTACTAAATGCTTTTTCCTTCATTCATCTGGCAGATTCCGCCTGTTCAAAGTAGTACAGTATATACTCTTTTCTTTACTGACCTACACTCTTCTGAGACACATTGATGTGTCTCTCTTACCCAGAGCTACACAGTGCACCTTCATCTACAATTTTTCAGCTAACACAATGTACTAGATTTTCCCACTGTAAACAAAGAAGGGTAGTAAAGAAAATAGCAAAAGGAAAACTCTGAAACACTCACCAGGGCTAAAAAAAAAAAAAAAAAAAAAAGAAAGAAAAAAAAAAGAAAAGAAAAGAGGACCTGCCTGCAAAGGAGCTTAGAATCCTGAAGCCTGGGGAATACCTATAGCCAAAGTGAATCTTGCTAACTGGATCATCCTTAGAATCATTCAATGTCTTTGGGGTTTGCTACAACTGGTTCCATCAGTCAGAAAGGAGGCAAAGAGAATGTAGCCAACACATGCAACCATTCTACACAGTAGAAAGTAGTTTTTCTTGCAAGTGGTAAGAACAGACACCAATCCCAGGAATGGAACTTGGTCTGCTGAAGCAAATGGTGAAAATCAATTATACTACAGGTCCTGTAGCAATAATATTAACTTAGCACATTTTTTGGGTTCTTTCAGACCTCGGTTTTTCCTGTGTATATGTTATTTGTACATGGTTATTTGCATGTTGTCTCCCTCATTAGAATGAAATCCTGGAGAGTAGGGACTCTTTTATCTTATCTTGTTGTTGGTAGTGGTTAACACAGAGCTTGATACATATAGGTGCTTAATCAATGCTCATTGATTGACTTGAATGAAGCAGTCCTGCAATCTTTGAAGCATCTTTACCACATTCTGTTACTGAAACATCTAGTTCACCAAAAAGTTATTTTTTTCAAAAAAAGGATGGTTCTAGTGTTGGAAGGGACTCCAGAAGTCAACCAGTAAAACTCCCTCATTGTTCAGATGAAATTAAAGTACAAAGAGGATATCACTTGCCCAAAATCACATACGAAATAAGAATCAGAGGTAGTTTTTGAACCCACTTGAACTGACTCCAGAGACAATTCTCTTTTCAATAGTCCAGCCAGCCTCTTGCTATCCCTACCAGCCAACTCCTAGACTAAGTGTCTATTAATTACTCCTTGAAGATACAATATGGAAGACCTTATTAAAATGAAAATACTGAATTCGGGAAATATTTGTTAAATATCTACAAAGTGCCTAGAGCTATTCTGGGCTCTGGGCTTCCAAAGAATTACATAGCTGAGATTCTGCCTTTAAATAGCTGACAACTCACACATATTAAAAAAAAAAAAAAAAAAAAACCTCTGTCTGTATATCATAGGCTGTCTTGTTCTCTTTTCTAATTACCAAGAGGGGTAAAGGAATAAAAGGAAGGACAAAGACTGTATTCTGTGAATTTGGTATTAGATTTTTGTTTCTTTTTGTACATTTGGGAAAAATCTGACTCTCACCAAAAAGAACAGGATGACAGATTTCTTGTTTCCAGTGTTAATATCAGACATTTTGTTCTGGCTAATATAAATTGTTTACCATACTGCTATTTCCTCTAGGTTTGCCCTCTGCAGAAGGGTGGCTCAAACAGTACTTTCATCATAATGCTAAGCAAGCAACAAATGGATTTAAGTTTAGGTAAGAGCTGGGTTGGAACCCCAATTTCAAAATTCACTATCTAGGTGATCATTTTTTGCCCTTTGATACCAGGTAGACCAGGGTTAATTAATCTTTCTTATGAGAATCTTTTCAATACAAGATGCCCAATGTTATCTCCCCTAAAGTTTATTTTCTCCAAGATGAACATCATTGACTGGGTGTCAGGATAGACAAGGTGCTGGACTTAGATATAAGTAGTCCTTACTGTACTTCTTTAGTAAAAACTCTTTCTTAAAAAGTCAATTGATTATCAATGATTTAATGATAATCAACTTATAACCTTGGAAAACTGACCAATTGGGGCTCATGAACTAGGTAAAAAACCACACACGCACATGCACACACACACGCACACACACACACACACACACACACACAGACACACACCCCTCAATGCCTCAGGATTGTACCTAGAGCCCTGAGAAGATATTTTATACACATTCTGAAGACCAACCTATCAATTCAAGTGTAAGTTGAGATGGTAGCTCCAGATCACATGCTATATCAAGGTCCTTCACCATCCTAATTGCCATCTTCTAAATGCTCATCAGCATCCATCCCCAAAGGGACTGAAGGAAAAATGCCATTCCGATAGACCAGGACAGAGTATTATGGAACTATCACCTCTTTTTTTTTACTAGACATTGAACTATATTGAAAGCTGGTGTGTGCTGTAGTAGATAGAGAGCTGGCCACAGAGCTAGAGAGTTACAGTTCAAGCCCTTATGCCTAAACCCCCATTAAGGCATGATTAACTCTTTTGGTTGCCATGGTACACTGACTCATGGTGACTTTGAAATACACTAAAATTCCACACATCACCCCCTATTCATAGGAACTGTTTTCTAGCCTCTCCTTGCCCCCAGTTTATACTTGGGAATATTTTTAACCCAAGCAGAGAAATCTATTATACCTATTAAATTCCATCTTATTAGATTTAGCCCATTACTTTTGCCTATTGAGATCTTTTTGGATCCTTATTCTTTCATCCAATATGTTAGCTCTCTCTCTTAGCCCCATTTCATTTCCAAATTTGACAAGCATAACTTCTGTATCTTGCACCAAATTGCTGACAAAACAAAAATGTTAACAGCCCAATCTCAAAGATAGACTCCTTACTCTTCAGACCTCATTGAGTACTTTGTTTTTTCAACTCTCTAACATAATTATTTAGGCAAGAGAGTTCATTGGGGAGGCAGACTTCTTTGTTTGGCCTGTACTTGAAGGCAGAAAAGGAAGGGGAAAGGACTTTCTCCCTTCTTTACTTCCTCTACCCCCAATTAGCTGTGTCATTAAGGCAACTGCACCATTCAAGAAACAATTATTTCAACTAAGAACACAGACACGCCCAAGGACAGACAATATGATGAGTTCGTCACCCAAGGGAAGAGAAATTTTCCACAGGGAGTGTGATTCTTTATGGCAGAAAAGAGCCTCAGTTGTCATTCAAGAAAGAAATATTCCTTTGGAGCTCTGTTGAGGGGCTCACCCAGCAAAATATTGCAATAAAGGAGAGCTGCTGGAGGGATCTTCAAAGATAGAAAGGTCTCAGGTATACAAAAATATGTATAGCAGTTCTTTTTGTGGTGGCCAAGAACTGGAAATTGAGGGGATGCCCATTAATTGGAAAATGTCTAAACATGTTGTGGTATATGAATGTAATAGAATATTATCGTGCTGTGAGAAATGAAGAACAGTCAAGACTTCAGGAAATCCTGGAAAGACTTAAGTGAACTGATACTGAGTGAAGTGAGCAGAACCAGAAGAACACTGGTCACAGAAACAGCCACAGTGTGCAGTGACTGATTTTGACAGGCTTAGCCCTTCTCAGCAATGCAGGGACTTAAAACAGTTTCAAAGAACTCAGGATGGAAAATGCTATTCATATCCAGAGAAAGAACTATGGAGTCAAAATGTAGAGCAAAGTAGACTATTTTCTTTTTGCTTTTTTTTTTGCTTTATTTTTCTTTCTCATGGTTTCTCCACTTCATTATAATTCTTCTATGCAACATGACTAATGTGAAAATGTGCTTAATAGGAATCATGTGTAGAGCCCATATCTGACTGAATGCCCTCCTGGGGAAGGAGGGAGAGGCGGAGAAAATTTTTAACTTACGGAAGTGAATATTGAAAACTAAAAATAAATGAACTTCTGCAAAAAGAGAGAGGCAAGGGTCTTCCCAGTCCCTTCAGGACCAAGAGTTGTACTCTGGGCAGAACTGAAACAGCAAGGTACATTTAGGGAGAGAAAGGAGATGACATCATCAAACCAATACTACCTCAACCATCACCTCCTTTCAGAAGCCATTAGAGACAGACCAGGACCAAGAGTCTTAGTGAAATCAGCACCTTCCAGACCACTAACCCTGCTTCCGGCTCCACTCTTCAACTTTGGTCATGAGAAGCAATCCCTATCAAGAAGAGGCCAACCATCCTAACCATTACCACCACTAACAACTGCCATTGATAATCAGATAAACATAAGAGTCCTGAGAACATTAGTAACCCACCCTCAGCACACACACAGACACACAGACACACAGACACACATACACACACAGACACACACACACACACACACACACTTACCCTCTCCTGCTATCAGACTAAATACTAAATAACTACTTTCTACCCTCAGACTCCAAGTAGGAGGGTATTGAGCCCTAGGAATAGTAATGCCCTACAGACCAATGATACTGCTTCTAATCCAGCCATTGAAAGAATTGTCCAGGAAAGCAGTTTGGCAGAAACTAAGCATATCTCACAGTATATATCGAGATAAGGTCAAAATGGGTACATGATTTAGATATAAAGGGTGCTATCATAGACCTATTTTAGGAAGTATGAAAAGATATAATTGTCAGATAGATGAGTAAGGGAAGCACTTATGACCAAACAAAGAGATAAAGAGGATCATAAGAAGTAAAGAAGATAATTTTGATTATATGAATTTAAAAGGATTTTGCACAAACAAAACCAACAGAGCCAAAATTAGAAGGAAAGTAGGAAACTGGGGGAAAACAATTTGTAGTGTTTTTCTGATAACGAATTCATTATATTTGTTTTGCTGTTGTACTGATAGGACCATCAGACCTTTCCATTTGGATTGCATCTGTGACCTTCCTTCCTAATATCCTCCTGAGGGATAAGGGCTTTCTTGCTTTTGTATTTGCATCCCATGTTTAGCACAGCACTTGCACAAAGTAAGCATTTAATGAATATTTCATTCATTCATTCAAATCATTTATGTTTTTTTCCCCTTAATCTCCCTATTAAACTAATAAGCTCCATTTGGACAGTAGCCCATGGCTTATCTACATTTTATTTCTTCCCAAGTACCTAGTACAGTGTTCTGCATATAGTAGATGACAAATAAATATTTAGTCAATGAATCAATGTGAAAAAGTCTTAACAGATAGACTAACAATCTGACTTTCATCCTTTGATCAATGGGGAAATACTGAGATTTTGTAATTAGAAGAATGAATCTTAGAGTTCAACTTATTTAACCTATACCTGATGAAGGATCCCTTCTTCTCCATATTTTCAGCAAGTAAGTGCTCATCTGGCCAGGGCAGGGAAATCTCCAGTAAGAATCATTCTGTCACTTCCAAAGGCAGTGCATTCTAATTTAGAGCAGCTCTGATTGTTTAGATTTTCCTTACTAGCAGGTAACTCGTTCCAGGAGTAATACAGTTAATTGTGTGCACCAGAAATAATATTCTGACAAGTATGTGAACAATATTATGTAGGGAAAAGAGACTGGAGGCAGAAAGACAAAATAAAAGGTTCCTACAATAGCCCCAAAAAGAGATGATGAAAGACTGAGTGATGTTGGTAGCAGTAGGAAGAAAGAAGAAGAGACAGGTCCCAAAGACACTGTGGAGTTAGAACAGATGGAACTCGCAACTGGTTGGACATCTTAATGTAAAAGTAAGAGAGGAGCCAAACCTAATTCTGAGCCCAGGTATTTATAAGGATGCTAGCACCATTGGTTTAAAAAAGAAAGAAAGAAAGAAAGAAAGAAAGAAAGAAAAATTTGAAAGGGATAGATTTTTGTGGGGCATATTCAGGGTAGGTTCAGTTTTGGCTATCTAAACTTTGTCTGCTGTGCATCTGGGACTCATTCAACAGGGACAAAAGCTCAAGGAGAAACTGGGTCTGGATAGAAAGACTGGAAAATTTTATGTGGAGGTCATAATTGAGGTCATGGAATTAGATAAAAATCATCAAAGAAGACTGTAGAAAAACCAAAAAAAGAGAGACTAGGTCAGAAGGAGTAGAAGAAAGAATAGTCAATAAAAGAGTAAAAGGAACAGGAGGCGAAAGGCAACCCAAGATAAAGTCAAGTTATGAAAGCCAAGCTGAGGAGGAGGAGGAGGAGGAGGAAGAGGAGGGTATTTCACAGTATCAAAAGCTGTAGAAAGTGAAAGGAGGATGGGATGTATTAAGTAACCATCAGCATCTATGCAGAGACCTTTGTTGACTAGGAAAGAATGGTTTCATAATTCCTAGACTGAGATTTAGGAAAGAATTTTAGAGGTCGTGTTGTCAAAAGATTATTTTGCAGATGAAGTAACATATACCAATAAAGGTGAAGGGTCTTTGCTAAAATCATACTTGCTGTGAGTACTAGAGACAGGATTTGAACTTAGGTGCTTTAGTTATCTCTAGGACTCTTTCTACTTTACTTCATTGCCAGTAGCAGGGTGGGAATGGAAGCCAGATTTCAGGGGGTTTAGGAGTGGGCGGTTTCTAACAAAGGTAAAATGTGTGTTTAATAAACATGTTAGGTTCAAGGATGTGGTTGTCTGGTTGCTGCTAATAACGACATTTCCAATTTACAGCAAGGGTAAAGGTCAGCATTACCATGGAAATTAATATTATTGCTTTATGGTGTTCTTGCCCAGAAATAAACAGGAGCAGGAAATGGAGCAGAATGAAAAGTCCATGGAAAGAGAAGAAAGTGGAGCCAGACACAGAAAAGGAAAAAGAATAAAGAGTCATTACTAGCATTTTTTTATGCCAGGGGTAAAAAGCATGCTTTTAATTCATCTGGGAAGTTGAGGGCTTGGGGGGCAGAAAATCCAGGACATCACTGTTGAGGCTTCCACTCTGGCAAGGAAGCCAAATGGGATTAGGGGGCAACAAGTTACCATCTGGCAGCTTCTTGTTTTAACTAATTATTCATTCTAACTAGGAACTAATCTCAGTTGCTTCTATGCTGCTGGAGGACTAAAAACACTACCCAGGTCCTCCTCTAAACTGCAAAGCCTTGGGGAAAAGCCTTGATCACCCCACTCGAGTTATAGCTCTGGAGGGGAAAAATATGACAATTTTAAAAGTGAAGGCACTAATAATGAAGGGTCAATAATAGGTGAAATTAAATGTCAAAAAACCTGAGAATCCAGAAGACAAGAGTAAATCCTAAAATGCAAACCTGATGGCTACATAAAGGGGTTCATCTCTTTTTTGGTCACCTAACAGAAGACCTGGGAAGTCATTCTAGTCCTCTGGATGGCCTTTTTCTCACAGCTAAACACTGCATATGGGGAAGCAGGTCTTGAGGAATTGGAAAGTGACACCGGAACACTCAATTAAATTGTATCCTGTCAGCAAAGCAATCGATGACATCCTCCATTAGGGCAGCCAGCAAAGGAGCACACAACAAAATGTGCTGTTAGCCTGCTGTCATATTTATTCGCAAGCTACTTTCAAGGTATTATTAGACCAAGACTTAAGTACTTGGCTAAGCACCTGAGGAACACTAATGTTTAACAGGCTCCTCAGACATTTTAAATTCTCAGGAAGTTATAAAAGCAACTAAAGGATTTATTTCTTCCTGACGCCCAGTCCTTAGCCTTGTCAGGACATTATTCTCCAAAGACTGAACTTTGACCATTTGAAGATGTGACTTTATCCATGAGCTCTCTGTTACCCAATAGAAAGAAAGGAATTCTGGACAATTCACTGATGTTCTTTTGAAGGTCAAGCTGTACATTGGAAAAGTTCAGGGCACTGATAACTTCAGGATGACTCTACCTAACGCCAATAACTTTTTAATCACTCTGGTCAAACAGCCTGTCATTTTGGTGGCAAAGTAATCAATCAAGTTGGTCTAGTAAAATTTAGATAATTAAATACATAGTTGATTGTTTACCTTTTCACATACATTGGATTTATTATGGACCTATACCATGGGGAACTCCCAAGGGAGAAAAAAAACCCTTCCATCAATGGAGATCTCAGCAGCTGCTCAAAAACTCATGGTCTTAGATAGTTCCCTGTTGCTCTAAAAGACTAAGTAAGTAACTGGCCTTCTCATGGTCACACAACCAGCACATGTCAGAGGCAAGAGTGTGTGGAATGAGTGAAAACTTCTCAATCTGGGATTGTTAACCTTCCCTCTCCTTCCCCTTCCCTGGCTGCTGTCAATCACTTTTACCTTCCTTTGTATGTTTTCCCTGCCTTGGTGGGACCCTCCCCACCTCTCTTCTCTTGCTGTCCCAGTTGGGAAGAATTTGGTGAGGTGAGTCTCTCCACCAATGAGAGAGGAAACAGTCAGGAAAGGAGGCCTGACAAAGTTAAGTTATAAATTCTGGTTCAACCCTTTGAAACACGCCCTCTTCTCCATGTTCAAACATGGGGTAGATTGCCCTCTTCTCCCGGGGAAGAGAATAAACTCCTGTTCTTATCCTAAGGCATCTCTGTGTTTACTTTTCTTACTAAATTAAGGATAAAGGGTATTTTTCAACCCAAACAAGAGGAACTCATCTTCCTTACACAAAGGTCAGCACTCTATGCATATTGCCTCCCAATTTCACACATATTATAACCGTCATTATAAACAGGAGCAATCATAAATATATTTCAGTGGATCTGTGATCTGATTAATATGAACACTGCTCCCAACAGTCCAGGTAGCAGGACCCAACCACATTGCGTCATGCTACTTAATTCTTGTCTATGTCCTTTCATAAATTCTCTACAGAAGGTAGACCATACTATGGACCTCTCTATAGATCCCTGGCATGCAGAAGGATTCCCATGAAGCATATGGGCAGTTCATAGTTTATTCTTTACTCTTGCTATATGAAACTTTCACTTTCTTTTATGGTCATGCATTCTGTATCATGCCACACTGCCTGTTCAAGAAGCTTAAATGGCTCCCTATTGCCTCTAAGATAAAATACAAACTTCAATGATTTGTCATCTAAAGCTCTTCACAATCTGGCTCGAGCCTATTTTTTCAAGATTTATCACATCTTACCCTTCCCCTTGCCCCACCTACCAGGTTCTCTATGGTTCAGCTAAAATCACCTACTTCATATTCCTCATGCATAGCTTTCCATTTCCCACCTGTAAAGCTTTGTATAGGCAGCAATGCATGCTTGGAAAGCACTTTTCCTTGCCTCAACCTCTTGCAAAACCTTCACTCTACTCAGAGGCTCAGTTCCTATGAGATGTCCTACAAGACATCATCCCTAATTTCCCAGTGGTTAGTGTCCCCATGACTGAAGAAATATACCTCTCCTTTACTTACTTAATGGTCTTTGAGAGTAAGGACTGTCTCATTTTTGTCTTTGTATTGTCAGTGCCCAGCACAGAGCCTAATACAAACATTCACATAAATGTCTATTAAATTGAATTGAATCCCTGATGACAGCCTTTCTACTACTTTTTCTGTGCTTCTGTGAATACTGAAATAATAATAATAATTTCCAATTCTATAAGTGCTTTGCAACTTACACTCTCTTCAGCACCACTGTCTGAGGTGGGTGGCCTTTGACTGGGCTCCTATGAAATATTCTCTCCAGACAGTCCCTTAGCAGGTACAGATGTGACTCCTGCCCTCCAAGCCACCACATATTGCCAACACATTGGTGCTCAGACAAAATGTGACATCCTCATTGTTACTGAAGACCTTCCTTGTTTTATTACAACTCTCTACCATTAGTTCTGGGTGGTAGAAAATAGGAAGCTAATGATTTTTTGTGGACTGAGTACAGGGATACAGAATGCATACAAAATGAAGAGATTTAGAAAATGCCATAATTACCATATAGAGTTGTTTTAAACACATTTTCTTAAATGCAATTGCTTAAATGAGCTAGCAGAAAGAACAAGGGTGAGCACTGTATGGTAAGGAGGAAGATAATGGACAGACATGTTAACAGGCTACAAATTATGTATTTGAACAGGTGACCCCTTCTCACCCCAACCCTCCACCTCTCTGAAAAATCAGAAGCATCTCAGGAGCATATTAGGTCACATTAAAATAATTGCTGAGATCGAGCCCAATGGACTATTCTAGGTTCATTCGGTGTTTAATGTCATCAGTAGCTCATATAAAGTCTGTTAAAAACTTAATGTACTCTATTATACATCTGAAAATCACTTGACTCCATTCTGCCAGCCCACTGTACAGAGAAGAGCCCTCTCTTCTAGACTTCCTGCCACCTTACTCTTAGAGGAAGACAGTGATCATTGGGACTGTTCTTTGCTTCTCCAAATACATGGAGAATGTTTAGGATAGGTCAAGAAGGGTCAGGAGGTTATGCCCACTGCAGTAGACTAGAAGAGTAAGTTTTGCTAAGTTTACCCACTGCCCAATTCTCATTGCACTTGCTTTGGGGGCCATACACTTCAGACTAGGTGGTAATGAAGAGAGAATTGATTTGCATTGCACCCTCCCCACTTTCAGACAGTTGTAGTTCCTCCTAAGGGACACAGGGACTTCGGAGAAGAGTGAAGTTAAAAGTTTATTAAGCAAGTTTCAAAGGCCCAAAATTAACTAAGACTTTAGTTCAGATAAAGAGGGCTCTTGCCTTCAAGAAGCTATTAGCTGATGGCAGATACAAAGTAAGAACCCAGGTGGAAACAGCTAGAGAACAAGACAGAGTGTCCCCAGGCTATGATAACCACACCTTCCACCTATGCCTGGAATGTGTGCTTGCTTTCCCTTCTCCCTCTTAGAATTCAGAGACAAGATTTGAACCAAGATCCTCTGATTACAAAAACACTGTTTGTTTGTTTTTCACTGTACAAGCCAAATTGGATGCAGAGTGCAGCAAACAATGGGTCCGATTTACCTTTTCTTGTTTACATAGGAAGGAGATGGGGAAGGGGGGAGGTGGGGGAAGGTGCAGTTCCTCAGTCACTCTCCTTCCTCACCTGCTCTGTAGCAAAAGTAGTTGTAGGCAGTGCTGACCATTGAAGAATGAAGCAATGGGGCTTTATGAGTTTCCTCTGGGTTTGATAGGAAGATGATAAACTGTGATGTTTGTTTCCTGGTATTGTTTGGGGACACCCTAGCTAAGTCTACAGGAACAGGGTTAGACTGAAACACTCTGACCAAGTTATCCAAATTCATACAATGAGGGGTTATGGTAATTGTGATAGACCTGCACATTATGTTAAGCATGGGGTGAGGTGAGGAGAAGAGGAGGAAGAGGTAGGTGGTAGAGAGAGATAAAGTTTCTAACCTGAATGTCTAGTTGAGCAATGTAGAAGAAAAATATATAGAGGGGCTACCTCCAGTCATAATGATCTATATCTGGCCATTGGACTAGGTGGCTCCAAAGAAGAAAGTGAGCAAGTGACTTTACACAGCCCTTCCTCACTTAAATCCAATTCACTTGCATATGATGATGTCCGATGTCATGTCCTTTTTCAAGAACTGAGGACAAACAACAGCAACAAGTATCCCAAGCTTCATTCAAGGCTTAGCTCAAATGCCATGTCTCCTGGGAATCCTTAGGATCCCCTTACTTGTCTGTGCTCTTTCCTTCCTCTTCAGATCACTACTCATGCAAGTGAATGCTTGTTTACTTGGATCCACCCAGTAGAATGGAAGCTCTTTGAAGGCAGGTACAGTTTAGATTTTTATCTTTGTATCATCTCCCACAGTACCTTGCACCTAACTAAGCACTTAATAAAAAGTTATTTTACTAGATAGAATATCAGATACAAAATACAAGTGATATGGGAATCCAGAAATGGAAAAGAACAGCATGAGGTGAATACATCATCTGGGATGCCTTGATGGAGGAGGCAGGGCTTACAAGGGTAGCTTAAAAGATAGTTAGGAGTTGGGGAGGTAGAAGTAGAAGGGGAGGGGAAAGAAGGAGGGAGAATCAGTTTAATAGTCTTATTCTAATCACAGTATAAATAAGGTAGAAATAAAGCAGGCTCCTTCATATGCCTGCAAGTCATTGATTCAGCTAAAAAGGCAATTACCCAAGTAGAATATGAACATTGTCTATCACATTGACATGCAGAGAAAATGCTGAACGCTGCAATGATAGGGAACAGTCCATAAAAAAACTTGGGGAGGTGAAATACCAAACTCTGCCTGTCACACTTTATTATAAGGAACTCAAATAAATCTGCTCAATCTCATCTGCTTGGAGCCAAACATCATTTTTTATTGTAAGGAGGAATGCTGTGACATTTTCTATAGAAATATCTGTAACTGGAGGTCGTCAAGCAGACTTCTTTGCATAAACAGCCATATATGCCCATTAAAATGTTAATTGACAGTGGGGAAACAGCTTGCTGATCCCTGCTTTGTCTGAATTGTCCTGTGTTTCGGAGCCAGAAAAGTACCCTTTTTGAACAGAAAGAACACACAAAAATATATTTTCCCCATGCTCTGCCATCCACCTGAGCCCATGTCTTCAAGATCTCCCAGAAACACAAGCCAGACCTTTCCACCCTTCTCCCTGGGCCAAGATAAGCCTGACATTAAGAAGAATATACTTTCATCTGTACACAGCCTGTGACATTTAATATGTAAAGTCCTACACTTGAGATTTTTTAAAAAATCAACTATGCAAATAAAGACTGGGGGAGGTATAAATAGACAATAATTTGTGTGAAAAAGATCTGGAGGTGTCAATGGACTTCATGCAATAGAGCACACAGCAGCTGGTCAGGCCAAACCAGGAGTATTAAGTTTAATTCTGGATATCACATTTTAGAAAGTACATTGACAAACTGGAACAAGTCCAGGGGAAGGTAATAACTGGGACTGTGAGAGGACTTTAGGCACCAGTGGAAAGGATGCTTAGGCAGAAATGAAGAATTATAGGGGACATCATGGATGTCTTCACATATTTAAAGGGTTGTCATGTAGAAGAGTAATTAGTCTTACTCTGCTTGGTACGGGGTGGGGAAAGAGGAGAAAAGCTAGGAACAATAGATTGAAGTTACAAAAAAGAAGATTTAGCCTGTGATATCAGGGGGAAAAAAAGAAAAGAATGAAATGTTCCTCATTGCTACAGATGTCCAAAAATGGATTGGATGGCCTTGGGAAGTGGATGATCCCCCTGACTAGATGTCAATACAACCAAAGGTCACAAAAGAGAGGATTTAGTCTGGAAAGCCTCTAGATGACCTCCCAAATTTCTTCCAATTATGAAATAGTTTCACAATGTTAGTCGTATGGAGCTGCCTCAGCTCTTGGAAGTAAAATGAATCTCAGGTCACAATCTAGCTGCACAAAAAGAAATAAGGAAATGTGGAGGAGCCCACCTCTACCACAGAGTATCAGAGAGGTTGCTTTCTTTATCAAAAGCCAGCTTCAAAATCAGAGGGTTTTCTTAGAATGATGACAGCAGCTCTTCTCTCGGGACAAGAGAAATTTTGGTGAAATAAAGGAAATCTAGGGAGATTCTTCTCCCTCTCTTCATGTGCCAATCAAAAGAAACAATAATTTATTAAGTACTTGCTAATTGCCAGACCCTTAAATAGAAAGACAAAAAATGAAACAGTCCCTCCCTTCAAGTACCTGACAGTACTATTAAGGTAGATAGTGTATATGCATAAAAATATATTCAAAATAGAAGGCTATTTAAGCAGATAAGCCAATGTGTACTGAAGGAAGATGGGAGGACATGTATAGTTTAGCTACTTAAGAACATGAGCTCTGGCATCCCAAGACATGAATTCAAGAATATGCTTTGGGCCACGGTGAAGTGGTCATAAGTTTAGGGATGCCAGTGATGAAGGGCAAAGTGGAGAACAGTCAAAAAAAGAGGTCATTCTATGTAAGGGGAATGCACCAAAGATACAGTTCTCCCCATGCCTGATCAATTACCTTGGGGAACCATAGTGTTTCTGCTGGCATTCAGAAGCTTATTAGGTCCCTGATGGATCATTAGAATAGCACATGATCAGCTCCCTCCATCAGTCATTTACAGCACAAAGTCTACTATACCACAACAAGAGAATTACCTTGGGGTAAATGTCGCTTATTAGTGGTGTCCAAAGTGAGGACTGGGACCACTGCTTGACCCAAAAGTGCTGATACTCAACTAATAGAATCTAGAAACATGGGTCAGCCATGGACTTCTCTACATCACAATTACTCCCTTTTTAATACTTCACCCCTTCCCATAAGCTGATCTCCCAAGTGGCTGT
>CM053595.1:159749530-159824215 GCA_028646575.1 Pseudocheirus occidentalis
TAGAGCATTTTTCTATATACTTAAAGATATCTTTAATTTCTACCTCTGTAAATTGCCTGTTCATATCCTTTGACCATTTATCAATTGGGGAATGACTTATATTCTTGTAAATTTTACTTGATTCCCTGTATATTTTAGAAATGAGACCTTTATCAGAGACACTGGTTGTAAATATTCTTTCCCAATTTCCCACTTCCCTCTTAATCTTGGTTACATTGGCTTTGTTTGTACAGAAACTTTTCAATTTAATGTAATCAAGATTATCCCTTTTGTATTTTATAATGCTCTCCAACTCTTCTTTGGTCATAACGTCTTCCCTATTCCATAAATCTGACAGGTAAACTATTCCTTGCTTCCCCAGATTATGTTAGGGAAGGTGGCCTAGCCATACCAAATTTTAATCTGTATTATAAAGCAGTGGTCCTCAAAACTTCCTGGTACTGGCTAAGGAATAGAGTAGTGGATCAATGGAATAGATTGGGCACAAAAGACTCAGTAATCAACGACTATAGTAATATACTGTTTGATAAGTCCAAAGACCCCATTTTCTGCGTTAAGAATTCACTGCTTGACAAAAACTGCTGGGAAAATTGGAATATAGTATGGCAGAAACTGGGCATAGACCATTATCTAATGCCATACACCAAAGTCAAGTCTAAATGGGTGCATGATCTAGCTATAAAGGCTGATACTGTAAATTCTCTTATATTTTTAACAATGTTTTACATCTCTTAATAAGAAAGCAAAAGAAAAATGTTCTAAATATATTGTATATATTTTACATTGCACTGTGTAGATGCTGTCTCCCAGTATCAAAGATGATTCATTTTCTTCCTGAAACATAAATGGGGACTAATAATGATCAATGCCCTCATTTATTTAGTCATATCCTGCTTAACTAATTACAGTTGTTTCTATGCTTGATTGTTTTTCTATTGACCGAAACAAACAAAAAAAACATTGCTAATGAGATTGCCTGTGCCCATATAAGCTACTTCATTATTCAGAAGGCTGTTCCGGAGGTATTTTTGAGTCTTCCCTCTCCTTCACAAATCCCTCCTCAGATTCAGGTACCAACTGTTATGGGAATCTGAAGATCATCCCTATTCCTAGGCTCTTTGATAGACTTAAGTGGCTCTGAGAATCTTTCCTGATTTGTATACTCTGCCTCCTAATAGGCTGGAGCCTATGGCAGGAGGCATGTTCTTCAGGAATGCCCATGCCTTATTACTTTATGATTGGGCAATGGGTCAAGAGGGCTGCAACATTCTCTGACGCAGGAGAAGGCTATTTATACCCTGATGTGAGGTTTTGCTTTGGGGCTCACTTTGGAAAGAGTTGTGTGATTTTGCCAAATGAGACTCTGGGAAGTCATTGATCCCCCAGACTTTGAAACCCAGATGTTGATGCTTCCCTCTCTGGTGACTGACTAGGTATGGATAGCTGGAAGCCCATCTGCTGATCTGTTTGTCTGCTTGTAGCTTCTGCTTGTAACTTGTATTTGTATTCTGTTTACATTCTCTGAAGTTCAGGGTGCTGACTTTTCCCCCTGACCTAGGTAAATGATATATGTTTGATTGATTAAAGTAAGATTGCTAACCCATTTTGAGTTGCTTTCCTTTAGAAAAGCAGATATAAGAACCTGTGCTAGCAGCCATCCTGGGCATGCTAGGGTGCTTGCTGATATACCAGCTCCTATGATTCTGTCTCCACAGTTATCATTTGCATTTTTTTCCTTCTGTCTCTCTACTTACACTCAAACCTATTCATTCCATTAACTTTCAAGTGGGCATTCTGATAGAATGCATGCTCTTTCAGGGCAGGTACTTTCCTTTTTGATTTTGTATCTCTAGCACTGAGCACAGTGCCTGACACACAAAAATGCTTGATAAATGCTTATTGATTGATTGGACTGTTGAAATGACCTTTTTACCTCCAGTACAGTGGCTCTCAACCTTCCTAATGCCCTGATCCTTTAATTCTCAAATGTGGGCGTATCTGCATATGGGCGGACTTGCCTGGAGATTGATAGAAGATTGGTGTCTTCCTTCCTAAGACCATTGGAAATATGTGTTTTCCAATGGTCTTAGGTGACCCCTGTGACTCCTGTGAAAGGCTCATTCAACCCCCAAAGCAGCTGAGACCCACAAGTTGAGAACCACTGCTCCAGTATTTCCTTTCTCCAATCCTGTCTTAACATAGCTGCCAAAGTCATCTTCCTACTGCAAAGGAAATTCATGCTTAGAAACATTCAATACTGCTCCACTGCTTATATAATAAAATATAATCTAATTCACCTGATAATTAGAGATCTCCATAATTCATTCATTCAGCAAACATGTATTAAGCACTCATTATATTGAGAACCTTGTACTTGGCACTGTGGGTTTATATAAATCATGTTCCTTACTCTCATAGAGCTTGCAGTCTGGAAGGATGCTAGTATGGATAGCTCTAAAACATGATATTACATGAAAAATTCATTAGAGGAGAAGGAGCTAAAGATAAATCCAGATATAAGGCACAAGTTACATGCTATTAAGATAACTCTTGGATAGTTATTTGCATATCTGGTTATAATCCCAGCTCTAGAATTGACTGGGTGACCTTGGACAAATCCCTTTCCCTGTGGAAGGTATTTCTAAAGCATAAGTTCCAAGAGCAGGATCTCCATGCCTTTGTCAGAGGGTTCAGGATTTATAGCAGCAGAGTAGTGATCACACTTAGGATCTGGAGTGATTACCTCTTCTTTACATCTCATCCCAAATTGGTCATTCAATGATACAACAGTGATCTAGGAAAGGGTAAAATGATGTTATGTGGTATTGACAAATGCCTGTGGCATTGGGACAAAAATAGTGTAAGGAGGGGTTTGGAGCTAGAGAAGAAAGGCTTTGTGTGTTCTCCTTGTCTTCTCGTTTCCTCCCCTGCTCCTTCTTTTTCACCACCTAAAAAGCACTGAATCAAATTGAAAGAAGAGCATTAGAAATCTGGGCCCAGGATGGAAATTTTGCATAATCTGGCCATTATGTAGTAGCCCAAAGTGATGAAAACAGAGGAGTGCCTCTCCGTAGTTAAGAGATGGGATTCTGAAGACATGCCTGAAGAAGCTGAATTCAAATAACATGACACACCAGGAGAGCCTGTTATTTAAAGTAATCCTTTATGTAGAATTCCTCATATACAGTGAAGAAGGCTTTGCAAAGCAAATCACTGTCCCTTTATGTTTCTGTGCTGCTAGTTCTGAATGCTATATACAGCATGAGGTATGAATCTCTTAAAGTAGGGATAGATCAGTACTAGTTTATATATCTAATTTTATTATTATTATTTTTAGAGAAATCTTTTGAAGTACGCTGGGGTAGGGTGATTGTATTGGTTTCTGTTTTTTCACCCTCTCTCCCCTCCAAAAAGTCATATATTTTACTCTACAGTTTCAGATTTGTTTTATTTTTTTAGAAATTCCTTCAGAAACATCTAGGAGGGTTTATAACTTGGGATCTGTTAACTTGTTAAAATTTTTTTTTGAAAACAATATCTTAGCATTTTGAGTCCTTTGCAATCCTAGTTATTTTATTTTATGTACTTAAAATATTTTTTGTGAGAAGGGCTCTGCAGATTTCACCAGGTATCCATGACATACTAAGAAGGTTGAGAACATCTACCCTAAGCTGTAGTCTGAATGAATACTGGGAAATTGAGCCACATCTAACAGAACAATCCAGAACATGCATAAACTTTGTTTCCTAAGAAAGAAGATATTAATTTGATGCTATTTGAAACATTCCAACAAGAGGTAGTAGTTGCATTGGGTCACCACAGATGTTAAAAATAACATATTTTTGAAGGGTCTGATTACATAGCTCCAATAGAAAAATCCATTCCCAGTACCCATGGAACTCTAGTTGGATTTCTACATATCCTATTAGGTATTTGATCCAGTTGGCTCTTTTAGTCATTTACCATCTTTATTTCCCTATCTCCTTCCCCCCAAAAAAGAAAAGAAAAGAAAGAGACAAATAAATCCTGGCAAAAGAAGAAGAACCAAGTATGGCATAACTTAGCCACTTCCTTTCCTCTTCTAAAATCCAAGTAAATCATCAGCCTTGTCTCCTAGTTCTAAGCTTCACCTAGTTTTCTGTTTTGACCCCCCCCCCCCTTTTTCCACCTCCCTATCGGGATATAAAACTAAATGTCATCACTGTAGTCACAACAACACAAAAATGAGCTATTTGAATATAAGGTTTCAAAGGTTCATTAAACTTAATGCATTATCCTTCAGTGGTGTAATGGGGAGTACTTAGGTTTCATCAAACAGCATCACCTCCTTTTATAGAAAACAAAATGAAAGCTTCTAAAGGGGAAAAAAATTGTCTGAAGTCACAGAGTCAGTGGCACAGCTGGGACTACAATTTGTGTGTGTAAATCCCTACCACAGAGGAATTTTCACTATATTAAGTGGTTGATAAATGATGATTAGATTTTTTAAAGTAAATATTGTATTTAAAATGAAGTGAGTTATTAAATTAAGAGTCTTTGAGTGAAAAGGGCTCTTTGCCTGATTCTTAGTTTCCTTTGTATATAATTTCCATTAATTAACCACTACATAAACATGTTGTCATGCTATGGCAGGATTATAGATTAAAGGTGAAAGGCACCTTGGAAGTCTTTTTTTCTTCATCTTCATTTTACAAAGAAACTGAGGCCCAGAGAGGTGTCAGGCTATACATTTAGGAAGTAATAGAACAAGGATTTGAATGCAAGACCTCTGACTTCAAATCCAGCATCCTTTCCATGGTGCCCTGCTGTTTCTCACTGACTAACCCACCTTCTCCCTGGAAATGCATTCTTATTTATGTACCTTCTCTCTGTCTTTCATGACCTCAGTGAGCATTATAAATACAGAAAACTCCACTGATTTATACTAATTGAGAGTGAAGGTGATGTAAATGAATGGAAAATCTTTTAGGATATTTAAAAAAAAGAATTAACCTCCCAAACTCATCAGCACTGTTCTACTTTCCCCAATGCCTTCAAGCACTGTTTTGTTCACTTTTTTCCTTCCCACTCTGTGTTTGCCATCCTGAGGACATGGTTAACATTCAGGTCTCATGATTCTCTAGCTCCACTGTCTTTCATCTCTATTTCACTTCAGTCACACATTGGTCCACACCCAAACTGGGCCTTGTCAGGCTTCAGAATGTTTTTTTTAATTTTTGTGTGTCCCTCCATGACACTAGTTGAATTTGCTCTCATTTCATCATGGCCTCTGACTTCCTGAGCTCTCCTTTTTATCCTAGTTCCTTAGTTGCTTATGAATTTACTTGATTTTTCTACTCAGCCTGGACTTCGCAGACAATTTCAGTGATGACTTCACTTTTGCTCTAGGCATTTCTATAGAATTTGACACATTGGCCTGTGCCAGCTCTGTGAAACTCTATGCTATTTGGACTTCTTTGACCCTTCCTTTTGTATTCTCCTGATTTTCTTCCTGACACCCTGATTTTTCCTTCTCTGTTTCTTGAACCAGGTCCTCTTCTTCCTACTATCCCCTTAAAGGCAGCATCCCCCCAAGACCCAGTCCTTTTCTCTATTTTCTCTCTCGGTAATCATATGTATTCTATATGACTTAAGGTATAATTTTTTAGAAGTCATCCAAAAGATTTATAAATTGGTGTCTCCAGTCGTGAACTCTTTCCCAAATTCCAACTTTTATATCCTTGCAATTTCTCATTGACTGAACATGCCCCAAACCAAATTGCTCATCTCCCTATCATAATCCCTTTTAATTCTCTGACTTCTGTTTCTCAGCCAAGGGCACCAGTCACCCATCCAATCACTTAGCCTTGAAAACCTGGTGTGATGTTTGGCTTTTGGCTTTACTCTTATGCCACCAATTATCAATCAGGGTCTTTCTTTTACCATTCCCACTTTTATATTCATATGATAAATACCACTATTTGAGTTTTCCTGGACTAATGTCATATGCTCTTAACTGGTCTACCTGACTCATCTTTCCTCTTTCAGATCATCCTTCATTGCTTGAACCATGCTATCCTACTGCCCAAAAACTTTCAGTGACTTTCCATTTACCTACTAAATAATAAATCAGTCTCCTTCACTTGCCTTTCAAATTCCTCAGTAATTTGACCCTTAATTCCAACTTCAGCTCTTTCTCCCAATATGCTCCTTCACAAAACCTATCTTCTGGTTGATCGAGATTACTGAGGCATGGCCATTTCCTAACTTTTTTGCCTCTGTATTTTTATTCAAGTGATTATCTCTGTGTAACAGATTCAGTCCCAACATCTCCAACTGCCAAAATCTGACCTCTTCAATGCCTAACTTTTAGATTCCACCAGTTCTGGGAAGCTTTGATCACTATTGATCACTAGCCAAGAATCCTCCATCTCCTAAACTTTAGTTCTTTTTACTGACTATTCATATGCCATTTTCCATATTCTCCTTTATATTACAAGCATTGGTGTATCTGTCTTATCTCTATTAGAGTGGAAACTCCTTATAAGGGCAGTGATTGTATTGTTCTATGTATTCCCTATAATACCCAGTAGAGGTCTTATCTGTACACTGGTGTGTAATATATTCCTTTTGAAATCATGAACAAGAACCAAGTGAGCTGGACCCAAGTTCCTGAGGGAAAAGTGGAAGATAATTATCAAAAGAGAAGAATTAAAGAGAAAAGTTTTCTAAGAACTGGAAACCAGGCTAGTAATGACAACTAACTTCATGCAGGGTGTCACCAAAGTATTATTTTTTTAAGACTTCATAGCTTAAAACTGCACTAAAACTTCAGAGATAGATTCTGTAGATAGTTTTAATGGGAGAAAATAGATTCGGAGAGGTCTGGTGAGTTATTCATGGTCATGTATCTTTCAAGGCACCGAGGTGAGATTCATGCCCAGGTATTCTTGAATCTGGGTTCATCACAGTATTTCATGAGGCTGTTGGACATGTCAAAGAGGTAAGGATATTTCCATCTGATATAGCGTAGGAGATAGGGGAGGGGGGTCAGAGGAGACATCATGGACTTTTGTGGGTTAGAAAAACTTATTCTGTACTGTGATCTAGGACTTGCTTAGAGTGAGGACAGGAATATAAATTTTCTCAGGGAGAGGCAGTGAAAGAAATTCCTAGGCCATCTGGATGGGGATACTGATATAGCGGAGTGCTTTCTTCCAAAATGAACTAAGCTGGCCCTTGGGTCTATTCCATAGAGCTGTAATTTGTGAGCTCCTTACACTTGTTGCAAACTCAATGAGAGCTGACATTGGGACAAAGCAGCCAAAACCAAAACCAAAATCTAATTCAATATTAAGCTGCTTTAACAGAGTTATATTGTGAAGAATTAGGGAGATGATAGTACCACTTATGCTCTTTCCTTTTCGGAGAACATCTGAAATATTTTGATCAGTTCTGGGTGTCACATTTTCATAAAGACATTGACAAGTAGGAGAAAATCTCGAGGAGGATGTCCTGGACAGTGAAGGGATCCAAGATCTTGTTGGGCTAGAATTGGTTAAAGAAGCTAAAGATTTTCAACCAGAAGCAGAAAAGATAAGTGGCGAGGGGGAGGGGGAAGGGGTTCAGAGAGGCAATCCTTCAAGTACCTGAACTTTAAGGTGTAGGAGAGATTCGGCTTGTTCTTCATGGCCCCAGGGAGACAGAAGTAAGAAAAATTCATAGGAGCTGCAGAGAGGCATATTTCTGCTGAAAGTTAGGAAAGGCTTTTTAACACTTAGCACTATCCAAAAGTGAACTGAGCAGCTTTAGAAAGCAGTGGATTTCCCCTTCCTAAAGGTTAGTCCATCAACAAGTAATTGTAAAGCAATTATAACGTCTTGTCAGGCACTCTGCTAAATGGTGGTAATACAAAAAAGGCAAAAATACAATCTTAAACGAAGGCTAGATGAACACTTGCCGGGCATTCTGAGTCAGTACACACACACACACACACACACACACACACACACACACACACACACACACACATACACATTTACTCACATAC
The DNA here is from genome assembly GCA_028646575.1 of Pseudocheirus occidentalis. Lineage (NCBI taxonomy): Eukaryota > Metazoa > Chordata > Mammalia > Diprotodontia > Pseudocheiridae > Pseudocheirus > Pseudocheirus occidentalis. Next base: position 159,757,560 of record CM053595.1, read on the forward strand.
ATATGTACACACACATATCATTTTCTGGTGCCCATATTAAATCCAAAGACAGAGTGAAAGTATTTCATATTGTTTTTAGTATCTGTCTGGACCCTTTACAAAGTTGGAATTAGAAATTATGGTGTAGGAGATGCTTGAGGTTTTCTCCATGGGAAATATGCTTATAGCTGTATCCGGAGGTAATGAAAACAGAGTCCCTTGTTTAATCTTAGTCCTTTACAATGGTGACAGATATTGACTAGGTATAATAAGAATGAAAATTATATGGCAAAAATTTGCCTCCTCCAGAATACACATGGGATATGCATAAATGACAGATTTTCCATTCCTGGAAAAACAGAATGTTTTTCCTTGTGTTTTTAATCTAGTTTGAGAGAGGTAGCATAGCATTGTGGATAGAGGGGCAGCCTTGGAGTCAAGGACATCTGGGTTCAATTCTTATCTCTGATCTGTTGTAGTTGTGTGACCTAACCACTCAGTATTTCAGGCAGTACTGTAAGGCTATGAGTAATGGACAAGTTGACCTCTATTGGTAAAGGGAATTTCTACAACTGGAAAAAAGTCACAAGTCTGGAACCCTCCTCTCCTCTTCCTAGTCTCCCCCAAAAGATATTTGACAACTTTCCTTATTTATCTTTTAAATTTGGTCTTTTCTTTCTTTCTTTTCCATTACCAAAGAACCTTAATCTTGTGACCATTTAATATTTTTGGTTCTGATAAATGTTATCTAAAACTACACAGACAACATATAAAAACTCAATTAATGTGGAATGATGTTCCATAATATGAGACAAGATTAATTTTTAGTGTGAGTACAGGTTTTTTGTTTAAGGTCGAAGGTTTTGATAATTCTTTTTCCCTTACCCCTCAAATCAGTTTGCACTTATTCTATAATGGGCGATAAGGAATAAAAGTCACTCTCAGCTCTCTATTCATTCCTTTCCTGTAGGGCAGCTCTGGAAGGCCTGGAAATTTGATTCTCACAAAGATAGGATGAGGAGTTAGATGCTTCATAGTCTTTGAGGAAGGCAGTGTCCCCAAGGTGACTTCAAGTGCCTAGAATGTGTGTGGCTTGTGGCAGCTCATTGTTGTTGGCAGTGATAGTGACTGCAAGAGGTTAGTGCCCTGGCTTCTTTCCTTTAGGAGCTAAAGAGATACTATCACCACTATGACCTTTTCTGTCCTCTGAGGGAGATAGGCCACCAGAGCGGTTGCCCACTGTGAAAACTGAGTTCTTGGAGGAACATACACAGAAACGTCATTTTTGCTTTTAATTCCAGGAACATTTACTAGTTACCTATTACACACCAAAGATTGTAATTGTGATAGATCCTGAAGATACCAAGAAAAAAAGAAAAGCAATCCTTACTCTCAGAAGTTTACAATTGGGGGTGTGGTGGGTAGAGGTAAGGAAAGGGGAGATATGATAAGCACCAATAAATATAGCATATGAAAATAATAATGTGTGGGAGTACTAATAACTGGGTGAGATAGGAAAGGCCTTTTATAGGAGAGGGCATAAACTGAACCTGTAAGAAAGTCAGGGGCTCCAAGAGGCTAAGGTGAGGAGGGAGAGCATTCTGGGCATAAGAGCTTATGGAAAAGCATGGAGGTAGGAGATGAAAGGCCATGTATGGGGTTCAGTAAAGAAACCATTTTGGCTAGAGTGTTTGTGGGAGAGTGATTTGAAATCAGTGTATCTGTGGAAAGAGAGGCTTGTATCAGATTGCAAAGGGCTTTAACTGGTGAATTAGTATTTTATCCCAGTTAGTATTTAAATAGTTAGTATTTATACACTGAAATTTTTGGAACAAGAGACTAACATGGTTATCATGAATGACATTTTGCCAGCTATGTGGTAGCCATGTTGGAGAAAGAAGTGGCTGGATGTGTGGAGGGCAATTAGGAGACATTGTTGTAGAACCCCACCCAAAACATGATGAGCTCCTGAAGGAAAACTGGCTGTGGTATAAATGGAGGAAGAGATAAGTCACAATGAAGTATCTGCAGACATAGAAGAGGAATACCTTTGGTTTAAAAAGAAGATAATATCTACTACCATAGTGGGTCAATTGAAAATAAGAACATTGACGTTTAAGAAGCAAAGTGACAAGGAAAAGGTGAGCTTATATAAGGGTCTTGGGTGTGCAATTTTTATAGCCAGAATAATAGCCGGAATATCGCCTACAAAATCAAGATGATAAGGGAGATGAGATTTGGGCCCACCATTTTGGGAAGAGGAAACTTCAGCATCAACACATGACCAATTGAAGCCCTCTCCCATCTTGGTTCTTGGCTACTTCAGTTTCCTGACTCCACATCATAGCTCAGTATTTCCAAGACATTAACTTGACAAAGTGAGAACAGCCAGATGTATATTTGATTTGAGAAAAGATTCAGAAACATAGACACCCATGCTTTGCTACTCTGTCAGCAATTTTAAGGTGAAAGCCCCAAAGCACAATATATAATTGGTGGAGAGATGATTGCCAAGTACAAAACAAAATACAATCTTTGGCCCCTGCGTCCAAGCACAAGAGCTTTTATCTCTGGTCTGAAGATCAATACGCTATCTACTGCAGCGTTCTTTTCATTACACATTAATGTTTCAGTAGAAAACCCACAGGTGTCAGGCCCTTTTTTGCATCCCAACAAGATGGCAGCACTATTCTGCTATGAACAAAGCCAAGTTAGTAACAAGTAGGGTTAAAAGTGTGCCTTGAAGAAATTCATGTGGGGTTTGGGTAGGATGGGTGGTGCACCAGTAAATGGGGTAACATACTAGGACGGAGCTGCCTATTCCTCATAGAAGGCATCACATTCCTAATAATTGCACATATGCTGTCAGAGGACCCTGAGACCAGGTATGGAGATAATGGTCACTACAGGGAAAAACAAAACAAAACACAAAACATGCTGCCCTGGGGAGAAGATTCACCCTAATCCCTAATACTCTGTGCCTGATAGCTCTATAGCATAGAAGCTCAATTGTGATGATAACTGCCATTCTGTCTGTGTCATAGGAAATAGAGTATATGTCTGTGACACCTTCATGGAACTCAAATCCTCTCAGAGAATACCTCATACTGCTCGTCAGCATTCATTGAAACAGCTGATAATAAATAAGAGTGGAGAGTATGTGCTTATAACATGTAAGAAATCAGGTACGTGGGTTTTTGTTCAGTGTAGTCCTGATCTTAGAAAACTGATAAGACCCAGAGATTCAAATCAATGCAGGAAATGCCATCAGCAGCTTGGTGCAATGTTAACCATGCTGGACTCGGAATCTGGAGTGACCCGACTTTAACTCTTTTCAGCAGTACTTTGTAGCTGGTCAAGTCACTTAACTTTAGTTGCTTTCAATTTCCTCATCTTTAAAATGGGGATAATAATATCTGTAGTACTGGCCTCATGGAGGGCTTTGGGGAAGATTCAGTGAAATCATATGCCAAAAGCCCTGTACAAAATGTCAGGCCATCCCTGTGCTCTGGAATTGGAGAAACAAAATGGAGATGCCAGTCAAGCAGGAAGACACCCTGACAGAGAGGAAAGTTCTGGGAGTTGCAGGAGCTCAGTTCAAATCCTATTTCTGACCTTGGGTGGGTCACTTTATTTCTCTGTGACTCAGTTTCCTCATCTGTAAAAAACAAAATGTTTTGATTAGAACCAGGGATAGACCACATGTGGCCCTGAGGCCACAGATTCCCCACCCCTGGACTATATGACCACTAAGGTTTTCTAGTTCATGGTCCTACTATGTGGCAGGCATTATACTAGGATACGGCGATAGAAAGATAAAATGGAAAAAAAATGGTTTCTCTCATCAAAGATCTTTTAATCTAGTGAAGGTAGAAGTTACTCCAAAGGAGAAAGATTTGCAGGGGAAGGTTCTGTCTCTCCAGGGATCAATTTGTACAAACTGCAAAGAAAGAAGGTAAGGTTTTGGAATTCAGCTGGAGAAAGATGGGATAAAGACCAGAGAGGAATGAATACTGTCAGCTGGTGGGAGATCCATCTATCAGTTGGTCATTTGTCCATGAATGGCCAAATATCATTAGGAAGACCCCACTGGGAACGAGACTTTTGCCTGGGTGGATCCAGTCAGAGCCAGTGAGCGCCTGGGCTGACAACAGCTCTGTACTATCTCCTTCCTGCTGTCCTTGCTCATTATTTTGAGTTATATGTTTCCCTGCCCATCTAGGGGCTGTTCCTTTAGACCTCCTGCAGGAAGAGGATAGAAGCATTTCTGTAAAGCCAACAGGGCTGAATTTGTGCCTCTTTGTCTCTTTTGAAAATGTGATTAGCTCACACTGCTGGTTTACTTCTCTCTCCAGTGACCAGTCCTTCTATTACAATTGGCAACCAAATTGAAAGTAAATAGGTTGTGATATAACAGTTGGCTAGCACAGCACTGACCCTCCCAGGCTGGAGAGAACAGAAACAGTCTCCTATGCTGCCAGCCAGTCCCACCCTGACAGTAAATGGAGAACACTTTAAAAAGTCTTTCCATCCATCCATGTAGGCATCCAGCAAACTGATTAGACTTGTACAGATCTGGAATGGACTCCTCCCTTCACCATTAAAATCGGGGCTTCCCTTTCATGTCTCAGGTCACGTGATACTCCCTATAGGTATATAAAACCAATAATTCTGTTCCAAATATGAACTAAGAGACTCATTGAAATGTTAAGCAATGTCTGCTTTCTGGTAGTCCTTTAATGCAGCATCCCTTCACCACTTGCTAGGTAGCACAGTGAATGGAGTGCTGAAATTAGCATTAAGAAGAGTCAAGTTCAAATGTAACCTCAGATGCTTACTGGTTGTGTGACCCTAGGCAAGTCACATAACCTCTGTTTGTTTCTGTTCCCTCAACTATAAAATGTAGGATAAAATAGCATATAACCTGGGATCTATCAACTTGTCTTTGAAAAAAAAACTATTTGATAATTGTAATTAGTTTCCTCTATAATTCTATGTATTTATTTTAGGCATTTAAAACACATTATTTTGAGGAATTCATAGGCTCCATTATACTGGCAAAGGGGTCCATGACACATGAAAAGATTAAGAAACCCTGCTTTAGGGCTTTGGGTATGTGATGGATAAGAGTGAAGCACTCAGGCCCATCCCTTTTCCAGGAATATGTGTTCTTGATGGTTTCTTTAGTGTTTCTTTCCACACAAAAACTGGTCATGTGCTATGGCCTATTTGTGCCCACCATGTGCCTTTTCCATTGCCCTTTCCTGAACTGCTTAGTTGTTAATGATTTTTCTCTTTTCCAATTATTTGTTTTCATGATGTATTTCCCTATAAAATGAAAGCTTCTTGAGATTAGACACATTTTTGTCATCTACTTAAAATGACTTGTATACAATAGGTGCTTAAAAGTTCATGCTTGATTGGTTCTAATAAGGAATGAGTATTTCTTGAACGTTGACATCAAAAGCAGATAGTGCTGATATAAAGAAAATTGGGATATTTTAGGGAAAATGACACTGGTCTGGGGGGTTCCGAGACTTTTAGTTGGAAGCCTACTGGGGTCAGTTAGTTGGCTCTAGAAACATAGCAATGTACTCAATTCAATTCATAAACATTTATTAAATATCTACTATGTGCCAGGCACTGTGCTGACTGTGGGGATACAAAGAGGGGAAAAATAATCCCTATCCTCAAGAAGCTTATAATCTAATGAAAGAGAAAACATGCAAACAAATAAGCAAGTTATATACGAGGCGAATAAGAAAAAATTAAGAAAGTGAGAGCACTGGAATTAAGAGGGGTTAGGGAAGGCTTAGGACCAGGCAGGTGGTAAGTGGATAAAGTGCCAGACCTGGAGTCATGAAGACTCATCTTTCTGAGTTCAGATCTGGCCTTACACTTAACTGACTGTGTGACCCTGGACAAATCACTTAACACTCTCTGCCTCAGTTTCCTCATCTGTAAAATGGGCTGGGGAAGAAAATGGAAAAGGACTCCAATATCTATGCCAAGAAAATCCCAAATGGGGTCACAAAGATTTGGATATAGCTGAAACCACTGAACCACAATAACAATAGAAGGCTTACTGAAGAAAGTGGTATTTTAATTGGGACTTAAAGGAAGCCATGGAAATTAATAGAGTGGAGTAGGGAAAGTTTTTAAACTATGGGGTACAGTCAGAGAAAATGCAAGCAGCTGAGAGATGGAGTGTCTTGTTCATGGAACAGCCAGGAGGTCAGTGTCACTGTGCTTGTGAGGCAGATCTCTCTATGGATAGCCTCCCTCTGGAGTAGACTCTAAGATGAAGCCTTCTGAGTTCACGTAAGGACAGCTGATCTCCTAGAGCACCACAATGTGTGTGAAATCCTCTACTGACCTTCTTTTCTTCCTGTTACAACGTTGTTATTCTTGTTTAGTTGTGTCCGTCTCTTTGTGGCCACATTTGAGATTTTGTTGGCAAAGATACTGTAGTGGTTTGTCACACAACCAGTAAGTGTCTGAGGTCAGATTTGAGGTCACGAAGATGAGTCTTCCTGACTTCAGATCCAGCGCTGTATTTGCTGAGCCACCTAGCATAAAAGTGTGAAAGTAGCAAATACATTAACTAACCATCAAACTACTTCAATCTAGATCATCCACATGAATGTTCCTGATGGCAGGATGTGTGTGTGTGTGGGGGGGTTCAGGAAGGGAAGGGGATTGTGGAGAGGTTTTGCCCATATTTATGCTATGCAGTATTTTAAACAGAATCAAGGACGATTGGAAAGGAAGTGCTTGAAAGGAGGTATTCTTCTCAGTGGATTTTAATGTGTTCATAGCCATCCTTTAGATACTGAAACAAAGGAAAGGATTAGTCATTATGATCATTTTGGTCTATGTGGTAACTCAGAATTCAAACTCATGTTGATTTATAGACTGACTTATGCTTCTTTCAAATAATGCAGAGTCCTGTGAATCCTTGTCTCCCATGGTCTGTTAAACCTTCTGAAGCTTTCATGGAAGTTCACTTAAAATACCCTTATCTTTAGTTGTAATATTTTGTACAAAATGCCAACCAGAGTGATAATTAATATGATATTTTTTCTTTCTCTCATTATGGTTGTTTATCTCGGTTTTTACAGAGTAGTGATTTTAAGAGCATAGATTTAGAGTTCAAATTTGTAGTCAGGCCCATATTCAGTTTTCCCATAATGGTAGGACCTGTCAGGGCTCATGTTATTCTACTGGCATTAGTTTAGAAGGTCCAGAGTTATCTCCACGTCATTTTGAGGCATTTGAAAGAGAAAGAAATTATGTCAGTGTTGTATAAAAAAGGGCATTATATCCAATAGCTATATATTATGTTAACGAGAGAAGTTTGGAAATAGCAGATACGTGCATGAATGACCTCAATTAAGATAGTTAAAGTAAGACAACCCTGGCCCATGTGATTTGGAGGTTACAGTATTCCTATGTGAGGTCCAATTCACAGAGGGGAGAGGATTAAGAGTTCTCTAACCCAAAATTCATAGATCATGGAAAACTGAACCAACTACACTTCAGTACCTAGAATAGTTTAAGGAAACTGTCTGAGAGATTTCCCACAGGTGATGGGAACCACTCCACATAATTATGGATAGGCCTGCTATGGATATGGTAAAGGTTACTTAGAGACTTAGGAAAGTGGTCCATCCCATGTACCGGTTTCTGCATATTGTCCTGAGGGAAGCTAGGACTGGTGAATCTACATTCCTTGCTGAGCCTTGTAAACTGACCACACATGTATGAGAACTAACTTCATCTTTCACTTCCACCTGACTTAGTTGCAAACAATCTAGTCTGCCCAACCCACTAGAGAATCTACAGGTTTTTTTTCAGAGCTTTTATCTTTGCAGAATTGATAATAGAAGAGCAAGTGGAGTAAAATATCAACCTAAAGATCATGATTTTCCCCCCTTATTTGACTTGGGGATAAGGTGTCCCAGAATTAAAGTTGATCCTTAACTTTAAGTGTAGTTAATGCATCTCTATATCACAATAGTCCTGATTATATTCAGGGGGTGGGGGAAGGGGGCATAAAGAGTAACTGCTGCCTGTTAGAAGCTGTCAGACTTCTAAGTGCACCACAGACACTTGTGATTTAAGCTAAAATTTTTCTTTTTAGATAAAATGAGTATCAGCTAATCTTCTAATTTAGTGCATTAGCTAAGAAAGAATAATGCTGTCTTAGAGGATAAATGCACATTTTATAGCAGTAACTTCTAGCAATTTGCAAACTTGACAGCACATCCCAAATGTAAACCCGACAGCTCTGTCCCAAATGTGAACTAAGAGGGTAATTGGAACACTAAGTAACAGCTGCTTTCCAGTTGTCACTTAACTCAGCCTCCCTTCATCACCATCCAGTTACTTGCCAACTTGCCAAAAAAACCTTTTTTGGAGGCACCACTGGGTACTCCCTGATAAAGACTCATTGACAGTATTGGCAAAGTCACTGGGAAGAAGAGTAATTCTCCAATTCTTCATGTTAGTTAGATACTGTAATGGATCTGATCTCACTCCCCAAAGCTGGAACTCTCTACCTTTCTATGACTTCTTATTTTTTGTGGTTCCTGTCCATGTCTTCCCATACATACTCAATATATAATCTACTCTGTACTTGGGACCTTACTCTAGGGTTTGTGGATAATAGTGCAGCACTCAGATTCAACTCTTTCCAGGCACATGTGTCCTTGGCTGGTATCTTTAATGATGCTTATTGCACTAATTACACTGAACATTTCTGATTTTGCCTAGTTGCACTAGCATCAAGCTTACACAGTATGCTAAGGTTATCATTAGTTATATACTATGGCCTATTTATGGCCACCATGTGCCATTCCATTGCTCTTTAGGTCATCTGACATTCTGAGTCTTTGGAGATGGCGATGCTCCATGATTTTTAGTCATGGCTGGGAGAAAAGAGATATTGAAAAGAGGGAAATTCATATCACAGTGATACTGGGGGGTAATTAAAGATGCTCTACAGTTTCACAAATGTGAACCAGACAACTAATTCTAATAGATTTGGGACTTAACTTATTGTCTAACTGCAATGCTGACACAATTCAATTGAATTCAATTCTGCAAACATTTACTGGCCCTGTGCCAAGTGCTGGAGATTTAAAAAAGAGTCCCTGCCCTTGAGGATCTTATATTCTGACAGCAGAGATAATATGGAATTATATACAAAACATAAATGAGGTAAGTTTAAAGGGGAGGCGTGTGCTCTCAGTATGGGAAGAGGGTATCAGGAAAAGTTTTGTGTAGATTATTCACAGAGTAAGATAGAGCTGCTGACAAAATGATCCCGTAGGTTTTTATTAATATGGAAACCACAGTTAGACAGCAAATCGGGTCCAAAATGGAAAAGGGAGAATTGAATATAATAAACACTTATTAAGAGTCTGCAGTGTCAGGACCTTTGTTATATGCTAGTGATGTAAGGAAGAAAAACGAAAATGTTTCTTGCCCTATAGGGGCTTACATTCTAATAGAGGTGTATGGTATACATCAAATAAATAAAAACTATATACACAGGGGCAGCTGGGTGGCATAGTGTATAAAGTGCCAGGCTAGGCGTCATGAAAACTCATCTTCTCAAGTTCAAATCTGACCTCAGACACTTACAAATTATGTGACCCTGGACAAGTCACTTAACCCTGTTTATCTCAGTTTCCTGATCTGTAAAATGAACTGGAGTAGGTGGCAAACTACTCCACTGTCTTTGCTGAGAAAACTCCAGATGGAGTCATGGAGAGTTGTACACAGCTGAAGTGATTGAACATTGATAGATTTTTAGAGTCTTGAGTAGGAAGAGGCACTTGCACTGCCCTTTGTAGTGGTTACATTGCCAGTTCAGTAACATATAGCTGTCACTCCCCTCTAACTTATTAGAAATTGAGTTTTCCTTTCTTAGTAACTTCTAACATCAAGGTATACCTCACCTGGGATTCCAATAATTATCTCTTATTACTGATGTGCCTGTGAAAGACAAATCAGGATAGATATGTTCCTTCTAGAGCCATCAAGGGCTTTAAGCATTCAAATCAACAGGATAGGTTTCCAATCATTTATAAGTAATTCCCCAGAAAATTGGCCAAGTAATTAATTACTAGTCTCCTAGTAAACCATCCTCAGGCAAAAGCCATGAGCATTTAATTTTCTACATCATTTATTAGTGACCAGTACAGTCTGACAGCTGGTTTCTCAAGGTTTATTATAATCCTAATGTAGGACATGTATCAGTAATGAAGCCCTGTCATTTATGTATTTCTCCCAGATTTCTTGTGACTCTGTGGCTTTCAGTTTAGTCACTGAGGACACGTAGTAAAACAAGGAAGGAAGAGACTGAGCTCTTGGAAAGGAGAGACAATCCTTTCTGAGACTGACAAGGATAGGTTCCGTTTTGGTTCTTAGTTTCCCAAATGTCTGAATTATGCAATGCAGATAGAAGCTAAGGTTCTTCTGGTTCTGCTTTCTCTAGTTCTCACTCTGCTTTCTTCATGTCTCCATTACTTTTCCAGCTTGAGGTTGGGGATGTATCCATATTCTAATGGGGCTTTTATAATTGTACTGCATTTTATAGGTGGAAGAGAGGTTGGTACATTTTTTTATAGATGTAAATATAAAGTCTCTCTGAGTATAGAGATGTGTGAAGAAATCCCTCCAGACCCCTAAACATAGACTTGATGTTTGTAACTGGTTGTAATTCTAGATTAATAAACAAATGTTTCATAAGTATGTAAATGCAAAATGTACATATAATAATATATAAACCAAGAGGAATATAAGGTCAAAAATTTGTTTATGATATCTTTGCCAATCATGTAGGCTGGTGGTAAAGATAAATTAAAAGATAAATAATGATAGGAATTTGATATAAGATATAGTTTTGCATAAGACCAGCAAAGAGTGTATTCATTGACCAAAAGTAATTCAACTCACAAAGATTTCTAGAGAAAGGACTGATTAATAGTGCAGTGAGGACTGCTCTAGGGGTAAGTGGTAAGGTTAGGGTGTTGTATCCAAGAAAGGAAAAAAATACTGGACTGAGAAGTGCTGGGAGGAATTCAAGGGAAAGAAAAGACGCTGATTGGAGACTCAGGTGGCATGTAGAGAAAACAGTTTCTATCTGGCACATAAGGTTGGACTGGAGACCAGTTAGTAAGACCCAAGCACCAGGGCTAAAGCAGAGAGCTGGCCAATCCATTAGCCCCTGCCAAGAACTTGATGGAAAATTAAGCTGTGCTTAAGGAGTCATATCTTAAGAGAATTATATTCCTGGTAAATGTCTTAATGGAATTATATCTAAGAGGTGAACCTCAAGGGTCATCTAATCAATCTCTACCTAATTAGGAACTCTATCCACAACAGTTGCAATAAGGGTAATCTAGCCTCTGCTTGAAGATAAGCAGTGATGGGGAACTCATTACCTCCTATATCAACCCATTTAGTTTCAGAAAAACTCCGTTAGAAAATGCTTCCTTATATGAAATCAAAATTTGTCTCTTTAAAACTTCTGCCTTTTGAGGCCAAGATGAATAAATAAAATCTTCCTTTCATATGATACCCCTATACACTTTCTCTGACCAACTCCTCATCAAATCTATTCCTTTGGTTAGATACCCCCCAAGCCTTCAATCAAACTCTATACCATCTAGCTTCCAGTCCCTTCACCATCCTGGCCACCTTCCTTTATGCTCTACCTTGTCAATGTCTTTCCTAAAATGTGACACCCCAAATCAAACTTTGTGCTCTAAATGTGACCTGGCCTGGACAGAGAGCAATGGGACCACCATCTGCCATATTTTAGATACTGTATCTTTATTTATACAGGCTTGGGTTAATATATATGAATATACACACATATATTCCCATATACACACACACACACATATGTGTATATATTATTTAAAGACATTCACAGATCTATTGTTGTAAAGGTCTTCAGGAGCCACTACTTTTCACTGGTGAAGAAAAAGAAGCCCAGGGAGGATCAATGATTTGTCCAAAGCTTAATCAGGTAGCATCAGAAGTGTCAGTACTCTATTCATTACAGCATATGTTTGTTGGCCCCAAATCTCATGCCCAGAAGAGGAAGGGCACCAGTAGGAGACAGACACAAGAAAAAGATTTTATAGAATGTGCCCTTAACTGGAGAAAATTTTGGCTCTGATTCATTACTTGATGGCTAAAAATATTCCCAATATTTGGTTTGAAACAGTTCATTGCTGGATATGTTTAAGAAACAGAAGAGATTCTCTTCCTGAGTGTCTTTCATGGCCTTCCATGGACTAAGCATTGGTGTGGGGAGGAGTTGTCACACAGAAGTATTGCCAGCACAACCTGTGACATTCAAAGGACAGGCAACTGGAAGATAGAGTTCTTAAACCTGGCTGTGTGCTTTTGAATACAAATTTATGAGTCTCCCTACACTTAATAGTGTGGATAAGCTGTGCCCTGGACCTGAAATATCTATAGAGTGACCTCATTGGTGTGCCAGGGAACTTCAATCCATTTTATACCCATATTAGAGCACATAGAATGTTGTGAGGAACTACACATGTTTTTGTTTGTTTGTTTGTTTGTTTTTAGTAAATTGATTGTAGTGTGATGTTGGCTGACACTGGGGGAATGAGTGGTGTGGAGCAAAATGGAAAGTTTAAATGGATTTAGATTTCATCATCCCCATTGTGGTTTGATGAGAGCAGAAACCAAACTGTTATCATCCTGTGGGGCCCTTTATTGAATCTTTCTGTTCAAGCTAAGTACCATGATCTGCCAAGGACAGTGGCTTCTGGGCAAGCTACTTAGCAGGCTGCATTTTTGGCCTGGGTGCTTATCTTGCTGAAAGGTCGTGATTACTCTGGCTGAGAGCATGCTTGGTTTGTCTCCAAAGGGTCTCTGGTGGGGAAGACAGAAAACAGGGGCAAAGCAGTTTGGGACCTTCCTTTCCTGATTTAGATTTCATTTGTGATATTTTGGGATTTACCCGTGCTGACCAACTGGCCACAGAGAGAACCTGCCCAAATGAAATGAGAACCAGTGGGAATCGTTCACACACAACCTAACTGAATTCTGAAATAGCTCCCTGGACTGTTTAAAAAAGAAATAACAAACATGCATGTATACAGTGTCAGAACGGAACATTTTATTTTTACTCATTGACCTTTCCTTGTCTAGTGTCAGGGAAAGTTTTATGAGATCTGACTCTTTTTGTCTTCAACTTTCTCCTCTCTCCCCTCCACTATCTTGCAAACAGCCTCCAAACAATCAAATATGTCCAAGTCCTCTTCTCTCCTCCTTTTTCTCCTCCTCCTCTCTCTTCCTCCTCCTCCTCCCTCCTTTCTCTCCATCCCTCTCTGTATGTCTGTCACTCTGTCTCTTTGTCTGTCTCTCTGTCTCTGTTTCTGTCTCTGTCTCTTTCCCCCCCCATCTCATTCAGGTTGGAAGCATTAACATATTCCATCTTTCCAACCTGTGTGGGTTTCCCCCTTCTTAGGCATCCTGGTGAACCTCTCTTCTTGGGGAGAAGTCACATAGGACTTAGAACACTTTAGCCGTGTTGAAATTCAGAACTCCTGAGCTCAAGTGATCCACCAGCCTCAGTCTCCCTGGAGTAGATCATGTATATTCCCCTTTATAACAACTCAGACTCATTCTTTAAGATTTGTGAAGTATATGCTTGTAAGCAGAGTTGTACATAACATCCTATATCATATTATTCCAGTTCCCAAAGGTGGCAGCAACATGCTAGAGAAATGAGAAATCCTTCAAAGTATTCCTGAATGTTTTTGCCATGTTAGAACCTCTGACATAAGGGTTATGCTAGCAATGGATCCTATGGCAATATAGGAGACATCTGTGTATTTTCACAGGGAATGGGGTCGACTCAGAAAATTTATATTATGTTCTTCCATAGCCAGAAGGTGGTAGGGTCAGAATTTGAACTCAGGACTTCCGACTCCTAATTCAGAGTGCTTTTCAATACAGACCATTGCCTCACATATTTGCGTAGATATCTGAGCTCCTCAATCAGGTGTTAAGATCTGTGAGGGGAGGGACTACTTATTGTCCTCCATCTTTCCCACAGCCCCAGTAAGGGGCTTGCTCATCACAATGAGATCATCGAAAGAATAGATAAAATATATGAAAGAGGCAGTGATGAGCAAAGCTCATTTCTATATTGATTGGATCAGTGCCCCATTTCCATGGAAGTTCACAGATGTCTTCTACAGTTGCATAGGACCTATTATTAGCATAACCCTAGGTCAGAGGTTCTAATATAACACAGAAGGTCTAGAAATACTTTGAGGGCTTTCTCATTTCTCTAGCATGTTTTCTCTACCTTTGGGAACTGAACTAACACGATCTAGGATATTGAATACAACTCCACTTACAAGTTTATGAAGTTTACAGTTTATGAAGTGATCTTCATAAAGATCAAAGAATGAATGAATTTATTTGTAGGTCTGTAAAAATGAGCAAATAATTTCAGGACATATGCTTAATAATGACACCTGCTTATAGACAGCCCATTCCTGTCAGCTTGTTTAGTTTCAGTCCCTTGGGGATGTAGGACTACTTACATATGTGGTGTCTAGTGTGGCTCATGCACATCTCCTTCTAATGTTCTTGCCAGCTCCAGGCAAACACTTATAGTCACTCGTTGTTGCTGCTGCCCATTACAGTTACTCCTGAACAGCTGCTTAGCCTGTAGTTATCTAGTAGATGACACCTGACCTCTTCCCTCATTTTTCATGGTGCCATTGTTGAGCATACAATTCTTCTTAAGTCTGATGAGATAGTATCACTTCCCTTTCAAAGGAAATCAGTTTTCATGAACACATTGGGGGAGAATCCTTCAGAGTTCTGATAATTACAGAGAGTTATGGCCAAAATTTCAGCTCCACACTAGGTTGCCTTCTCTCTGATGATTTCCCATGCAATATATAGTTAGTTCCCATGACTTCGCATCTCAAGTCAGAGTACTCTTAGGTGGCAGGAATACCCCGTGCCTTCCAACTTCAAATGGGCTCATATTGGTAAGAGTGACTCGATAGCTCCAAATCCTATTCCCTCCCAACCATCAGTTGGTAACACCTTATAAAATTATAAAGGCTTGGCTTACCTCCTTGCCTAGCCCATTTCTCTTCCTTTTAGATCTTCTAAATTTACCTGGGCAAAACTGGATGTCAAATTGCCTAGTTCTGTTTCTCATGCCTTGCAGACTTGAGAGGGTTGATTGGATGAAGAAAGGAAGCGAAGAGATTCCCTGGCATGCCACTTAGAAGTATCTGCTATATTAGTGTGTCCTACAATATCTGGACAGTTGTATATCCCACTCTCAAAAGACATTTCATTATAGTTTTAGGACAGGGAATCCATTTCATCAAGGGCTACCATTTCATCAAGGCTAATTATTTTATTTCATGTTTTCTATCAACTTTCTAAAAAGTCACATCTTCACCAAGGATGCATAGAATGAGAGAGAGTAATGGTGATACTTTCTATTCTTGTGAGCCTTTTCAAAACCACCAGCATGATTTATCACAATAGACACAAACCCGAGTTGCGATCCACAGCAGCACCATGGGTCTGAACATAAGCATATATATTTAGAATGAACTCTTTCCCATTGTTTTTACATAGAAATTTCAATTTAACAAACATTTATTTCAAAGTACTTTTTTCCCAGAAAAAGATACTTGAACTTGACACAGAAAAATATGTCAAACACAGGGATTCTACTTCTTCAGATATTCCAAACTAATTACCCCTTAATTTGCATGTGAAAGCAAATTATAGCCTAATAAAAGTTTGCCTGCCAAACCTTTCTTTATCTTAATGAGCAGAATAAGAATGCTCATTTCAACCTGATTAAAATGCTTTTGTGTTTGTTCATCAGGTTACTGTCTACCTAAAACACTGTTTTACAATGAGGAGGTAACAAGAACAAACACATTTTAATTGACAATAGGAATATGTGTTTTCTCTGTTGAGTTAGTATTTTGTTATAATTCATGTCTGTCCCACACAATCAACAGTAGATTTATTTATGTAAAATATGTTAGTACTCAAATTCTGAATGAACTTCCCAGATGACAGATTCTAAAATTGGGAAAACTGGACATATTCAATCATTCTAACCTTCAAATTATATTAGCTCATTCTCCATGTAATGCGTAATCCATCAGTAAAGCTCAAAATCTTCAGTAACCATCCTTCAAAGATAGACTGTATGCCTCTAGAAATGGAAATTAAAGACATCTGTCACCTAGTAGGGGGTAGAAAAAGGGCAGAGTGACTATTAAAATTACATGGGTTTGAAATGAATCTAAATATTTTCTTCAGCTATAATTGTGATGCGTTAACTTGCAAAGCTAAATGGGATTATTGCAGCTTTCAAATGTTGAATACATGCAGCCATCTACTTTGTTTATATGCCCTTCAGTATATCAACACAACTGATTTCATCAGAAGATTCATTCCCTGCCTTATTGGAAGCTTTCATGAGTTGTTGTAATGGACCTTTTTATTAATGTAACTCTGAAATAAACCAGATTAGTCTCCAAAGAAAAGTTACCCAGTCCATAGAGAGTCCCATTTTCAAAATCTCTCTAGCTCTATATCTCAGTGTACATATACATGTATATGTATGTATGTATACATATATAATGGTAAAAATGAATTTCATTTGTGTGAGCTTGAAAATATGTAGATGATAAACTATAGCTATGTTGGATTAATCATCTATGGAGGATTGATGAAATGACATGGATATGAATCACACAGGATGAGTAAGCATGAATGCATTCTCATCTACATGACTGGAGGGTGCATCTATACCAATCAGAGTATGGATCCATCAAAGCCTTTTTTTTTCACTCAACAAGCATTTATTAAAAGATTCCTTCTACCTCCTTTCTCCAGAGAACCATCTTTTGCAATATAGGATAAAGAGAAGGGGAAATAAAAGAAACAATTTGACAAAACTAATGAATACATCAACTGAATCCTGGGTTGTGATGGCGTTTAAAATGTTTAACAACAGATTCTCAGAAGAAATGAAAGGAAATGACACACTTTTAAGTGTAGTTTGCTTTATTAACATTTTCATATTACTTTATTATTAAGTCTAAATAATCATCAAAACATTACTTCAAGTCCTGATTCATAGGGTTTGTAGATTTCTAAGGTATACATGCCCACACTGAAAACATAACAACTGAAAACCCTGACCAAGTCTAACAATGTTGCAGTGAACCATATTTTACCATGTGTCAATATTCTAGGCTCTGGGGATAAAATGATAAATACAACAACAACTAAACCAAACCCCCAAATGATCCCTACCCTCAAGCCCTTCCCAATCTGGCTATTTTTCCAGGTATCTGATATTTTACTATACTATACAGCTAAAAGCGCCTTCTTCTTTGTACATATTACATCTCCCAGGTTTGAGCTTTTTCCCTGTCTGTCCCCCAAAGTCAGAATATTCTCCTGCCTCATTTCCTCCTCTTGTTTTCCTTCATGATTTAACTTAAATTCCATCTTCTACAGAAGGTCAGCCTTCTCTTCTCCACTTTATCCTTACCCAGTGCCTTTCTTCTGAGATTACCATCTCTTTACACTGTGTGTGTATACACCCACACCCATACACACACATGCACCCACACCCATATATATATATATATATATACATACGTATACTTTTTTTACATGCTATCTTTCCCACCAAAATGTAACCTTCTCAAGGGGAAGGACTGTGCTTTTGTCTGTCTTATATGCCCAGTTTTTAGCACAGAGCTTAGAAAATAGTTAACGCTTAATCAATACTTGTAGATTAATTGACTGAATCCTCTAGCAATGTAAGAGTTCAAGCAAGGTTTCTTGTATGAAGTGGCCCTTCAGATGAGCTGCACAGTGTACTAGGCTTTTGAAAAACATGCACAACTAATTAAGCCCAAAATAACTGGAGGAGCAAACACTAACAATAGGAGAGAAGAAGGAAAGGTTGGAGGTGGCACTGTGCCATATTAGTCTTGTATTGATTGTGACATTAAATGACTCCCTCATTCACCGGTAGATTCTTCAGTTACTTCTACATTAGGAATTCGACAGATAAATACAAACGTAACATGTTTGTTTGGTCTAGACCAGTGGTTCTCAACCTGTGGGTTATGTTCAATTTAAATACATCCTGCATATCATATATTTACCTTATGATTCATAACAGTAGCAAAATTACAGCTATGAAGTAGCAACAAAAATAATTTTATGGTTGGGGGTCACCATATCATGAGAAACTGGATTAAAGGGTTGTGGCATTAGGAAGGTTGGGAACCACTGGTAGACAATAAGAAGCGGGAAACGTTGTTTTCAATGGGTTTTTGATGGAGCCATTTTCTTTTTCAAAGAAAGTGTTAGTACAATACAAAGAGATGAACTTGAGACAAAAGAGACATTTTCATTTTTTTTTCTGAAATGATGCAATTGATATAATGAAGTATAAATGTGAGGTTTAGCTTCACTGGGTTTTCTTGAATGGCTTCCACTTTGTCTCCATAATCACCCAGGAATACATTAACTAATTAAAGTTGTTTTTTAAAGCAAATAATACCTATAATTTAATTGCAACTGAGTAGATAGAACTGTATCAGAATCTACATAAGGACAGCCAAAGGTCTAATTTTTGGAGTGACAACCCTATGTATGGTAGTACCTTGCATGGTGCTAGCTCTAAGTAGCAAGTACTCCAAGAAGAGAAGAGATTTAATTTCTAATGCAGTTAAGTGCCATATTTTAAAAGAGAACTATCCATCATGCCCTAAGGAAAAAAGCACTGGCAAACTATAAGTCTCTGGGATAGACTCAAAAATTATTCCATCAGTCCATTAAAAATAAATTGATTGGTTTAATTCCATGACACTCTGCAGTAAATTGTAAGTGACACTTGCGTATTTTTTTAACAGCATAAAATCACTAATTATAAATTTCAAATAAAATGATACAAGATTATAAGAAGTAACTCATTTTCCCACCACTTAATCCTTCTTTAAATGCCTAATACTTAAATATTGGCTTGGTTCATAAGATCACCATTTTTTTCCATGACCTTTTTTTCCATTTTATTTATTTATTTACTTTTGGAGGGGGGAAGGTAGGGCAATTGGGGTTAAGTGATTTGCCTAAAATCACACAGCTAGTAGTGTCAAGTGTGTGAGGCCGGGTTTGAACTCAGGTCCTCCTGACTCCAGGGCTGGTAGGCTATTCACTGTATCACCTAGCTGCCTCCCTTTTTATTTTTCATTTTAAACACAATATCCCTACATATCTTATGCAAAACTTCAATTAATTATTAAATTATATAATAATGCTATTTTTATCAGTGTAGAGAACTCCCAGTGAAGAAGCTTTTTCAACTAATATCCAGCTATGACTGTTTTGTAATTTAGTTTCAGAGAATTCCTTGGAGACAGGGTCATTGAGAGGCTAAGTCTCTTACCCAAGGTGATTTGTACAGTATATGTTAGAGTTAGTCCTTGAACCTGGGCTCTACTCACTCAAAAGCTGCCTCTCTATCCTAGCCATCCATCCACTGACTTGAAAGAAGTCATTTACATCAAAGACCAAAAAATTAATGTGTATATGGTAATTTATGGTACTTTGTTACAGGGTACAGTTAACTTTTCTTTCTTTAAATTTTGTTTTGGAGGGGGGAAGGCAAGGCAATTGAGGTTAAGTGAGTTGCCCAAGGTCACACAGTTAGTAAGTGTGTCAAGTGTCTGAGCCTGCATTTGAACTCAGGTTCTCCTGACTCCAGGTCCAGTGTTCTATTCACTGTGCCATCTAGCTGCCTCTCTTCTTTCGTTTACATGTTTTTCTTTAAATTTCAGATAAAGGCATATGTAGTTTGGTGAGAAAATTGTAAGCTTGCTGAATTTGAAGTTGAGACAGAGATAACTATTTCACAGGCAATACATAATGGCAACTGTGTTTACAATGCAGTTCTGGACACTAGAAATATGAAGTAGATGTAACACTTGACAAAGTTATAGTATAATTTAAGATGGCCAATTCAATGCAACAAGGTTTCATTGCATACTTTCCCCATGGAGGCCTTTGTGCCTAGTGCTATTTATTACTATTATTCAGTTGTTTTTTGGTCATGTATGATCTTTGTTACCTCATTTGGGTATTTCTTGGCAAAGATACTGGAGTGGTCTGCCATTTCCTTCTCCAGCTCATTGTATAGTGAGGCAAAGAGCTTTAAGTGACTTGCCTCGGGCCATGCACAACTAGTAAGTATTAGAAGCCAAGTTTGAACTCAGGAAGGTGTTTCTTTCTGACTCCAGGTCTGGAACTTTATCATTGCACTATCTAGCTGCCCAAGCACTAACTATACAAAGTTGAAAATAAGGTAATTTCTGACCTCACGTAGCAGTAAAGTGCTTAGCGTGATGCCTGGCAAATAGTCAGCAGTATATAAATTTTAGCTAACATTATTACTAGTATTACTGGATTGGCCCTTTTGGGTATTCCACCAGTTCCACAAATATAATTTGCCTAAAATGGAATTCGCCTTCACTGAAATTGACCCTTTTTTAATTTCCATGCTTTAAAAAATGTCATATATTCTAAGTCAATATTAAGAATCAGTATAAATAATAACATTTGCTTTCCAGCTATTTACATTTAAATATATGAATTTCACCACATAGTCTAGACCAGCTCAGTTTATCAAAACTCATTAATTTTTATATATGGTGATACTCTTTTTTGATTCTGCTCTTCCTGTTTTTGTTTTATTTTATGAAGATCTTTCCAGATCTATATCCCTGATATCTATTGATACTAGTTGATTTATGTCATCCCATTATACTAATATGCAATTTAGTCATTTAACCACAATATAATCATTCCACCATGGCTGAATATTTAGGTTGTTTCCAGATTTTTCTGTAATGACAAATAATGTTGTTTCACTGTTTCTCTGGATGGCATACTTTTTCCAATTGCCCAAGATCAAACTTTGGATGTGAGAAGTGAAGGAAAAAGGAGGAGGACTCATTTAATCCCAATCTCTTTATATCCTATCAATTTTATATATTATAACTTTAACTATTTTATTCTCCATTCCTCCACTCAGAGCACAGGATGGCTTTCCTATTTTACCTAGGATTACTCCTCCACTTGTTTACTTGATCCCATCTTCATTGGAAGAAAAATTTACAGATCAAACTGAATTGTAATCTTCATGAAAACAGAGACAATATTTGCTATGTCTTTGATGTTCTCCATAATACTTAACAGAATGCTCCAATGACTTACTAAATCCTGCTTTAATTCCTTCCATATCTTATTTCTTTTCAACTATGTAACTGTCTCAACTAACATTTAATTAGTACCTACTATGTGCCAGGCATTGTAGAGAAGTAGACTAGTTTGTTGGAAACTACTACTACAATGGATGATTAAAGTCCATTGTCACTGAGGTGAATGTCTAAAATGGGAGTTGGCAGCAGCCACAGAATATTTCAAATTCAAAGACAAAGGAATTTTATAAATATACATGTATGCCTAAATCCCTGAATAGACAATTAGAAGAAAAGCCCTTTCGTTGGGATTCCCAATTCATTGCTGAATACTGGAACGTTTTAGATGCTATATCTGTAGTTAACTCAAGAAATAAACCTTTCTTTTAAGGTAAAAATGTTATTTTTTTAGATTAAAAAAAAGATGACTGCCTTGTTCTCTTCACAAGTGGATGAGCTAGAAATCAGCGTGAGCTCACGTATTCCATTTATCTTGCTTAGAAATGAATTCATGCTAAGGTTTTTTCCAAAGGAGAATACTCTACCTAACTCAGGAATTGCTACCAATTTTTAATAAAGAATATTTCATTACCCCTTTCCATGTGTTTGAAATTGAAAACAACTCCAGATTTTATAGAATCATATACATAGGAGGGATCTCAGAAGTCATGAATAAGAATAGCTTCTTACTTGCCAAATGGTTTTTCAGCCTTTCTTGAAGACTTCCAGTGTAGCCTAAGGCAGCTTATCTCCCTTGACACCCTATTAAACTTTTGGATAGTTCTAATTGTTATGAAATCTTTTCTTAAATTGAGCCTAAATTTGCCTTTCTGCAACATACTTCCTTTTTTCTGATTCTATTTTTCTGGGAAAAGGCAAAATGAGTTTCATCTTTTTGCCACATAGCAGCCCTTCATTTTCCTGAAGAGAACTATCATGTCATACCTAGGTATCCTCTTCTTTAAGCAAAATTTCATAGCTTCCTTTAATCCTCAAAGATTTGATGTTGAGTGCCTTCACCATCCTAGTTGGTTAGCCTCTTCAGGTCTTCTTTAGATTGTTAGTGCATTCCAAAAAGGTTGATTTCCAAAGCTCAATAAAGATGATTTTTTAAAATTCAAAATATACTACTTTCCTCTAGACACATGATATCATCAGGAACAAGTATAGTGAAATTATCTCCTCTCTCCTTCATTATAACTTGTATCTCATTCTCCTTACATTATAACTTTATTAATGTATTCTAAGACTACATTAGTTACTTTGGGTTGCCATTCTCTCCCTTCTGATTTATAATGACCCTGCAGTTCACTAACCTCTCCCTGCTTACCCGCACCAATATTTGTCAGATGAACTGCTCTATGGTCACATCTTCCTCATGTTGTATTTGTGGAGTTGAGTTTTTGAGTCCAAGAATAAAACTTTACATTTAATTAGATTTGGTCCATTGTTTTAGACTTGCTTCATCCTTTTTAGTTCTGCTAATATTTTGGCTATAAATGACAAAAGGTCATCATCAGAAAGTTGATAAGTATTGTATCTAAATTCTTCCTTCCCCGGTCCCACCTCCCCCTCCCCCAAAGCAATTGGAAAACTACTAAACAGCTGCATACCAAGGACAGGTCCCTGAGCAAAGTTTTGATCTTTTGCTTTAGTTCATAGGAGTCAAGCAATACTAAGGCTGTAATCTCTTATATTGCTCTTCAGTTGATTTTGGCTGCCTCATTAGGTGTTTTCTTCAATGATTTCCCAGCCATACAGAACAGCTTTTAACATTACAAAATAGACTTGTGCTGATCACTTCAATAAAGTAAAATAAACTAGTTCTATATGCTATATATGAAAAGTAGCTTTCTTACTTATCAATTTTACCTCGTAGATATCAATGCCGGTGCTTATAAATTGTTAAGATGAAAGAGATCTTAAAGATCTATCTAGTCAGGGTGGCTAGGTGGCACAGTGAATAGAGCACTGGCCCTGGAGTCAGGAGGACCTGAGTTCAAATCCAGCTTCAGACACTTAACACAAAAAGTAGCTGTGTGATCTTGGGCAAGTCACTTAAACCTAACTGCCCTCCAAAAAAGGGAAAAAAAAAGATCTATCTAATCTAAGTTTCTTGTTTAACATAACTAGGTCCTAGAGAGGTTATAGGATTTACCTAAGTTTCATACCTAGTTACTGACAAACCTGGGACTAGAAAGCAAGACTTACTCTTCTTCAGGTGCTCTTTGGTATGTGCTTATCGTGGTTGAGATTTTAGGCAGTATTTGTAATTATAACTAGGCTACTAAGTGGCACCATAGCTTCTTTAAATGTACAGAATCTTTTATTTAAATTTCTGGGACAATTTAAATCATTAAGTTCAACTCCTAATGAGCTACATGACCTCTTACAGTGAACATGGTCTTTGGTGGAAAACAAATAAATAAACAAATATATTTCAAGGTCCCTTTGATTTCGACTCCAAAGACTAGTGACTTAGTACCATTAAGGACATACTTTTACACATACACTTCACTCCTTTCTGACTTGGACTATCTGGTAGATACTGTCTTCTAAGATTTAAGTCATGCCATACTTACTGTTTTTACATATTATTACTAGATTTAAAGATGAGAGAAATAGAAGAGGCATGGTTTAATTTCAACAAAGCACTTGACAAAGCTTAATCATTATATCCTTGTGGATAAGATGATGACATGAGCTTGATGAAAATATATTAAGGCAAATTTGCAGATGATTGAACATTTATGTTTGAATAGTGTTGGCTAAGGTCAATATGGAGGGGATGTCTGATGGAATATCACAGGGCTTTGTCCTTTGCTCTGTCATTTTTTTAATCAATGCCATGGAAAGCATATTAATCAAATTTGCAGATTACACAAAGTTTGGTAGGATAGTAACTCTTATTAGAAGAGATGATGAAAAACAAAAAAAAATGTTTTGATAGCTGGATTTATGGTCCCAAAGAAACAAGATTACATTTATCCCTGAAAAATTCTAAGTGCCACCTGTGGGTTCATAAAACTGATCATAGAATTAAAAAATAGAAATCTGGATTATCAGTAGTTCTTGGAGAAAAGACCTGGAGTTTTAGTTTGCTCTACACCCAATGTGAGCATAAAAGGTAATACAAATATTAATAGAACTACTCTTATCTTTATCTACATTAATATAAATGTAATATCCCAAACATGGGACATAATAATTCCATTACTCTATATTGGTTGGGTTGAATTATGAATATTGTATTAAATTCTAAGTACTGCACTTGAGAAGAGATATTGACAAAATAGGCAGTGTCCAAAGAAACTAATGATCATGATGTTGAAGGTTATGAAAAGCATACTGTAACTAACTCATTTGAAAGGGAATTTTAGCCCCAAAAGTAGAAGAATTAAGAGGAAGGACATGATAGAAAATTGGAAAGGTGGTTATGTCAAAGAAGAAACAGAATTATTCACTGTTCTTTCAAAGGGTTCCTCCAGGGTTTCTGTCATGGCTAGAAATTCCAGAGGGTCAAATTATAACTAAAAATGATTCCCCCCAATTTAATAATTATTAGAGCTATTTAACAATTGATCTTACAGAATAAACAACTCATCACTGTAAAGGTTGAACAGAAGTTATATGATAATTGGTCAAGGACTCTGAAGAGGATGTTTTCTGCATTAGGTGTGAGATTGGTTAAGGTAATCTCAAAGGTCCATTCAAGCTCAGAGATTCTTTGGTTCGGTGACCATGGTACACAGAAGGAAAAATCCTATTTTTGTGGTCTGTTGCCTAGTTTAAAGTGCAAAAAGTTCAGGTCAAGCAAATAAAAATCTGCCCAGAATGCAAAAGTATAATATGTCTGGGGATATCATCAAAACTCAGGAAGCAGATGGTCAGGCCACTCTGGCCAAGATATAGCATCTATTTAAAGCTGAGTAAGGAAATTAAAATGTTCACAACTTGAGTGTGCCTAAGTGCCTTGAAAGCATGGGGGAAGGTGTCCTTTTCTCTCATCCATATTTTAAAACCTGACATAAACACAATATTGGTTCCAGCTCTGTTTCTATCCGTTCTCTTCTTCTATCTTTTTTTCTCTTTACATTTACCTCTATGTAAACCAGATTTCTTGTCTTAATATTTGTGCAGTGATGAATTTGGGGAATTATCTTTGTTCCATTGTTAATAGGTATAAATAACCTCAGTGGTTGTGTGGTCTGGCCTTGTTCAAGAATAGACATATTGTTTTCTATAGAATGACTACTGAGTGCTAAGTATATGAGAAGAGAGTGCCAGGTCTGGATTCAGTATGACCTGCATTCCAATACAACTTCTGACAATTGCTAGTTGTGTAATTGTCATGTAACTTCAGAATTCCTCCATTCCATAAATAGAAAATGGGGATAATAATAGAACCTTCTTTACAAGGTTGTTGTGAGGATCAAACGAAATCACATGTAAAACAGTACAGTACTTGGCACATAGAAGGTGCTTAATTAATGTTTGTTCTCTTTTCTTTGACAGAAGTATAGGATTTTCTCTCCCTTTGACTCTAAGATCTGTAAAGACTCCTGTAATTTCTCATTTGGGGCATATTAATGAGCACATTGCATTTTTCAAACAACAAATACTTTAAAACGCATCAGCTTGGCTGTTTCTAAGAATGAAAGATGCTTGTATTTGAATACAGAGGGTTTTATATATTCCCAACTGAAAGCCATGCCCACTTTCCCTGTGGCTGTGATCATGTGCATGAATATAATTTCCTGGGGCAGGACTCCATCCTCTGTTTCTCTTTCTCCTCATCACCAGAATATTCTATAATTCCTTCTTCTTATTTCTTCTTCAAATCTTTAGCTACTTTCAATGCACCACTCATTAGTGACCTCTAATATAAGGGCTTTCCAGCCTCACAAAAGATAAAGATCTTCTATCCCTGTTCTTATTACATTGCATATAACTGACATTTGCTTATTTGTCATCAGGTAGCTCCATTAGAATAGAGCTAGCTAGATGGCTCAGTGGGTAGAGCACTGGATCTGGAGTCAAAAAGACCTAAATTCAAATCCAGGCTCAGACACTTACTAGCTTTGTGACCCTGGGCAAGTCACTTAACCTCAGTTTGCCTTAATCCACTGGAGAAGAAATGGCAAACCATTCCAATATCTTTGACAAGAAAACCCTATTCACAATATTTTTGCACTGTGGTCCATAGAGTCATGAACAGTTGGACAAGACTAAAGAAGTCTCCAGTAGAATCTAAGTTCCTTAAGGGTCATGATTATTTCATTTTGGTTTTTGCTTTTGTGTTTCCATCATCTAAGACAATGCTTTCTACCTAGCACTTGATTAATAAATACATTTAATAAATAAATACATTTAATCAATATTTGTAGGAAGAAAGGAAACAAGCATTTATTCAGCACCCACCCTGTGCTATGGACAATGTTAAATGCTTTACTAACATTAGTTCATTTGATCCTCACAACAGTCCTGGGAAATTATGATTCCTTTTTTTACAACTCTGGAAACTGAGGCAGAAATTTAACAACTTCCCAGAGTCACACAGCTAGTAAGTGTCTGGGGCTAGATTTGAGCTCAGGTCTTCCTGATTCTATACCCAGTACTTTATCCACTGTGTCTAACTTGCTAGCTGTAGAATTGAATTCAATATAGAGTTGGTTTGAAATATAAGGTTATTGAATTATCTGCATGTGCTCTGGTGACTAGGGATCCCAAAACTTGGGATCCCAGACCATGCAGTGCAACCCATATCTAAAAGGAACCACTACAATCACTATGTCATAACTTATAAATAATTATCCATCCTCTCTCTGAAGGTCTCTGAGGAGGGTCACCCACCATCTCTTGAAACATCTAAGTCCATTTTGGGGAAGCTCTAATTGCTAGGTAGATTTTTTTCTGCCATCAACCTAAATTTGCTTCTTTGAAGTTGACATTCATTGTTAATGGCTCCACCTTCTGGGGGTAAAGAGGATAGCTATTCCTGCCATGGACCCCCTCACACCCAAATCTTTTCTTTTTTAGGCTAAATGTCACTAACTCTTTCAACCAATTGTCATGTCATGGATTCAAGGCCCTCCACCATCCTGACTACCCTCCTCTGAGCAATCTCTAGTTTATTTATATCCTTCTTAAATCATGATGCCCAACAGTAAATGCAATACTCCTGATAGTGTTTAACAAAGGCAAAGTATGGAGTGACTCTCACCACCTTAAGTCCTGGAAAGCATGATTATCTTACTACATCCCAAGCTCCTGTGAGTTTTGGGGGTAGCCATTTCATACTTCAGATAGTGTCAGTAAGAAGATGGACAATGAACATATTGGAAAAATTATTTCTCCTCTATCTTGATCCTAGCTGATTTTATTATATAAAGTATTAACTTTATGTGGCTAAGAAGGGAAAGGTGTGGGTGAGAAGGAGAATGCATGAAGACCAGCCCCATCTACATTCTCCACAGCATGAAGCCAGAGGCAGTCCCATAATTGTCATGTTGGAAATCCCAGATACAATAGAGTTAGAGTCAATTCATGAACCATTACTTAGGACCTTGTGTAAGGTTAGCATCTATGTTTGGAGCAGGCTGGATACTGGAAATGCCTCGCCAAAGTCCCTTCTACCCCATGTACCTTGTTTTCCCTCTTTCTTAGTTCTCTTGCAAATCAACCTGGAGACTATGAATCAAGGCAAAGCCATTTGTGAGCTGACTTTATGCTCTCACAAATACTTATGAAACTAATTTGTAGGCAAATTGACAAGTACTTTGAAATGCTTTGAGAACTAACAAAAGTAGAATTAAGTGTATCTGAAAGTAGTGGGGTTCTCCCAAAGTAGAGGGCTTCAGTGGAGTCTTGAAGACTACATTGGAAGAATATCATAGAGAGGATTCGCAGTCAGGTTCAAAATGGACTCTCAGCTCTCTTTCAGCTTGGAAATTCTATTATACAATGAACAGGGAATCTACTTTGGCATCTAATTTGGGCAAACAGAACTTCCCTATCATTTTGTTTTTTTCATTTTGTTTTAAAATTTATGAACATATTAGATACCTGATAAAATGATCATTTTCATATACAACATAGAACACAAAAAAGTACAGTTATATGTGGAATTGTGAATCTCTTTTCCATGCCATTTGATTTTTTTAAAGTGTCAACATGTTACTTTCAAAACTGTCCTGCTTGTCTGCTCTTCCTTATGAATTTTCTTCTTTTCTGCACTTCAGAAAATGGTTCAATGGACCTACTCTTCTTTTTCTTTTGGTATCACTACCACTAACCTCTTCCCAATTAAAGAGCCTTGATTAAATGTAACCCAATTAAAACAAATGAAACCTCATGCTCATAATAAATAGACACAATATAGCAAGACAACTCATAGCATGGCCATGACCAAAAATGTATGTGTCCTTCTATACCTAAATTTATCAGTTTTCTGTCAGGAGGTAAGTATCCTACTTAGTAATATGACCTTAGGAGACATCATTTCTTGTTTATGTTGGTCAAAGGTTTTAAGTCTTTTAGAGTCAGAGTGGTTTTTCTTTACTACATTATTTTCACTTTATAAATTATCATCCTGATGCTTCTCACATCACTCTGCACTAATTCATACTTTGCCAGAATCTAAAACCATTTCTTTGCTTCTTATATTACAATAATATTTCATCACATACAATTAATGGGTACTCCCTTATTTTCTAGATATTTTATTTCTTTTTCTCCTTTTTAAAACTTCCTTCAGGATCAGAAAGTTGGCTTTGCTTATGACTATTCCCTCTCTAGTATTATTCTCTACCTTAAACAGCCTCCTCCTATCACTACATGTTTTCCTGTTGAATTAGGTGTATGTTTATGTGTGTTCAAACTTCCTTTGGTTTGTTCACATAAGAGTGAGATACATATGATTTCCATTCCACCCTTTCTCTTTCTTGATGTCCAAATACTCTTCACACAATGAAATGATAAGAAGTAAAAAATTCTATACCCTTCTTACTTCTATCTATATTGCTTTATTTCTTTTAAACTCACTTTTATTTCTCTCCTTGAAATCATCAGCACAGAATTAATCCATTCTTAGGACCTCTACTTTGCTTATATATTTCTCTCAATACACTTTAAAAATAACTTTATTTATTCATTGATTTATTCATTCATTCATTCATTTAGTCATTCATTTTAAATTTATGAAATGAAACAAGTATTTCTACAATACAATATATTAAAAAAGATATTTTCACATGCAACTGCAAATCTATTATGTACAACTTGCCTTTCATTTAAAATATATAATAAAGTTATCATAAAAATTTTTCCCCTCCCCCCAGAGATGACTACCCTTAGATACAAATGTGTGTGTACATATTGAGAGAGAGAAAGGAGGGGGGAAGAGAGAGAGAGAGAGAGATCTTAGTTCTCTTGCAAATCAACCTGGAGACTATGAATCAAGGCAAAGCCATTTGTGAGCTGACTTTATGCTCTCACAAATACTTTTGAAACTAATTTGTAGGCAAATTGACAAGTACATTGAAATGCTTTAAGAACCAACAAAAGTAGTTCTTTCTCTGGATAAAGATAGTATGTTCCTTTATGTGTCCTAAGTAGTTAATTTGGGTATTTATAATGGTCAAAGTGATTTATTCACTCAAAATTGTTCTTAAAACAATGTTACTGTCACTGTATAGAGTGGTCTCTTGGTTCTGCTCATTTCACTCTTTGAAGTTTCTGAAGGGACACTTGTTTCTTCCCTCTCTCTTTGGAAGTTATCACTTCTTATCTTATAGCTCTGTCCAATTGCTTGAATAAATTTACCTTTTTAATTTTCTCTTGACTCTTGTAGTTGCATTTCAAAGTTCCTTTTCAGCTCTAGTCTTTTCATCAAGAATGTTTTAAAATCATCCATTCCATTAAAAGGCTATTTTTCCCTGACAATATTATACTGAGCTTTGTAGAGTAAATTATTCATCTTTCAAAGCCTATTTGTTTGACTTTTTTCATATTGTATTCTAAGATTTTTTTCTCACTTACACTAGTAGTTGCCAGGCATTTGTGTGATTTTGACTGTGGTTCCTTGGTTTTTAAATTCTCTTGCTACTTGCAACATTTTTTTTTTAATGTGAAAGTTCTGAATTTTGACTATGACATTCCAGGGACAAAATCTTTTAGAATTTCTGTCAGAAGCTAGATTCTTTTTCTGTTTACTTTACCCTCTGTTTCTAATAAATCTTGTCAATTTTCATCTATGATTGAAATAATGTAACCAGGTTTTTTTCTTTCTTACTTTGGAGTCCAATGATTCTAAAGTTATCTTACTTTAAGTGTGCTTCTTGATATCCTATACTTCGAAATTTCTTCTATTTTTAAATCATTGAATTTTATTCTAATATTTCTTATGATCTCACATAGCTCTTGGTTTCTGTTTTATTTATTCTAATTTTTAGGGAGTTCACTGCTTGAGTCAATTTTTACCCTTTGTGTTCTAAGCAGTTCATTCTCCTTCAATAAACTTCCTCTAGAGCAGTGGTTATCAACCTGTGGGTTATGTTCAATTTATAACAGTGAAAATACATCCTGCATATCAGATATTTACATTATGATTCATAACAGTAGCAAAATTACATTTATGAAGTAGCAATGAAAATAATTTTATGGTTAGCAGTCACCACAAAATGAGGAACCGTATTAAAGGGTCACAGCATTAGGAAGGTTGAGAACCACTGCTCTAGAGCTTTTTATTTCATTTTTAATGTCTTGATTAATTTCTTCTAGGTATTCATGAGGTAGCTTATTTTGGAAATTTTATTATTGCTGTTCCTTTGAGCTTTCATTTTGGAGGGGATATTTCTGTTTCCCCCTTGGTTGGATTTTTCATTATCTTTGGCTCTATTATAATTCTTTATAATGGTCTACATGTCCTGGTGTTAACTCATCATTTTAGCCTTAGTTCCTTAACTGGGGCTATTTACCTGGCTATTCTCTACTTTCTGCTATGTTTTTGGATCACATGGTTGACCCTGCTTTTTCAACCTGGGCAAATTGGGATTCTACACTGATCTCTAAGACGTTTCAGGGTTAGACATCTCCTGTATTTTTGAAGTTTAGAACATTAGATCTTCAGGGTCCTCTCTCACATCACAGATGAGAATTCTAGTGACTTAGAAAAATCAAAAGACTGCTATGAGCACAGACATACTGTACTAACTTGCAGCCTCTTCTGGTGGCTTCCAAGGTACATGTTGTAGTGTTCTGGGAGCCTTCTAGTCTTGTTGTCTCCAAAATATAGAGCTTCCCAGGCTACAAACATATCTAGTTAGTCTCTGGTCATTCTGGGAGACTTCCAGCTTGTTTTTTCAGAAGGGTATAGGCCCTGGTTTTTCTGATTTACCCCTTTTCTATTGTCTGTTCGCTTCTGGTTGATTTTTTGGGAAGTTCTGAGATACTTACCCTATTTGTTCATTAGATTTCTTGAGCAATATTGCATCCACTATTTTTAAATTTTTGCTGGATTAGGAGTATGGGAACTGAACTGCTTTCTTCCTACATTCAGTCAGTCATTGTGGCCGGAATTTTTTTAAGTGTTATTGATTTTTTTAATGTAACACCAGCTTCAATAGCTTCTCCCACAGAGACTATAGATGTTATAAATGTATCTTTAAGAGGCAGTAGAATTTTGAGAGACTGGCAATTTAATTGTCATTTTGGAGAGCCTATTACCTGTCATGGTTGAAGAGGTACTGGGGAGGTAAAGAAAGAAAGAGAAGGCAGGGGACTTATTCCTTGGGAAAGCTGTTTTAACTTTTATCCTGGAGTAAGTAGGTGGTGCAGGTGAATAGAAGATCCAGCCCTGGAGTCAGGAGAATCTGAGTTCAAATCCATTCTCAGAGTAGCTGTGTGACCCTGGGCAAATTGCTTAACCCTGATTGTCTCAAAAATTAAAAAAAAATGAAGAAAAGAAAAAAAAAGAATTCTTGCAAAAGAATGACTTTTCACCAAACAAAACCTGAATAGTGGGACTGTTCCCAGAAGTGAAAAGTCAAAAGGAATAGTGATATATTGCTCCAATATTTATCACAGCTGAAATCTTGTACGTGATTGTCTTTTTGTTATTTGTTACTTTGATAATAAGTCATATATTCAATGAGCGCTTATGTAGGTCCAGGATAATGAGGTTTTGATATATAGATAGAGATAAGAAGCTGCTTGTAGAAGGTTTCTTCAGTATATTAGATAATACATAATAAACTTAAGTAGGGGCTTAAAACTAGTTCTTGAGTGATAGAGATGTTGCAAAATTTGAAATTAATAAAGAAATACTTCAACAAATGCTTGAATTACCTTATAATTCATGATAATGAGAAAGAATCAAGTAATAAAACAGGCTAAGGGGTGACTGCTAAATGTAGGCTAGATATGAGGTTATCAATCCTAAAACCTGAATACACTAATATTACTTCCATTTCTCAATGCTTTCTACCCATAGAATGCTATTTTATTTTTAAAATAGTAAAATTAATCAAATAAACTCTGACACTATGACGACCAACATATTTTTCTTCATTCTGTACCTGTAGTCACCTTACTAATTAAGACAGGAAGGGTGTGTTTCAACCTAAGTCCACTGGAGAGAAGATGAAGCTTTGTATTGATTTGAGCTCTAATAGATTTAAATGTTTTCCTTTTCATTATTCTGTATATTTTCTTGATCCTCTTCAGTTCAGTCTACATAAATTTGCAGAAGACTAAGATCTACAGAATTATTTGAAGTTGTTGCAAATATAATTATATTAAAATACTTATTAACTCACATCCTTAATTCATGCATTTCCTACCCCAATTTGGAGAAGAAAGTGTACTTTTTTCTTGATTGTCTTAAATGGAAGGCTATGGTAGTAAAATAACCTTTGAAAACTGTCCAAGAATGTTTGAAGAAATGTGAATGACTCTTTGCACAAAATTAGAGTATTTAAATATTGCCCACACCTCAAGTGCTCTCATCCAACATTTAAGTGTCTGTCTTTTCATTCAACAAATATATCTTAGATATTTAAAGTGTAAAGAACATTGTATTAGTAGGAAAATGTCTGTTAAAAAGAAAGGGGGAAAAACTTTAAGTATATAGTGTGGCACATCTTATTTAACAATTATAGGAGATTCAATTCATATAAAGAATTTGTTTTGTCCATTTAAGAGAAGGTAGGCAAATGTCTTGATTTCCATTTTCATGTTATAATGAAGTAGCTTTCATTAATACATCAGATATTTCTTAAGCCTGTACTATATGCAAAGTTGGGGCTAACCAGGGCCATATCGCTCAAATAGCCTTGTTCTTTCTATTAAAAAAATAATACTCATCAAAGGAAAGTCCCACCAATGATGCAAATCACATTCTATGCATGTATGTTCATCTTCTGTAAGCTTGTTTATGTCATTTCATCAAAAAAAATTAAACTGAGCAAAAAATTTATGTTTTATTTTAGTATTCATCTTTGCTAGACATCTTTGATTCAGACCTAGAAATGAGAAGTCTCAAACTGTACAAGTGATATCTGGAGCCAAGATTTATGGAGAATATTCCTTACAATGGTAGTTGAAACAATATAGATAATAAGCATATCGAATCAATTTTTACATCTCTTTGGTCTTTTCAGAATTCTAACAGAGTATTTAGTGAACAGGATAATGGATACAATTAACAAAATTCACTTATAGCAAGAGCTGGAAAACAATTGTGTTATTTATGCTCTAAACTAACAAGACAGGCCACCTACAATCGATACATGAGCTTGCTCACTGCCAAACAGTCTTCCCATTATGTAAATAGAATGGCCTGAGGGGTGAGTACAATGAATAGAATAATAACTGAAATACAATTACACTAATAGTGAATTCCTTGTGACTGTCAGCTTCTGTTACTCAGCCATGAGAAGAAGGGGGACATATGGAGAGAGAGAATCTTTCTCTATTTCTGCCTCTGTGCTATAGCACAAGCTGACTTGCCTCTTCTCCTTCAGCTTGGAAAATGCTATATCCCTTCTTTCTTCTAATCCCGTCTGACAAGGTCTAGTCCAATAATTTATACACAGGCAGTTCATAAATATCTACTCCCTGAAACCTGACTCTATGCCACAAGGATTGTGCCTTTCTTGGAGAAACTATGGCCTTTTGCAGAGTCCATTAAAATCTGTATGATGGCATTGACATATTCTACCATTTATCATTCCCTTATTTTGAGAATTCCCCTACCTTGACTTCTTGATATGGCTCTGACTTGACTCTATTTTCCTTTCTAGCAGGTCTTTCTCTTTCCCCTTTACTAAGTAGTCTTCTTCCTCTAAACTATTTACTATTATCATCTTTTAAAGTCTATTTCCTCAACCTTTTCCTCTTCTTTTTCTACATACACTATCTAAAATATTAGCAATGACACCAATACAAATCATTTCTATCTCAATACATGCTGTTGTGGCTTCTTTCCTTACCCATAGAACAAAATTTCCCATTGCCTTTTGGATGTTCTACTTGGGATAGCAACAAATCCAAAATGAAGCTTATCATTTTTCACCCCAACCCTCACTTAACATAGTCTTTTCCCAAACTTAGAGTCTATGTGGTATAATAAAAAGAGTCAATCATTAACAAGTATTTTTGAGTGCCTACAATGTGAAGCCAGAAGTTTGAGCTTTAGTCCCAGTTCCACTCTTAATTTCATGATCTTTGGTAAGTTATTTCCTCTTTGGGGACCATTTTCTGATTTGGCAAATGAGAAGCTCCGTCTCGATAACCACCTAGGTTCTTTGCAACTCTCCATCCTCCAAGACAGCATAATAGAGTAGCTGACCTAGCACTCATTCCCCAGTAGTTGAATAAGCAGACTGGAGTTCAGGACTATGCTGACCAACCCATGCCCAGGATCCCTTGCATGTGCTAAAATCAGAGGCATGGGAATTTGGGAATGTGACATTACAGTATTTTCTAGATTGGATTATGCAACCTAAGTTCTCCCTACTCCCCCAATAAAGACAAATTGAAAAACTGAAGTTAAGAGCATCAAATGTTAAACAAGATTTCCATGATTCATATAAATTTCTATTTATCCTAACTCGTTGTAATTACTATTTCCAAACAAAAACCTATTTGCATGCAATGGAAATCCTTTCTAGGCCTACTTTGGAACATTAATCTAAGCCATAACTATGTTCTTCCATCAAACTGGCCAGTGAGGGCATGAGACCCTTTGCTCAACTCTGTTCCCTTCTCCAGACTATAGGCATGAAATGGACCATCCACACTGAATTATTAGTTGCAGCACAAAGTGGCCATAGAACCTACTTGTTTTTTTGTTTGTATTTTTACCTTGGCCACTGGAGAAACATGACAACAGTAGACTAAGCTTTTCAACAGAGGAAGAAGCTAGAGCATTCTATCTATAAGACTTGTGGGATTGAACTGTTATAGCTTCTTTAAATTTCTAAAAGTAGTAAAGATGACTTAGATTTTATTGTGATATTAATGTGATAAAATGCAGAAGAACCTCTCAAAGACTTCCCTTTTTGTATGCACCCAGTTACACTCACTCAAGTAATATATAAAAGCCAGTACATTTACTATGCATCCTTCTAGTAATAGGAATATGATGAAACTCCAAACATACTGTAAATATTGCTGGTTGCAATCTGTTTCTCTTCCTGGGCACACAGACAGCACACGATGACATAGCTGTAGTTATTTATTTGGTTTATGTCACTGTAAAGATGTTTTATGTTAGAGCTTGTATTATTTTAGGGGGAAATTCCAAAGCAATACAGTCATTCCATGGCACATATTATTGTGAGTACCATTATGTGGATTTGTGAAAAAGACTTTTTCATGGTTTAGTCTGACAACTAAAAGAAAGGATCCATGTGACTTCATACAAAATCCAAATCTCTCTACTTCAGGCATATTACAAAAGGATTATAAAGTGGATAGAACACTCAAGATTCTAGCCAACTTGAACTATTTTCTGTTCTTCATAGATGGTAATTTACCTGCAAGCTCTGAGCCTTTGTACAGGTAGCTTCCCATGTCTGAAATACACTCCTTCCTCATCTCTGCCTCTTAGAATCCTTCAAAGCTCAGCTCAGATGTTACCTACACAACACCTGTGAGGGGTCTTGCTTCCAAGAATGATTATTTATAAAAACATTTTATATAAACTTACACATATAATTTATGTTCTATTTATAAATATATTTACTTATTTTATACTTCTAGTTTATTTTTACATCTTTATATCTACACAAATACATACATATATGCACATATATACATATACATACATATGTGTATATATTATATACACACATAAACATGTATGTATTATTCTCCTAGAAGAATATAAGTTCTTTGTGGGTAAGTCATGCTTCATGTTTATTTTTCTGTCCATAGTGCTACTGAAAGTTATGTTGATTCAGTTACCCAGTGTTCTCAGCCCTTCTTGTCAATCAGGGCTGGGGGAGGCTCTTTTGGGGAAGGCAGAAATAAGTCTGTAGCTTTTTTCATTACCTGCCCTTTGTCACATACCCTTACTTGCAAATTATTGTGTTCTTGCTACCTTGGGGAGGAATTGACATACAAGGTCCAACCTCTTTTGCTGACATTGACCTGTATGATTTGTCTGTCTCACTACAAAAGTTCACAATAAAAGCTGTCCTCAGCGTTGAAGCCATTGTTTATCTTCAGTGATCAGTCTGTCAATATATTGCTGCCTTGATGTACTTACAATACATTCCTTTAAT
This sequence comes from Pseudocheirus occidentalis, assembly GCA_028646575.1. Lineage (NCBI taxonomy): Eukaryota > Metazoa > Chordata > Mammalia > Diprotodontia > Pseudocheiridae > Pseudocheirus > Pseudocheirus occidentalis. Next base: position 159,794,665 of record CM053595.1, read on the forward strand.
TCTATTTGAGTTTTGCCTTGTTAATCAGGGTGAAATCCCAAATGATGAATTTTCCTTTCGAAAGTAACTATGGTGATGCCTTACATGTAGTAGGTGCCAACTGCTTATTAAGATTTCCCAAGGCCTTGTACCAAAAGAAAGAAGACACAGAGAAGAGGCAGCCTCCTCCTAGGCATACACTTGTGTAGGAGGCCATGAGTTCATGACTTATGGCCTGTTTCTAGGGAAGAACGACTCCCAACACCTTTCAAGGCTGACAAAAAGAGGAAACCTGAGGGCTGGAGATTGCCCTTTGGTATGCCAGCAGAGTTCTGGTTAGTAGGCAATGGAAAAAATGTCATTATAGCTGACAGAAAGCAGTCAAAGGCTAACTGCCCTATCTGAAGTAGAGGGAGGAAATGGGAAGGGGCTCTATTTGGAATCCTCAAAAAAAATGCTCCATTTTCATTAGAGCTGGAATTGGGGGTGAGGATATTGGATCAAATATTCTCTTCAAAGTGACTGCTCAGAGGTGCAGCATATTCCCTGAAAGTTTTCCTGACCATTCCTTATGAGGTATAATGGTGGCAATGTCAAAATCTAATAAATCTAGAAAAATATCAGTGAAAATATTTTAATAAGGTATATTTGCAGAGAAGAGAAAGTCATTGGTTTAAAATATCTGTTGAAACAATTTTTAAAAAATACGAATTATTCTCATTTTGGATATATCTGAATGCCTCTCTAATTTATGGATGCCTTTCCACCTGGGAATTATCTCAAGAGAGGCAGGAGATTAAGGAGAGAAGTTATCTATGCCCCTTCAATTCTGAAGATAGGACATTTAAAGAGTTCAACTGAATTAGAGGTAGAATTAGAACACATGACCCCTGATTTTTCCATTGTATCATGCTACTTCATGTGAAGTGAGAAGACCTGTGTTATAGTCCTGACCCTAACACTCACTACTTCTGTTTCACTAAGAAAGTTATTTCCTTTACCTGGTCTCAGTTTCCTCACCTGTTTTAAATGTATATATTGTGGATTTTTTTCTTTTTTTCTTTCTTCCCCCCCCCCCCCTTTGTTGTCAGCAGGCCAAAATTAGCATCAAATTGATCAGCATACATATACACATATTAAGATAAATTGAGCTAAGTATTTTAAGTGGTATGTCATTAATAATACTGTCTAAATCAAAGAATTGTTGGGAAGAAAGCCCTTCATAAAATTCAAAGCATTCCAAAATATGAGTTTCTCTTCCTATTATTTTCTTGCTAAATGCTAAATCATCTCCCTTCCTAACATCCTTTTTTCCCATCAGAGTTCTGTCATTCCCATTTGTGTCAGACTGTCTCTGCAGTGTTTGATTCTGTCAATCCCCGGATCCACTTGGATACCGTTTTCTCTCTTGGTTTTAATGACACTTTCCTTTCTGATTTTCTTCCAGACTTAACCTGTCTAATTTGCTCTTCCCAGTTAACTGTGCTGAATCTTCCTCTAGGTTACAACTACCTAATTATGAGTGTTCATCCCCCACCCACACCCTGTCCAGGGCTTTCTGTTTGTTATTCCTCTATGCTAACTCACTGATCTCATCACCTCCAAAGGATTCAATTAGTATTTCAATGTAAATCATTCCCAGATGTATAGATCCTGTTCTACCCTTTCTCCTGAGCTACCATCACACATCACCTTAGATATCTTGAACTGGATTCCATTAGGTATCTTGAACTTAGTGGTTTAAAAAGAGAAACCACTCTTTCCCCTCCGAACTCTCCTTATTTCTGAACTTTCTTGTTATCATCACCTTCCTAATCAAATTTTGTTTCTACCTTCATGACATTTCATATATTTTTCTTCTCTCCACTCACATAGCCACAGCCTTAGGTCAAGTCTTCATTACTTCAGTACTAGACTGTTGCAATTAGCTTTCTAATTGTTCTTGCTGCTTCCAAACTTTCCCAACACCAATCTGTCCTCCATTCAACTGCTCAAATGCTTTTTTCTAAAGAGCAGACTGAGTTATCTTCTTGTTTAATGAATTCCACTGGCTCCTCTCCAGGATCAACTATAACTGCTTGGCATATAAGGTATTTTGAACCTTAGCACTGGCTATTCCCCATGAGTTAGCTCTCATCTCTACCTCTTAGTTTCCCTACCTCCCTTAGCTCAAATCACCTTCTGCAGGTGATCCTTTCCTGATCCCCTATCCATCCTCCCACTCCATAGTTGCTAGCATCTTCGTCTCTTGGTTTACCTCTACTCTCTCTCTGGTTCTTCAGTACATAATTATTTCCAAGGCATTTCTGTCCAATAGAATGCATGATCCTTCAAGGCAAGTGCTGTTTTTTTGCCTTTACCTGGCACATAATAAAGCACTAAAAATAGTTGTTAACCAATTAAAAGTTCTTTAAACCTCAGTTCTAATTTAAAATGTTGTCTTTGAAATGAAGACCATTTTTTTTCTTCAAAAAGCAATACCTTGAAGACTTTCTCTTTCAGCTGTTTTGTAGAAAGTCTAAGTTATTGCCAGTTCAATTTACCCGAGAAATTGTTAATTAAACAAAGGCATACTGTATGTAAAGTAATTCAGGAAGCAATCAGCTTAAAGAGAAGGAAAGACAGTGGTGGTTTTTCTGAGAAAAAGAGTGAAGTGGAATTTTATTTTTTGATTGAAGACACATCTTCTGATGGTCAATGGTGAGTAGACAGGGGATAATGGGGGGGAAAAGGTCAGTCATATTACCTTTTTTTTGTTTGTTTAAATTGTTTCTTGCAGCTGTAATATCTTCTTTCCCCCTCTTCATCTTTTGAATTCATTTCTATTCTCCACTACTCAACTCAGGAAGTTTACAGTGGGAAGTTTCCCTGATTTTCTGGATTCCATTTGTGTTTTATAAAGCATGTCCTTTATTGGGTTGGTCATCTACTGTCATATATTAATTATGACTACCCATGGCTATGTCTTATTCTGACATATGACTTTTAGGAAAGGATTGGGACTGCTTATTATTTCAACTTGCATGTCCCCAGCTTCTTGAATAATAATATTACTTGGCATTTATACCATCCTTTAAATTTAAAAAAACTCTTTGTATACACTTTCTCTTTTGATTCTCAATTCAGTTTAACAGATACCTAATATATGCCTCACATTCTACTACTTTCAAAGATAAGAAAGAGGCCCTTATGTTTAATGTGTTTACATTCTACTGGCTCCTCACCAGAGTCCTATGATTTACTGATTCTCTATTATATCACCATTTTACAAATCAATCCAGCAGGTATTTTAAGTGCCTACTAAAGGTTTATATTGGGCACTAGATAAAAAAAAATAAATAAAAGTGATGTCATCCTTGTTCTCAAGGATCACAGACAAGATTTGAACCTAGGTCTTCCAGATTCCACTAAGACACACTGCTCTCTCGAGATCTCACAGTTAATACAAGTAAAAGGTAATAACACTTGGACCTAAGCCTCTCTTGTCTGTGTGTTGCTTTTTCCAGCATACTTTAAATTGCCTCTCTAATTCTTCTTTCTTCCCTCTTATTCCTTTCCACTCCCCTATTCCACTTGAGGAATTAAATACTTTCATATTAAATACAATCAACTATTTACCTCCTTTATTCTTTAAACGCCTCTCAGGCTGATTTATTTGATTTGAACTGCCCTTCCCTGTCCTCTTGCCTCCTTCAAGAACTGTACCTCATATGACTGAGAATTGCTGTTCTGGCCTTGGCCTTCTGTTGTGAGGACACCTAGTCTCTAGGATGGAGACCGAGTGGGTATAGAAACACAAACACAACAGTTCTCATAATGGGCTTTACTAGATGAGTATTCACTATGGTTAGGTTATAGTATTTCAAGAGAGAGACACAGCTATAATCAACTAAAGCTAACTGCCAGATTTATGGAATAACAAACAAGTAACATAGACATACTTACTTGCACAAGAACATTAGTAAGTGGGAGTGCCCCTGTTTTCTCTGCTATTCAAATTCCTACTTTGATCTCCTTAAGGGAAATGAAAGGAATAGGTATCAGCAGCTGAATTCTAGACAAACAGCTCCAGAACCTACTAGCTGTGGGTGGATCAGAGATATTATGGGATATTGTCTCCCTCTGCATATTATATGGTTTTAGTTTTATTCAGAGGTAGACAAAGGGACCTGGTTACTCCTACTTAGAGTGAACAAAGCCCCAGCTATCTCTGAGGAGCCTGACCTGAGTAGACTGGATAATCCTGAACATGGAGCCAGGCAGAGAAATATGCTGTAGGCAGGAATTTCCCACACAGATACTCAGTAGTTAAACCACCAGTCTCAGTCTATATATCCCTCTTTCTCCTCTGGGTAAAGGGGCTTATTTAACTGGCCTGCATTGATAGTTATCTTTAGAACATAGAACGGCCAATTCACAGGATTTAGAGTCAGAGCCTTACTGATTATCTAGCCCAACTCCCTCATTTTATGCAAGAAGAAAAAAGGCCCAGAAAGTTTAGATAGCCATAGTCACACAGCTGGTCAATTCCAGAATATTCTCCAAATCTTTAAAATCCAGTACTGTCATTACAGTGTCCCAATATGTAGTTTCTTAGCAAAGATACACTGTGTGTGTGTGTGTGTGTGTGTGTGTGTGTGTGTCTTATAAACTTATGCTTTCTTGGGAGGGAATTCCCTTCCTTGGGGGAAGGGAAGGGAATAGAATATTCAATAAGTGCTTCCTATGTACCAGGCACTGTTCTAAGCACTGCACTTGGTTGCATAGTTATCTATCAGTACCATATTCCTGAGGGATATCCTCCATTAAGAATGATCATTGCCCAGACTCAGGAAATATGGTGCCTGATAGAGCAGATACAGCTGTATTTATCTTAGTGACACGTGGGCAGAGTACTAGACCAAAGTTACAAAAACCAAAATTCAAATCCTCCCCCATGTCTCTGGACAAATAACTTCTCTGATTCTCAGTTTCTTCATCTGTAGAATGGAAATAACACCTGTGGTACCTAAGACTTCCCAGGGTTTTTGTGAGGCTCAAATGAGAAAATGCACTTTCCTGACTTTGTTGGTGTTGTTTAGTCGTTTCTGTCATGTTTGACTCTTTGTGGTACCGTTTGGGGTTTTCTTGGCAAAGATACGGGGATGATTTGCCATTTCCTGCTCCATTTTATGGATGAGGAAACTGAGGCAAACAGATTTAGGCGACTTTCCCAGGATCACACAACTAGGAAGTGTCTGAGGCTAGATTTGAACTCAGTAAGATGAGTTTTCCTGACTTCAGGCTAGGTAACCCTAACCACTGAGAAAACCACCTACTTTTCCTAACTTTATTGTGTTACATAAATGCCACTGTTGTTACTATTATTATCATCAGTTCAGACGTTACCTTTAGTTGAAGATACTTACACCTTCAAAATAGCACAGCCCAGGCACAGATAAAGATTGTTTCTACCTATTAAGTAATTAGAGGTTCTCATTGGTAGTTGAAGTCCAGATAACTGATCTTAGCCAGCACAAGTGGCCAGAATGTCATACCCGCCCATCCTTCTGCTATGCACCAGACAGCAATCCTACAAATATAGTAATCAAGCATCATTTGTCACAAACAGGGTTTGAGCTGATGTTAGTCTCACAAAGTGACATTTTCAGATGAGGGTTTTACAGGAATAAGGACTTCTAAGTGTCAGCTTTAAATCCAAAATCCTGGCCATCTCCAAATTCAAGTAGAATATGTCCTTTCATACATGAGTAGGCTTCCCCCCCCCCCCCGTTTCTGAACTTCTTTGTGTAGATAGAACTAGGATCCGTCTTAATGTGTCCCCATAGCTCTATTTCCATTACTACTCATTCTCTTCTGTATTTACAAGCACCTTTGGAGCTGTTCCAACATCGATTCTCAAAGAGTGGTATTAGTTCTAGGGGCAGCATGTCAAGGCCCAGGGAGACTCAGAAATGCCTCCTTTTCTAAGAAAAGAGCCGTTTCCCTCAAATCCTGGCTGTTTCTAAAATTTTCTAACTTTTCACTATTGCAACTTAATCCAAGGAAGGACACATGTACAAAATTCCTTTCCTAGAACAGATTTCTAAATACATATTTTTTTCAAGTTGTTTTTTTCCCCAGAAGAAATGGAAGAAAGTACATGAGTGCCTGGGAGAAAGTCTTACAGCATGAGAGTGTAAAAACTGGCATGAAAGGATTATGTCAACATTTAATTGCAAGAGATACAGTTCCTCTGCCTTGAGGGCTTATGGCATAACTGGCTTTTCATTTAAAGCTCAGCTTCAGGGTAATTGAATGGTAGAAGCAATTTGATGGTTGCAATTTAGAAGTGTACATGTGCTTTGGTAATAACTCACATTACCGCTTACAATTTAAGCCATAATTTAAGCCTGGAGATTGAAAATCCCTTTGGTCGTGTGAATGCCATGTGAAATGTTGTTTCCTTGTTGTTTCTTTGTCCAGTTAGGTGTTGTTAGATGGCAGTATGGTTCAGTAGGAAGCGAGCATACTGGCATAGGAAGTGTTAGATCTAAAGCTAGACACATTGTGTTCAAATTCAGGCTCCTTACTATTTGACGGACTTTGGTCAAATGACTTGATCTTTCTGGTTCTCAGTTTCTCCAGCTGTAAAATGAAGGGGGCTGGATTGCATGGTTTCAGAACTTTCTCTTAGCTCTAAATCTATGATCTTATGAGTTGATGTAGGGACTGACCTGCCATCAAAGAATAAGAGTGTTGAGTACCCCAGGCCTAGATGGCTCATAGGCTTCCCCTTTTATTGTAACAGGCAGGGCTGCTCTAACATAGGCTGGTAAGCTACGTGAAGATTCTCTCATTATTAAAGTAGAGAGAAGAAGAGAAAAGAAAAGAGAGAAAATGGATAAGGGAGCAGAGAGAAAGCCAAAATAAATGATAAAGGTCTTTGCTCATGGATTTTAAGACACCTAGGATGGGAAGAAAGAAAATCTCATTGGGGGAAAGGATAATTCCTGGCTCTCTTTTATTCACACTCAGAGTCCTTTAAGAATCTAGGTTTGTATTGGTAATATCTCACTGATCAAAACCTATTTTAGGTTAATAAAGTCATTGAGTTACATCAGTTATTTTTAATAAACTTGAGTAAATTCCGAGGAAGGAAATCTTATTTGATGGGGGAGAGGTTGAGAGGGAGAAGAGGACTGTGAGTTGGGAGTTCATGCACCCTTCCCAAGCATTATGTTTTAATCTTTCAAAAAACATTTGTTAACCACCTAATATGTGCCAGGAATTGTGCTGGGTGATAGGGATACAAATAAACAAAAAAAAGAAGTCCCTGCGTTCAAGGAGGTTTTTTTTTGGGGGGTGTAGAATATTATAGCATATAAACACCTTAAAAAGCAAAATGCAAAGTGTTTTCAGGGGAAGGGAAATGTACTGACGATTAGAATGAGCAAGATAGACCTCTTGTTAAAGGTGGCTCTTGATCTGAGCCTCAGGGGAAGCTAGAAAATACAAGATATAGAGGGAAGGAAGAAACATTTTCCAGATATGGTTAACATTTTGTGCAAAGTTGCAGAGATGAGAAATGCAATGTCATATGGAGGAGAGTAAACATGCCATTTTGGCTGGAATGTAGAGCATATGAAGGAGAGCAGTATGGAGTAAGTCTAGAGAGGTAGGATGGAGCCATATTATGTAAAATTGTAAATGTCAAAGAAACAATTTCCTTATTTTACCTTAGAGGCAAGAAGGTCAAAGGGAGAAGTTCACTAGAGGCAAAGAGATTTCAAAGAGGAAATCTTTCTATCCAAAGGCATAGACAGAACAAGAATTAGGGTTATTTAGTTATTCTTTAACACTTCCAATTGAATAATAATAATATTTAATATTGCTTTAAGGTTAGCAAAACATTCACCTACCTCAGAGCAACCTTGTGAGCTGTATTTAGGCTGTGTAATTAGTTTGTTGCTCACTTTCCAATAAGGAAAATATAAAGAAACTAAGGCTCACAACTAGCTAGATGGGAAAGCTTAGATTCAAACCCACAACCTTTGGTGATGTAAATCTGAGACTTGTGTCCACTATGGTACATTCTGAAGTAAGGTATAGGGGAAAGAACTGTATTTACCATTGTGTGATCTTCCTTAGAACAGTCATAGAGTCTCTCTGGGCCTCAGTTTCCCCATGTGTACAATGATTGGGTTGAGTTTAAATGACTTGTCTTTAAGGCTCTTTTTCCAGCTAAATGGCCAGTAATAGGTCCAAGCCCAAACCTCTCTTGCTCATTGTTTGGGTTTTGATGGCTCAGAGTAAGTATAAATAGCAACTATTTTCTGTTCTGGTCAGAAACCCTGACAGTTTTCCCTCCCAGATTGATTTTTCTGTGGTGGCAAATTAGGCTGTCTTTTGTCTCAATTCTCACTTAGCGTTTAATCACTGAATGGGCATTGCCTCAGACAAACTATGACCGGCAAAGACTTTGACTTAAAAAGGCCAAGGTCTCCCACTGCATCTTGGGCCATCACCAGTCATCTTGACATCTGCCTTGCCACTGGACGCCAATGACTCTGGAGGAGAGAGATAGGCTAATGATGGCGTGCAACTCTGCTTGACTTAAATCTGATTCACCAGCAAGTCAAGACATCAGCCTCATGATGTCATCGATCCTTTTCTGGAATGGACAAATGACAATAACAACAATACCCACTTTGAAAAATTCTAATTTCACAGAGTTAAATGAATTATAATAAATTGTTTTTGAATTGTTCTCACTCTTTATAAAGAAAAAAATATCCTGGATTGTGCTTTTTGGCACAAAATTTACCTGTGACTCTCTCTTAAAATATTATCTCTTAATGTACAAAAATTTCCCAGGCACAGGACTTACAGAATCTACCCGAGTACATTAATGGGCAATATGTATAAAATTATGTTCCTTAATCAGCCATAAGTAAATCTACATGACTTAAAATTTTCTTCATTTAAACCAGTAATAAACTGGATCTCAGAATCTCATTTTTATCCTTTGAATATATTGCTGAGACTGAGTCTAGGCAATCTGAGGACTTCCATATTTCCTGTGGTTCCATTTTCCCTGATGAAACTCATTTTGCCAAACAGGCAAACTCTGAATTCTGGTGTGAAGTTGCAGGCTCCTTTGGTCTTTAAGTCAAGAGACCTGAGTTCAAATACCTGAATGATTATGGGCAACTCATAATCTTTTAGTTGCAGTTCTTTCATATGTAATATGGGGATAATACTGTTTATCTCACAATCCTGTTGGGAGTAAGGTTTCAGGTAAATTTTATAAGGCAATAGAAATATGCTATCAACCAATTAACAAGTATATTGTAAGTACTTATTATGTGCCTGAACTTTGGTAGGTAGGAAAATGGAGAAAAAAATCCCTATTTGAAAAAAGTTTCATTCTATAGGAGGAGGCTAGAAGTAGGTATAAAATATGTGCATGTAACATAACATAAATTTAACAAATAACAAGCCATTAAAAAGTAGTTAAAGACAAGGTAGTTTGGAGGATGAGGAAGCACTTGAAACAGATGGTACTTGAGGAAGAGAGGGATTCTCTGAAGCAGAGGTAAGGTGGGAAGTACGTTTCAGGCATGTGTAATAGCCAGTGTAAAGGCAGGAAGATGGAATGTTGCTTATGAGGAGCACAGAGAAGGCTAGTTTGGCTGGATCTCAGAGTGCTAGAGGGCAAATGATGCCCAGTGAGCTTGGAAAGATAGATTGGGGCCAGGCTGTGTAGAGATTTAAAATCTAAGCTTAGATGTTTATGTTTTATCGTGTGTGCAATAGGAAGCTACTAGGATTGATTGAGTAGAGAAGTATCATTGTCAAAACTGAACTTAAGGAAAATTACTTTGGCAACAGTGTATTGGATGGTGTTAAAGAGGAAAGAGATTTGAGGCAAGGAGACCAATGATGAGACTGTTGCAATAATAGAGGCAAGAGATGATAAGGAGATGTACTAAAGTGGTTGCTGAGTTTGTGGGGAGAAGAGGTCAAATGAAAACATATTCTATAGGTAGAAATGGCAAAAATTGAGATGGAATTGGGATAGGAACAAGCATCTACATGTCAGGCATTGTGTAAATATTACCTAATTTGAATCTCCCAACATATCTGTGAGATAGTATCTTTTTTCTTTTTGGAGGGCAGTTGGGGTTAAGTGACTTGCCCAAAGTCACACGACTAGTTAGTGTGTCAAGTGTCTGAGCACAAATTTGAACTCCTGTCCTCCTGACTCCAGGGCCAGTGCTCTACTCACTCTGCCACCTAGTCGCCCCGAGATAGTATTTTTATTATCATCAATTTATAGTTGAGGAAACTGAGGTTAACTGACTTGCTCAGGATCACATCTAGTAAGTGTCTGAGACTGGAATTAAATTCAGGTCTTCCTGACTCTAAAACCGATTCTCTCTCTATCATGCCACCTAGCCGCAACTGATTTAATATGAAGGGTGCGGGAGAGGGAGGAATTGATCATTTTGCTAAAGTTACGGACCTGGGAGACTGTAAAGATGAAATGCGCTTTTGACAGAAGTAAAGTTTGGAAGAGGTAAAGGGCTGAGGAGGAAATATGATTATTCAATTTATTTTGAACATGTTATTTGACATGTCTTTGGGACATGCAGCTTGAAATGTCTATTAGACAGTTGATAATGTAGAATTGAAGCTCAGGGAAGAGAGCGGAGCTGGATCTCTAGACCTGGGAGTCATCTGCATATACAGATATATGGGAACTTATGAGGTTATGACAGAAAGTAGAAAGTCATGAAGAAGGCCTAGGAGAGAATCTTGGGGAACAGTTAGGAGGCATGATTTGGATATGAGCCAGTAGAGGATACTAATGAACAGTCAAAGGAACAGTCAGACAGGTATATGATGAGTTGGAAGCTGAAGAGACAGAGAGAGAGAGAGAGAGAGAGAGAGAAAGAGAGAGAGACAGACAGACAGAGAGACAGAGACAGAGAGACAGAGAGAGACAGAGAGACGGAGAGAGAGACAGAGAGAGACAGAGACAGAGACAGAGAGACAGAGAGACAGAGAGACAGAGACAGAAAGACAGATTGTCTTAAGTCAAATGAGGCCTGTGTTTCAATCACACCTCTAATACCATGTATGATCATGGGGGAGTCATAGCTCCAGTAAACCTGTTTCCTTATCTATAAAACGGGGGAAATTTTCTACAGTACCTATTCCATGGGGTTTGTATGAGGATCAAATACTATATTACATACACATGAAGTTAAATTTAACAAACATTTATTAAGTACCGACTATGTGCTAGACACTGGATATAGGAAAAAAAATAGTCCCTGCTCTCAAGGACCTTACATTTGAATAGTGTTTGTTTGTATAAGAGGGAAATATCCTAACCACAGAAAATAAAATGCAAAATGTCTGTAAAGTAATTTGCAGGAGGGGAGAGAGTGTCCTGGAACCATTAGTAACTAGGGAGATCAAGAAAGATGGTTTGTAATTGGTAATACTTGAGCTTAGCTTTGAAGGGAGCTGGGGATTCCAAATGCCAAGGGGATGGGTGGGTGGAGAAGTAAAATATTTCATCTATAGGAGAGAGATTGCAGACATATGGGTTATTGAAAGTTGTAGATGAGAATGTAGGGCACTATGGGTGGAATATATTGTACGTGAGAGAAAGGAACATAAAATCAATTCTAAAATGCGGTTTAGAGCCAAATTATGCAAAATGCCAGGCAATCAATCAATCGAAATTTATTAAAGACTTATGATGTGCCAGGCAAAAAAAGAGGCAAAAGACAGTCCCTGCTCTCAAGGAGTTTATAATCTAATGGAGGGAGACAGAATACAGACAAGCATATACAAATTCAGCTATATACAGGACAAATGGGAAATAATTACCAGTGGGAAAGGACTGGAATGAAGTGAGGTTAGGAAAGACTTCCTGAAGAAAGTGGCACTTAAAGGAAACAAGGGAGGTCAGTAGTCAGCATTCTATTCATGGGAGAGAACTAGAGAAAATGTTCTGAAAGCTAAGATGGAGAGTCTTATTGGTGGAATAGCCTCCGGGAGGTATTTGCATTTCATGTTGAAGGCTATAGGGAGCCTCTAGAATTCCATGAGCCCTGGAATTTCCCTGGCTAGACCTGTGTTTTAGTGGTATCAATTTGACAACTTTGTATACTAGACAGCAGAATGATGAGACTTGAGGGAGACTAATTACAAGTTAATTGCAATAGCCCAGGCAAGAAGTGGAGGTGGGAACTTAGGACTTTGAAAGAGAAAGTAGAGAGAAAGCCATAAAGAGGGCCTAGGAAAGAATCTAGGGGAGCACCAAAAGTTAGGAGGCAAGATCTGGATTATGGAGAAGCAGAGGAGACTAAGGAACAGTCAGACAGGTATGTAGGGTAGGGGTGACAAGATGGGGAGAATGAGACCAAAGTGAAAAGGGTTGTGGAGATTTGACAACTGATTGGCTATGGCTGTGGCTGAGGGTGATGAGGAAAAGTGCTTTGTAGACCTTTAAATTCTATAAAAGCTCCATCATTTTTTTTCCTCACCTATTGGGAAGGAAGGGCCCTTGAGGCATATGATCCCCTTGACTCTGATTCCTCTTTATATGTTTGCGAAGGGTTCTAACTAGTACCCCTTGCTTTCTTGTAATGTCAAGTGTTGCTTTGTAGTTGAGGCTAGTCTTTATCAAGCCGCTGTTGTCAAGTTATTGAGACTGCTTAATGATTTTCTTTGAAGAATCAATGTTTCTGGCGACCTAGTCAAAGCAATGAAACAACTCTAAGTGGACATTTACAAAGGGTACCCAGGCCCCAAAGGCTTGATATCAAGCCTGCCAGCACCAGGCTCACCTTTTGTAGCCCTCATTCACACACACAAAGAGAGGCAGAGGCAATTACCCAAACAATACAGCCCAAAGAAATGCTTTCACCTGAGCTATCCACATAATTGAAAGGATAGGTATGTGACTGGTGGCTCTTTTGCTTAAATTCAGAGGACTGATGAGCTCACCTCTCCAATCACCTTGCAGAAGTGTGGAGACCCATCAGAAAGCCTGATCACTGCATCCCAGGCAGAGTTCTAGGCCCTCAGACTTAGCATCCTTTGGGCTTCATAGAATTAACAAAGGGATCACAGGCTGCAAAGAATCAGCCCTCTTTGGCACCCTACAGGCCTTCCAGTAAAGGGACTATTGTTCTCAGCTTGTTGAGAAGTTCTCCATCTTCACCTTGATTTAGCAAGTACCCTGCATTCAAAGTCATAAATGGAAATAAAATCCTGAATCAATCTATTTTAAATGTTAAAATCATACTCAAAATTGCTCCTGACTGAAAACCCAGTGATGGGTCCCTGCTGCTCACACCATCTCTCCCCCCTTTTTTCCCTTTACCAACATTAATAATATCAGTATCAATGGGGAACCTATATTTGAACAATTACTTCTTACAGAAAAATCATATGACCCTGAAAGAACAATCATCTTCACGAGTATATAATTTGTTAGATGTTTGAGCCTCTCCCAGATGACACATTCTATGCCAGCCATTCTTGACTGTGTAAAGCATCCCTGTGAGGAGGAATGTTCCCTGGTCCATTCCCCCAACGTCTCTCCTGCTGGTGTATGCACAGGAGGTGGAGAGGAACAAAAGGTGACTGTGTACTGGGGTGATAGTCCTGGCAGGTAGTAGGCAAAGAAGTGATACAATTTGGGGTGTCAAATGAAATGAGAATGTACATTTCTTTAAATATCTTAAAGTGCTATGTAAATGCAAGACATGATTATTACTGTTATTACTACTATTTTTAATCACAAAGCTATGGCTGCTCCAGTGTTAGAGACCTAGGCAGTTACTGCCCAGAATGGCTCACTGCTGAAGCCCATAGCAATGCTGGGTATACAAAGATGGAACCAAAATGATTCCTACTCTAAGGAAGGAGCAGAGAGGGATTCAGCACATACAGAGACAGGTACAAAATGTGAACAAAGTACATACAGAATATTTGGGAGAGGAACAGCAAATATGAAATCAGGAAAGGATGTATGTGGGAGTGAATGAATCAATGAATAAAAATGCATTTATTAAGGACTTGCTATGTTCTGTTCACTGTGCTATGCAATGAGGATACAAATATAAACCAGAAAGACAATCCCTGCCCTCAAGGGGCTTATGTCCTAAAATGTGAAGACAATTATCTAGAGGAAGTAGCAATTTAAAGGGAGATTGGAGGAGTAGGGGTAGCAGCATGGCTTGGAGATGGCTAAGAAATGTAAGTATTGTGACAGGTCTCGAATTGGACAAGATAAAGAAATCAGAGCCCAAGACCTCAGGAGATGCTACCAGGCCTGAGCCTTGAAATGAGCTGGGGATTCTATAAGGCAGAAGGAGGATGGAGAATGAGATATTTTTTTCCTTCCTCTCCATCCTCCAATGCCTGTGTCCCTTTGAACCAACTAAATCAATAAAAAGCAACAGTCACTGCCACATGGGGATACAAACCTGAGTCTTCATGATATCCAACGTGTCTCTGTTAGCACGTTAAGCTGAATAACATTCCCCAATCTCTTTTAAACATTCTGTGCAGCTCTGAACTCTCATTCAAGAGGAAGATACATGAATAGCTTGTAATTACCTGTCTTACACAGCTGTTACTCATGTTACATAACCTGCAGCCAATCACTACCATTCTTTCAGGTGTGATTCCCTATAGTGGCTCCCTCAGAGCCCGTGCACTACACTATTATATTTTTACATCAGCTCGAGGCTGCCTTCAGTCCCTGAATATTGTAGAAAGCCAATGCATCTCTCCATTAATTATCTCTACTAGGTTCCTTATAACACTCTCAGATTTTGCTTAGAAAAGGTAATGGATTATCACCCATTAACAATTTAACTGAAACTGGTTTTTATCAAAATATCTTCGTTTTCCCTTCATAAAACAGGAGACCTCTTGGGGATATGATACAGGGCAGTGAGTTTGGATAGAGAGAAAGAAGGTATGCCTGTGCTGTAATAACATATGGGAATGTCCAAATCTCAGAACATACTACTGTTGTCTGAAAAATCAATGTGAGTTAATGGTACAACGTGGCTGCCACAGAAGCAAATGCAATTGTACACTACACTTGAGAAGAATAGTTTATAGGACAAACCACATAGGAGTCTAGTTGTCTTCTGCCTCAATCGGATCACATATGACATATTGTGGTCAGTTTCTGACATTGTTTTAGGAAGCATATTGATAAATTGGAGAGCTTCCAGAGGCTGATGACCATGATGATGAGGCTTGGTTAAAGAAACTATGCATGTTTGCCCTAGGAGCTGGAAGAATCACACAGTTAGTAAAAGTCTGAGGCTGGATTTGACTCCAGAGTTAGGAAGACTTTTTTATCTATCTATCTATCTATCTATCTATCTATCTATCTATCTATCTATCTATCTATCTATCTATCTATCTATCTATTTATCTATCTGTCTATCTATCTATCTGTCTATCGATCTATCTGTCATCTATCTATCATCTGTCTGTCTATCTATCCATCTATCTGTCTATCCATTTATTTATTTGTTTGTTTATTTGCTTATTTGTTTGTTGATTTGTTCATTTATTTATCTTCTGATCCCTCTTACTGACTCATCCTAACAATCAGTACCACCCCAAAATAGAATGACTTTCCCCAGAAAATTAATGATGTGAGTTCTTGCAACCCAGATGTTATCTTTGATTCCTCATTCTTTCATCCAATATGTCCATCCATTTTCTGAATCCTGTTGATTCTACTTTTGTTACATCTCTCAGATATGCTTCCTTCTCTCCTCTGATACTGCTGACCATCCTGGTCTGACCATGTCACTCCTTTATTCAATAAACCTCAGTGACTCACTATTAGTTCAATGATCAATGTAAAAATCCTATGTTTGACATTTAAGCCCTTTAACTTGGCCTCTTTCTACCTTTTCAGTCTTCTTACACATCATTCACTTACACATTCACTGTGTTCTCTGTAATGCAGTGACACTGGCCCCTTTGATCTTTCTCATACAAGACACTTCATCTCTCCATGCCATGCATGCTGACTGTCCCTGATTTCTGGACTCCTGTCCTTTCTTACCTCCCTCTCCTGGCTTCCATGGCTTCCTTTAAGTCCTAGCTAAAATCCCTTCTTTTGTAATACACTCTTCCTCATCTCCATTAAAGCTAATACCTTCCCTTTGTTGACTTTCTCCAATTTTTTTTCTGAATCTATCTTGTTTTCACATAGTTATCTGTATGCAGCCACTGTCTCCCCCATTATACTGTGAGTTCCTCAAGAGCAGGGACTGTTTTCTGTTTCTGTTTTTGCCTTTCTTGGCATCCCCAACACTTAACACAGTATCAGATACATAATAAGTGCTAGATCAATGTTTGTTGATGTGATGCTGACTTTCTGGAGGTCTTAGGATCTTAGATGATCATCTTTGGGGGATGTTCTAGAGTCGATTCCTACAGAGATGGAGAAAAGGGCTTCAGAGATACAATTTACCTCAAAGGTTCTGACTTGACAAAATCCCAAGATCCAGGAATCTCAGAATGCCTTGATGTAATCTAGTAGCACTGAATTATAAAGTAAGGATTTCTGTGACCTTGAAGGCCCAGGCTTCTGAATTGTGGCCCCCTGGGAAAACATGCACAGGGAATAAATACCTTTTCCCTGGAGGGACCTTAAAATTCCAAGTCCCCCACCTACCCAATTCTAATCCATCTTCCACAGCTGGCAAGGCAATTATCCTGGGGCAAAGGTCTGACCGTGTAATTCTCCTACTTAATAAATTTCTGTGACTTTTTGTTATCTCTATTATAAAATATAAACTCCCATGTTTGCCATTTATTGCCCTTTACGAGTGGACAGCTAGGTGGTGTAGTGGAATACTGGGCCTGGAATCAGGAAGACTCTCTGAAGCCTCATATACTCACTTGTTGTGTGACCCTGGGCAGGTCATTTAACCCTGTTTGCCTCAGTTTCCTCATCTATAAAAGGAACTGGAAAAGGAAATTGAAAACCACTCCAGTATCTTTACCAAGAAAACCCCAAATGGAGTTGCAAAGAATCAGAGTCAACTGAACAATAAAAAGAAGTTTACAACCTGTTCCTCTCCTACCGTTCCAACATTATCATGCATTGTGCCTCTCTAAGCATTCTGGTAGTCCATCCAAACTGATCTACTTGAAACGTACTCTCCTGTGGCAGAGCCAGCATGGTGGCGTAGAAGCAGGAAAGCTCTGCAGCTCCTAAATAGACACCTCAAATTCTCATAAAATATGACTCTAAACAACTTTTAGGGCTCCAGAACTCACAAAAGTACAGAAAAACACATCTCCTACTGAAGGCAGCTTGGAAGGTGGGACAGGAAAGGGGCATCCCAGCAAGCTGGGAGCCAAAACTGAAACCACAGCTTGGCTCCATGGTGGCCAGGACAAGCTGCAGCTGGAGCCTTCAGGAGAGTGGATCAGTGGCAGCTGTGGCAATTTCCAGAATTATCAAGCCATAAGAAATAAGGACTAAGAGAAAGGTTAGTGGAACTTGGCTAAATTCGGAGGAGAGGGTCTGGCTGAACTGCCTCCAGGGCAAGGAAGCAGTAGAAGCTGCACAGCTACCTCCACGTGGCTGCTTCAGAGCATGTGGCCTGCAGATTGCCATTTAAATATAAGAAGCATTAGAAGGTAAACATGGAAAAGAAATCATAAGGAATTCATCAAAGTTGAACTATTTACATGCCAACATGGAAAAACGATAATAGTAACTTATGAAACTTTTCTCTGTTATGAGGATAGGTGAAGGGAATACAAATGTATATATAGATATACATATGTCTATATAGGAGGATATATATATATATATATATGTGCATGTGAATGTATATCTGAATATGTGTATATATGTGTACATAGAGGGCACAGGAACATTTGAATAGGAAAGGGCCATACTTTAAAAGGTGAAATTCTGAGGTGGGAGAGGACTAGAATGAGAGGAGATAGGGAGAGACAGAATGGGGATAATCATCTTATATAGAAGAGGCAAGGGATAGCTGTTACAATGGAGGGGAAGAACAGGAAGGCAAAGGGGAAAGGGTCAGCCTTACTCTCATTGAATTTGGCTTAGGGAAGGAATGACATAAACTCTAAACTGGGTATCTTGCCACACAGGAGAGTAGAGGGGATGGGGATGAGAGGTGGGATGACGGAAGGGAGGGCATTGTGTGTGGGGGGGAGGAGTGCTGGAAGCATACACTTTTGTAAAGGGACAGGGACAGGGTAGAGAATAGAACAAGGTGGGGCAGGATAGGAAGGAGGGACATATAATCAGTCTCTTACAATATATGCATTGTGAAGATTTTCTCCATAACTACACGTGTACAGCCTGTATTGAATTGATTGTCTTTCCAGTGGGGGTGGGTGATGAGAGAGGAAGGGAAAGAATCTAGAATTTAAAGTTCTATAACAAATGTTAAAAAAATGTATATATATATATACGCATATATATAATAATTATTATTATCATTATTAACTACATCCAACTGGGAATTAAGATACACAGGCACTGGGGCAGGGAGATCCATCTTGCCCTACCTGAAAGTCAGAGGGATGATGGGGGAAGACATAAGAGAGAACAGATTGGGGGAGGGGCTTTACAGTAGGATCACTGTTTTGGGGTTGTGGGTGGGGGTAAGATGGCCAGAAAATTTGTAACTCAAAATCTAGTGGAAATGAATAATGTAAAGAAGAAAATAAATAAATGAATAAAAATTTTTAAAAATGTACTCTCTTAACTCCTACCTCTTTCTTTTATGTCCTTTCACCTCAAGTCCTAGTTCCCACCCTCTTCATTATCTATTTTTATCTCCCTTTATAAAAGAGGCATTGTGATATGATATGGCAATATGTCACATGATTTTTATAGAGAAATAACCTGTGTGGGCTTAAATTTCCTGGGTATAAAATTAGAGGCCTTTCTTTGTTCTCTCAGTTGTTGATTCCCCATCTTATGTGTTTATGTATGTATGTATATAATAAAATGTAAATATATGTGTATAATTATGTTAGATGATATATAGGTATGTGGGTTTGCATACACACACATATCATGTACTTACCTACAACGTGAATCCTCTTAAACTCCTTCAGTTCAAGGACTGTTTCCTATTTATATCCCTAGTGCAAGGCACATAATAAGCTCTTAATAAATGCCTGTTGATTGATTAAGAGGATCAGACTAAATGATGTGCAAGTTCTTTTCTAGTTCAAAGTCTTATAATTAGGTGTGTAGATACAGTCATAATGACATGACATCCTATGGTGGTGGAGTGGGTATCATAACTATTTCTTTAATATTGCTTCTGTAGGTCATGGAACTTTTCAATGTATAGTAGCAGTCAGTACTTAAATTCCATATAATTTATTTTCACCTTTAAAACTATAAATATGGTGGGGAACTATGGGAAAGAATGTCGAATACCCAGTCAAATGGGACCTTGGTTGTGGTTAGCTGCTTTTCTTTTTTATGAGGATAAAGATACCTAGGGTGGGGAGAGCCTGAGTGTGTGTGTGTGTGTGT
Organism: Pseudocheirus occidentalis; assembly: GCA_028646575.1. Classification (NCBI taxonomy): domain Eukaryota; kingdom Metazoa; phylum Chordata; class Mammalia; order Diprotodontia; family Pseudocheiridae; genus Pseudocheirus; species Pseudocheirus occidentalis. Next base: position 159,814,232 of record CM053595.1, read on the forward strand.
GTGTGTGTGTGTGTGTGTGTGTGTGTGTGTGTGAAAGAGAGAGGGGGTGTCGTATGTATACAGAAGTGACAAAGACAAAAACAAAAGCATCAATAAAACTTAAAAATTACTACTGTAAATCAGTTTGCATTCTCCTAATCCTAAAAGTCAAACTCAACACATCTTTCCTATCTGGGAATTCAAATCAATTTAACAAACATTTAAGGATCTAATATTTTAAGGCATGTGCTGACTGCAAGGGGTCAAAAGATAGAAAGCAAAAAAAAATAGACCTTTCATTTAAGGGGTTTAGGGCTGAATGAGTGGAGTGGGGAAGAAGAGAAGGAGAGGATTGTCTATGAGGCACAAAGCATGTGGAACTGAGTGGAGAGTACCTTACAGACATGGGTACCAGTGTCCAAAAGTAGAGAGGTAGAGGGTAGTGGATGGGGAACAATTACTATGCTAGCAAAATCGGGATAGAAGGGATGTTAAAAAAAAGATTGGAATTAGGGATTTATTCTGTGGAGGGCTTTAAATGTAAACTTGAAGCTCTTTGTATTTTGTCCTCCAGACAATTGGGAGCCATTGAAGATCTTTTGAGTATTGAGGTGGTAATATGGTAGTGATTTGGTCAGATCTCAATATTAACTTGGCAGCTCTTTGCATGTTGTGGGGTGGAGAGAGAGGGGAAGGGAATTACGTCTCTGTTTCCATTTTCAAAGTACTTTGATGTGCCACTGTCATTGGGTTTCTTCTGGCTCCTAACCATCCCTGGGTCTGGTTCTTAGCTCCATTTGCATTCAGACCAGTTACTCAGGTTGCTCTGGCTGTTATCAGAATCTCTATTCTCTGCTTTTGTGTGTGTGTCTTGGACCCCTTTGACAATCTGGTGAAGTCCATGGAAACCTCAGAAAAATGTTTTTTTTTAAAAATTCATGAACTAAAATACATAGGATTACAAAGGAAACAAAAAAACAATGATAAAATGTATATTTTTAGAACCCAGCACTTTCATGGTCTCCAAATTAAGAACCTCATACTCTATGAAGAGAAGAGAATGGTTTGTGTCTCTATAGTCCAGTTATTTCAGAAGTAGCCTTGAATGGCACAGCCTATTCATAATTCCTTATTCATTAAGCAGTTAGCTGTCTTCCCAGGGGCTGTTTGGGTTTAGATCTGACCCTGAGTGGCCTAGTCTAACAAAGTAGATCTCAGAACACAAAGTTGGCATATTTATCTTGATACCTCTAATGATCCAGGCAGGAGTTTTCACGGCTTTGTATTTTGAAAACATTTCGAGGTAGTTTCAAGGTCTCAAATTTTCTTCTGGGGTTATGGCAGGAAAAAAAAATCAGGTCTATTCATCTCTCTGATTAAAAGGACACATAGTGCAATTCAGATCTGCCTGCATACCCAGGAACATCATTAGCAGGATTGTATTCCAGGTGTGACTAATCCCTTCTGAGGTCACTTGTGTTGCCTTAGATGGTTATGGCCATTTTGCATCATCCAAATTGAAACAGACCTGTCAAGTCACAGGCAAATGGCTTTATCAGATTTAATTAACCCAACACCATGTAATAATTGCATTTGTAATTATCCCTGACTGAGACTTGAAATAATTCCCCAACAAATAAATCACCCCAGTCTGAGGTGTATTTAGAGGGTGATTTGATGAGGTGGCAGAAGAATATTGACAAGTTCTTAGGCAATCCTAATTATGCTAAGAAAATTTAAATCACTCCATGGCACTGGAGTGGGGGCAGCAAGTGGCAGATGGCACCTTTCCTACAGACTTGTGTTAGGGAATGGGTTATTTAAAAAAGCATACCATCTTCACATCTCAGAGGCAAAAGGGATAAAGCAAATGATGCTTGTGCCCATGGACACAGGGCTGAGTGAATCATTGGGGTGACTGATTACAAAGCAGCCATCTTCTTCCACAAGTGGGCAGTTAAAGCCATTTGTTATGATGCCCTATGGGCAGGTGAATATTTTCCAAGTAGAATTATAATCTTTCCAATTTAATTATTTTTTAATCTCAAAGATAAACTACACTTAATTAAGGCAAGCCCCCAAAATGAACAAAAACAGTATCTTTTCAGGGATGCCATTCCTTTCCTCCTGTGTTTCTGAATGACCAGTTACACTGGGAAAGACAAGCACTCACTCACTAGGAGCTGAATCAGTGCTTAACTAGTGAATCCACCTATTTAGTGTATCCAGTAATAGTATGGTGTTTTGAATGTTTTACAACTTAATATTTATCTTGATTTATTTTTCAGTTCTAAAGTATTTATTTCTTGACTTCTCACCCCCATTTAAAAGAAAAAAATAAATATTTTAATTTAAGTTAAATTTAAAAAATAAAATTTAAATATGAAATTAAATATGGTAAATATTTATAGTCAAATAAAACCAATTCCTACATTGTACACATCCTAAAATCTATGCCTCTGTGCCCTGAGTCAATCACCTCTGTCTGTCAAGAGTGCTGAGTATAGGTCCTCAACAATCCTTGGGATTTCCCAAACAACCTGAATTCTAGTGCCTTCCTTCTGTTATTATATCTAGTTTTCCTGAATATGTTTATTTATGTTTTCATATAATTGTTTGCGTGTTGCAAGCCACCGTTGGGAGCTCCTCGAAGTCAGAGTCTGGTTTTGCCTAACTTTGTCTTTGCCCAGTGCCTGGCATATAGTTGGTGCTTAATAAATACACATTGACTTGACTGTATAACCATCATTGGTCATTGCATTTATCAAAGATCTTATATCTTTCAAAGTTGTTTTTTACAAATGTCCTTTCATATATTATTCTTTTGGTTCTTCTCATTTCTATCTGCCTCGCTCTTACAATACATGCCTTCCCAGTTTTCTCTGAATCTGTACCTCTTGTCATTTAGAAGGTTAAATATGCAACTTTAAATGGCCTTAAAACAAAGAAAGGCATGTATTCCTGTAAGTTAAGATGCCAATTTGCTGTCAAAAGTGATTTGTCAAACATTTTTTCCAATTAAAATCATACGTGCTGAAAGGACTGGGATGCGTTTTCTGTAAACTTGGCTTTCAGACTTCTCTTAGACTTAAATCAAATATTTTGTAATTGCCTATGGCTATCCCTGGCCAATCTAGGCAGTCTTCAAGCTCTCTGGAAAGTTCAGATGATACTTGGACAGTTTTTCGGTATGGTCCTAAACAGAGGTAAGGTGAGGCCCTTCTTTTCCTTTCTATTTGACTATGACCTAATTCTATTTAGAAATAAAATTTACATATTCATTTTAAGATAATAGTTTTTCAATATCTACCGTGCCTTTTGCTTATTCACAACTTTACATTTTATGATTTTATTATGCATTTTGTACTTACTAGTTGCATGTGTATTCAGCCAATAGAATGTAAGTTTGAGGTCAGAGACTGCCCTTAGTAAGGGTCTTTGTATCCTCTAGCACTTAACATGGTACCTTGTACACAGAGACACATTAAAATGTGTTGAATTGAAATAGATCAAATTAAATTGATTTCTTATTTCAGTGGAAGAGATGATAGCTATATTAGATTATTGATGAACTCATTCATCAATTGCTAAGCTTCTTTAATTCATCATCTTTTAAACTCTAAAAAATCGTGATGTAACATTAATATGTGGATGTGAGTTAACATAACTTCTGAGTTCTGGAATTGACTCAGAAGTATAGAGACTTGATATGGGGGAGTCAGCATAACTGAAGAATGAGAGGCAATTTTTTCTGTATAGATGTCTTTAGCAAAGCAGAATGGGGTCAATGGTCTATGGCTACAATTGTTTACCCTCATCATAGCACATGGACTATCCTAACTCTACCTTTTGATGTAGTTGATGGCCAAAGTCTGTTTTCTGAAGGTGCAATCTGTAGGCATTAAAAAAATACTCATTGTTCTGGTTCAGTCTCCACATTGACGGGGCACACACAGTGAACAAATTTGAAGCAAAATTTTTGGCAGAAATGTCTGTAAGCCGTTTTTTTATCTGTCGATCAATGTAATGCTATTATCTGTACTTTCTGTTTCTGTCTCTCAGTGTTTCTGCCTCTGTCTCTGTCTCTGTCTCATCTCTCTGTCTCTGTCTGCTTGTCTATCTGTCTCTCCGTCTCTCCCCTCTGTAATACAAACTCATTTAGGGCAGGCATGGATCCACTTCTTTTTTATTTTTCCCATTACTTGGCAGCTAGGTGGCAAAGTGGATAGAGTGCCAGACTTCGAGTCAGGAAGCCTCCTCTTTGTGAGGTCAAATTTGGCCTCAGACATTTACTAGCCGGAGACACCGGGCAAATCACTTAACTCTGTTTGACTCAGTTTCTCATCTGTAAAAGGAGCTGGAGAAGGAAATGGCGAAACATGTCAGTACCTTTGCCAAGAAAACTCCAAATAAGGTCATGAAAAGTCAGACACAACTGAAAAACAACTCAACAACAAGATTCCCATCAGCATAGTGCTTAGCACAAAAATTCAATTGTTTAATAAATGTTTATTGATTGATTAATTATAAAGTGATAGCAACAAATTTATCTTCATTTAGCAATTTGGTCTGACCACATGGAAATAAATATGGACCAACACACAAAAGGTGCTTTTTAGTAGTAGGAAGAACTTTTTCAAGAAAGGAGGAAGGGGATTGCTCTCCTTTTTCTAGTGTCTAGGAAGATGAGAAGCTGATTCTTTTGGAAGTGAGGTTCTCCCTAATGGTTTAGGTAAGATCATATTATAGCATCCTAGATGGAGGTCCAGAAAGGATTGAATAGGCCATCTAATCTAATGCCTTCATTTTACTGATTAGGAATTTAGCCTCATGGTGGTGAAGTGATGGGACCAGTTGAATGTTGAACCTAGGTCTTCTGACTCCAAATCTAGTGACCTTTCCATTGCATCAATCTGGGAATTACCACTCCAGGAAAATATTAATTTCTTTGTATCATTGGTATGGATCTCATGAAGTTCCAGGTGTTATAACAATTATTTCCATTCCTATGGGATTTCATGGTAAAGATTGTTTTATACATGCTAAGTCATTTGATACTTCAAAAAGCCTCATTGCTTAATTAGGTCAGGGATCATTATCTCCATTTTATAGATGAGGAAAATGATACTCAGTGACACAAAGTAGCTTATAAAATGTCCATCAGCAGTAGGGTAAGGAACTGAATCAAGGTCTTCTGATTCCCAGCACAGTGTCCTTTCCACCCTATGTTGGCAGTCGTCCCCTTGAAAATTCCTAATGCCTTTTTTCCCCCAAGAGTATTGTTTCAATGTCTTTCTATGAGACAGGGCCAGGCTATCTCTGGGCTGCAGAAGTTATGCTGTTAATGTAATCATCACTCAGTATTAAGGATGTGAGTTAACATAATTCATATTGTGTGACGGCAATCAAATAATCAATCAGCATGAGTAAGCAAATGCTTAGGGAAATCACTCAGTGATTTATCTTAGATGGGAGTGGGTGTTCTGGCAGCAGGAGGTGGGGAGGCCTCCAAACAGCACAGCTTCACATAAATGCGCTTTTAGTAACTGTCATAGAAACATCAATGAACCACTGCCTCCTGGCTTGGAAGGTTCTTAGACTCTATCTTTTTCTTTTTATTTGCTTTTTTGGAGGGCAATTGGGGTTAAGTGACTTGCCCAAGGTCACACGGCTAGTTTTTGTGTTAAGTGTCTGAGGCTGGATTTGAACTCAGGTCCTCCTGACTCCAGGGCCGATGCTCGGTTCACTGCACCACCTACCTGCCCCTAGACTCTATCTTTGTTGCTAATTTGGTTACATATGCCCCATAGAAAGGTGTTTTTTTAGAACATTATGAACCAAGCTCTCATTGACAACTTTATTGCCTTCACACTTTATTCATCCAGAATCATCAGCCGTTCTACTGAAGTGAATTCTACAAATAACTGGAACTTACCCTTTTAAATAACCTAACTTCATTTTAGAACTATTTCAGCAAAATTCATCTTAGCATCTTTTACTTGCTTGCTAGCCTTCTTAAACCAGGTAACCAGGTGATACAGAGGGTAGAGCGCTGGGTTTGGAATTGGGAACACCTGAATTCAACTCCAGGTGTCAGAAACTTACCACTCGTGTGATCCTGGGCAAGTCATTGTACCTTTGTTTGCCTCCATTTTCTTCACCTCTAAAATGGAAATAATAATAGCCCCTATTCCCCAAGGTTGTTGTGAAGGTCAAACAAGGTAATAATTGTAAAGAGTTTAGTACAATACCTGACAGATACCAGGTACTATATAAATTCTTCCTCTCCTCCTCCTCCTCCTCCTCCTCTTCCTTCTTTTCCTCTTCTTTCTTCTCTTCCTTCTCTGTCTCTTCTTTCTTCTCTTTCTCCTTCTCCTTTCCTTCCTTCTCTTCCTAATTTTCCTTCTCTTTTTCCTCCTCTTTCTCTTTCTTCTCCTCCTTCTCTGTCTCTTCTTTCTTCTCTTTCTCCTCCTCCTCTTTCTTCTTTTCCTCTTCTTTCTTCTCTTCCTTCTCTGTCTCTTCTTTCTTCTCTTTCTCCTTCTCCTTTCCTTCCTTCTCTTCCTAATTTCCTTCTCTTTTTTCTCCTCTTTCTCTTTCTTCTCCTCCTTCTCTGTCTCTTCTTTCTTCTCTTTCTCCTTCTCCTTCCCTTCCTTCTCTTCCTAATTTTCCTTCTCTTTTTCCTCCTCTTCCTCCTTCTTCTCCTTATTTTTCTTTCTCCTCCTACCTCATCCTCTTCCTCCTTCATCATCATAATCATCATCACCATCATCATCTCATTCTTCGTCATCATCTTCTTGTTTATTATTATTATTATTACTAATTATTAAACCTATGCAAACCACAGTTTCCCCATCTCTAATATGGGAATAATAACAATATTTACCTTACAGGGTTTTGTGGAGATGAAGTAAGAACATGTAAAGCATTTTGCATTTCTTAAAATGCTGCATAAATACTATCATTACTACAGGGGCATTCAATATAAGCTAGGCTTTTGTATGATTCTCTAAGTGTGCAAGAATCCCTCTGTTCTCCTGCTTCTGTAGAGTTGTGGCCTTGGGGGTATTTTGGTGTAAAGGGCTCTTTTCCACATATGTGATGGTACCAGATTATGAAGACTTTGGAGTTGTGCCTGCTTTCCAAGGTTTTCTGTCGCTTCCCTGGTTTTTCACTTTGAGCTCTCTATGGTCTTCTTCTTTCAGTCCATATCTCATCATCCCATCATTTTTCCTAGTTATTCCCGCTAAGCGATTATGAGTGGGGGAAATGATTAGAATTTTGCAAACATTAAGAATAAAGAAAAGAACCAAGAGAGTCTCTGGTGGGTTCACCCATAAGCAAAGCACGTGAGCCTCAGTGCAAATACCTCAAAGCCTTCGGGTTCTCAACCGTGTTCCAAGTAGAAGGGTTGTTGGCTAAGCAACTTCCTAGTGAGAAACCTCATTTTTCACTCTCTCTGGATTGAGTTTACCTGTTTCTAGGGCTTTTAATTTGTTCTCTCCTTCTGAGAGGTATATATTGTAGTAAGAATGAAAACCTTTCTTATTCATTTCTGCAAGGCCATGTTCTTTTTGACTCCTGGTTTTAGGCCTCTGCCACAGATATTTATGCTTTATAGCACATACATGAAAATTAGGGAATCAACAAGAATTTTTTTAAATGGTGGAGGAGGAATTATAGGGTGGCTTTTCTACAGTTGCCCTAAAGTTTCACTATTTTTATTTCGGCAACAGTGACAGCAGCTCATCCCTTCACATTTAATCACAGGATTGTCTGCCTAGAACTAGCTGCCACTGTTAGTGGAATCACCCCCTCCCTGATTGAAGCCTGCCAAGGTCAGGTCATATGAGGTCTCCAATGATTCCCTCCATTTTTGTATGAGTTTGTGTTGTAGGAGAACTTCTTGGAACTGTGAAGAAAGCATTTCATAATGGATAGAGGAATGAACTGAGCTTCAGAAAGGTTTAAATCCTACTTGAACCACTTCATAGTTAGGTGACCCTAAATAAGTCACTTCATTGCTCTGTGACTTTCTTAAATGCGGATAAGAAATCTCTAGTTTATTTTAGGAAGCTGTTACAATAAAATGAAAAATAATATGGTAAAAATTAAGTCCTTACCAAATGGCAGCTATTTTTGGAGAGAGAAATGGTTTAATAGTCAAGAAACCTGGGTTTCAGTCCTCTTTCTGACCCATAATGTTTATGTGATCCTAGGCAAGTCACCAAGCAGTTCTTGGAGCCTATAAGCTACAGAACAGATTCAGATTTGTTGTGGGAGAAGGAGTTTCCTCACTGGGAATTCTCTATCTAAATGAAATCAGAGCTTTGCATAATCTCCCCCTCACCTGTCCCCCCCAATAGCATTAATATAATTAATTAATATTAATAAAATTAATATAACTCAAGACAGAGAAGTTCACCTCAGGTTCCCATAACATAGATTTTAGGCAGGATGCCCAGTGTCCTTAAGGACTTATCCATATATATTCCAGAATCTTATAGGCACCAATAGTCACAGGTTAATACTGGCTCAAAATAAGAATGCAGGAGACCTATCAAAGGATTTTTCTACCCTGTAAAATGTCCCTGCAGGATCCAGAGGTCTCCTCTAAGGTTTCTCTCTGGAATCACTAAGTAGGAGATACCTACAAACCATGCGACTACATGGGAAGGTGAAGGCAGTGAGTGAGATAGGGAGGGCTCTTGTCTAGATGGCATCCTTATTTCCTTGACTGGCTACCAGGAGATGGTTAATAAATATCAATTTAATATCATCAAATCCCATTTGTTTAAACATTGAAAAGCAAGTTTTGTGAATCTTTATGCAGTAAACTGAGATAAATGTTCCCTCTCTTCTGTGTGGTTGTCTTGCATATAGTATTTATAGCTTCCTGAAATTCCCAGCTTCCTCCAGCTCTAGCCTTGATACCTCTGGATTGATATAATGGTCAACACAGATGACAGGTATGATCAGTTTGATTTCTGACCTTTTCTTTGTAGTTCTACCATGCTCTGACTGCCATGTTCTAGATTTCTTCTTCTGGGGTTTCTCTGACACAAATAGCACTGGAGTCTTTGGACACACATAATAGAATTTGTCTATTGAAGATATTGGGAATGTGTCTCACTTTTCTTAGAATATTAGGTAAGTTAGACTATCCTAAGGCACATGTATCTACATAATTCTGTGTTCATATGCGGTTGTACATGTGTCTATCTTTTTATATAATCTGATTCTGGGTATTGAGGTTATGATTATGAAGGTATCTCTGTGTGTGCCCTTCAGGATGGACTTGTTCATAGGAGTGTGGGTTTATAGCTCTAAAGATGGAAAAGATCTTAAAGGTTTCCTAATATAATCCCCACATTTTATAGAAGAGGAAACTGAAGCTTAGATAGGATAAATGACTTGACCAAAACAAAATAAGCAATAAACTTTACAAGTGGAATTTGAACACGGGTTTTCTGACTCTTGAGACATTGTACTTTCCACTGTAGTATAACACTTGTGTGTCTGAGTGCTTAGGTCTGCTTATATACTAGAACAGGTGTAGGGTACTTTTGGCCTTGAGGCCACATACAGGTCTCTAGGTCCTCAAGTGCAGCCCTTTGACTGAATCCGAACTTCACATAACAAATGCTTTTAACAGAAGGATTTTTTTCAGTAAGACTTGGATTCAGTCAAAAGGCCATATCCAAGGGCCTTGAAGGCCACAGATTCTCCACCCCTGTACTAGAGTATGGACCTGTGTTTCTGTGAATCTGTAGCAGATGTGAACCTATGTACATGTGTCTGTGTGTCTAAGTTAATGCTATGAGTAATGAGAATAAGTTGATATTTAAATCTCTTTCTGGACTTATTATACTTGAAGATGTGTGGGCCAGCTTTAAGTCAAATGGTGACACAGATGAAGTGTGTCTTTGGTTCTGAAATGTGTATCTTTGGAAATCAAGGAAAATGTCAGTAGATACCTCTTGTGATATCTCTTCGTAGATGAGTCAC
>CM053595.1:159824715-159843181 GCA_028646575.1 Pseudocheirus occidentalis
GCCTTGGCCCGCGTGTAATCTGCAGGCCAGGATCTCTGAAGCAGCCCAGTTGAGGCGGTTGCCTCTGTTTCTGCAGCTACTGCAGCTTCCTTCTACTTTCTTGTCCTGGGGGCAGTTTGGCCAGACTGCTTTCCTCCCTCAAATTAAGCTGAATTCCACTCACCTTTCTTTTATCCTTATTTCTTCTGGCTTGATAAGTCTACAAACTTCCTCAGCTGCCGTGAATCTGCTCTTTTGAAGACTCCAGCTGCAGCCCCTCCTAACCACCCCAGGGCCAGGCCACAGTTTCAGACTGGGATAGTTTTGGCTCCCAGCTTGCTGTGATGAGGCCTTTGTGCTGAGCTGCCTTCAGCAAAAGATGTGTTTTCTGTATTTTTGTGAGTTTTGGAGCCTTAAAACTTGTTTAGAATTATATTTTCTGGGTATTTAAGGTGGCTACGTGGGAGATGTGAAACTTTACTGCTTCTGTGCTTCCATCTTGGCTCCGCCCCTTGTCACATAACTATTAAGCTTCTTGGTAAATACTTCAGTCCTAGTCTTTTTGCCTCCAAGTAGAAGACCCTATCCATTATACCACTCAACAATGGATTTCAAGTTAATTTGAATTTTGATTCTTTCATCCTAATGACTTTGACTTAATCAGGACTATCCCTAGCCCAAATTTTTCTAACTAGCTAAGATTAGGAGGCACTTCTAGATCTATTAGTTGCCTTCTAACTCTAAAACCTATAATTCTATTTTTCGAGGAAAAAAGGACATTCATTGGATGGGAATTTTTCAATTATTCACTCTGAAGGTAAATGCTCTAAATATAATAATCTATAATTTTGCTTTCAACTGCGTATTGGGCTTTTCTAGTTGGAATTCCTCAAATTCAGTGCATCAAAACACACACACGTCATCATTATCATCATCATCATCATCATCATCATCATCATCATCATCATCATCATCATCATCATCATCATCATCACCTTTCTCTGACACTATCTACTTTCATAATTTGTCTACATTAAAAAATGGCATCATTCAGTCTCAGAATTCATAAACCATTTTGACTTTTCTCTCCATGTTACTATTCATATCTTATCAGTCATGAAGTTCTATTAATTCTTTACCCTTGGCATTTCTAATATACTCTCATTTTTATTTCTATACTAGCATTTGATTCAGACTATTTTCAACACATGCCTGAACTGTTATAAATGAGGTACAAGTGCTTTTATTCTCTCTGTCCCTCAGAGATGATAAGTTCTGGGCAATCTTCAATTGTTTTGGAGGTCTGACACATAGAACTAGAATAAGACTTGTTCTGGCTGGATGTGTATCTAAAAGAGCAGTTTAACTATAATGACTTTCCTCTAAGACACCATTTGAGGTTTTTTAGGACAGTTTGGAAAATCGGTTTTCAGGGATGTTGTGGAGAGAATTGTTGTTCAGGTACAAGTTGGATTAGATTCTCTGAGATTCCTTCCAACTCTGATTTTGTGACTTCATTCTCTTCCCACATTTTTGTCTCACTCACCATTGCCTATTTAAATTTCTTAGAATAACATTTTCCCATGCTCAAAATGACTTCAATTTGCCATCAGGATAAAATCTAATATCCTAATTTTTATGCAATTAATTTATTTTTAGTTTTCAAAGTTTACTTCCACAAGATTTTGAGTTCCAATTTTTCTCTCCATCCATCCCCTCCCTCCACCCCAAGATATCATACATTTTTGTGTCTTCTTTAGCAAGCTATTGACTCATTTTTCATTATTTTCTTGCATCACTCTCATTTCTCCATCCGCATTTTCCTTGACTTACTTCATTTTTGAAATCTTTTTTGAGCTCTTTCCTGGCCTGAGACCAATTCATATTTTTTCTTAGAGGCTTCTCATGTAGGAGTTTTGACTTTTTTGTCTTCCTCTGGTTGTATGTTTTGATCTTCCTTGTCACTGAAGCAATATTCTATAGTCTGTTTTTTTCTTTCTGCTGCTTGCTCATTTTCCCCAACAATTACCTGACTTTTTTAGCTCTTTTTTAAGGTAGGATTTTGCTTCCATAGTGGAGAGTTCTCTTTCCCAAGCTTCAGGGATTTCTGCAGCTTTTCACAAATATTTCAAGAACATGTAAATTTTTAGTTCTTCCATGTATGATCAAAGGAGGGATGTTAACTCCTCTCCTGATATGTACTTTGGTCTGTGAGTGACCACAAGCACTCTTTTCTGCCCTGGAACTCTGAGGAGGATTCCATCTCCACCACTGACACAAGTACCACCACACCAACACTCTTCCTTGCCCCAGGACTCCTACCCAGGACTGTAACCCAAATCTAAACGAGGGCAAAGCAAGAGAATCCTGCTTCAGCACAAGCAAAGAGATCCCTGTTGTCCCTCTCTGATCAGCCTCTTTATTCCCCCATTGTCTGTGGGCCAAGAACTCTGAAAGCAACCACTGCCACTGCTACTATCACAGCTACTGCTGTCACCACCACCACCTTTGGGCTGGTCCCACAGACCTTTCCTACTGACCTAAGTTGTCTTTGGCATTTGTGAGTTGAGGAGTCTGGAAACTACCACAGCTGGAGTGAGTCAGTCCCTTCCTAATATCCTAATTTAGTTTGTCATTCATGACTTCTACAATATGGCCCTAGCTTATATGTCTAGGCTTGCTTGTCTCTCCCTCTTTCCTCATATGAAGTCAAACTAATCTGATTTTTTTTTCTAAGCACATCATTTTCATTCATTTCCTTTCTTTTAAAAATAATAGCAGTTTCTTTTTATTTGAGGGGAGAAGGGATTTTTAGAAGGGGATGGCAGGGTGATTGGGGTTAAGTGAATTTCCCAAGGTCACACAGCTAGTAACTGTTAAGTGTCTGAGGCCAAATGTGAACATGTGCCCTACTGACTCCAGGACCAGTGCTCTATTCTCTGCTCTACCTAGCCACCCACATTCATTTTCTTTCTGAATTTTTCCCATGCCATTCAATTTCCTATTGTACCATATCCCTCCACTCTCAAAATCCTTCTCAGCTTTTGGGTTCTAGTCTAAATTCCACTTCCTCTTCTTTCCTAACTACTTGCCTCTTCCAAAGAGAATCTCTTCTCTCTTAAATATCTGTTGCATTATCTTTCTATATTCCTGATTTATTCACACATCACAGTCTTATTTTTTTTTCTTTACTTCTGGTGAAACATTTCATTTCAACATTATCCTCTATTTTTGAATCCTTTCCCCTCCTTGTCCTGTTGCTAATCACATTTTGCCAAACTTCAACCCTGCATTACTTCCATCATCTGCCTCCTTCTGTCCATGTCCCAATGAGTAGAGCTAGAAGAAATAAAAAAAATACTGACCATTGCACTATAAACTGGTATTATCTAATTCAACTGGTCCTCATGGAGGCAAGGCAAAAATTGGAGTCGTCTCTAATTGAGTCATAATTTGACTGTTTACAACAGATGCTCCAAATCTACTTAATCCTCCTAAATCTCTTCCTTAATATCTGAGGACATTACTTTGTACTTCTTACTGAAAAAAAAAGGTTCCTTTCTGAGAGACCTCCCTCTACTCCTCCCCTCTGGAGCCTTACATCTCTTATACATCATCCCCAGGTATGTCTTCTTTTACTCTGGTCTTAGATGAAACATCAGCACTTCTCCATGCCAAATCCAAACCTTTGATGTGTGTGTGTGTGTATATTGTATACATATATACATATATATATATATATACATATATGTACACAAAAATATTTATGTGTGTATATATCTATAGATATGTATATATCCACTCTCTCCCATTTTTTCTAGCATATTGTCTCCAATGCCATTCACATTCTTTCTTTTATCTTCAATTATTTCCTATGCACTAGATTCTTCCTTTTGTTGTTTTTGAGCCATTTCAGTTGTATCCAATTCTTCATGACCCCATTCGGGGTTCTCTTGGAAAAGATACTGGAGTAGTTTACCATTTCCTCCTCCACTCATTTTACAGATGAGGAAATAGAGTCAAAGAGGGTCAAGTGACTTGCCAAGGGTGACACAGTTAGAAAGTGTGTGAAGTCAGATTTGAACTCTAGTCTTCCTACCTCCAGACATAGCTCCCTATCTACTGCACCACTTAAATGTCCAGGCTTCTTCCATGCTGTCTACAAAAACATCTTTCCTTAAATATAAAACAAACCAAACACTTAAATGAAGTTTAAATCAAGTAACACAAATCACTTAAACTTGCTGTTCTTGCTAGTTAATGTCTTATATTGCTTTCTCCCTTCATGGCTAACCTTTAAAAGGCCATGTACATTGCATGCCTCTACTTCTCATTTCACTATATCTTAAATTTTCTGCAACATGGATTCTAACATCATTCAAGTGGAACTTTCCTAAGTTATCAATGATTTCTAAACTGACAAATCTAATTACATTTTCTCAGTTCTCATCCTTCTTGATATTTCTACAGCATTTGACACTATTGATCATCTTTTCCCCCGAGTATGCTCCTCCCTCTATAGGTTTTGGTAACACTGCTTTCATCTGGTTCTTTTTTCTATTCAACTATTCCTCAGTATCCTTTTCATGCCCAGAAATCTGAGTATCCCCCAGAGCTCTGTCATCAAGCCTCTTCTCTTTTTATCTCTTTACTGTCTTGCTTGGTGATCTCATCAGCTTCCAGGGCAGTTCTGCCTGTCTAGCACAAAATTCATCTAAACATCAGTCTCTCACAGTCAAAAACTATGTTTTAGAGATTCCAAATTTGATGCCCATAGCTATCTTAAAATTAATATTGTCTTAAATGAATAATGTCAAATGAAGCTAACTTTCTCTAAAAACTTTCTCCTCTTTCAAACTCATTACTTCCTCTCACACTCTCTGCAGTACTATCAAATGGTTCTTCTTACTATTTCTTGTATGTCATATTCCATTTCTATGGCAGCTAGGTGACTCAATGAATAGATCACTGGACCTGGAGTCAGGAAGAACAGAGTTCAAATTCAGCCTCAGACACAAACGATGCGATCCTGGACAGATAATCTAATCTCTGTTTGCTTCAGTTTCCTCAACTGTAAAAATGAAGATAACAAAATTTTCTACTTTCCAGGGTTTTTGGGAGGGTCAAATGAGATCATAATTGTAAAGCACTTAGTGTAGTGCTTGACACATAGCAGTCCCTACATGAATGTTGGCTATCATTATCATCATCATCATCATCATCATCATCATCATCATCATCATCATCATCATTATTATTATTATATAATAGTGGGGAGGAATTTCCAACCAGTCTCCCAGACTCTCAATCTTGTTATCTTGCTTAATCCTTTATTCTCATAAACACAGCCTATCAAATTTGTTGTCAGAATTGTCATTGGCAAAGACTTAAGACTTAGAGATGATCACATAATCTGGCATCCAAATGCTAAAAGTTCCAGATCACTTATGATCCTCCTTAAAAAAAACAAACAAACCAAAAACCCCAGCTCATGTGGAGTGATCTTATTTCCTCTGTGCTCATCTTAATGCATTTATGTGGGCTTTCCTCAGATCTCTGCCTCTTCTGTCAACAAAGTCCTTCCTTACCTCTATTTCTCAGAAAACTGAATTCCCTTTCAAGTTTCAGCTCAAATGCCACCTACCAGATGAAACCACTCTGAATTCCCCCAGCTGCTTGTGTCTCCTTCATAAAAATATCTTGCATCTGTTTTGGATAAATCTATATATGTTCCTATTATCTCACCCGCCTCTCCTCTTAGCTCCTCTAGAGAGACTAAGTCTCATGTGTACCCTCAGTTCCTAACACAGTATCTGGCATATTGTACTTGCTCACTAAACACTTGTTGATTGATTAATTGATTTAATCCTGCTGGTTCCCAGACTCCTAAATTAATAATTGCTATGTTGTCTGATCCCAAATTTCTGTAGTTAGTTTTGTTGACTTTCAACTGTAGTTCCCTAGCATGTTTATTAATCCTCACTTATTCCTGCTAACTCTGATCATTCATCCTTCTGCGGTTTTTCTGTTTTTTTCTGTGTCTCCGTCTCTCACTGTTTCTCACTGTCTCTTATGATTGTCAAAACTACTGACTTTCAGTCCCTACCACTGAATGTTACTGGGTTCTTCTGCTAGCCTAAAATGGTTTTGGTTTGCCAATCCTGCCATGATAGAATTTCTGGATCCTGCTGACTGTGTGCCCCCAATGCTGTCTGATATTACTTCAATCCCAGTTGGCTTCTCACTTGTCTGACCAAACTCTGCCTGATTCTATATCTAATCCTGCAGATTTCTTAACTAGCAAGTCCATTAAGTCTCCCCTTCCTTGGTTGCTGGGTTCTCTGTTATTCCATCTATTATGTAAAAAGAGTTATGTTGGAACACTGGGTACAACTCAAAATTTATCTATTAAGTACTGTGTATGTACAAGGCACTGTGCTAGATTTAGGGGATATAAAGATAAAATGAAACAGCTTCTGCCTTCTAGGAGGCTACATTCTACTGGAGGAAATTGCCTCAATAAACCAAACAAATGATTATCAACTATATACAAAAGTAATATAAGGTAATGTAATAATAATAAAAGTATATACAAGTAATTTCTTATTTGGAAAAAGAACAGTAGCAGCTCAGGGCACCAGCTTAGACATTAGACTTCAAACTAAACTTTGAAGAAAATATAGATTCTGAGAAACAAAGAAAAGAAAGGAAAATATTCTCAGTAAGGATGATAGCCACTGCAAAGGACCAGAGGTCGGAAATTGAGGGGCAATAAGAATGCCAGTTTGGCAACACTAGAATATAAGAAGAAGGGTAAGCCATAAAAGTGCTAGCAAGGTATATTGGGATGAGAGAGTAAAGACCTTTAAATGTCCAACAAAGGAGTTTGTATTTCATCATTAAGGCAATAGTGAGCCATTTGGATTTCTTGAGCTGGGGAGTAATTAGGTCAGAGGTCTGTAGTGGATTGACTTTTTTTTTTTTTTACAATTCTTAGTATGTTATTTTTCCCCATTACATGTTAAAAAATTTTTAACACTGGTTTTTAAAACTTTGGGTTTCAAATCCTCTCCTTTACTCTGTTTTCTCCTCTTCATTGAGAAGGCAAGTTATATGATATAGGTTACACATGTGTGTTCATGCAAAACATATTTCTATATTTCTCATGTTGTGAAAGAAAACATAGACCAAGAAAAAAAGCTAAAGAAAGTAAAGGAAGTATGCTTCAATCTGTATTTAGATACTATCAGTTCTTTCTCTGGGGATGGATAGCATTTTTCAACATAACTTCTTCAGAGTTGTCTTGGATCCTTGTATTGCTAAGAATAGCTAAGCCATTCACAGCCGATCATCTTACAATATTGCTGTTGCTTTGTACACAGTACATTTCGCTTTGTAATTTATTTAAGTCTTCCAGATTTTTCTGAGAGCATCCTACTCATCATTACTTATAGCACAATAGTATTCCATCATAACCATATAGCACAACTGGTTCAGTTATTTCTTAATTGATGGATTTCCAAGTACCTGCTGCCAGAAAAAGAACCAGTAAAATATTTCTGTAGATATATGTCCTTCCACCCTCTTCTAAAAATATCTTTAGGGATACACTGCTAAGGCCAAGGGTATGCACGGTTTTATAACCCTTTGAACATAGCTCCAAATTACTCTAACAAATGGTTGAATCAGTTCACAACTCCACCAACAGTGCCTTAATGTCTCATTTTTTCCCCACATTCTCTCTAACATTTAATAATTATGAGGTGGTACCTCAGAATTGTTTCAATTTGCAATCTTCCAATCAATAGTGATTCACAGCATCTTCTCATATGGATATTGATAGCTTTGTTTACTTCATCTGAAAACTGTTCATATGTTTTAATCATTTATCAATTCAGAGATGGCTCGTATCTTTACAAATTTGACTCAGTTCTCTATATATTTGAGAAATGAGGCCTTTATCAGAGAAATTAGTTTCAAAATGTTTTAACAGTTACAACTGCTAAGTGTATTTCCTTCCATTTGATTTTCCTCTCTACTATTTATTCTATACTCTCTCTTCTTTCATCCTGTCCTTCCTCAAAAGGATTTTGCTTCTGACTATTTCCTCCCCCAATAAGTCCTCCCTTTTATCACTATCACCCTCTTCCATTATCCTCTTCCCCTCCCAGTTCCCTGTTGAGTAAGAGATTTCTATACCCAATTGAGTGTGTGCTATTCCTCATTAAGTCAATTCTGATGAGAATAAGTTTCATTTACTCCCATCCTACCTCCTCACCTTCCCCTCCATTGTAAAAGCTTTGTCTTGCCTCTTTACTATGTGAAATAATTTACTTCTTTGTACCTCTCCCCTTTCCCTTTCTTCCAGTGCATTCTTCTTTCTTACCACTCAATTTTTGAGGGTGTATTGTTCCTTCATATTCAACTCACACCTGTGCCATCTGTCTGTATGTACTCCTAATTGTGCTAATAATGAGGAAGTATCTTTTGAATTACAAGTATCATCTTTCCATGTAGGAATGTAAATAATTTAGTTTTCTTAAGTCCCTTAAGATTTCCCCTTTCCATTTACCTTTTATGCTTCTCTTAAATTTAGTATTTGAAAATCATATTTTCTATTCAGCTTTCATCTTTTCATCATGAATGCTCGAAATTCATCTCTTTCATTAAATATCTATTTACCCCCAAAGATTATATTAAGTTTTTCTGGGTAGGTGATTCTTGGTTGTAATCCTAGCTCCTTTGCCCTCCAGAATATCATTCAAAGCCCTCTGATTATTTAATGTAAAAACTGCTAAATCTTGCATTGTCCTGCATGTGGCTTCACCATATTTGAATTGTTTCTTTCTGACTGTTTGCAGTATTTTCTTTTTATCTGGGAGCTCTGGAATTTGGTTATACTATTCCTGGAAGCTTTAATATTGGGATGTCCTTCAAGAAGTGATTGGTGGACTCTTTCCATTTCTATTTTACCTTCTGGTTCTGGAATATCAGGGCATTTTTTCTTGATAATTTCTTGAAAGATGATGTCTAGACTCTTTTTTATCATGGCTTTCAGGTAGTCTAAAATTTTTTAAAATTATCTCCCCGGATGTATTTTCCAGATGAGTTGCTTTTTCAGTGAGATATCTCACATTGTATTCTATTTTTTTGATCTTCTGGTTTTATTTTATTGTTTCTTCATTTCCTATAAAGTCATTATCTGCCATTTGCATAATTCTAATATTTAAGGAATTTTTTTTCTTCAATCACCTTTTGTACCTCCTTTTCCATTTGGCCAATTCTACTTTTTAAAGTGCTCTTTTCAGTGAATTTTTACATATCTTTTTCCATTGGGCTAATTCTACTTTTCAATGCTTTCTTCACATTGATTTTTTGTATTTCTTTTACCATTTTGTCTATTCTGATTATTAAGGTGTTATTTCCTTCAGTATTTTTTCTCCTTTACCAAACTGTTGACTCATTTTTTCATGATTTTCTTGTATTTCTCTTCCCAATTTTTCCTCTACTTCTCTCACTTGATTTTCAAAATAGTTTTTGAGCTCTTTCATGACCTGACACTAATTTATGTTTTTTTATTGGACTTTTGGGGTTTAGGAACTTTGATTTATCTCCTTCTAAGTGTGTGTTTTGATCTTCCTTGTCACCATAGTAACATTCTATGGTCAGATTTTTTTTCCTGTTCTTTGTTTATTTTTCCATCCTATTATTTGATTTTTAACTCTTTGTTAAAATGATACTCTGCTCAGGGTACAGGGTGCACTCTCACAAGCTCAAGGAGTTTTGTGCAGCAAAATTCTAGGGCCTTTAAGTTTTCAGTTCTTCCAAGGTGGTATGATATAAAGAGCCATGTGTTTACTACTCTTCTGGCCTGTGTTCTAATATGGAAGTGACTACAAGCACTCTTTTCTGCCCTGAAACTGTAACCATGGCCCCCTTTTACTGTAGCTGCAAGCTTTGTTGTGCTGCTGCTTCTTCTTGCCCTGGAGCTGCCACCCAGGACTGTGGCACAGATCTAAGTACTGGCAAAGCAACAGAGTCCTGCTCCCCATCCTCTCTCTTCCAGCAGAGAGGCTCCTTCAATCTCCTTCTGATCAGTTGTTCAGCTCCTTTACCATCTGTGGATTGAGAGTTCCAGAACCAGCCCCAACTGCTGCTGATTCAGTGACTCCCAAAGCCTGCTTCTTGTTTCCTGTGGCCTGGTCTGTACTGGTGCTGCCTGCAATGAACTCTGTTCCACTCTCACCCAGGTGCAATAGACCTTTCCTGTGAACCTTCTAAGTTGTCTTTCACTGGAAAATAATTTCACCCTATCCTTTTGTGGTTCTCCTGCTCCAGGAACTGTTTTATGGCATTATTTAAAGGTGTTTGGAGGGGAGAGATCAGCAAGTGTCTGTCTTTTTCTCTGTCATCTTGGCTCTTCCTCTGTGTAGGGGATTTATAGAAGAAATATTCTAAAGGAGAATTGGGAGACTGAGTTAAGAGGCAGGAGATGATCAGAGGCTGTCCATGAAATGAAGTCAAGCTGAAACACCAAAGTGACAAATTTATGAAAGAGAGAACTCATTTGTTTCGGACTTGTACTTCACCCACAGTTTCCTTTCTTTTCTCAGGTCTCAAAAGAGCAGCTTCCATGCTGAAGGAACAGTTGTTCCTTAATATAAGAATATCACTTTCTTGAATAATATTTGCAGGATGCTCATTGAAGTTTGGGGTCTTTACAGCTTTATTTATATTAATTTTAGGCTTGTTGAAGCAATATGTTTCAGATAGTTCACTGATGTTCTTAATCATATGCATTTAGCACCACAGATGACTGTTGGGAAAAAGGAAAACACTGTTCTTCTTGAATGCAAGACACGTGTTGTGCATTGATAAAATATGCTACTGTTTTTGTTTCAGAACCAAAAGAAATGTAATACAAAGGATTTCTCAGTGCCAAGACACTCTCAAGCCTTGGCCTAGGGAATTGTTTCTGTGAGCTTGCCTAAGTACTGAGTGATAGAGTTCTTTATGGAACTACTGAGCACTGTGAAATAGGAAAAGTTGGTCTCCTCCCAAGAATTGTGCAGCTTTAGCCCAGCAAACACCCACCCCTGCCAAGGAAAGAACCTAAGAGTGATGGGAATAATGGCATTTCTTGAATAATGGACTTATTATAGGATCAAAAAAGACTTAGAACTGGAAGGGATCATAGAGGTTATATGGTCCAACCTGTTAATTTTAGAGCTCAGAGAAATAAAGCGAAAGCCACAAATGTAAGAAGAAGTGATAGAGATATATTTGTATGTGCTTTAATTTTTTGGATTTCTTTTTTAAAAGAAAAATCTGGAAAAAAAAAGTTCAGTCAAACTAGTCATCATATCAACCAAGTTTGACGTTATAGACTACAACTTTGTAAAACCAGGTGAGGATGGATCTTCTTATATCTGTTCCTTGGGACCAAGCTTGCTCTATATAAAACACTCAATTTCTGTTCTTTTCATTTTGTTATTCTTCCATTTATATTACTAGAGTCATTGTCTTTATTGTTCTCCTGTTTCTCTTTTCTTCACTTAGCATCATTTCATAAATTATCTTACTATACTTCTTTGTATTCCTCATAGGGTTTCATATAACACTGTAATGTTCTCTTTTTTATGCCAAAACTTGTATGGTAATTTTACAATGTGTGGATATCGACTTTGCTTCAAGTTACTTTCTACTAAAACAAAACAAAACAAAATTACTTCTTCATTTATTTATTTATGTTTATGATAGGGGTGGGAGGAAGGATACATACCTTCTTTTTCATCATTGATCTCCTTGGGAAATATGACAAGCAGTGGTATTTCTGAATCACAGGGTAAAGACATTTTTGTAGCTTTTTTAGTATAATTACAATTTGCTTTCTGAAATAATTGAACCAATTGTTGACCCTAGTGTTAGTGCATGCACATACCTATTTTTTCACAACTCCCCCAACATGAATTCTTTTTGTCTCATGTGTAAGATGAAATTTCAGAGTTATTTTTAAATAGAAAATTTTCATGTTATTAATGTTTTAGTGGGCTATGTTTATAGATGACCATTGACCATTTCCAAATTTAGATTGCTAACATAATCTCTGTGGTGCAATGGGAAATTTGTTGCCAATGAGCTGGAGAATTTGAAGTTGAATCCTGCCTCAAAGGAAGTCTGACTGGGGGCAAAAAAGTGGTCAATACATTTGTTCTGTATTCCATCACATAGAATTCTTTCTCAAGGCAGTTTGGGTAAGTGGGAAAAGCATTAGGCTTAAAGCCAGAGGACTTTAGGCTTATATCACTAGTTTTATAACCCTAGGCATGTCATTTAACTTCTCTGGCCTCACATTCCTGACCTGTTAAATGGGGATAACAATTACTACAAACATCAACACATTTTTTTCCAGAAAAAGTCATTTTTAAGCCTTAAAGTGTTAATGCAATGTGACCACATATAATTGGTATCCTGTTGTGTCTAGGCCACCTATTTTCCTGGTTAACAAGTAGCATCTAGAAACAAGATATCCTTTTATTCTTGAGATGGGAAATAACACATTGAGGAGACCAACAGGGAAGGTGCTTGAGGGAATAGAGTATTTGTCATGAGTCATCTGTTGTGTAGCAGTAAGGGTATTGAATTTTTAGTTAGAGGAGCTTGGCTTAGTTCTCAATTCTGCTACTTAATTTCCGTTAAGACTTTGATACATCAGAATTTCTCTGAGTCTGATTCATATTGTATTAAAAATAATAATGATGGTGTTAACAGATGATTTCATCTAACTCAGAATCCAAGATACTTTGAAATCATGGCCACTAGTTAGTTGCCCCTTGTCTCAGTGGAGAAAGCTGGTTTTCTCATGGTATCATGGTTTATTGACCAAAGGAACTATAGACACTATGACTCTCAATGTAGACCACACAGGTAACATCCTTAATGAATTACGGTATTCATTTTTCCTATTTCCAGAGTTTTGCAAATTTCTATGCCCCCAAAGCAGAAGGAAATGGAATTCTGGGAAGTTTTTTCTCTGTGTTCCTCTACCTTTTTTTTTTTGTAGTGTTGGGAAATATCTACATATCTTATGGAATGCTTGGCATTTGAACATCTTTCCTAGGATGTCAT
The DNA here is from genome assembly GCA_028646575.1 of Pseudocheirus occidentalis. NCBI lineage: Eukaryota > Metazoa > Chordata > Mammalia > Diprotodontia > Pseudocheiridae > Pseudocheirus > Pseudocheirus occidentalis. The sequence goes on from CM053595.1 coordinate 159,837,823, forward strand.
AATGTAGACCCTGGGATATTCCATTGTGCAAGACTTGAGTGGTATTGCTTTGAAAGGGTTCATATGAACAGCAGGAGACTATTGAATGCCAGCTGTGCCAGGTTCTACTGTGTGAGACACCAAGGCACAGGCAGCATGATCCCTGATCTTAAGTACTTAGTTTTGTCAGGGAGACAAAATATAAACACAAAAAACAACTCTAAAGCATAGAAGCAAGAGCAACATGAGGTCAGCCGAGTGATGACTCTGCAGCAAAACTTTTCCTACCCCACTTGCTCCTCTCACCCTACCCGCAAGGAGGGATCTGCCTGTCTAATAAATGTTATTTTTCTCTTTTTTTCACAACATAGTGCTCCTTAAAAGTCACTCCATCTTTACAGTTCAGCTGGTTGACTCTGGAGGGGAGTACAACCCTGGGACCTTCTGGCCTGCCCAGACCTCCGGCCAGTGTGCCTCTTTCATCTGCCCTAAAATGAGACAATTAAATCTGAGATTTTAGAGTAAATTCCTCCCCCTCCTCTTCCTGCATATTTATGTGCCCATACATTCCTGTAGTACCGAATGTAATTTGAATAAAAAAAAACTTGTTTAAATATATAAGGGGCAATTCTTTTCTAAAGCATTTCCAGTGCAAACATCTGCTTGTTCTATCCTGGGGATTTTGTAAAAGTCAATAACATCAGAATACCAGTTTCCTGCAATGTCTACTGAAATATTTTTGTAGCCTTTTTTTTCAATGAAAATATCAGACATCGGTGACTGCTTTTATTTATTCAATATCAAGAAATCTTATAGGGAATTTTATGAGGAAAAAATAAGCAAACTCTATGAAAATTGATTGGGAAAGGTTTGTTTCACTGTTCAAGATATTTTTAGTACCTCAAAATAATCTCCTGGTTCCTAAGTCAGTAATCCCATAATTGCTAAAAGCCATTGCTCAATTGGCTTAAATTAATTTAAGAACATATGTTAGCCTGTTAAACATGAAGGTAGCTCTCAGGCTAACTTTCCAGATTAAAGGAGCTTTGAAACTTTATATCCATCAGACAATGAACTTATTACAAATTACATATCTATGTATCTTTTAAAAATACTATTGCCCACTGAACATGAATATTCGAATTTTCATGTTCATATGTTATTGTGAGGTCCCATAAATTCTTATTCCTTTAGTCATTCGACTGTCAGGGAATGTATTTTGCTTTTCTTTACATTCCTATTGCTTAGCACTTTGCCTGGCACGTAGAAGCTTCTTAATAAATGCTTATTAACTAACTGACTGACTTTCCCTTCTTGTACAGACACATCCATTATCATGCATGACAGCGAAGAAAAGATAATGGGAACTCTCATGCTGAAGGAATATATTTAAAAAAAAGTTATGTGCAGGGCAGCCATATACACACCCCAGGGCGCATATATGTGTGGGTGTATGTCTGTGTGTACACATACATATATATGTATGTATGTATGTATGTATATGTGTGTGTGTATTTATATATGTGTGTATATCTGTGTGTATACATATATACATATATATATATATATGTTTGTATGCAGACCTACTGTGCATAACAAGTCAGCTATTCATTCAATTTAACATGCTCTCCTTTGCTTGAGAGGGAGACAAAGGTACCTGAATCCTAGCTTTTGCTGTTCATTTGTCTCTCCTCTACAACCTTGTTCTGGTTCCTGGTTTTGGTCCAACTTCTTATTTATAATCGGGTTGCTACCTCTGGTAGCTTCAGATAAAAACCCATTTTTCTGATTCCTGTTCTTGATTTGTCCTCACTGTGACTGACTCCCACCTAGGCAAGGACTTCTCTGGTGGGACTGTGCTCTCCTCTGTATGTACTAGGAAGAGGATTCAGTCAGTAGACTTTGACTGGACTGATATCATATTTGGTCAGGAGCAAATTGGAAAGAATTAATATTTTATATCTTTCATAAGGAAATTCCTGATTGACATGGTCCCATCCATTTTAGCATTTAACCTCTCATTCTACTATCTGAGCTTTCAAGTTTTAGCTCTTAATATGCACTATTAATATGCTTTTGTCTATCCAGTTTGACATTTACCAATTTTATTTATCTCAAACTGTTCCTGTGTTATATCTCCTGTTTCAATGTGATCAGGAACTATGTATTTGTGACCAGGAACTATGTATTCACACAGGACAGGCAGTATATGTTGGCTCCTGCTGTCCCATGCCCTATTGTAACAACGCTATGCAATATAAGTGTTTCACAAATGGTTTGGGATGGGATTGGGGATGTGATAGACAACCAGGTAAGTGGGGATGTGATATAAAAGTCCGTCTATACTGTGCAGTTGTAGTAGAACAAATATCTTTTCTTTTCTACCAAATGACTTGATATTCGATCTTGGCACCTTTAAATAGTGTGTACAGACAAAAGGATTTGGATCTAATTCTGTCAAAAGATTCCACCCACTATTTTACATATCTAATTTGTATGCTCTCTTAACAGTAACACGTTCTTAATGAACTCACTTCTTCTGAACCAGGCATTTGATTACATTGTCTAATTTGTGGATTTTTAAAGTTATTTTGACCATGTTAGTTAGACCATGAAATGTCAATAAAGTCAATTTGTCCCTGAGGGCAGAGGCTGGGGTGAGTTCATTTAGGATTTAAAGTGGAAGCTTATAAGGTGATTTTGATATTTTTTGCTAGTTAGATTGGTAATGACATTAACCTCACTGAAGCAACGCGGATTTATACTCAGCACTTTGTACCATGAGATAGAGTCAGAGACCTTGACTACCAGGAATTTGCAATTTAAAAGTTAGAGGGGCAAAATAGGATAATGTGTATTCAACATATCTGTGCACATATTAGTATAAAATTGATAGGACTGATTTGAAAAGATGACAGAGTTAGAAACAATTGATCTAGGAAATTATGTAATCATAATTAATGAACTTATTCTAGAAAAAATTTCTGAAAGAGGAGAGAATAGGTATGCAGTTGTTATATCCTAAATAGTTGTTGATTGGATGATTGTTTGAAGGGATTTTGTTTAATGTCGTAAGGTTAAAGAGGAACTAGTAGTAGAGTTCAGTCTTACTTCTGTGACTAATGGGTAGTGACTATAGAGAAGTCACCTACTTTTCTGGACTCACTTTTTAAAATCTGTATTATAAAAATGGAGATTTTCCAGTTATTTCAGAGTTTTCCTTTCAAACTACTCCGGTTTTCTACTTTTCTCCCAGAGAAGAATTATATATCTACATTTCTATAATATACACACATATATATGAAATTGATGTAGGTGAATATATTGATATATGTGAATACACACATATACATATCTTAATGTACATTTTATTTTGTGTTTTTTCCACCAACAAGCACTTAATTTTCCTCCCTCCCATCCTCCTTTTTGAATTTTTTTTTTTTTGCTTTTTGGAGAGCAGTTGGGGTTAAGTGACTTGCCCAAGGTCACAAGCTAGTTTTTGTATTAAATGTCTGAGGCTGGATTTGAATTCAGGTCCTCCTGACTCCAGGGCTAGTGCTCTATTAACTGTGCCACCTAGCCGCCCCCATCATCCTTTTTGAGAAAACAGCAACAACAACAAAGCTTTGTTAAGAAATAGAAATGGCCAAGCAAAACAGTTTTTTGGCTTTGACTATGTGAAAAATGTGTGTCTTATTCTGCATCTTGACTTTTTTTGGGAGTATTTCCATATATATATCAGATAGTAATCAAAGAAAAGTAAGCAGAACCAAGAGAACAAAAGATACAATGAACACAATAATTTAAGTGAAAACAGAACAAATTCAATTACATATCAAAATCAATGCAGTGATAGAGTTTGATTCCATCAAGTTATTAATAATGCAAACTACCTCTCTCCCCTAGGTAAAAGGAAAGTGTGCAAAATGAGGAAAATATTGTTAGCACTTACTTAAATATACTCATTTAAATACAATAAAAATAGCTAGAATTTATATACCATTTTAAGATTTAGAGAACATGTTACAGATTGTTTCATTTTATGCTCACAACAATTCTAAGAAATAGGTAATAGTTTTATTCACATTTTACAGATGGTGAAACTGATACAGACAAGGCCGAGTGAGTTTCTCAGGGTAAAACAGCTACTAAGTGTTGGAGGCCAAATTTGAACTCAGGGCCTGACTTGAGATCCAAAGCTTTATCCAGTGGTGGGGTAGTGGGAAGTGATCTGAATTTTTTTCTCTTTATATATCAACAAAACTTTAAAAATTAAAAATAAGTCATCAGGTGCCAAGCAAATGTAATTTGTTGTAAATAGGCAATATCTGGGTTTCAAAAAGAGAGACATACAGAAAACAGAAAGAAATTTATTCAATGAATATAAGAGAGCTTAGGTGAAGTGTTAATGCTAGAAGAGGATTCTAAAATGTCAAGAAGAGGACACAGGGGAGAGGAAACCTACTAAAAACCTAGCTGAAAATACATCAGAGTTTAAATGAAGCTGGATTAAAATGACCAGCTTCAAAGGAGCTTTAGGATTGGGTTGAATTTTTACAGCTGTCAAAAAGAGTAGACAGATAAGATGAGGCCAACTGGAAGAGAGCTTTGTAGAAAACCAATCAAAGACTTCATGTTAATCACAAGCCATTTGGGAGATGCTGGATGATTGTGAGCAGCCAGAGAGTGAATTGTGTAAGAGATGTTTAAAGCCAAAGCAAATTATTATGTGGTCAGTGTGCAGAAGTGCTATTTCATGAGAAGGCTAGCAGGCTGGTATAATGAATACTAAAACCATTCCAATAACACTAGGAGTTGACTAAGACTTTGGGTTTGGCAAGGGAGGAAAAGTTATGGGGGGGGAGAAAAAAATTGTTCTTTGAACCATTCTAATCCATCCTTTACACATCTGCACAATTAATGTTACTAAAGCAGATCTGATCTCGGCATCCCTGTGCTCAGACTTATCAGTTGCTCCCTATTGCCTCTAGAATGAAATAAAAAACTCCTCAGATTAGTATTTCAAACCATTGACCATCTGGCTCCTACCTGCAATTCCAGTCATTTCATAATACTCCCCAGACATAATATATGGTCCAGGCAAACTGCCTGGTCTACTGGTGAATGAATAATGCATTATAAACTATTTATTAAGTACCTATCGTGTGCTAGGCCATGTACCAGAGATAACAAATATAAAGAAGTGAGACAATTTGTGTCCTTAAGGGGCTAACATTCTAATAGGAGCAGGTGACACCTAAAGGGAATTGGGGGTGGCAGAGGATGTTGACTTTGATAACAGCAAGGTGTTAAAAATGGTCAGGAATTCAGTGGAAGTCAATATAAGGTAGAAGGTCACAGCCCAGCATTTTAGGGCCAG
>CM053595.1:159843681-159860719 GCA_028646575.1 Pseudocheirus occidentalis
ATATATATATATGTCTATGTCTATAGCTATAGAGAAACATATCCAATGTTAATTTTAGACTTTGTAGGGGAGAGAACAAAATAAAAAAGTGCATTGCAGAAAACAGAATTTACAAGGAAGCAAAGATGTATAATTCTCAATACAACATATATTATTTATCACACAGTCTTTCTCAAAATGAAAATTTATTGTTACATATTTTGAATCTTCTCACCTTCTGCTGTGCATATGACATGCTTTTTTAAAAATTTCTTACTTTGTATTTAAGTTCCAATATTTAAGTTTATGATGTATGTGTTGTTGTTGTTTTTCCTCTCTCTAGTCTGTATTTGTGTTTTGGTGTTTAATTCTAAAATTAAAAAAAATAAAAATCATTCCATCTTGGGACTTAGCTAAGAGCTATCAGAGATAAAAGAGCTCAAAGTAAAACAACAAAAACAAACCACCTTTGACATCTTCTAATCCATATTTCTTATTTACAGTACAGGAAACAGGTACAAAAAATGAAGTAATTTTGCCTCATGCATTGGTTCTTAAACCTTTTTGTGTCATGGCCCCCTTTCTCTCAACAAAGTTTTTAAATGAATAAAAAAATACATAGGATTACAAAGGAAATAGATTATTTCAAAACAATCTTATTTTGAACCCCAAGTGAAAAACTGCTCTAGGACATAGAGGAAGTAAATAGCAAAAATTTGGATTTGAACTCAGCTCTTCTGTCTCCAGATGTAGTGGGAGTTTTTACTGTATCATTCTGCCTTTCTTCTAAAGATAAGTTATTCTATGGGTGAAAGTAGAAAAGAAACTGAAAAAGAGCAGGAACATTTTAATGTGATTTGGGATTAGTGGAAAACTAGATAGGGAAAATAACAATGTTTTTGCTTTGTGTCGGCTCTCAGCATTTAATCCTCCCAATCAATGTTGGTCTTGCTCCCACAGAAGGTGTTGCTGCTATTGCTGCTGCAGGGATGTTTTATATATGTCACACAACTGGGCTCCCTTTGCAAGGTTTATGCAGAGGCTGCAGTCTCTGACAATCCCACAGCTGAGCATGGAGAACCTGAACAGCATTCAGCAGAAATGTCTTCTGGCTAAATGCTGATACACACAAACACTAGGCTGATGTGGCATCAATATCCATCAGACAATGTTCTTCACTTCAAGTGGTAAGAGGATCAACAAGCAGAAGGTCATAGTTATAGCTGGGAACCAGTCAGAGGACAGGAAGGACACAGGTAGAAAACAGGAGGAGGGACCTTGTTGGCAAAGTTACTTTACAACTGAGGGAAGGGAAAGCTGGCCAAAGATGAAGTTACAGTCTCCAGCACCTCAGATTCCTTTCTAAAATGTTCTATAACTTGTTTCCACCCATTTCCTTCCCCCAATGTCTACAATCACCACCTCCATTTCCTCATTTCTCTCTTTAACACAGGAAGTGATGAGATGGATGCATTCCTGTCCACCTCAGCATCAAAGGATGGGATCCATAGAGAACTCAGAGGTAGAAAGGAAGCCATCAGATTTTTGTCTGATAAGTGCTCCCCTTCACAACATTTACAGCAAGAAGGCATCTAACCCCTTGATAACCTCCTGAGACAGGAAACTCACAACCGTACTGAGGCAACCCACCCAGTTTTTAGACATAAACTCTATCCCTGGTTTTAATTGCTGAGAAGTCCTTCCTTCCATTGATCCACATCTGACATATTTCCACCTGACTTTCACACCTGTGAAGAATATGTAACCATCTATATTTTGGGGAGGAAACTAATTAAGGCTGTTTTATAGAATCAGAATTTGAAAGTTGGAAGGGTCCTCAGTGGCCATGTAGTCCAACCCATACCTAAAAGCAGCCCACAACATAACATACTAGACAAGTGATCATCTTGCCTTTCTCTGAAGACATATGAGGAGGGAGAAATTACCATCTCCTGTGGAAGCCCATTCCGCCTTAGAAGGTTATTTTTTCCCCTGAAACATTTAAACATATCTGTTTGCTGTTTTCATCCATTGCTTCTGGTTCTTTCCTCTCAAGACGAAGAGCAAAAGTCAAATTCTTTCTTCATATGACAACACTTCAAATCCCCATCCCCTGCCAGTCTTTCAGCTAAATACAGCCAATTTCTTCATCCAACCCTCACATGATATGAACTCGAATTTTTTCATCATCCTGGTTGCTCTCTTAGGGACACTATAGTTTATTATGTTAACTTTTAAATTTGTGGGGCTCAGAATTATCACAATACTTTAGATGAAATCTGATGAAGATGATTTATCTCCACCCTCCATTCCTGGAAGCTTGGCCTTTCTAATCCATGTATCATAGTCACCAAAATGATCTTCCTCAGTCAAAGTATTGTTATTACATTGCTGAAAAACTTTAGTAAATACTATCGCTTACTATTGTGTACAGAACAAAATATATACTGGTTGACTAGGCACATAAGTCCTTCTACCATCTGGCTTCAATTATCCACTCCTGCTTTACTTCAAACTATCTCCTTTAGACACTTTATGTTATAGTCATTGGAGACTCCTACTTATTTCCTGAACTCTTCCTTTTTTTTCCCTCCTTCTGTATTCTCATAGTCTGTACCCCATCCCTGGAAAGCACTTAATTTTTATCTGTGTCTTTGTAAATCCTTATCCTTATTCAAAGCTCCAATCAGGTGCCATCTTCTTTATAAAGCCTTTCCTCATCGTCCCAGGTGAAAATTTTCTCTCTGTCCTCTCGTTTCTTAGAACATTTGGATTTTCCCATTGGGGTCATCCCAATCTGTCCTCTATAAGGCAGCTACGTCAGCACAGTGGATCGAATATTCCTGCCTCAGACACTTCCTAGCATACAACATTTAACCTTTCTCCAACTCAGTTTCCTCATTTGTGAAATAGAGATGGTAATAGGACCTACTTCACAGGATTATTGTGAGGATTAAGTAAGGTTACAAAAGTATAATGTTTTGTAAACTTTAATGTGCAATATAAATGCAACCTATTATTTTAGTCACAATTATTCTATTATACTTATTGATATGCATGATATATTCCCCACCATTTGGTAGAATATAAGTTTCTAGAGGGCAGGAGAGTTATTTTTTAAGTATACTAAATGTAATGGTAATATTTAATAAATATTTGTTGAGCAGAACTGAATTTACACAATGGTCTTCATTATGTACTTGTCTTATATCTTTCTTTCTTCCTGATTTCTTAAGGTAAGATTGGTAGTAGTAGTTTGGTTGATTGAACTCATAGCAGGAAACAAAAGAGAAAAGAGACATTTGCTATTATCACTATATAGGAAACTGAGTTTTAGTTAAGACAATGCTTAAGGAAATTAAATCAGATTTTATGGCATCTTTAATTGAGCAGCACAGGACCAATAAAACTTATCCTATATCACTGCTTTATTGTACTGTTAAGATCAATGAATTATTAATTGTATACCCTTTTGAGCACAAAGAAGTCCCCCTGTGTATTCCTGGGAACTTTGTAAAAAGGTTTGTGATATGTTTTGACAAAGGGCTGCCCTAAGGTTCATCCAGGGTCCCAAGTATCAACAATATTCTTTGCCGAATATGTGATCTCATTTACATAGACTCTTCCTCTAATGATAAAGATCAAACTCTAGCCCCACCTGCTCATCTTAGGAGACTCTTCCCATGTCCTCTAATCAGTCTGCCACAGGGAGCCCACTCAATCTTCAGAACTAGGATTAGGGTTAGAGAAGGGGGTGGTGGGGTAAAATGATTATATTGGCTTTATGGTCAGAAGGAAACAAGTGGTCTACAGCTTAGTTCTAGCTATGTGTACTAGTAGGAATGAGGATACTTGGTCTCCAGTTGCTCAAAGTCATCAGGATATCCTAAAGCAGCTGTATGACCCTGAGTGACAGATGACTCCAGTGTCTGGTTCTATTGTTTCTGGGCAGGATGAGAACATAAATCCCCCAAAGACCGAATATGGCAATTATGTACTATTTCCATAATGTCCAAATAGTTGCTGAGAAGGCAACTTAGTGAAGAGAAAACACAAATGTGCCCAGGGTCTTCAAGCTTCGGGTCTGGCATCTATTTGCTATATGATCCTGGACAAGTCACTTAACCTCAATGCTGTAGGCTTATTCTAAGTTATAGAGCTGATGTCCAATTTATATTAGAATTGGAAGTTTCCTTAGTAAGAAGTCAGGTCATATTAGCTGTTTCCCTGTTCAAAAGGCATCTTGGTGGAGTGATATTGGAGTCAGGAAGAACTGAGTTCAAGTCCTGCCTTTGATATTCATTAAAGCTCCTTGACTCTCAGGCAAGTCAATTAATCCCTCAGCAAGCAAAACAATTCTCTACTAAGTTGCCAAGGACTGATTTGCATTTGTAGAGGGAGTTGCCATGCCAGAAGTGCCCTGTATCAAAGAATTCACAAGTCTCTTCAGGCTACTTCCACTCCCCAAATCAAGTCATACTGAACTAAAAATGCATTAAAATCCTTAGTTTTTTTTTCACATAAAATGTTATCTAATCAGACAATCCTCATACTGCATGCATGAAAAACTCCTATTACTTTGGGTCATACAACAGCAAATAATACCCATAATGTAAGAATTATGTTTATGGATGTCATTTTCTTTAAAAAGAGAGAGAGTATAAGGTATAGTTCTAAAAGTATCTTTTAGGTTATTGAATCTAGCAAACTCATTTTCCCAGAGAATATTTAGGAGACTGCTTATAGCATGGCAAACTTACTAGAACAGTTACAAACACCTATTTCTGCATTTTCTCTTATTTCCAGGGAGACCTGCCAATGGAAGATATGCCAAGAAATATGTGTTTGTGTGGGTTTCCTTACATTTTAGAACACAAGCCTCCTCCCCCAGAACAGTTCATTAGCCATAGTCCCTGAAGCTTAGTTTCTAGCTGAGATAGCTCTATTCACTTTTCCTGAACCCCAGGGACCCCAGATGATCTGGCCACTCGTCCAGCTCAGAATCCTAATGTAGCAACCTTTAACTTCTTTTTACCTGTTGATAACACATTATACTTACCTACTGAGTTAAAGCTCATATTTGAATTGTCAAATTTTAGAGCCTTCTGTTTTAGAAAAACCCAATATAGAAGCATGTTTAGCAGTCATTATGTTAAGTATAATAGGGTCCATGCAAAACAGCAATTGAATTGACATAATGTGTATGGTACCAAACTTTAAATAAAAAGCTGAGGTTTCCAGAACTAAATTAACAATATTGGCTCAGTACTTTTAATGATATGGAAAACCTAGTAAATGTATCATTGCATGGGGGGAAAAAAATCTCACAAAGTATTTTTTTGACTAGCTTTGATTTTGCTATTATACTATATGCCATGTTAAATGGCATTCTCCAACGTTGGTGATGATATTATATATCATTGTCCCCGGGGGGGGGTCCTCCCCTCTGGTAGATGAGGTGTGACAATAAAATAAGGAAACCATTTTTGGTTTAAACAGACAGACCAGAACTTATGCATCTAAATGAGATGTTTTTCTTCCATGCTGAGTTAAGCTTTTCCTTCTCAATGGGATTTCTCCCTAGTTGTTACTCTTTTGCTTGGAACTAGGCCCAGCCCTGGGCTCCTAGTGTCCCACAAAATCAAAGAATCATAGGTAGTCCAGCATTTACAAGTAGGCCTCGTGTGTGTGTGTGTGTGTGTGTGTGTGTGTGTGTGTGTGTGTGTGTGTGTGTGTAAGAGGGAGAGAAAGAGGGAGACAGAGACATAAAGACAAAGAGAGAGAGAGTACTATCTGTGCTGAGGCAGGCTATTGCATTTTGGGGCACATTCTATGGTTAAGTTTATTTTATTCTCTTACTTCCCAGTTTCTACACCTCACTCCTAGTTCTGTCCTCTGAGACTATTCCAAACAAGTCTAGTATCTCTTTCCTGTGACAACCCTTCAAATGCTTGAAGGCAGATAGCATGTCTCCCAAGTCCTTTCTTCTTCAGGCTAAATATCCCTATGATTCTTATAGAAAAGAATCTTCAGTCTCCTGAGCTGATAGTTGCCTTTTCCCCATAGCTCATTAAGGGTTTTTCACCTATTTCTGGCTCTTGCTAGTTTTTAGCTTGCAGCAATGACCTCTGTGACCCCTCTCCAGAAACATAGGATATAACCCTTGAGTGCTGGGACCAGTAGTCCAGGACTCAAGTATTTTTGTTTTGTTTTGTTTTCCCATTAACCACTTAAAGAGACAAAATATGAGGGGCAGCTAGGTGGTGCAGTTAATAGAGCACTGGCCCTGGAGTCAGGAGGACCTGAGTCCAAATCTGGCCTCAGACACTTGATATACGTACTAGCCATGTGATCTTGGGCAAGTCACTTAACCCCAATTGGCCTCCAAAAAAAAAAGCAAAAAAAAAAAAAAGAGACAAAACATGCAGCCTTTTTTTTCTTTTCCTTTTTTACCTTTCTCTCTCTCTCTCTCTCTCTCTCTCTCTCTCTCTCTCTCTCTTTCTCTCTCTCTCTTTTTTTGAGGCCATCAGGGTTAAGTGACTTGCTCAGTGGTCTAATAGCTAGTAAGTATCTGAGGCCACATTTGAACTAGATCCTCCTGACTTCAGGATCAGCACTTTATCCACTCTGCCACCTTCCTGCTTCAAGACACGACTTCTAAAGAGGATTTCATTTTTCATAACATGTCTAGGAACTCTAAGGTTCATAGATCTGGAGCTGAAGGAGACTCCAAAGGTCATCTAGTCCAGTCCCCTCAATTTTTACAGATGAAGAAACTGAGGCCTGAAGAAGTTGTGTGGCCTGCTTAAGACTATCTTGGTAGTAAGTGGCAGAGAAAGGCTTTGACTGACTCCAAAGTCATCACTCCTTCCACTGCATCCTGCTGCTTCTTTTGGGATTGGCCTTCAGAATCTACCACCTTCTTTTTCACATCCTTAATGGTGGCAAAAACTTCATCATTTGAAGGTGGATTTGATATTTGAAAGAGACATCCAATTCTATCACTATGGAATAAGGAAGGCAAGGACTCTAAATCTATGTCACAATTTTTTTCTTTGAGACAATATAGTCTGATTAAATGGGAATGACCATCAAACAGAATGGGAATGAAGCTTGAAGATCATCAAGCTGAGCTGAATCTCATTTTAATCAGGAGATTGATTGATTGAGACATTAAGCAATCTGAACAAGGTCACATACCTATAGTGATAAAACTAGGACCAGAACTCAGATCTCCTGATTCTCAGTCCAATGTTCTTCCCATTGGGCCATGCTGCCATTTGGGAATCATTGATTGAATCAACTCAGAAAAGGAATTCCTAGAAATGTTTTGAGCATTGGCATTGCCCCACCGAAGAACACTTCCAACCTTCTGGGTTTGTAGCCACTGTATTTTCATCAGCAGAATTGTGAGAACGAACCAAGAGGCTTCTTTGATACTAGGCATTCTCCTTTAATAACGAGTCCCTTTGTTCTCAAGCGTCTGAATTGCCCTCCAACGGGTATGACTGACCAACATCAGACATACTAGCGTGCTTCAGAATAACCCACCACCTTTTGGGTAAAATTCAATTCAACAATCATTTGCTAAGGACTATGTTCCAGGAAATATGCTGGGAATACAAAGACAAAAAAGAAACAATACTTGTCCTTAGAGCTGAGGACATCAATAGCAGGGTTCTACCAAGGATGGTTTTCCTAGGCCAGTCCACAGAGAGTTCATCTTCTGTCCATTGAGGATTCTGTAAGCTGTTCAATACCCTGAGGAAAGACTGCTTTCCTCTGCTAATTTGTAATAGTAAAATAGATAGTGAATGTTTCAGACAGCTTCAACTCAAGGTCCCCTGGGGCTGGGCATTTATTTTCAATTATTGTTGCCTGCCACTAATTGGCAGTATCCATAATGTACCAGTCATATGCCATCAAGATGCTGGGAAATGATCCTGGTTCAGAAAAAACTGCAATCATCAACCAGTGTTTCTAGAAGCATTACAATGGGTAGATTTATTGGAAAAGTATTAACATTCTCACATCTTCAATTTCTGTGCCAGTTTTATTAGAGAAGTCATTAAAGCCCTAGTATCTTAAAGATATAAAAGTAAAATTCCAGGAAGTTGTAATCCCACATCTGCCTCACTGTTATCCTACCAGCATCTACTAAAGAGCAATGTACTCATTGATATTGATTACCAACACCTGGAGTGCAAGGACCACTGTTTCTAACACCTCCTCCTACCTCTAAGGTCTTATATTTGACATACAACTATCATAAATATTGGACAGCATGGACAAGTTCCATTACTTGTATCTGTCAGTGTCAGAGTCCTGAAGATTTCAATAGAATATAAACTCCTTGAAAGCAGGGAGAGATTGAATTTTGTCTTTATAACCCTAGAAACTGGCATAGTTGCTAGTACATAATAGGTATTTTATAAATGCTTGTTGGTTGGTTGATTGATTTTGGTTTCTTAAGTACCTCAACTACACAATAGGCTCTCTTATCCACTTGACCAATGACATGACTTAGAGTTAAATTCAGTTTTCAGCATTTAGAATAGTGGATGGTTCACAATAAGTGCTTAATAAATGTTTATTGACTGACTGACTTGGATGATAGTATGGCATTAGGCTCATTGACTAATCTACTAAACCAGATGCTGCCACATTTCTATGTATAGATGTAACAGGCTTTAGTGTAAATGGGGTTTTGCAATCTCAGACTCCCTTTATTGTCAGCTTACTACTATCCCTTATCCTATTTGCTAATACTCTTTTTTATCTCATTTTTTCTGTTTTCTTCCAAGTACAAACAATATATTCTCAAGATAATCTCAAATCCCCCAAACAAGAGAAAATTAAGTTCATTCCAGCCTTTTTTTTGAGGGGGGGGGGGAATTTCTATACTGCCACATCTCTAATAGCCATAAGAAACTGGAAAATGTGGCCAGTGATGCTATGTTAGAAAATCCATCACAACATGAAGCAAAAATAACACAAAATTTTACTGGTTGTATTACTTCTTATTGAAAATAGATAATAGGGGCAGAGCCAAGATGGTGGAGTAAAAGCAAGAACTTGTCTGAGCTCCCTCCCCAAACACCTCCAATACCTGTAAAATATGACTCTAAACAAACTTTAGAGCTACAGAAACCACAAAGTGACAGAGAAAAATAAATCTCCCGCTGAAAACAGCCTGGAAGGATGACAGGAAGGGTCTAATGCACCAGGTTGGGAGCCAAACAGTCCCAAACCCAAGGTGTACCCCCATACCCCAACCAGCAGCACACCACCTGGAGCCAACTTCAGGAGAGTGAACCACCAGCAGCTGTGGTGGTTTCCAGAGTTCTCAATCAATAAATGCCAAAGAGAAAGTAAAAGTCAGTGGGGAACTCTGTTGGAACTGGATGACAGAAGACCATGGTCTGGGCCCTGCCCCCAGTGTGAAAGAAAGTGCAGCAGCTTCAATTGCTGCCCCATGGCTGCCTCCAGAGTTCCTGGCCTACAGATTGTAGGGGGACAAAGCAAAAATTCAGAGGATAATCACTCTAGCTTTGACTTGCTTGGATCTGGATCTTGGTCTTGGGTGGTAGTCCTAAGGTGAGAAATGCCAGTGTGCCAGAGCTTGTGGTGGCTGTAGAGAAGGTGCCCTCCTCAGACCTCTGACAACATTTGTGGAAAACCCCAGCAATTTGGGACACAGCTCTCTCCACTCTGGAAGCAGAATTCTACCCTGACAAAGAGCTCAAAAGACAAATAATTGGCTGGCAAGATGAGGAAGTAGAAGAAGATAAATCAGACCATAGAATGTTTTGGGGGGACAAAAAGGATCAAAACATGGAACCAGAAGAAGCCAACAAAGTCAAAACTCCTGCATCAAAAGCTTGCAAGAAAAATATGAATTGGTCAGAGGCCATGGAGGAGGTCAGGAAGGATTTTGAAAATCAAGGAAGAGAAGTAGAGGAAAAATTGGGAAGAAAAATGAGAATGATGCAAGAAAATCATGGAAAGCAAGTCAACAGCCTGCTAAGGGAGACCCAAAAGTACTGAAGAAGATAAAACCTTAAAAAATGGACTAACTCAAATGGCAAAAGAGGCCCAAAAAGCCAACAGAGAGAAGAATGCCTTAAAAAGCAAAATTGCCCAGATGGAAAAGTCACTGAAGAGAATAATTACTTGAAAATTAGATTAGAGCAAATGGAAGCTAAAGACTTTATGAGGAATGAAGATACTATAAAATAGATCCAAATAAATGAAAAAAATAGAAGGTAATGTGAAATATCTCATTGAAAAAACCACTCACCTGGAAAATAGATCCAGGAGAGATAACTTAAAAACTATTGGACTACCTAAAAGCCACAATCAAAAAAAAGAGCCTGGATATGACCTTTCAAGAAATTGTCAAGGAAAATTGCCATGATATTCTAGAACCACAGGCCAAAATAGAAATGGAAAAAATTCACCGATCACTTCCTGAAAAAGATCCCAAAAAGAAAAATCCTAGGAATATCATAGCTAAATTCCAGAGTTCCCAGATCAACAAGAAAATATTGCAATGTGTTAGAAAAAAAACAATTTGAGTATTGTGTAAACATAATCAAGATAACACAAGATCTAGTAGCTTCTACACTAAGGCATCAAACGGCTTGGATATGATATTCTAGAGGTCAAAGGAGCTAAGATTAAAACCAAGAATCACCAGCCCAGAAAAACTGAGTATAATGTTTTTGGGGAAAATACAGTCATTCAATTACATAGAGGACTTTTGATTATTCTTGATGAAAAAACCAGAGCTAAATAGAAAATTTGACTTTCAGATACAAGAAGCAAGAGAAGCATGAGAAGGTAAGCAGGAAAAAGAAATCATGAGGAACTTATTAAAGTTGAACTATTTACATTCCTACATGGAAAAATGATAATTGCAACTCATGAAACTTTTCTCAGTATGAGGATATGTTGAAGGGAATATGTTTGTGTGTATGTGTGTGTGTATATACACATACATACATATATACATATCTATAATAGGATGGTGCATGCGTGTATAAATACATATGTGAGTGTATATGTGTGTACATGTATACATAGACAGAAGGCACAGGATCAGTTGAATAAGAAGGAATGAAATCTAAAAAAATGAAATTAATAGGTGAGAGAGGAATATAATTGGAGAAAGAGAAAGGGAGAGAGAGAATAGGGTAAATTATTTCATATAAAAGAGGCAAGAGAAAACTGTTACAATGGAGTGGAAGAGCAGGAAGGCAAAAGGGAATGCATCAGCCTTACTCTCATTGAATTTGGCTTAGGGAGGGAATGACATATATTCTGAATTGGTGTCATGTCCTACAGGAAAGTAGAGGGGAAGGGGATAGATAAGAGGAGAGATGATAGAAGGGAGGGGAGATTGGGGGAGAGGGTAATTAGAAGCATATTCATTGGAAAAGGGACAGGGTCAAAGTAGAAAATAGAATAAGTGAGAGGCAAGATAAGATGGAGGGAAATATAGTTACTCTTTCACAATATAACTACTATGGAAACATCTCGCATAACTACACATGTGCAACCTATATTGAATTGCTTATCTTCCCCGTAGTGGAGGGGTGGGGGGTGAGGAAGGAAGAAGGGAAAGAATCTGGAAATCATAGTTTTAAAAACAAATGTTAAAAAATGTTTTCTTCATGCAACTGGGAAATAAGATATATAGGCACTGAGTTACAGAAAACCATCTTGCCCTACTAGAAAGTTGGGGGGGAGGAGAAGGGAGAGGATATTAAAGAGATCAGATAGGGGGAAGGGGTACTCAGTAGGCTAACTATCTTGGGGTCGGGGTAGGGGAAAGACAGAGAGAAAATTTATAACTCAAAATCTTGTGGAAATGAATGTTGAAAACAAAAAATAAATTTAAAAAATAGAAAATAGATTATAAGCTGTGGGTTTGCAGTGATGAACTAAAAAAAAGTCAGTCAAACATTTAAGTACCCATTATGTGCCAGGCACTGGGAATATAAAGAAGTTGAAATAGTCCCTCCCTCAAGAAGCATAGAGGCTAGACAGGGAGACAAGATGAAAAGTGTATGTATGTATATAACATATGTCACACATTTAATATATAATAAGTATATGGGCATTTGTAGTGTGTATATGTGTTTATATCTACATATATACATGTATATATTATATACACATATGCACATATTTCATGTAATAGATTTGAGAAGTAGAGTGTTATAATCAATAGAGAGTTAGTCTCAAGCCAATAAAAGCTGAGTTCCAGTCCCATCTTGAATACATACTGGATATGGCATCCTGGGGACATCATTTAACCTCACAGTGTTCTGGGAACTCTCTAAGACTACATGTTGCAAAGAAAGTGCTTAGCTGAACTGGTACAGTTTACTTAATCAAGAGTTCCATATATTAATGACTTTATAGGTTCAATCGAAACAGAGAGAAGGTGATTTGGGGACACTGGCAATTTAGTTGTGGGTAGCAGAGATTAGGAAAGGCCTAAAGTAGATTCTAATACTGAAATTGGACTTCAAAGAAAACTTATGGGTTATAAGAGATAGAGATTAGGAAAAGAATATATTTACTGTACTACTCTCCATGATACTAAATACTGCTATTCAAAGATCTTTTCTAACTTCTTTAGTTGTCACCTTCTTCATCTATAAAATGAGAGGGTTGGACAAGATGGCCTCTGAGACCCCTCCTATGCCTTAGATCTATGATTCTAGGATGCCAAATTTAACATACAGTCCTTGGAGAATTTAAGCTACCTTAATTTTACCCAAGACATCACATCAGTCATTAGTTTTGAAAGAAAAAAGTACTTTTTCCTCAAAGAGATAGTTTCAGGCTTATGCTATTTGTTGTTGTTCAGTTGTTTTTCAGTCATATCTGATTCTTTGTGACCCCATTTGAGGTTTTCTTGGCGAAGATACTAGAGTTTCCTTCTCCAGTTCATTTTACAGAAAAGGAAAATGAGGCAGAGAGAAGTGACTTGCCCAGGGTCACACAGTTCATAAGAGTCTGAGGCCAGATTTGAACCCAGGAAGATGTTTTCCCGACTTCAGGCTCAGCACCTTCTCCACTGCTCTACCTAGCTACTATATGCTTGACTAGAAAACAGGCGTTCGATGGAACATTTATTTTTTTCCCAGTTTTGGACTTTATTATGTGACTGGGAAGGTGGGATATAAAATTGTCTGCTGGTCAAAGTTTTCAAAGACCTTGAGTCCAAAAGTTGGACAGGGCTTGCAGGCTAAGAAAACAATATGCCCTAGTCTGTGTTGACTGTGAAAGCCATTTAAGGATGTGTTGATTCAATTTCAATTTTATAACAGATGAATTGGAGCCTTTGGAGAGCTTAAATTTAACACATTATTCTCAGTGATGACATTTCTGAACAAATGTTCTATTAGTGTTAACTTTAGGTGAGTCAAACACTGACAAAATGGAACGTGGGGAAAATAGACTCACTGGGGCTTCTATCGCTTCCTCCTCCATCCCTCTGTTGGCCTTTGAACGTTTAATGTGCCTCCTAGGGCTTGGAAATTACAGTCACCAGGTTGCTGCTATTAACTCAATATCCGGCTTTGTCTGGTAGATCAGACAACCACAGGAGGCTCACTTTGTCGAAACTCACTGCCCTTGTATTATATCTCCCCATTCTTCTAGCTAGAGAAACCAGAATTTCTAATCTCCAACCATCTTTCTTAACTCCTTGAATCTCCAATTCTTTCCAGATGACCTTTCCTGGCTATCAAACCAGCTGCCAATCCAGAAGGTCCTTTCTGTAGGTGGGTAGAATTAATTCTTAATGTAGATTTCTTCAAAAATTGCTTGTAACTAGACTATTTCTATCCAGTCCCTCCCCCCTTACAGAAAGATGATTTCCATTTTGTCTAGTAGGATATCTCACCGAAGACATGATTGTCATCCAATTCCATTCTATTGGTATTTGGGTCAACTAAATTTTACACTAAAAGAACTTTTTTCATATAATGTTACAAATCACAGTGTTTCTTGTGGGGTATAGTAATAGATCCAGGGCTGGAAGAGTTCCCCTAGACTATCTACAGTAGTCTAGTTCAGTCATTTAATAGATGAGGAAACTGGCATTTGGGGAGATTAAGCAATTTAGGGTCACAAAGGTAGTAAGAGACAAGATCTAAATACATTTCTACTTTCTCCTGTGTAATGTTTCCCACCTCAACACATCACAGAATATACCCATGACCACACTGTAAAATTTCACTATCATACCCTCACATTACATTCACAGTCTAAATACTAATCTGCAGAACCATAGTAACAAGGCCAAAACACCCTTAAATACCCTAAATCGTTAACTACTGCAAATACTTTCTTTGTCCGTAGTTCTGAGTCTTTTCTTATTTTGAATAAAATTATATAGCTATGATTCTTAGAAGCTTATAATTGAAAGTGCCGTTCCTCACTCAGAGAAATGAAAATGAATCAATATTGCTTGCTAGGATATATACATACATACATTTATGCATTATTTATGTGACCAAGACTTTTATCTCCTTATTTGGTATCTGTCTATTTTATGCTTATTCCCTGCCCTTATCCTATAAAACTTGAGTTAATATTTCACATGTAGAAGCCCAAAGGGTATAAGTTGGGGATGGGTTAGGGTGGTGTGGCACAATCACTTCTATGAGATCTTTGATTCCTTCCTCAAGACTAATCCAAGTCTATTCTCCTTGCATTTGGTAGGTTATTAAAATAGTTTGGGTACTTGTTTAAAAAAAGAGATGGGTCAATTATTAGAACAAATTAGGTAGACAATATAGAGAAGAAAACACATCTAGTAGTTAGATACACCCAAAAGACTCATGATTGAACCAGATGACTGGCTCTTGTAAGTCTAGTAAGCCTTAATTGTTTCTTGTCTCTTTTTCACTTCTAAAATCAGTTGAGGTATCTCCCTCTGCCTAATAGTCATACGAGAGATAAAGAGCCTGTCTGGATCCATATAGTACCTGGCATCATAGATAACATCATATATGTGCCCCCTTTGAACTAATCTTAAATAAATCAAGAAACACTCCACTTTCATATTATCATTGCCCTAAACCAATTCCTGTACTCAAAGATCTCCAAGTACAGATGTGGGAAGAAGGAGATAAAGAGCTTTTTCTATACCAGTAACAATCCAGAGAGGAGGAAGCATCTCTAACACATGTCAGATGGGACTTTCATACATGAACAGGGAAATCTGAGAAGTCATCTTTGAAGTTACCACAAAGCTGTAATGTGGAGAATGTTCTTAACTATCACTTCAACCTTAACACAGATTTTGAGACCTTCAGTATCCCACACTCATCTGCAGCTGGCTATAAATATTTTAATGAATCTTTGAATGTGCAAGTCTTGTGCATAGAATGCCTTTTTCCTTCCCTATTTAGTTCAGATTTCTCTCATTTAGAGAGGCATTTACCTCCAAAGATTTAGAACAAGTGGACAAAGCTGATGAAGTGCCTTCCTACTTTTTAAAAAACTCCTTTACTCAAGGAGTCCTTATTCTAATTTCTGCAGTGAATGACTGACCCTAATTTACCTTTTGAAGGTCTCTCTCTTCATAGAACTGGAGTCTGTGAGAAGTGGCATGTAACTCTTTACCTCTGAATAGGAGTGTACTGGACTTCTGGGGGCAGAGCAAAGATGACTGCGTAGAAGCAGCAAGGTCCCGCAGCTCCCACACAGCCACCCTACACACCCATAAAATATGACTCTGGACAAGTTCTAGAGCTCTAAAACTCACAAAAATACAGAAAACACATCTCTTCCTGAAGGCAGGTCAGCAGCAGGGGATCATCATGGCAGGACGCAAGTGGAGGCCAGCCCAACCTGAAACCAAGACCGCAGCCAGGCCCAGGGTGGTAGGAAGGAGCCCAGCCAAGCTGAGCTGCAGCCAGTCTACAAGAGAGAAGATCTACAGCCTCCAGCAACTCCACATCTAGCAAGGCATGAAAAATAGGGATTGGAGAAAGGCAGCTTGGCAGGAGGGGATCATTGCACAGGCCTGCAGGTCGGGAGCCCAGACCAACGCAGCCTGAAACCACACGTGGCCAGGCTCTAGGGTGGCCGGGAGGAGCTGAGCCTCCCAAGCTGCAGCGTGAGTCTAATTCAGAGAAGATCTACTACACCTGGAGGCATCTTCATATCTACTAAGCTAGGACTGGAGGTCAGTGAAAGTGAGTGAATTTTCAAGCTGAATTTGGGGAAGGAGAAGCAGTTTGGCCAGCCTGCCCCCAGGCTGGGAGGCAGTGGAGAAAGGGCACAATCTGCTGTGGCCAGTAGCTGCCCCCGTTGGGCTGCTTCAGAGCCCTTGGCCTGTGGATTCTGTGGGGGGGGGGGCTGGGTCGATTGATAGGGACTGGGTGCTCTTGCATTGAGTGGCTTGGATCCAGATCGTGGTCTTGGGTGGTGGTCCTGGGGAGCGCTTTCAGCAAGCCAAAGCTGGGGCGGGCCTGAAACAACCCCTAATAGCTCTGGAAGCTGGGAAAACCCCAGCAATTTGGAACAGAGGTTTCCCCCCTGTAAGCAGAGTTTCACAAAGCTAAAAAAAAAAACAACCAATTTATTGACTGACCTACATGAGGAAAAGGAAGCAAAACAAGAACAGCAATAAAACTCTAGAATCCTTTTTGTGGATAAAAAAGATCAAAGCATGGAATGGGAAGAAGACAACACAGTCAGAACTCCCACAATAAATGCTTCCAATACACTTGAAGAATGCCTAGAAGCTATAGATAATCTGAAAAAGGACTTTGAAAAACAAATAAGAGAAGTGGAGGAAAAATTGGGAAGAGAAATGAGAATGATGCAAGAAAATCATGAAAAAGAGTCAACAACCTGACTGAAGAAAACAGCACTTTAAAAAATAGATTAACTCAAATGGCAAAAGAGGCCCAGAAAGCCAATGAGGAGAAGAATGCCTTAAAAAGTCGAATTTGCCAGATGGAAAAAGAATCTCAAAAGCATTCTGAAGAGAATAATTCCTTCACAATTAGAGTGGAGCAAGTGGAAG
>CM053595.1:159861219-159888046 GCA_028646575.1 Pseudocheirus occidentalis
GTTTACATCATTCATTTCCTCAAGATTTTGAGTTACAAATTTTCTCCCTGTCTTTCCCCTACCCACCATCCCAAACAGTGATTCCACTGTAAAGCCCCTCCCCCAATATCCTCTCTCCTGTGTGGGTCTCCCTACCCCAGTGCCTGTATATCTTAATTCCCCGTTGCTTGTAGTTAATAATAATAATTATATATATATTTAACATTTGATTGTAGAACTTTAAATTCTAGATTCTTTTGGTTCCTCCCTCATCACCCACCCTCACTGGAAGGACAAGCAATTCAATACAGGCTGTACATGTGTAATTATGTAGAACATCTCTACAGTGGACATATTGTGAGAGACTGATTATATGTTCCTCCTTCCTGTCCGCTCCCCTCCCTTGTTCTATTCTTTACCCTCTCCCTGTCCCTTTACAGAAATGTGTACTTCCAGCACCTCTCTCCCTGACGCTTCCCTCCCCTCCCCTCCATCATTCTACCTCTCATCCCCATCCCCCCTACTCTCCTGTGTGGCAAGATACCCAGTTTAGAGTTTATGTCATTCCCTCCCTAAGCCAAATTCAATGAGAGTAAAGTTGACCCTTTCTGTTTTGCCTTCCTCTTCTTCCCCTCCATTGTGACAGTTATCCCCTGCCTCTTCTATATGAGATGATTAACCCTATTCTGTCTCTCCCTGTCTCCTTTCATTCTAATCCTCTCCAACCTCAGAATTTCACTTTTTAAAGTATCATCCCTTCCTGTTCAAATGATCCTGTGCCCTCTATTAACTCATGTACCAAAATACTCAGATATGTATTCATATGCATATATACTCTCCTATATAGACATATGTGTAGGTGTATACACACACATACATATATATATACATATATATATTTGTATTCACTTCCCCTATCCTCACACTGAGAAAAGTTTCATAAGTTACTATTATCGTTTTTTTCTATATTGGCATGTAAATAGTTCAACTTTGATAAGTTCCTTATGATTTTTTCCCATGTTTACCTTCTAATGCTTCTTGTGTTTGGATGTCAAATTTTCTGTTCAGTTCTGGTTTTTTCAGCAAGAATGCTTTGAAAGTCCTCCACCTCCCTGAATGACCATATTTTCCCCTGGAAGATTATACTCAGTTTTGCTGGGTAGGTGATTCTTGGTTTTAATTCTAGCTCCCTTGATCCCCAGAATATCATATTCTGGGTCCTTTAATCCCTCAATGTAGAAGCTGCCAGATCCTGTGTTATGCTAATTGTGCTTCCACAGTATTCAAATTGCTTCCTCTTGGCAGCCTGTAATATTTTCTCCTTGATCTAGGGACTCCGGAACCTGGCTATAACATTTCTAGGAGTTTTCTTTTGGGAATCTTTTTCAAGAGGTGATCGGTGAATTCTTTCAAGTTCTGTTTTGCCCTCTGGTTCTAAAATATTGGGGCAATTTTCCTTGAGAATTTCTTGAATGATGATTTCTTAATTCTTTTTCTGATCATGGCTTTTAGTAGTCCAATAATTTTCAAATTGTCTCTCCTGGATCTATTTTCCAGGTCAGTGGTTTTTTCAAGGAGATATTTTACATTGCCTTCTATTTTTTCATTTGTTTGGATCTGTTTAATAGTATCTTGGTTTCTCATAAAGTCATTTGCTTCCACTTTCTCCACTCTATTTGTGAAGGAATTATTCTCTTCAGAATGCTTTTGAGATTGTTTTTCCATCTGGAAAATTCAACTTTTTAAGGCATTTTTATCCTCATTGGCTTTTTGAGCCTCTTTTGCCATTTGAGTTAACCTGTTTTTTAAGGTGTTTTTTTCCTTCAGTCAGGTTGTTGACTCTCTTTGCATGATTTTCTTGCATTATTCTCATTTCTCTTCCCAATTTTTCCTCCACTTCTCTTATTTGGTTTTCAAAGTCCTTTGTAAGCTGATCTATGGATTGTAGGCAATCTTCATGTTTCTTGGAAGCATTTGGTGTGGGAGTTCTGACTGTGTTGTCTTCCTCCCATTCCATGCTTTGATCCTTTTTGTGCCCAAAAAAGGACTCTAGAGATAGGTTACTGTTCTTACTTTGCTTATTTTTCCTGCTCATGTTGGCCAGTCAATTAGTTGCTTGATTTTTTAGCTCTGTGGAACTCTCCTTCCAGGGGGGAAAGCTCTGTCCCAAATTGCTGTTGTTTTCACAGCTGCTGGGGATATTTGGAGGCTGCTGCAGGCCCCACTAGCTTTGGCTCACTGAAAACATACCCCAGCATCACTACCCAAGACCACGCATGATATGGATCCAGGCCATTCAACACAAGAATACTTGGCCTCTGAACAATTGATTGGCCTCCCTGTAGTCTGCAGGCCGGGAGCTCTAAAGCAACTGGGTAGAGGTGGCTGCTGCTTCTCCCACTTCTGCCGCTTCCTTGCCCTGGGGGCAGTTGGGCCAGACTGCTTTTCTTCCCCAAATTTAGCTGAATTCCACTGACCTTTCACTTAGTCCTTATTTCTCCTGGCTTGATAAATCTGAAAACTGCACAGCTGCCGCTGATCCACTCTTCTGAAGACTCCAGCTGTGGCTCTTCCTGACTACCCTGGGGCCAGGCCATGGTTTCAGGGTGGGCTGATTTTGATGAGCCCTTTGTGCAGAGCTGCCTTCAGAGAGACGTGTTTTCTGTATTTTTGTGAGTTTTGGAGCCCTAAAATTGTTTAGAGTCATATTTTATAGATATTTGAGGTGGCTGTGTGGGAGCTGTGAAACCTTGCTGCTTCTATGCCACCGGCTTGGCTCTGGCCTCCAAGCTATCCAATTATTAATAAGAATCTTAGACACATGTTTTACATTTTACATATATAAAAAAGCAAATAGTTGTCCTTCTTAAATCCCGTACAATCAGTCTTTGGTAAGTACCTTATATTGCTTTTGACTCTTGTATGTCAAATCTTATATTTATTTCAGGTTTTTTTTTTAAAAGGTCTTAAAAGTCTGACAGTTGATCAAATTTCCATTTTTTTCATTAAGGATCATGCTTAACTTTGCTGGGTATGATATTTTTGGCTGGAGCTTCAGCTTTTTTGCTCTTTGAAATATAGTGTTCTAAGACCTGTGGTCCTTTAATGACTCCACTACTAGGTGTTGTGTGGTTTTAATTGTGGCACTATCGTATTTAAATTGTTTTATTATTGTTGCTTTTAATATTTTATCCTTGAACTGGGGTTTTGGAATTTGACTGATATTACTATGAATTTTCCTTATAGGATCTCTTTTAAGTGGTGATTGATGGATTTATTTTTCTATTTCTACTTTCCCACGTTGTTCTAATGCTTCAGGACATTTTTTGTTAATTATTTCTTGCATTATTGTATAAAGACTCTTTTTTTGATCATAACTTTTAGCCAGTCCGATTATTTTTCTTCCCTTCTTGATCTGTTCTCAAGATCTGTTGTTTTTCTTATGCTTCACTTTCTCTACTGTTTTCTATTATTTGTGTTTTGTTTAATTATTTCTTTATCTTTTGGCTGCTTTTGTTGGCTTCCCATTGCACAATTCTAATTTTCAAGGTATCATTTTCTTCCTTAGGATTCTGACTCTCCTTTTCTATTTGGCTGGCTTTCCTTTCATAATGTTTTTGTTTTTCTTCGATTATTCTTATTTACTTATTTACATTTTAGTTTTTCCTCCATCTCTGTTATTTGATTTTTAAAGTCTTTTAAAAGATTTTCTTTGAATTCTTTTTGGGCAAGTGACCATTTGACATTACTCTTTGGAGGTTTCTTGACTTCCATAGCCTCCTCTGAAGATGATACATGGTTTTCTCTATTCTCATAATAGCTTTCTGTGGTTGGACTCTTTCTCCTTTGCCTATGCGTTTTTGTTTGTTTGTTTTGTTTTTGTGTGGCTATAGTTTGATTTTTGTAATCACCTGTAGCCCTCGTGCATGGAGGATGATGCCTCTTGCCCAAGATCTTCAGCTCTTGCCTCTAGCCTGAAACCAAAGCCAAACCTCCAGTCTCCTGTGAGTGCCCATAGCCAGGGGCTTTCTGCCACACTACTTCTGTACTCACTGAGCATGTGCTGTTTCCTTCTTGCGCTGCTGCTCTTTGCAGTATAGAGGGGTCTGATCTTCCTTTTCAACAGAGGTTCCCTTGATTTTCACAGACTCAGACAGCCAACTCCCCTCACTATCCTGGGGGTAAAAGTCCCTGTGGTGGGGACTGAGTCAGCCTCTCAAACCAACTAACCCCTGAGCTTAAGGCTCCTTTAAGTTTCTTGAAGCTTATGAAAGTGGACCCTACCTTGGAGGTGTTTGCTCTTCACAGGTACTAAACTTCATCCTGGGATTTTTCTTTTTATCTTCTCAAATTGTTCCAGAAGACCCCTGGTATGCCCCTATTCTAATTTATTTTTACCCACAATTTTCTCACCCTAAGGAGCTATTTTATCTCCTTTGTGGGGTAAGATCTTGAGAGCTTGGAATTTTCTGACCTGCTCTGCCATCTTCCCAGCATTCTCTCTCTGATAGAATGATTACAGAGCAAAGTAAGGTATTTGGGAAAGATTAGATTATTGATATCAGTTGGCTATTGGTAAGCCTTAGAAATAACATTTAACAACTTTTTCAAGTTTTGTTTCATGTGGGTCAAGATTTATATTGATTTTTGGACAAAAATTACATTTGCAGAGAGAAAAAATGATCTACTATCAGTAGAAGGAGCTACCACATGAAGAAATATTGTACCTTGTCCTTTTCTTGACTTTCCTTAAGTTATTAGGCCTAAATGAGATGTCTGGATGCTTAGAATCCCAGTTTAGAGCTGCAGGTTTAAATTACTTGGGATTCTGAATTCCTAGAATCAGGAGACGGTTTTGTCCATGTGTATTCACATTTGAGGCAGCTAGATGGTGCAATGTATGGATAGAGTGTCAGGCCGAAAATTGGGAAGACTCATCCTCTTAATGTTGAGGTTTAAGGCTTAGATTAAGGGTCTTCAAGACCCCAAAATACCAACACATTGGGTCCTGCTGAATGAATTCAACTCAAGTCTTCCCTCAGCCAAAGACCTTAATGGGTAGACTCTTAAGGAGCCTAAGTATATATGAAGTTTGTATTGACAAGTGGCACAGAATAATCTGACACAGCATGTGTATGTGATAGATTGAATTCTTGGCCACCTCACCTCATGAAGGCAAGATGAAGTTACATACAGAAAGATTGTGGGATGGTTCTGGGGGTGGTCTAGAGGAGGAGTTTGGGGAGGGTCTTAAGGAGGAGTCAGATGGGGTAGGACCCTTGTAATGAGATTAAGGGTGGGAAATAGCTGGGCTAGTTTAACTGTAACAGATTTGAGTAGAGATATTTTAATAGAATCAAGGGTGGGAAGTAGATGGATAATAGAGGGCTAGGCTAGTAAAAGTAAGAGATTTGGGTTTAGCTATACAGGCTTATGGCCTCAGGCAAATGCGTCATCTAGCCGGAAGGTTCAGTCAGAGTTCAAGGAGTTTCCCAGAGCCCTGTACCCTATCACTAATCTGGCCTCAGATACTTATAAGCTGTGTGACTGTGGGCAAGTCACTTAACTCTATTTACCTCATATGTAAAATGAGTTGAAGAAAGAAATGGGAAACTACTCCAGTATCTTTGCCAAGAAAACCTCAAATGCAGACATGAAGAGTCAGATACAACTGAAACAAGTGAGCAACAAACAACAATTCACATTTAAGCAAAGTAGTGTAGCATAGTCAACAAAGTGATAAACTTGGAGTCTGGAAGATGGGTTTAACTCCTCTTTCAGATGCTTAGTGTTTTTTTGCTATTCAGTTTCTTCATCTATAAAATGGTAATAATAATGAATGCTTTCCTCATAGGATCAAAGTGACCAGGGAGAGGAACCTGAGGCCTGAGGAGGCAAAGTGATTTGCCCTTGGTCACAACGATAGTACAGGAAGTTGCAGGATCAGAATCTGAACCCAGGTCCCATGCCCTCTCCATTATACCAAGTTGCTCTCTCCACCCACAGAATTGTGAGGATCGAATAAGCTGATGTGTGTAAAATGCTTTGTGAACTTTGTCATGCTGTGTCAATGTCAGCAAATGTCATTGACAAGGCTGTATATTCCTGTTCACCACGTATATTCACGTGTGTACAAGTATGTGGGCACATGCAATGGATGGAACCTATGTGGCTAATGCACACATATTTGGTGAGAAGACAAAATGTTTAAATAAAAGAGTGGAGGCCAATTGATGGTAACAAAATATATATATTTACTTTTTTCAAAGAAGTGTCTTTAGTTTGGTGATGTTGAATAGAATATTTGTCTTTTAAGGATGAAAGGAACAAAAGAGAGTGTTCACGAATTGGGGAAAAGTCAGATCCTTTTTTAGGGGTACACTACCACAATTGGCAAGCCCTTATGACCCAGAAATAGCATGTTTTCCCCTACCCAGAAGCCTTTCTACTCTGAGGAAAGATCACCTCACTACCTGAAACCCAGCAGCTTTACCTGTGGCAAGGAAGGTTCCCAGGGGTTTACTTGCTCCAATCAATAGAAATCATTTGTGACTGGTTTCCTAACCATGATAAATGAAACCAGGTTAAAAAAAAAATCTTGGCATTTCCTGAAGATCGTTAAAGTGGGATATCTTGGCCCCAGAAAAGTGAGTCCAGATTCCTCAGAACTGATGGTGTCTGACAGACCCAATGGACCTAACCAGCCATGACACAGCTTGCTGTGGATTGATTCTTTTCTTCCTCCTTCCCTTGAGATTCACTTTCTCATTTTACTTGGAATATGTTTAGCTTTTTAAAACTCACCCTCTGGCTTCCATCCTCCCATAAATGGAATCTGGCTTTATCCCTTGTCTGTAACTGGCTTATAAGAATCAGGAGTCAATGTCTGACCAGGGCCTATTAGATAAGTGCTATAAGCTCCAAGCCTTGAGGGTGAATTTTTGTCCTTGAACACTCATTTTAATCCACCTTGTTCTATCTTAGGAAGCTGGCATTCTTTGAAGAATGAAATGTCTAGAATAAAAATAACATATTCCTAAAACACCTTGAGATTTATAAAACCTTTCTTTATAATAATCCTATATGGTAGGGAACATAAATGTTGCTGTCCCCATTTTGCAGAAGAGAAAACTGATAATCGGAGACATTAAGTGATTTGTTCACTCTGGCAGGAAGTACTAGAGCTGGGATTCTAATCTAACTTTTCCAAATGCAAATCTAATACTTCATATGCTGCATGAGGAAGGATGTCTTGATTTGGGTGTTTAAAAAATAAACATCCATTAGGTAACCAAGTCCTTCAGGTACACTGAAAGTAAAAGGAAATTGGGGTGTGTGTGTGTGTGTGTGTGTGTGTGTGGTAAGAGTTGGTGGGAGAGAAAGAATTGCCTCCATTGGGAGAAGATATGTTTCTCTTTCTATTGGTGTAATTTCCTTTATCTTATCACCTCCAGCTCAGGCAATTAGACCTAAATGAAATGTCCAAATTCTTAGAGTCGCAGGCTTTACCTCATTGTCCAAGGTACCTGAGCCTGGGTATTTCTGCCAGCAATGAAAGAATATGTTGTGTATACAAGCTATGTGCATATTTATGTTATTTTTATGTGTATATTAATAAGTATACCCACGTGTGAATTTCATGATGTATAGAGTTGCTAATGAAAAATTATAAAGGGTCAGCTGTGCCAATAGCTGGTACACTGGAACTGAGAGGAAATGCCCAGTTTATCTAAAAAGGAGGCAGTACCTTTTAGCTTGATGTACTAGAGTGGGTTTCTGATAGAGAGCACGTCATAATCATGCCACCTTCCTCCTGGATCAGACTCCATCAAAAATTGGGAGGCCATATCTGTTCTAAGCAAGAAAGGTGGAAGTTCCTTCTACCCTACTCTTAAATAGATAAAAAAATTTTCATTTGACATCGCCAACTCTACTGAGCTCCAGTCCTGCATCTTTAAACCATCCTTGGATGTTGCCAACTGAAGTCCACAAGCCTGAGACTATAGAACTTCATCTAAAACAAAACAGAACTCAGTTTTATCCTCCAGAAAAGTCAGTCATGGCCTCATTCGTGAGCTTGAATCCCACCTCAAAATTATTTATTGGACATTTAGAACTTTATATTCCATAGTCATCCCAGACTCAAAATGTCCAGAATGATAACTAATTGCTTTCTCCCTTACCCTTCCCACAAACCTCTCCAACCTCCCCTCCGCTCACCCTATATATGCAAGCCCTTGGTTGTCCTACATTATATCTCTAAGATATGTAGCTGATGGTTTAGTGGACAGAGCTCTGGACCCAAACTCAAGAAGACCTGAGTCAAAATCTGGCCTCAGACATTTACTAGCTATGTGACCGTGGGCAAATCACTTACCCTCTGTTTTCCTCAGTTTCTTCATCTGTTAAATGGGGCGTGGGGAGGAATAACACCTGATTCTAATGATTATTATGAAGATCAAATGAATCATAGTTGTCAAAAGCACTTAGCACAGTGCCAGGCACATGGTAGGTGATATATAAATGCTTATTCCCCTTCCTTTTCCCTCTCTTCTCCACTGTCACAGCCATCACCTTAGTTCAGACCCTCATAACCTCTTGCCTGGATTATTACCTCTTAGTCACTGTCCTTGACCTCCTCTATAGTCCTTCCTTCATGGCTTCCAAAGGGATTTTCCTAAAGTGCAGGTCTGAACAGCTTATCCTTTCACTGAACAAATTCCAACAGCTCCTTTTTACTAGTAGAATCAAATTTGGCATCTCTGACTGTCATGTAAAGGTCTTCACCTTTCATCCAGCTTTCCAGCCTGATGGACATATCACTCTCCTCTACATGCTAAGGTTCGGCCACACTGACTTGCTTGCTATTCTTCACACAAGATGTTTCATCTCCATGCCTTTTCACTGGCTGTCTCCTCTGCCTGAATGTTCTCCCTCCTTATCTCTGCCTCTTGCAATTCCAAACTCCTTTCCTAACCCAGTTTCAATATATTCTCTCAGAGGGAGCCTTTCTGGATTCCTCCCATTGTTACTACTGTCTGTCCTTTCATAACCACCCAAACTACTAAGTGAGCCCTTGTCTGGGAACATGCGATTTTCAGGGGGTTGCTTTATTTTTGGCTTTATATTCCTAGGACTCTGCACATAATAATATATTACTACAACAAAATACTGAAATTAATCTGAGAAACCACAGGTTTAGAAATTTCCTCCATCAAAACCAATCCAGCCTATCCATGGCTGCCTATGTTGTATGACTTCTGTCCATACCCTTCCTACATTTTGTTATATGAAATATCTCAAATAAACTGGAGGCCTCCATTGCATTCTCTTTACATCGTGAGGGTATCAGTGAGATGTGTACATTTTAACTGGGTCCGAGCAATATGTCCGTTGAATTCTTTCAGATACTTCCTAGCTGCGGGTTTCCTTAACCTTCTTTCTGCTTCATTTTTCTCATTTATAAAAGGTGGGTTATAATAGCACCTAATTCCCAGGTTGTTGTGAGAATCAGATGAAATAACATAGAAGGTGCACTTTGAAAACTTTAAAAAGCACTATATTAATGTTAAAATTGGCATTAGCTAGAAGAGGTAAAATGAGACTATATTAGGCCTTCCAAATAACCTCTTAGAACTCATTTTCATTTAGGAAAAAGCTAGAGTCTTATGGAAGTTATGGACAAGTCTAAGCCTTGATGTGGGTGACAAAGAACAGAAAAGTTCTGAACTTGGGATGGGGTGTTTTCTAGGAAAATGTACTTTGGGAGAGGCTTTGAATGCCCCAAATATCTAGAAGCAGGAGGAGTCAGCTTCAGGAGCAGTTAAGCCCACTTTATCACATTTTGTGTTTTGGTTCCACTCATGGGGGTCTGAGATCTAATCTCCTAGTGAAGGGTTTAGGAATGTCCAGTTTGACCTTCAGTCTACTGCTTCTCTAGGAAGTCAATTCTCTTCTGTATTTTCTTTATGGGACCTGTCTGATTCAAGGATCCCAAATGACTATCCTTCCTAAAATCAAAACTTTAAATTGCTTTTTCAGTTGTTTTACATATGCAGCTATTGTCTGTCATCTGCAGGCTTTGGGGCTGCTCCTGACTTGAGATTTCTCTCTATTATTTATTCATGCTTTATTAGACAAATGTCTTCCAGACCAAACCCGGGGTTCCCTGGAGTATGCTTGTGCCCTAGCTCCATCTTCTACTAGCATTTGTTTCATTAAACTCTAATCTCAGGGCTAATCCCAGCTGGAAAATGTGCTCTTCCTATGAAAAAGTTCTCAGACTCAGAGTAAGGAACAAATCACTGAGCAAGCAGAGCCCAGGCGTGTGGATGCTTAGCGTCAGTTTCATTATTTAGACTTTTTCTTTGCATGTCTCCGGGATGAATCATGTTGCCTAAAATGATTATCTTCTAGATTGTGAGGCAACAAACACTTCTATCCTCAAAAAGAACTTGTGAATGCTGCATTATCAGTCCTCCTTTTTGTTGAGATGCTTGTGATTCCTTTTTTGCTCCAGGGAGGGCCAGCCACAGTGAAGTTTTGGGAGAACTCTTGAATGGCATAATACCCATCAATCTGACCTGGAGGCCACCAATGATTCAGTAAATGAAAAGTAGTATTCTTTGAACTAGTGACTTTTACCTGAGTAGTTTGAAAAAGCAGTAATTAGGATGGAAGATGAGATAGGTGACCACTGGGTACCTTCTTGCATGTCACCTCTAGTCTAGAGACCAGATGGAATCTCAGGTCACCCAGGAATATAGGACGGAGTTATAGGAAAGGAAGTACCCTTTTCTACCTGAATGCCCAACTAGTATCTCAAGAACTCATATATAACACCATCCTTGTTTCTTTTTCTTTAAACCTACTCTTTCAAACTTCTGTATTTCTGTACCATTCTTTACTGAGTCTCCTGAATTTATATTTTTCAAGTTATCTTTGATTCCTTTGCTTCAGCTACAAAGCTCTATTGATTCATATCTGTATTATTTTAAAACTATTTCTTTCTTGTTATTCCCACAGCAATCACTCTATGACAATAGGTTCTCATCATCCATCTGTCCTCTGGCAATAATACTCTACAAGTTTTCTTTATCTGAACTCTTGCAGTGGTCACCTAACAGGTCTTCCCATGTCTACTCTTTTTATATTCTAAGTTGTTGTGATGATTTTCTTCAAATAATCCTGTCCCAGTGTCTTTGTTCATGTTTTTCCTTGCGTCTGGAGAGACTTCTTTATCCCTCTTCACTTACCCAGTATTTAAACCTTAACTCATATTCTACCTCATCCATAAAGCCTTATCTGTTGGAATAGGCCTTCCCATTAGACCTTAGCAATTAATTTTGCCCCTTCTTTAATATACTTATCATGTGATATTGTGTGTTACAGTTCTCCCTCTATGTCTTATCCTCCTATTAGACAATAAGCTCCATAGGGGTAGTACTTTGCCTTCCCCTAATTTTGTGTATTCTCTAGTCCCTAGAACAGTGCTTTTACAAAACCTAAGTACTTATTGGCCTTTAAGAACTGTTGTTGAATCTAATAGAACTGAATTATAGAGGATGTTCCCTGGGTGAAGGGTATAGCTATTGGTATAATGGTTATAGACTTTGGATATTAATGAACTGAGGTTTCTGTTGACTTTTCAAAGTACAGAGCCTACAATGTTATACTGAGCCCAGTTAAATAGGAAACAAGCCTGGATCCGTTTTACCCAATTCTCTAACTCTAGGCACTGCATACATAATGATCAAATCCTGTGTTTTCAGTTACCATTTTTTTATGGTCAATTAGGGTAGTGTTGGAATATAGATTTAGTGGAGGAACAGGCTAATGTTCCTAGATAAGCGTGGCCTCCGATTACATGGCATGTATATTGTTGTGAGAATTGTCCTCTGCATAGCGTTAACAGGCTTTTGCGTTTAAATTTAGCTCGAAGGGCAGAGGCGCATTTTTGAAATGGTTCTGTAAAGCATAACGAAGATATCTTTCTTTGGTGCCTTTCTGCCCAAAGACGCTGAAGTGCTTTACAAACTTATCACTCTGATATACAGGGATCATTTCATCCCCAGCTGAAATATAGGTACCTGGGGGCAGGTACAGCAGTCACTGCAGTAAAAAATGGTGCTGTGAAGAGCCAACAGCCTAGAAGGAAATCATGAAGTGACTGGGAGAGCTTCAGGTGCAGGGCAGATTTGTTCCAGTTTGTCCAGGAAAAGGATACCTGTGAAGAAGGGCTTTGATAGTCCTCAATAGTGCTCTCTCCCAAAGATCAGGGTTTTCCATCTCCTCCAGAAGTGAGAGCCTCCATTAACACTGTGCCCTTAGCACCCATTTTGCTAGGACATCCTTTCCAAATATCCACTCCTAATAGACTGAACATTGTTCTTTTCTGAGCAGCCCTGTTTCCAGAGGGGACACTGTTACATAGTGAAGTAAAGCCATCTCTGGGAGTGAGGAAGGAAAACCTGTCAGAATTACAAACGGATGTGAATGGGATGCAGTTTATTATTTTCAAGTATAACCTGCAGTTAGACAAGCAACAAAGTGTTTCCCCAGAGAAATTTTCTTAATTAATTGTTTGAGTTAATAGATAAAATGATTGATTTCATGCTCAATTCCATGAACATTCTTTGAAGGTCTACTATGGGCCAATCCCTATGCTTGGCTCTGAGAAAGGTAATTCAAACCACAGGGATTTGTTAGCCATATATATATATTTGTACAATGCAGGATTCTAGGTGTCAGGGCAACATGGGGAAAAGAAAAGGTGTTCCTTGTCTTCAGGGATCTTATATTCTTCTAGGAATATTAATAAAATAAAGGTCCTGTCTTCTAGGAATTGGCAGTTTAGTGCAAGTCACTAAGTTGAAGGGTAAACTTTTAAACAATTAGACAAAATAACTGACTACCCTGCAAGGCAATTAATTCCCAATCACTCATAGTGTTCAGATAGAAATTGAATGGCTATCTGTCAGATATGTTGTGAAAGCAGTTTGCCCACTGGATAAAAATTTGGGTAATAGGTTCTCTGGTTTCCCAAGCTCATTCAAATATATGTAACTAGTGTAATTAGAGTAACCATTTCAATCTTGGAAATATTCAGGAACCAGAAGGCATATGACTGTCAATTACCCTAATTCTTCCCAGTTCTACATCACTGTCACACACCAAAGTCTTACCTAGAAGAAAGAATTATTCAAATTCTATCTCACTTGCACCCCTATCCACTTGGATGTGCCCCCTTCATATTTCTCCCTTCATTTAAAGTCATGCTTCAAACATATAGCTTAATTTGATTGCTAAATGCATAGGGAAGGTAGAAGCAATACTAATATGTAACAGAGTGCTCATGCCATCCTTGAATCCAGTCCCTCCCAAGGCAGAAACCCTTTTTAGCCTGGACTTCACCTTTTTCTTCAGTCTCACAACCCCACAGCATGTGCATAAGATACTAGAATTTCAGTGTCTTATATAAGCCTGCTATCACTCTGTGAAAGAACTGGATGTGAGCCATTAACTCACAATTAGATTGGAAAGGACAATAGAACTCTTGGCTGTTCTCATGATTTTTACAAGCACACTCTTGCAAGGACCTATGGAAACTGCTTTACCAGGGTATCAGAACTCTGATGCAGGATCTGCTTCTGTCCCGATGCATACGAGTGACTCCATAGCTGAAACAAGATTTTGCTTAAATATGCAGTCTACCAATCATAGTATGCTGGCTAATGTAACCATGGCAGGATGATGAACATGACTCAGTCATCACTTTGTATCTGTGCCTTTTACCTTTAAAATATGTAATATTGTGCTGCATCTGATGTTCTTTGTTCTGCTCCTCATTTCATCTTGGTAGAACCTAAGGGCACATGAAACTCTGTGAGAATGTCAGAACACTGCAAAGGAGATAGGCTGTCTTGATGATCTATTCATTCTTTATTGATACCAATGTGCATATCATTAAACATACAAAATAATTAATAGTTTAAGTTCCAGAGAAGCATCTTCTCTTACGTCAGATTCAACAGAGACGTGTAACAGTTATTTTTTTCCCCTTTTTCTGCTTAACAACCTTTCAGAACTTTGCATCTGCAAATGATTAGTGGGACAGAGTTTGTAATTTTTTATCTCCAGCTGAAGTTTATGGGAGATAAACCATCAAATTATCACTTGACTGTTGAATCTAGTTACATGCATGTCAAATTTTCTATCAAGATGATTGTAAATATGAAGCTACTATCCCAAGGTCAGTGGAAGTGTAAGAGAATAATCTTCCCAGAGTCCACTCTTCAAACTGCCGATTTATTACAAAACAAAGAACAGCTGACTTAGTTCATTCAGGGAACAGGTAATAAAATGGGAAAGTCCTCCAGAAAATCCTCATCCATCTTCCCATTATTCTCAGCAAGGTTGGTGTAGCTCACCAGAGACCCTAACCTGTGCTGGAATCCAAAACTCAGAGGAGAGTAGCCACTAAATGTAGGCAACCTTCACTGACATTTCTTACTTTGAGTGTGATCTCTCCTTAGTTGCCAATAGTTTTGATGATTTAGATTGTAAGCTCCTTGATGCAGGGACTTTCACCTCTTTTGTATCCTCAGCACAATGCTTGGCACATAACAGGTGTTCAACACATGTTTATTAATTATTGAGTGATTTCTTCTTTAGTGATGCTTTGTATTTTAGGAGACATAGCTTCTGGGCCCCCCTGTGTGATCTTGGACACATCATTAACCTTCTTTTACCCTCTATCTATTTATCTGCAAAATGGCAAAAATAATTCTTGCCCTTTCTCACGAGACTGTGGGGAGAAAAGTGTTTTTCAGACCTTAATTATTCTTGCAGGATCTAGTAGAAATAGCGCTAGTATTAGACTCAAAATAAAGGATTGCGTTGTAGATTGGGAACCAGAAAAGACCTTATACATTATCTAATCTCCTCAACATTTTACAGAGGAGAGAACTGAGAACAGGAGAAATGCAGTGATTTGTCCCAGGTTACATAGATAATAAGTGGAAAAAATTGGAATTCAGCCCAGTCTCTCTAACTTGTGAGACTTGACCTTGAGTCTCTAAAGAGGCATTTATGACTAGATAGAACATTAAGTGTGTAATCAGGAAGACTTGGGTTCAGATCTTGCCAGACTAAGGGCCAGTCATTTAACTTCTCAGAATTATTTTCCTCATCTGCAACATGTTAATGATAATACTTGGAGCACTCTCCTTTACCAGGCTGTCATGAGGTTTAAATGTGACCATTCAGGTCAAGTGCTATGTGTTGTTGCTCTTGTTTGGTCATTTTTCAGTTGTTTCTTTACCCCTCAGGATATGATTTGGGGTTTTCTTGGCAAATATACTTGAGTGGTTTGCCATTTCCTTCTCCAGTTCATTTTTATAGATGAGGAAACTGAGGCAAACAGGGTTAAGTGACTTTTCCAGGGTCACACATCTAGTAAGTGTCTGAGGTCAGATTTAAACTCCCCAAAATAAGTATGCCTGACTCCACCTCTGGTGCTCTACCCATTGCAACACCTAGCTGCCTCAAGTGCTACATATCTATTCATTATTATTTACCACCAGGAACCTGGCTTCAGCACTTACCATGTACCTCACCCTGGGTAAGTTCTTATTGCCTTTAAGCCCCAATTTCCTCAGTTGTAAAATGGGTCTAATAAGATTCACACTACCAATGGCACAGGAATGTTGTTAGGGAAGCATTTTTACAAGCCTTCAGGCGCTATGCTATGTGCGTCATTGCTCCTATCTAACTTTATAATTTTATTTCATATGAGTCCTATTCATAAACTCTCTGCGAAAGTCAAACTAATGTGCTAGCAATTATCCATAATTGATAGTGTCATATCCTGTCTCTGAGCATTTGTAAAAGTGTTCTTCCATGTTTTGCTTCATAATTTGGTCACTTCTCAGATGCTACTACCCACACGTAGCCATTCCTGATCCCCCTATTTATTGCCATGCTCTCCCTCTTAAAATTATAAAAACTTTATAATTATGTACCCTATATTTAGGTACATGATATATCTCCCCAATAGAATGTAAATTCTTCAGTGACAGGGCCTCTTTCCCAAATGATTTTGTTTCTACAATGTCAAGCACAAGAAAGGTGTTTGCTCCCTAAATATTTGCTAAATCTAATAATGATGACAACAACAAAAAAAACAATTAACATTTATAGAGCATGGTAACGTTTACAAAACATTTTACATACACCATCTCAACTGATCCTCCTAACACCCCTGTGATGAAACTGCTTACTCCTATTGCTATTGCATAAATGAGTAAAGCAAGAATCCCAATGAGCTGAAATAACCCACACAGACGTCACTGAGGACAAGTTAATGCTTCTGTGCTATGTATGGCAATTAGAGGAAAAGCTGTTGAGTTACTGTGCTCATAGTGGAGTATGTATGAGACTTCCTGTACAAATGGATGGTCATTACTGAGTCATGGTAGCCTCTGCTTTTTAGAATACACAATGATATAATAAATCACACATGTGGGGAAGGGAAGCTTTGAGTAATGGAACCCACTAACACTTGGAGCTTTATTAGGGATGAATAGTCTCAGATGTTCTTACTGCTGTTATTACTACCTCATTAAAGCTGGTAATTTTTGTTTTTAAAGCACTTTTGAGATACTCATTGATATATGCCTGAAAATATATATTTTTAACAACAAGTTCCCATGAGCTTTCTGAGCTGTGTAAGAATCATACACTGATTACTCAAGTGGGTGGATTTTCACATCCTTTATTTTTCATTCTTTAATCATCTAAAACTATCTTCTCTTTATTCCTCATGAAGCACCATTAAATACTATATAATACCACGTACTTGTTGCTAGGAATGTACAAACTCCTCAGAGGCCCAGCCCCTTCTCTTCTATGTGGCTGGAATCAACAGATCTGGGCACCTGTGGAGTCTAGCTTTATTCTCACCAACGGCCTTTGCCCTATTGAGAGTTAGGACACACAACTAGCAAAAAGAACACACTGGGCACTTAGAGTCCAGTGTCATGTTGTGTGGGTGTTCACAAACATTGATGTTTGCCTCAAGATATGGCTTCTCCCTCCCTGGTTTGAACCCATGTACCTGGTGTCTCTTGACTCCATTGTACTCACACTCTGAAATCTGAATGTGCCATATTCATATCTTTCTTCTTGTAGTAGTAGCAGGGCTTCAAGTTCAGGATTCCTGTCCCTACAGAATCAAAGCATCTAAAAGACCCCTCTCATTAAGTTGGATTCCTGGTCACAGCCCCTTCTGCCATTGTGTTCTATGGCTTCCTGATCCTTGGCAAGATGCTGAGAGTACTTGGTTTTAATTTTGAGTAGAGCAATGCAATGTTATTTCTGAGCTCTCACAGCCCACAATTAGAAAGATGAAATAGAGTTTCAAAACCAGTCTCCTGCCAGAAAAGGATAAAAAGTTGCCTTCTCATTCCAGGCTCAGCCTTCCTTGGAACAATGACCATAAAGAATACTTCTACATGTAGTCACAAGACAAATACTACCTGAGGAAAGACGTACCAACACACTTTCTCCCAGCTGTTTCCTCACAGGAAAATGTTGGGCAAGAGACAGAAAAAACATAGCTCATAAGGGAAGTTTCTCTGGGAAATCCAGACCCAGAAGAACCCTTCCCGTTCCCTGGAGGCTCAACTGGTTGTTATTCTCATTCTGTGAACAATCCAGACTATTAAAAGATAAAAACAAAAATGGGCAAGCCTAATTCACTCTACCAGTTTCAACAAGAATTCTTTCTCCTCCTTAAATAGCCCTGGTGATGATACTGTTGCACACAGCAGCAGTAACACAAATACCAGCTTGAAAACATGGTTGACTACTGATACAATGAACAAATCTATTATGATGATAACATCTAGCATTTTGTGCTTTGAATTTTTGCAAATTACTTGATGTGTTATCTCAGTTGATTTTTATAACAATCTTGTACAATAAGTGATATTATTTTCCCAATTTTTTTACTTGAGGAAACTGAAGCTGAGAGATGTTGAGTACCTTGTACAGGGTTATATAGCCAGTAAGTGATAGAACCAAAATTCCAACTCATGCTTTCCCGACCCCAGGTCCAGGGCTCTATCCATTCTGCCCATTAGCCATCATGAAGGTATTAAATATTCAGCTATGGCTGTTTGGTGTCAGAGACCAAGTGATCCTCTCTCTCTCTCTCTGGAGATCCTCTTCACTTTTCGTCCATCATGTTCTTTGTCTGCCAACAGACTTCTGTCTCTTATCCTAATCTAGATTCAGATTTGCCCTCTCTCTCTCCCCCCACAATTAAAATTATAAGCAAGGAATGAAGGTGTAAAAAGTCCTAGTTTTGATATGAATATCCAAGAAACTAAAAAAATAATCATTCCAAGGCTTCCCTTCTCTCTGTAAACAGGTTCTTCTTCTAAATCTTGTCTTCAGTGTGAACCACCCCATCCTATTAGGACTAGATACAAAGTCTAGGAGTTCCAGATGAAATGAATTCAGCAAAGTTCCTGGGTGTCCTGGTCTTTCTTGAATCTTGTTCCAGGTGTGGAACTTAAGATCTTCCTTCCAAAGATTCCTTCTATAGATGTCAAAACATTCAACATGGTTCTTAAGATTCCTCTTTCATCAGAAATGAAAGGTATCTCTAGTCATGTGAAAAAAAATGCTCTAAATCACTATTAATTAAGAAAAAAGCAAATTAAAGCAACTCTAACATACCACATCACACTTATCTAATTGGCTGACATGACAAAACAGGAAAAGGATAAATGTTGGAGAAGATGTGAGAAAATTGGAACACTAATGCATTGTTAGTGGAGTTGTAAACTGATCTAACCATTCTGGAGAACAATTTAGAACTATGCCCAAAGGGCTATAAAACTGCATATCCTTTGATTCAGCAATACCACTACTGGGTCTGTATCCCAAAGAAATCATATAAAAGGGAAAAGGACTCACATGTAGAAAAGTACTTATAGCAGCTCTTTTTATACTGGCAAGGAATTGGAAATTGAGGGGCTGCCCATCATTTGGGGAAGGGCTGAACAAGTTGTGGTATATGAATGTAATGGAATATTATTGTTCCAAAAGAAATGGGGAGCAGGCAGACTTCCAAAAAACTGGAAAGTGTTGCATGAACTGATGCTGAGTGAAATGAGAAGAACCAGGAGAACACTGTAAACAGTAATAGCAACATTGTGCAATGACTGATTTTGTTAGACTTAGCTCTTCTGAGCAATGCAATGATTCTAAATCAATTCCAAATGAGTCATGATGGAAAATGCTGTCCATATCCAAAGAAAGAACTATTAAGTCTGAATGCAGATTGAAGCATAAAATTTTCACTTGTTTTTGTTTTTCTTTCTCAATTTTTTCCCTTTTGCTCTTATTCTTTCAAAGAACATGACTAATAAGGAAACATATGTAGTATGAATGTACATGCCCATATCTGATTGCAAATGGCCTTTGGCAGGGGGAATAATTTAGAACTCAAAATTTTATAAAAGTAAATATTTAAAACTAAACATAAATAAAATAAAATAAAAATATTCCTCCTTCATCCTTCTTAATGGTGCCAAAGGGGTCAGTGAACCCCTACCTCTTTAATCTTTGCTTTACGAGGCAGCTAAGTGGCATAGTGGATAAATAACTGGACTTTGAATCAGGAAACAATGAGTTTAGATTTTACACTAGTCACTTAAAAGCTGTATGACCAAGGAAAATTGCTTAATGTCTCTTGGCCTCATTTTCTTGATAAGTAAAATTAGGGTAATAATGACATCTAACTCATAGAGTTGTTGTGAAACTCAAATGCAGTAATATTTGCAAATAATTTTATAAATCTAAAATACTATCTAAATATTAGCTATCTTTATTATCCTCTAATAAGACCCTTCTTATCTGGCCTCAAAAGCATCATTCCCTGGGCTTCAGGGTACTCTGCCCTGCCCTGCTGCAATAGAAAAAGAACTCAATTTGTAGTCTGAGAATCTATATTTAAATCCCATTTCTTTGATTGCCCTAAGCATGTCTCTTCCCTTCTGTGGTCCCCAGTTTCCTTCTCTATGGTCTCTTTTATTTCTTCATGTCTTATGACTTCTCACTCTCCTAGAAATATTTATAGTTGCATCCTTAGAAGATTTAACTTCCTCTTGACCCTTAGTCCTTAGTCAAGGTTGATTTCCGTGAAACAAATTTGCCATCCTATTATTAAGGCTGAGTCTTCCCTTGAGGGGAATATTGGCTTCTCTCTATTATCTTAATCTAGTGTGATATAGTCAAAAAGGGCAAGAGATTTGCAGCCCAAAGACGTAAGTTCAAATCCTGGCACTTTTATTTTTATTTGCTAACTTTGTGGTTGTTAACAAGTCATTTCATCCCTCTATGTCTCAGCTTCCTCATCTCTAAAATGAATTAGTTGAACTAGATGATGAAGTGCTCCCTTTAAATTCTAAATTCTATCATACTCTGCTCCAGGGCACTCAGGCTGTGACTCTTCTTTCTTTCTTTCCCCTGCTAATCTTAGTGAGTGTTTCTAAATGATTGAACTTCTTTTCCTATTCTAAATCTAAAACTTCAGTAGGACTTTCAACCAAGATTTTATTTCTTGGATGCCTGGGACACATACAGGCATACCCTGGAGATATTGTGGGTTCTGTTCTAGACCATATAACAAATATTGCAATAAAGTCACATGAATATTCTTGGTTTCCCAGTGTTTATAAAAGTTCTAGTTACATTATACTGTAGGCTATTAAGTGTACAATTGTTTTATGTCTAAAATAAATTGACTTTAATTTTTAAAAATGCTTTAATTAAAAAAACTTTATTGTTAAAAAATGCTAACCATCCCATAGCCTTCAGTGAGTCATAATCTTTCTGTTGGTAGAAAGTCTTTCCTTGTTCATGGCTTACATGTTGATGGCTGCTGACTTAGCAGGATGGTGGTTGTTGAAGGTTGGGGTGACTGTGGCAATTTCTTAAAATAAGACAACAATGAAGTTTGCTGCATAGATTGACTCATCATTTTGCTTCAACACTTACAAGCTATTATAGGGTTATGAATTGGCCTAATTTCAATACTGTTGTGTCTCAGGCCTGAGGAGAGGGAGAAAAATGAGGGAATGGTTAATTGGTAGAGTAGTCAGAAGACACACAACATTTATCAATTAACTTTGCTGTCTTTTATGGTCTTTCATGAAGCTCCAAAACAATTACAATAGTAACATAGATCACCGTAATAGATATAATAATAATGAAAAAGTTTGAAAT
The DNA here is from genome assembly GCA_028646575.1 of Pseudocheirus occidentalis. Classification (NCBI taxonomy): domain Eukaryota; kingdom Metazoa; phylum Chordata; class Mammalia; order Diprotodontia; family Pseudocheiridae; genus Pseudocheirus; species Pseudocheirus occidentalis. The sequence goes on from CM053595.1 coordinate 159,882,496, forward strand.
ATTGTGAGGATTACCAAAATGTGACACAGAGACATGGTGTTGGAAAAATGGTGGCAGTAGACTTGTTCAACAGAGGGTTGCCATAAACCTTCAACTTCTAAAAAAACCCAAAAAACAAAAAAAATAAAAAGCAAACAATAAAAAACAAAATCAACAATGACCACAAAAAAATAACACACACACACACACACACGAAAACCACACAATATCTGACAAGTGCAATACAATGAAACACAATAAAACAAAGTATGCCTGTATCTGTTTATTACTCATTTGACCTCTCTGAACCTCAGATTCATTATCTGTAAAGTGAAAATGTTGAGCTAGATGACCTTTGAGTTCACTTTCAGTTCTAAATTTATGATTGTTCAAGGCTCCTATTTAGCTCATTTGCAGATCCAAAATAACAAATATTTCCTAGGACCAATAATATCCTTCCTGGCCTGGCCCCTGCTCCTAACTCCCTTCCCCTAAGATACTGCTATTACTCAGATATATGTACAAATTTACAACACATACAAACACAACATAACACACACACACACACACACTCCCTTAATCCCCGTAGTAATTAGTAGGGTCTTTGTACAGAGGTATTTCTTTATAAAAGTGCCCTGAAGGAAAGTGATCATTATTGAAGAAACCTTAGTTTTTGTTTTCCCTGATTGTTACAAAATTGAAAAGCTCCCCCACTGGACTTCATTGACAAATCTCTCTGCCTTTTTTTAAAACGCTCTGTAGTTTTATTATATGACCTGGATTGTAGTTATATGTGTTTGGAGTCATACTATTGACACAGAAATTGCCAGAAGAGCTCAAATTGTTGACTCACTACTGTTCAAATTACCCAGTATTCGCTTCCTTTCCAACCCCTCAGGATTCTCTGCTTCTTCCCCACCTTTACTCCTTTCGAACTGATGTACAAGATAGGTTAGACTCTCTTTGGAGCAGGTGATTTATGATAGTAGTGAGCCTTGATGGAAGCTCACCTGGGCTGTATTTTCCATCACTTCATCTCTGCCTTCTTCCCATCAAGACATGCATTGCTGAATATCCAGCAGTGAGACAATGAAGGAAACCTTTATCACTTCTTTGATGGTTAATATGAAATTCTAAGCCAAGGCATTTCCTCCTCACATTTGACTCTCAAGAATCACTAGCTTCTTCCCTTAAAGCTTAACTCTCTTGCCACTACTTACAGAAAGACTTTGCTGGTTCAGTTGCACACCCCCTTGCCCACTAAAACTGCTGAATATTTACTTTGTAAAGCTAATACCAGCTTCAACACCCTCATCCATAGGGACTAGAAGCACCTTATCTTTAAGAAGTAACGGAATATAGGAGAATTATAGTTACACTGACACTCAATGAGGCATCTGAGGAGTCAGTTAACTGTTCTAGAGAGACTCTTAGCAGTGATGGCTGATTAGAAGATAGGGGAGAAAGGACTGAAAGAAGGTATTTCCTTCGAGGAAAGCATTTAACTGTTATGTTATTAAAAAAAGGGAAGAGAATTCTTGAAAAGAGGCTGTTTTCCCTGATTGTTAGAAAATTGAAATGCTCCCCATTGGACTTGACTTATAAATCTCCCTGCCTTTTTTAAAAAAACACTGTGCAGTTTTACTATATGACCTGGATTGTAGTTATATGTGTTTGGAGTCATACTATTGACACAGAAATTGCCAGAAGAGCTGTCATCACTCAGATACCTCTTTGAGAGAGTAGGACAGTGGGACTGTGCTTCCCAGATTGTCAACAGTTCTAGTCATAGTTAAAGGGGGCTTTCAATAATGCAGCCTTGGCACATAGTTAAGACTATCTATAAAAACGAGCAGTCCTAGGAAAGATGCCAATGCTGAAAAAATCCTGTTTATCTCCTTCAAGCTCTGCAAATGTGGCTGACTACTGGAAATTCCAATGTGAGCCATGAGGTTGGTATTACACAGCCAATAGCAGAGAACAGATATAGTGTCACTTAACTTTGAAATATGTGAGCTCATTGGTGCAGGAAGAAATGACAATCAGACCAAACATTGTTATTTGGTATATAGGATCAGGTGAGTCAGTATCCTTGGTCTCTGCGTGTCCTTTTGGGAACAAATATCTTAAAACAGAGAAGCATCAAACTCTTTTTTTTTCTTTTTGGAGGGGGGAGAATAGGGCAGTTGGTGTTAAGTGACTTGTCCAAGGTTACACAGCAAGTAAATGTTAAGTGTCTGAGGCTGGATTTGAACGCAGATCCTCCTGCTCCATGGCCTGTGCTTTATTCACTGTGCCACTTAACCACCCCAACAACAAACTCTTTTAAAGGAAAAGCCATCTTTCTGATGAGAAAGGGGAGTTTACAGCCTTCACTTCACTCCTCAGTTTAGAGACCTAGATTTCAGGAATTTGTAGTTTGGCATGGGAAGGGGAGTTTGCAGTTTTTTATACTGTTGGCCAATTCCTCCTATTGGACCTGCCTCCTTGGGTTTCAGAGATATTACTTTTTTTATTGTCATCTTCCTACCTCTCTAACTGCTCTTCCTCTAGCTTTTTCTCTCACTTCTCATCTTTTTAAATTAGAGGTATGTGTTCTCTAAGACTGTCTTTTGATCTCTTGATTGCTCTTTCTGCACTCTCTCCACTTGGCACTTCATTACCAGAACTCTAAGGACTACTGCTTTACAAATGATTTCCATATTGATTTTTCCATCCCTGACTTTTGACTTCCAACCCCCTCACCCCATCCTCACCCCCCTCCCATATCTCCAAGTGCCATTTCCTCTTGAATGCCTCAATGGCACCTCAAACTGAACATATTTAAACCTTAGTCTTTTCCTTCTTAAACCTGCTTCCTCCTTTTGGTACACTGTTTCTGCTTTTTGGCACCACTGTTCACCAAGTCTCTCATTTTTGCAAACTTAGGGGTTATCTTTGATGTTTCCATCTCCTTTAATTCTCATATCCCATTGATCACAAAGCCCCGTTTATTCCACCTCTGCAACTTCTTTTATTTCCATTCCCTTTTCTCTATTTCCACTGCCACCATTCTAACAAATTTCCTCAATCAACACCTGGACTATTGAAATCACCTCCTAGTGGATCTTTTTGCTCTATTCTTTCCTTTTTCCAAATATGTTTTTTAAACCACTGTTAAACTAATTATTTCTTATGTAGAGATCTGTACATGTCTTTTATCTGCCTAAAACTATCCGATGGTTTCCAATTTTCTAGCAAATAATAGTAACCAATAGTGATCAAGTCTTTAAATAATCTGCTGGTACCCTACCTCTCCCAAATCATCTGGCATTACTTCCTGATGCCACTGAGGTTCCAGGAAATGTGGACAGTTCCCTGAATGCCCTCTGCATTCTTTCCTTCATGTTTTTGTTCATACTGCTTCCTATGAGCTGCAATACTCTTCATCTACAGTTATATTCCTAAACATCCTTTCAAGTTCTGCCCAATACTGACTCTTCTATGAAGCTTTCCTTTACCCTTCTGCTTGGTAGTAACCCCCAGACCTTCCATGAATAAAAAGCATTTTTAAGCCCTTACTATACACTGTGATAAGTACTGTAAATACAAATGCAACAAGAATACACTCTCTGCTATTAATGGGCTTGCAATCTATGGTGAGGGAGGTAAAGAAAAAGAATAAAATGGAGTAGTGGCCAAAGAATAGTGCTTTGGTTAAAGAAGTCACGGGAGTAGTAGGTGGATTCAATATCTCCTTTCCTGAAGCTATGGTAGTGTTGGAATCAATGTTCCCAAAGCAAAAGTCAGACAAACATTGAGAAAGGGGAAAGCCACTTTCCCTGAATTATATAGCTGGTGTATTTCAGAGCTTATACTTGAATCCAAGTCATCTTACTCCAAGGCTAATTCTCCTTGTATTATGTTTGCTATACTTCCTCTTACTTGCCAATTTCAAAACAACAACAACAACAACAAAAAGTAATGACAAAAAATAATAAAATTGCTATAGCAATAAGGATTCTTAAAGGTTCTCCTTTCAAGGAGTCTCCTGATTATTTACATGGATCATTCCATAATCACTAAAAAGTTTTTCAGTGAATTTTTGATTATTAATATCAATTGGGGCACCAAATAATAATGATAAATGACTCTTCCTACTTTATTAAAATTTGAAACAACATTTTAGAAATAACCATAATAATATGGTTATTTATTATGTTATTAGAATAACATATAGTATGTTATTCTAAAATAACATTTTAGAAATATCAAAAATCATATGATTTTCATAATGAATATGAGATACGTTATGCAAATATTTTCCCCATCTTACAGGTGAGGAAAGTGAGGCTCAGAGAAATCTGACCTGCTAAGGGTCAGATAACTGCTAATAAGTATCAAAGATGATAGTCAGACCCTAGGCTTCCCGGACTTGAAGTCCATCAGTCCATTTGTTAAGCTAAGTTTGCCTCTAGGAGATGAGCTTATTAAAGGTGTTGGCTGGTGTCATGTAGTACATCATGTTACAAGTATAAATGGAACAAGTAGCAAGTATAGATGGTGAAGTTTGTCAGATGTTCCTGTCCAGATGTGACACTGTCCTGGTTGCATCAATCTCTGGAGCACAACAATGCATTTTCATTGAAATCCAATGTTGCTCAGCTGGATTTGACTTAATCCAGACAGGGAAGACCAAAACAAGGAATAATGAATATTGGCAAGGTCACAGTATATATAGCATGCAGAGAGGCCAAATGGTTTAATGGATAGGGGTCTGGTCTCAGTATCAGAAAAATCTTGGTGTCGGTCCCATTTTTCATACCTAGTAACTGTGTGACACTGGGTAAGTCACTCTCCCAGTTACTTTAGATAATTGCATTGACTATAAATTATGGAAAAGATGTCTATCTGCATTAGTAGTTTCCTCATTAGGAGTTTCCTCTTCCAATATGATAATAGGTCTGGTCCAAAAGATGGCATTGTTGGACAGGCAACTCACTGATTTAGTAAATTTATACCTATATCTTTGACACTGGAGATAGACAATGAGATGAATTCAGAGTTGAAAAGGGAGAGGAAAGTGAGTGGGATCATGTTAGAGAAAATATATAATGCTTTCAATGATCCCAAGCTGCTTCCTGTCACAAATGTTCATCTCTTTAACACTAACATTATTCCACTGATAGTCTGTGACTAGAAAACATGCAATATCAAGAAGAATACAAAGAAGTAGGAAAAGAGAGGGATCAACAGAAGGTATAAGTAGTTTGTAATCTTTTACTAGCAATGATGTACATGCAAGAAGAGACATCATCAGGGATATTTATAACCACATACAGAAGTGGGGTGCTCATATGATCAGACTTAGCAATAACAGACTGGCAGTCTGAACGTTGCCCTAGTCTACACAAAATATAAAAAGCCTTAAAACAAGGTCTGTTGCTCATTGGGCAAGAGTCATAGAGAATGAAATGGCATAGACTGGTTCCAATTTCTACTGATACAGGAAGTATGGGCATATTTTTCTTTTTTCTTTTTTTATTTTTATTTATTTTTATTTTTATTTTTTTGTTTTTTTTTGTTTTTTTTT
>CM053595.1:159888546-159923104 GCA_028646575.1 Pseudocheirus occidentalis
TCTATTTCATTGAATGAACATATTTTCCCCTATAGCATTATACTCAGTTTTGCTGGGTAGATGATTCTTGGATAAAGTCCTAGCTCCTTTGACCTATGGAATATCATATTTCAAGCCCTTCAATCCCTTAATGTAGAAGCTGCTAGGTCTTGTGTTATCCTGATTGTGTTTCCACAACACTCAAATTATTTCTTCCTGACTGCCTGCTTGACCTGAGAACTCAAGAATTTGGCTATACTATTACTAGGAGTTTTGTTTTGGGGATTTTTTTCCCAGAGGTGATAGGTGAATTCTTTCAATTTCTATTTTGCTCCGTGGTTCTAGACTATCAGGGCAATTTTCTTCTCATTCTGGGGGTAGCAGCCAGACTGTGCTCCCCCTGTTTGAACAAAATCCCACACTGACATTTTATGTTGTCTTTGACATTTGTGGATTGAGAAATCTAGAAACTATTACAGCTGCTGGTGGTCTACTCTCCCAAAGTCTGCTGCAGCCACACCTGGTCAGAGCCACCCTGGGGCTTAACCTGTGGGCTCACACAGGGCTGGGCTAGGCTCCAAGAGTGCTGTGATGGACTCTTCCAGCCAGCCTGCTGTGCTATTTTCAGTGGGAGATTTGTTTCTCCCTGTCACTTTGTGGGTTCTGTAGCTCTAAAGTTTGTTTAGAGTAATTTTTAAATGTATCGGAGGAGGTGGAAGACAGAGCCACTCAGAAGTTCTGTTTCTACTCTGCCATCTTGGCTCCACCCGGTTAAAACAATTCTGAGGTACTATCTCATACCTATTAGATTTGCTAAGAGGACAGAAAAGAAAAATGACAAATGTTGCAGGGGATGTAGGGGGAAAAGGGACATTAATGCACTGTTGTTAGAGTTGTGAACTGATTCAATAATTCCATGGAGCAATTTAGAACTATGCCCAAAGCATTGTAACACCTTTGATACCCTTTCATACCCTTTGATCTAGTAATACTACTTCTAGGTCTATATCCAAAAGGAGATTAAAAAAAAGGAAAAGGACCTCTCTGTGTGAGTATACATATACATACACACGTACATATACATATGCATACACACACACACATATTTACTTTCTTGATGATTTTGGGGGGATGCTTATTTTTCTTTCACAATATGACTAATAAGGAAATATCTTTTGCATGACTACACATATATAACGTATATTAAATTGCTTGCCTTCTCAACGAGGGAGGTGGGGAGGAAGAGAAGGAGAGAATATGGAATTCAAAAGTTTTTAAAACAAACATTAAAAATTATTTTTACATATAATTGGAGGAAAATAAATTACTTTTTTAAAAAAGCATTTGATTCAGAGTCAGAGAATTTATATTCGGATTCTCCCTCTGATAATTGCTACCTGAATGACCTTGATCAAATAACTTCTCCATCTTTATCTTCCTTTGTAAAATCTGTAAAATGAGAGGGTTGGACTAGGTGATCTCTGGGATTCCTTCCAACTCTAAATCCCTTCTCTTATGATTGTCTATCAAAGTTGCCTCCCAGGCAAGGGTAACCAACCCCTTCCAATTTTGCAGACGGGAAGGCTACAGTCTGTAGAAAATTGGCTGGCGTATGTAAATTGCATCATAAACCTTCAAGCTCTCAATGATAAAAGAAGTTAGCATTTATATAGTGCTTACACACACACACACATAGAACTTGCAAGATGCTTTACAGATGCTGTCTCATTTAATCATTTAATCTTTACAACAATCCTGGAAAGTGGATTCTATTTTATACTATGAGGAAAGCAAGACAAAAAACAGTTAAGTGATTTGCCTACATCACTCAACTAAATAAACATCCAAGGCAGGATTTGAATTCAGATCTTCCTGACTCCAGCTCTAGCACTCTATCCAAAGTGCCACCTAATTGCTTTGAAGGCCTAAGACTGTACTCAGATTTTTGAGATATCCTATATAAACACAATTGTTGTTGTTATTGAAATAAAATGTCTCAAAGACTTGATGAAACAAACTTGAAAAAGAAACAAAGATTCTGAAGTGTTAAAAGTAGGATTGGATCCCAAGGCCAGCTTTCTGTAGTGAGCCAAAGCACAAGGAGGATCATGTTCCTGATCTAGCCTTCCAAATGACCCAAATCAAATAATGCGTCACTGCCCCTCAGCAAATTTTTGCACCTGGTCACTAGAGGGACCATGGCATAGTGGAAGGAACAAAGACCTATATGTCAGGTAGTAGACAGAGAGATAAGGTAGTAGGACATAGGTATTTTTCTAATGTTGGGTACCGTCCTTCTCTACGTGCCTGATGACTGACTTGGACTAGATGAGCACTAAAGTTCCCTCAGCTCTGGAAATTCTGTGCCTGGAAAGCACAGTAAAGTTAAAACACTTTTGCAGGTAACTATTTACTCAAATTTGGAACAAGGCCTTTAGGGACCTCAAGGAAATTTTGAGTTATATCTTTTGTTTCCTACTGGCTATTAGGGGCTTTCACTTTTCACTGCAAGACAGGTATTTTAACATCACACACACACACACACACACAGCCTGCAAAACTTTAAAATGGCTGATTTTTCTGGTATTAGTCACTGTTTTGAAATACATCCCTTCATTGTGTTCTTCTGTGTGTTGTGCTCCAAAAGACCTTTTCTAACCTTCTTCCAACTTCAGATTATATTCATGTTATCTTTGATTCCATTGCTGTTGGGCAGGAGGCCACCAATTCACCTAAGAGCAAAATAAAAAATCTTGTGCTTGCTGTTTTTAATTATAAATAAATAATTGGATCATTAATTCATCTCAATGACTTTTGTACTTTCTAGTCGTCTAGTTTAAGATTCTAGAGAACCTAATCTGTAAATACTTGGGAGGAGGGAACGGTGATGTGTTGTCCATAATATTTGACATATGACATACAGAATCTATTTGCAGGATAAATTTGAGATGCCCTGAGTTTAAATCTTGCCTCAGACATTTATTAATTGTGTAATCCTGGGTAACTCACATAATTTCTCTATTTCAGTTTGCTCCTCTGTAAAATGGAGATAATGAAATCACCTACCTCATAGAGTTGTTGTAATGACAGAATGAGAAAATATACTTAAAGATAATAGAGATAAAATGAAATAATATACAAAAATATTTGTTTTGAAAAGATTAAAGTGCTAAATATTAGGCATTGTTAAAAATGTTTTATAGATTGATTCTAGCATATCTCCTCTTATTTTCTGGGAATTCTTCTCTAATCCCTAGATCTACCAAGAAGATATTTCATGTGATTCTCCAAAACGTGTTTACATTATGTGGCAAAGGTTGTGGGGGTAAGGATGATACCATGGGCTTGTAATCTTTACTCTAACATCTATACATACTTCTTGGTACAAAGAAATATCATTATACCAAGCCTAAGAAGCTGAACATGACCAACACTTAGTGAGTCACTATTATGGGTATGTTATTGAAAATAACCTGACTGGTTCTGGAGTTCCAAGATCAATGAAAAAATATTACAAGCTGCCAAGAAACAATTTGAATACTGTGGAAACACAATCAGGATAACCCAGGATCTAGCAGCTTCTATAGTAAGGGATCAATGAGTCTGGAATATGATATTCAAGAGATCAAGGAAGCTAGGATTAAAACCAAGATCACCTAACCAGCAAATTGATTATAATGTTCCAGGGGAAAATATGGTCATTCAGTGAGGTGGAGGACTTTCAAGCATTCTTGATGAAAAAACCAGAACTGAAAAGAAAATTTGACATTCAAATACGGAAAGCATGAGAAGGTAAACATGGAAAAGAATTCATAAGGAACTTATCAAAACTGAACTATTTTCATACCAACATGGAAAAACAATAATTGTAACTTATGAAATTTTTCTCAGTATTAGGATAGGTGAATGGAATACAAACAAACAAACAAACAGATAGATAAACAAGCAAATAAATAAATAAACATGCACATATGTCTATATAGAAGGGCATATATGCATATGAATATATATGAATATGATGGGATAATATTTTAAAAGGTGAAATTGAGAGGTGGGAGAGGAATAGTATGAGAGGAGACAGGCAGAGACAGAATGGGGTTAATCCTCTCATAAAGAAGAGGCAAGGGATAATTATTACAATGAAGGGGAAGAATAGAAAGGCAAAACAGAATGGGTCAACCTTACTCTCACTGAAGTTGATTTAGGGAAGTAATGAAATACACTCTAAATTGGGTATGTTGGCCTACAGGAGAGTAGGGGGAAAGGGGAGAAGAGGGAGGGGATTGAGGGGAGGGCAGATTGAGGGAGACGGTTATTAGAAGCACACAATTTTGTAAAGGGACAGGGACAAAGTAGAGAATAGAAGAAGTGGGGTGTGGAATATGAAGGAGAGAAATATACATGTACTGGGGTAAGGAGAGCATATAGAAGAGATCTGATTGGGGAAGGGGGTATACAATGGAATACTGTTTTGGGGTGGGGGTAGGGGAAAGGCCGGGAGAAAATGTGTAAATCAAAATCTCATGGAAATGAATGATGTAAACTAAAAATAAACAAAAATTTAAAATGAAAAAGCTGATTGGGGCTGAAGGCAGCCCTGAAGGCCAACAAGAGAGGTCTAATACAGCACATTGGGAGCCATGTGGTTCCAGCCCCAGGGAAGCCCCAATCAGCATCATCCAGAGAAGACTTCAGGAGAACGAATCACCAGCAGATGTGGTAGTTTCCACACTTCTCAATCCATAAACACCAAAGAGAAAGTAAAAGGTCAGTCTTGGAACTCTATTTGTACTAGGTGGAGAAGTGTGTGGTCCAGCCCTTGCCCCTGAGGTGAGAACTGGCAGAGGCATGGCAGTTCCAGAGTCTGCCACAGCTGCCTCAGCAACTTCTGGCCTACAGAACATAGGGGAACCAAGCAGCCATTCAGAGGATAATCACTCTTGCTTTAACATACTTGCATTTGGATTGTGGTCTTGGGTAGTGGTCCTGGGGTGGGTAGCCAATGTGCCAGAATTCATGGGGGCTGCAGAGAAGACACTCTCCAGCAATTTGGGACATAGCTCTCTGTAATCTGAAAGCAGAGTTCTACCCCGGCAAAGAGATCAAAAGTCAAGTAATAGGCTGGTAATATGAGCAAGCAGAGGAAGCATAAACACACCATAGAATCCTTTTTGGGGGGGACAAAAAAGGATCAAAGTGTGGAACAGGAACACAGAAGTCAGAACTCTTGCATCAAAGCTTGTTACAGGCTATGGAGAAGCTCAATAAGGATTTTAAAAATCAAGTAAGAGAAGTGTAAGAAAAATTGGGAATAGAAATGAGAATGATGCAAGAAAATCATGAAAAGCAAGTCAACAGCCTGCTAAACGAGGCCTAAAGAAACACTGAAGAAAATAACATCTTAAAAATAGACAAACCCAAATGGCAAAAGAGGCCCAAAAAGCCAAAGAGGAGACAAATGACTTAAAAAGCCAAATTTGCCAGATGGAAAAAGAATTTCAAAAACTTACTGAAGAGAATAATTCCTTCAAAATTAGATTGGAGCAATTGGAAGATAATGACTTTATGAGAAATCAAAATACTGTAAAATAGATCCAAATAAATGAAAAAATTAGAAACATCTCATGGAAATATCTCATTGGAAAAACCACTGACCTGGAAAATAGATCCAGGAGACATAGTTTGAAAATTAGTGGACCACCTGAAAGCCATGATAAAAAAAAAGAGCCTATAAATCATTCTTCAAGCAGTTGTCAAGGAAAATTGCCCTGATATTCCAGAACCAGAGGGCAAAAGAGAAATTGAAAGAATTCACCAATCATCCCTGGAAAAAGATCCCCAAAAGAAAATTCCTAGGAATATTATAGCCAAATTCCAGAGTTCCTAGGTGAACAAGAAAATACTGCAAGCATTCAGGGAAGCAAGTTGAGTAGTATTGTAGAAACGCAATCAGGATAACACAAGACCTAGCACCTTCTACATTAAGGGATTAAAGAGCTTGAAATATGATATTCCAAAAGTCAAAGGAGCTAGGACTAAATCCAAGAATCACCTACCCAGCAAAAATGAGTATAATGCTACAGTGAAAAATATGGTCATTCAATGAAATAGAGGACTTTTAAGCATTCTTGATGAAAAAAACCTGAGCTGAACAGAAAATTTGACTTTCAAATACAAGAAGCAAGAGAGGCATAAGAAAGTAAACAGGAAAAAGCAATTATAAGGAACTTATTAAAGTTGAACTATTTACATTCCAATATGGAAAAATGATAATTGTAACTCATAAGACTTTTCTCGATGTAAGGATAGTTGAAGGGAATATATATACACACACACATATATTTACACACACATATATACATGTGTATACATATATGTATATAAATGTATGTATACATATGTATGTATAGGAGGGTGTATGTGTGCATAAATATATGTGAGTGTGTGCGTATGTATGTACATGTATATATAGACAGAAGGCACAGGATGAGTTGAATATGAATGAATGATATCTAAATAAAATTAAGAGTCGAGAGAGGAATATATTGGGAAAAGAAGAAAGGGAGAGATAGATCAGGGTAAATTATGTCATATAAGAGGCAAGAGAAAACTGTTACAGTGGAGGGGAAGAACAGGAAGATGAAAGGGAATGGGTTAACCTTGCTGTCACTGAATTTGGCTTAAGGGAGGAATATCATACACACTCATTTGGGTATTTTACCCTACAGGAAAATAGTGGGGTAGGAGATAAGCAGGGGGATGTAAGAAGGGAGGGCAGATTGAGGGATAGGGTGGTTAGAAGTAAATCCTTTTGAGAAGGGGCAGGGTCAAAAGAGAAGATACAGTAAATGTGGGAGGGATTAGATAGAGAGGTTTATAGTTAGTCTTTCACAATACAACTACTATGGAAAAGTTTTGCATAACTGCACATGTACAACCTATATTGACTTGCTTATCTTCCCAGTGGGGGTGGGTAAGGAGGGAAGAAGGGAAAAAATCTGGAACTCAAAGTTTTAAAAACAAATGTTTAAAAAAATTTGCTTTCTACATGTACCTGGGAAATAAGATATACAGGTACTGGAGGACAGAAATACATCTTACTCTACTAGAAAGCTAGGGGGAATGATGAAGGAGGATATAAGGGACAACAGATTGGGGGAGGGGGTAGGTGTAAGGGAAAGATAGGGAGAAAAATTTGTAACTCAATATCTTTTGCAAATAAATGTTAAAAACTAAAAATAAATAAATTGTTAAAAGAAAAACTAACAAAAAAGAAAAGAACCTGGACTACCTTGTGTCATTGGGTCTCTTCTCTATTCAAACAGTTATTTTACTGGAATTGATCTTTATGGAAATTTATTCCAATATATTTTCAATTCCAAGGCATCTCCACACTCTAATTATTGCTGCTTAATATCATATATCATAACATAGATACGTAAGCACAGACATTATTTTCCTCTCATACCCCATTGGTAACTGTTACTTATTTGCTAAGATATTAACTCAGTCATATGTGAGAACAATAATAATTTGTATCAAGATGTCCAAAAATGAATTAAAATTGTCATTTCAGTACCACTGCTACTTCTGCTGGGTTTTATTTATATTATCTCTAAGTTTCCTTCTAAGCTCTGCATCTATGATTCTACAAACTTTTGTTGAGGACAAATGTCCATTAAGTAATCTGAGATTTTATTTGTACTTGAACTAAATACATTTTGTTTTCTGAATCTTCTTTATAGTATAGCTTAAAGCAAAGTTTGCATGTAGGAGAGGGCTCAAAGAAGAGTTAATTGTTACCTGGGTTTTATCTCTTCGCAGGAACCCAGTCTGGGTAAGTTTTGGTTTGCTCAGGGCTCATAATATTATTCCCTCACCCTCAAAAAAATAAAAAGGTTAAGGAAACATTTTCAACTCTCTTATAAAGACTATTGTAGAGAAAAGAGCACATGACATGAAGGCCCTATATGTGGATTTGAGTCTAAGCTCTGATACTAAACTGGCCATATGACTATGAACAAGTCATTTTATTGTCTGAGCCATAATTTCCTCATCTGTAAAATGGATTTAAGAAGTACGTCAAGATGGCAATGACAGGAAAATTTTTCCCTTCTTTTCCCAATATAGATCTTCCACAACAGAAAATGCACCAGATCAAGTTCTGATAAGTAAAACCAAAAAAAAAAGTCAGTTAGTCATTTTTACAGTGTAGAAAAGCTTAGGAAGATAGAAGTCTGTGGACACCTAAAGTGGGAGATGGTCAGAAGCATGGGCTGTACTATGAGCATCCCAGTACTCAGAGATGGAAAGAGAACTGAGATAGAAGACCAGGTATGGAGCACTGAGGCAGAAAGAGATCCTAAGAGAACCCTGAAATAGCACTGGGAGCAGGAATGGGTGCCATCTGGCAGCTCTCTCACCCATTATCCATTTCAGGGTCACAGTTCTAAGGCAGAGAAGAATGGCAGCAACTGAGACAGGAGCCCCTAGATGAATTTTAACTGCACAGTGAATTCTAGAAACTTAGCTGTGTGGCTCTGAACACAGGACCGAAGTGGCAACTAAATTCTAAGTGTTAACCCAGCACGAAAGCCTTCAGTGGACAATCCAGGGCAGGAGACCCAAGCCAAAGGAGAGCCAGCAGTTCAATCACTCTGAACCTATAGAATATCCAAGAGATCTAACAGTGACTGAGTCTAACAAAAGGCTATTGTGACTCTACTGCATCCATGCCAACATGACCAAATCTGGCTCAGCAATTTGCAGAACTCAGACCAGGAGGGCAATGAACTGGTGTCTCCCTGAGTCACATTACTTTGAAATCATTAAAAATTTCTAGACCACCAGGCTGCACTTTGAAAGTAGAAGAATATAAGGCCAAATGCCCCCCCCCACACACACACCAAAAGGGAACAGAGCACCCTGTTAATATGAAGTCCAAAGTCAGGAAGTAGCCTTAAAGAATTAGCAAATAAAAGAATTACAAGACCATAAAGAGCTACTATGGTGACATAGAAGCTCAAGACAGAAACACAGAATAAAGCAGTGACTTGAAAATTTTAAAAATAACTATTTTCAATCAAGTCCAACTCTTCCTAACCCCTTTTGGGGTTTTCTTCACAAAGAGTGGAGTGGTTTGACATTTCTTTCTCCATTTTACAAATGAGGAAAGTGAGGCAACCTGGGTTAAATTACTTACCCAGGGTCTTGCAGCCAGCAAGTGTCTGAGGCTTGATATAAACTCAGATCTTCCTGACTCCAGCCCCAGTGTTCTATTCACTGTGCTACCTAACACTTGAAAAATATGTATTTAAAAATGTTTTAAAGAAAAATGGTGACTGAATGCAAGCCCAAGGAGAATTTCTAGAAGACTTGTAGCAAGAGCTAAAAAAGAGAAAAAAAAAACTAAACCAAATAAGAGTGGTAGAATAAAAAATGGGAAAATAAATGCTAGCTATCCAATAAAATAGTGTGTGTGGGGGGGAATTAATAGCTCGGTAAAGAAAAAAAATACAAAATCTTATGAAAGAAAATAACTCCTTAAAAACTGAAATTGGCCAAATGGAAGATATGATTCCATAATGCAAAAAGAATTATTTTAAAGTAAAATGATTGAAAAAATAAATTTATGAAATATCTGATAGAAAAAAATCTGATCTGGAAAACAGATGAAGAAGACATAATTTAACAATCACTGATCTACTTGAAGGTCATAAACAAAAACAGAGCCTAGACACTATACTTCAAGAAATTATAAAGGAAAACTGCACAGATATCTTAGGACCAGAGGACAAAGTATAAATACAAAGAATTTATCAATCATTACCTGAAAGGAACCTCAAATTGAAAACTTTCAGGAATATTATATCCAAAATGCAGAACTCTCAGATCAAGGAAAAAATACTGAAAACAGTCAGAAAGAAAGAATTCAAGTACTTTGGAGCCACACTCAGCATGACACAAATTTTAGCAGCCTTCAGTTAAATAAATAGAGATTTTGGAATATGCTATTCTAGAAGACAAAGGATCTAAGACTATAAACATAAATAATTTACACAGCAAAGCTGAATAAAATCCTATAGCAGAAAATGGATATTTAATAAAATAGGGAACTTTAAAGTATCTCTAAATGAAAGTCCAAAGCTAAAAAGAAAATTTGATATTCAACTACAGGCTTCAAAATATGCATTATAAATGAGAAATCATGAAGGACTAGAAAGGGTTAAATTCTTAAATTATTATATAGAGATATAGTACATTTAACCACTTGGAACTTTATCATCACCAGATGTCTTAGAGGGAGTCAAATTGGTGAGACTGTGTCTAATTCTATTACACTTAGATGACCTCAAGAGAAAAAATGGAAGGATAGAAAAAAGGAGTGTAAATAGTGTATTCAAGGAAGAGTTATACTATGAAGGGTGCTTTCAGGGAGGGACCCAGCACTACTTGAACCTCATTTTCATTTGAAATGATCTGAAGAGGGAAAAATATACATACATAGAGTTGAATAAATTCATTTTAACCAACATGGAATAAACAGCAGAAAAGGGGTTAAGATAAAGGGGTCGGAAAATAAGAGGTGGATAATAGGTTAAGAGAGGCAGTGGTCAGAAGCAAAATAGAACTCTTCAATAGAAGACAAGAGAGATGGGGGGGTGGAAAAGAGTAAGAGAGAGAGAGAGAGAGAGAGAGAGAGAGAGAGAGAGAGAGAGAGAGAGAGAGAGAGAAAGACAGAGAAAGACAGAGAATAAGTATAATAGAATAAGAGGCAGAGAAAAGCACAGCTAGCAATCATGAATGTGAATGGGATGAACTCACTCCTGAAGCAGAAGCTAATATTAGAATGGATTAGAAATCATAATCTAACAATATGCTGTTTATAAGAAACACATTGGAAACAGAATGCTACATATACAGTTAAAATAATGGATATTCTACAGATGGAAAAAAAAGTATGAATAGCAATCATGATCTCAGACAAAGCAAATCCAAAATCAAACCTAATTAAAAGAGATAAACAGGGAAAACACATTTTATTAAATGGTAACAGAAAACAAATTAATGTCAATGCTAAATACATATGCATGTGTGTGCTTGCACACACTCATGCACATACACCTTATGCCCAAATGGCATAAAGATTCACATCTTTTAAAGAAAAAATTAAATGAGTTTCAGGAGGAAAGAGACAAAATGAAAATAAGATTATTTGAAGAGTCTATCTTACAGGATCATTGTGAGGGCAAAAAAAAGAAGAAAGAAAAATATGTCAAGTATTTTTTTAAACTTTGGTGGAAGAATTGTTTGCACTTAAGGTATCACAGAGACTGGAAGTATTAAAACACACATAATTTTCAATTAATTGATAGGCATTTCCACAGAGGGCATTTAAAAAGAAGGAAAGTTTTAGTACAGAGGCTACTATTTTGCCAGAGGAACTACCTAAGATTTTGTTATATGATATGTAACATATCCCAAAACACTCCATTTTTTTATCAATACAATTTGACAGAGGGTAAGACCTTTCACAAAACAAAGAAAGGGGAAAGTATTAGGCCCCTCTTTTTTCCCCTGATACTCTTCTCTCTTCATCAATCATTTTATGGAGGGATTTTGGATTGTAGCCCATCCCAGTGCTGTAAAATGTGATAAACTCAAATCTCTGAAAGGGAGTTTTAAAGGCAGGCCCTTTCACAACTCCTGCATTGTTCAGATGTTAAAAAGGTAAGACCAGCTATGCTTTCTCTAAGATATTAAGTATATTATCCTCCACACTAATGACAGTAATGAATTAAATACTCTTCAAGTAATGAATTGGGTTCTTTCTTTGCTGGAGGTCAGTAGAAATTAAATACATAATCCCAAAGGGTATGTGTGCTGATAAAGGACTCCATGGGAGTTTGAGAGAATGAGATTTAGTGAGAAAGTCCTAACACTGGAGCTGTCCAGAAGCAGTTGTTAACTCCTTCCTAGCAGGTACAGAAGTGAGGCTTGGGCAAGGAGTGAGATGATAGCAGCAGGTGGGAGAAACACGTTATGACAGGCATGTTTAGCACCCAGGAATCCAAAGTAAAAACATCTAATTGAATATTAAGCTATTTGACTTACATGATGCCAAATGTCCAAACATGAAAGGTAGAAAGTCTCAGATGATGCTGTGATAGTTATACTGATTTGGATGTAGATCAAAAGATTATACCCATCAATTATCAATTGATAACTGATCAATGGACAATTCATCCAAACAATTGGCCATAAATACTCAGGCATGGAGTATGTATCCTTGGTATTCTACATCCCTCAACAAAATTGGAGCTCTTTGAGAACAGAGGATGCTTCCTTTTTCTTTGTATTCCTAGAACCTATCCCAGTGCCTGGCACATAGGAGGCATTTAATAAATTCTTTTTTTTGACATTTATATAACTTTTATTATGTACCAGACACTATGCTAAATTACAAATATCTCATTTGATCTTGACAACAGCCATGGGAGATAGGTGCTATTATTATCCCTATTTAATAGACAGTAAACAGGATGAACAGGGTTAAGTGACTTGTCAAGATTCCCATAGCTAGTAAATATCTGAGGCTAGATTTAAATTCAGGCTTTCCTGACTTCAGATTTAGTGCTCTAGCTGCCCTGTTTCTGCATACCAGGAGGCTGCTCATTAAAGTTGATATGGCTCCCTATTTCTGATGTCTCTTTATTTACATAGTGGATTTGTCCCCATTACAAAACAGAAAAAAAAGACTAAAAATACATTTAGACAAAAAGATTTTTAGCCTTTGCTGATAAATGCCATCATTCCATTTTGGATTGGCCGTATTATTCTTCCATGGTACAGCATTTCCATTTTCAACTTTGTTAACTTTAAATGCTTTGCACACTCATTTAATAAATTCTTATCAATGGAATGAATCCCCGGCACCATCAAATACATGATAGGATGCAGAGTAGTCACTTCCCTAAAACACTTTGATTGATGGTTTGAATCAGTTGACTGAATTTTTCTGTCTTACTCCAGAGACTTGCCATCATGACACATGCCTTACCTGATCACTCTGGAGACATTAGTCAGAGCCCCAAAGTAGTAACATCTTATTCCCCCAGCACGACAACTTGGCATTCTGAGCAATAATTACGAATGACTTCTAACCGAGCCTTGCTGCTTGATTTCTACAGAGTACATGTTCATGAGTTTCATTTTACACATTGACAAAGCCTTTCACAGAAATACTTTACCTGTGTCAGTCAAAAATGTTATTTCAATGATTTCAACAAAATGATAGCTTTAAACTTCTATCATGCTATGATTAAAGGTTTAGCAGGCTGATTGATCAACAGGGCATAACTTAGTTTTCTTTTCTTCCCTATATCACTGTAGAGCTAAAATAGAAACTTCACCTGCATATCCCACCCAAGAGACCATTATCTGGGGCAAAAGCGTAGGAGCTGGTGAAGATGAAATACATACATGGTGAATAACAATAGAAAGAATTTTGAGCTCTATGATGGACACATCATTGTAGACCAGTATGTCAAATTTGGATAGATGTAGATATATGTACATATAATGTCATTATATATGTATGTATGCATACATACAGTGTTTGTATGTGTATGTATATAGATATGTGTGCATGTGATAGATTTGTTCTTGCTAAACAAGGTGTCATGTTTCTTGGTGGATATGCAACAGTTTAATCTGCATTTTAGTGATGTGAAATGACTTACCATGTCATAAAGTTAAAGGATTGCAAAGTACTTTGAGAAGTTCCACAGACTACCACCCTGCCTTTCAGAAAGACTTTGTTTACATTACATATGAAGGGGAGCGCCTCTAGGGGGTGAGATCCACTATTTCAGTTCTTATTGTTATTGAAAATCCTTCTAAAGTCTTCCTTAAATCCTTTAAGTTACAATGTCAGTTCTTTCTGTCTCACTGTTTTTTTTTTAAGAAGACCAAAATATATGCTGAAAGGTATACGTAAACCATCTCAATCCTCTTTTATGTTTCTTCCAAAGATGGAGTTCTAGTCCTCTACTTCTCCTTCAAGTACATTTTACAGTTAAGTATAAAATGAGAAAGCCAGATAAAGGAATTGCTAACATTCCTTACAGCTCTAACAGACCACAGTTCTATGGTATCCTTAGGGTTTGATTAGTTGGTTAGTTTAACAACTACCAACTTCAATCAGCAATGCTCAAGCCTGCATTGTTAGCATGTAAGAATTCACTCAACTTTATCACAAATCTCTCAGGAACTGCCTATATTTTTCTACGTTAATGTCTTCTCTGAATTTTTTCACTTCCCCTTACACAATACATGAATAATTTAGGGTTTCTACCTTGGGGAAAAAGACATAAGAGTTTGGGAAAAGATAACTGTAATCTCATGACAAGAGTGTTTAAAAATGAAGATGGTACATGAAAGACAGGGGGATTCTAAAATTGAACATTCACAAATAAATAAATTTAATAAAAAATACCAATGCTCAGAAAACAGTCATATTTAACAAAAACAATGAATCCACATAAAGAGTTCTCTGGATATATTTTTTAAAAGGGAATTCTACAAATTTTGTTGTTGTTATTCAGTCCTTTCAGTCATGTCCAACTCTTTGTGACCCTGTTTTGGGGGTTTTCTTGGTAAGGATACTGGAGCAGTTTGTCATTTCCTTCTCTAACTTATTTTACAGATGAGGAAACTGAGGCAAGCCATGTAAAATGACTTGCCCAGGGTCACATAGTTATTCAATATCTGAGAACAGATTTGAACTCAGGAAGATGAGTGCTTCTGATTCTAGATCCAGTAGTTTATCTACTACACCACCTAGCTGCCCTAAGAAATATTTATTAAGTACCACAAGAAAGGGGAAAGGCATTTTTGTCCTAAAGAGAAGCATTTCAAAGACAGTGAATGGGGAAGTTTAGCACATGAATGTGAAAGTGGGTAGTCTGGTTGCTCCTCTGAAAGGCACAAAAACTGAAGAGATATGCAAAAATTAGAAGTAGGAACATGTGGAAAAAATGAATAGGTAAAATTGGCATGAACTTATAAGGAAGTATCAAGATGGCAGAATTATTAAGTGAACTGAAATTCCCCAAACTCATAAAGACTTCAAGAATGGTTTATTTCCTTCTTTTAAGTATACAAGAAGGAGTAAAAAGATGGGCTAAGCTTGCCCTTTGAGGAAGATAATATAATGTTAATAGATAACAGAGAAAAAAAAGTCCCTTTTTGCTATTAACCAACAAGGTGAAACTTTTTTTTATTTGAAGGGTTAGAACAAACAATGTAAGGATGAAATTTCAAAGCATATGGTTCATCTCTGAAAATTCCTATTAGACTTTATTAAAGGCAAAGAATACTTTTCTAAACAAGATCTTTTCTGGTTTTGATATACCTTTAAAAGATGTCATTGTCTTTTATAAGCTTAGCTGGAGAATTAGATTTTAATAGCAACATTAGTTATCAAGAAAATGTAGTCTATCTCTCTAAGAGCTTCTTTAACAATCCCATCCCCAACTTATCCAAAAGAGCTCAGTTAAAACTACTGAGCACATAGGTAGGTAAGCTTTCCTACACTGACCAATACATAGTGATGAAATAAAGTTAACAGCCTGAATCATAATCAATTACATTTAAATGGTATCCAATGAAAAAATAATATTGAAAATGACAAGTAAAACATATGAGTAAGCACTTAGAAAAAAATATAAAATGATCACTAGGTCTTAACATAGGCTCATTAAGAATATTCATGAAGATAATTCAGATTATATTCACCTCATTTTTTCAGTTCAAAATCAGGGGAATGATATTTATACATTTTATTTTCATTTCAGTCAATTTTACCATCTATCATACTCTTGTTTGGGTAAAAACAAAAGATAAACAACAAAATCCTACAAAATAATGCCTAATGACAAATCACAGTATATTGAAGACATATAAGTGAAGCATAGTGAAAAAAGGATATTGTCAAAAGATTGGAAATTACAGTCAAGAGCTATTAGGCTCTGTCCATTCATTTACTCATTTATTCAACAAAATTTGTTGAGGAACTACGGTGAGCATAATCTAGATAGTTGAATTTGATTTAAAATTATCTCAATTAACTGATATAATATAAGGTTAACACAAATAAGGTTAAATTTAATAAAATGTATGTAAAGTTATACATCTGTTTTTAAAACAGCTAAAATTTACATTATCCTTTAAAATTTGCAAAGAATTTTTCACGTTTCATTTGTTCCTTGCAACAACCCAACAAGGTAAATTCTATTATTTACCATGATTTACAGAAGAAACTGAGGTTGATTTCAAATCAACATGAAGAACTTTCTAATAGTTATGATTGTCTAACAAGGAACAGATGGTCTCCTGGCATCAAAAGTGGAAGTATTTAAAGGAAAGGCGGAATGACTGACTATTTACTGTAGACAAGTGGATTCAGGCAGTTCAGAGGACACTTAAGCTCCAAGTCAGACAAAGCTTTCAAAGAGAATAGATCATACCTACACTATCCAATTGGATGAAAACAAGTTCTGGGGACTCCAGCTGGGAAACCAGAGCTTGGTCTGGCATAGACAGAACAACTATGTGGAAATCAGGTTTGCGACTATGGTGACAAGTGGCTGAATTTCTATTAGAGCTCAGCACCCAGTGAGCTATTCCTACAAGGTAGCATGGTATATCCATAGATCCGGCTTCAGGCACTTACTGGTTGTGTGACCCTGGGGAAGTCATTTAACTCTGTTTGCCTTAATTTCTCATTTGTAAAACTGAGCTGGAGAAGGAAATGGCAAATCACTCCAGTATCTTTGACAAGAAAACCTGAAACTGAACATTAACAAAGCATGATACAGTGGAACAAACACTGGTCTGGGAATTAGGAAACTAGGTTCAAATCACCTCTCTGTCATTTACTCCCTTAGGTAAGTCATCTAATCTCTCAGGGTCTTAGTTTTCATATTAAAACTGAAGAACTTGGACTAGATGGTATCTAAAGTTTCTCTTATCTCCAAATTTATTATTCTGTGTCCCACACTACTGTTCTCATCCATTAGCTACTTTTGTGCGATGCAATGCAGTAGTATTAACAGTAAAAATGCAGTCAGGAGATTAGAGAGGAAATTTTTGGTGTTGATGTTGGCTGAAAGATTGACCTCTCTAGCTGTAGTTTCACAATTGATTCTGTGTCTTGTGCTTTTAGGCTATAGGATCAGAGCAAAGACTCTCTATAAAATAGTAACACCTTTTCCTTCTAAAGGAGTCCTTATACTTTCTCATTAAAGACTGGGAAAGGAGAATGTTTAAATAATACTTTGGGAAAGAAAAAAGAAGACCTATTTTAGCATACACCGGATTTAATATGAACTGAATGTGGTTTGGTAGGTGATAAAAACCAAAAAAAAGTTGAAATCTTCAGTTGTGTTAATAGAGGCATAGCTTCCAGGAATAAAGAAATGACAGCCTTTCTGTATGATGATCACACCATATCAGGAGGACTGTATTGAGTTGATGACAGCACCGTTTTAGGAGAACATCATAAAATGACTTGATTCTGCATCACATTAGTTTCATTTGCAGGAACTATAGCTACTTAGCCTAGAGAAGAGAAGATCCATGGGAGAACATAACAACTAAATCAGCTATTTGGAGTATTTTAGTCCAAAAGAAGAATTCGAATTTTTGATTTTGATCTCAGTCAGCAGAGACTGGATTAACACTTATCAGCTAATTATGATGGGAGTTTCTTTTCAGTTTAGGGTAAGACTAAAGGACCTCTGAGGTCCCTTAACTTGTCTAATTCCATAACATGGTCCAGTTCAGGCTCTATGAATTACAGAATCATAAGAGTATAGATTTAAAGATATAAGGGATCTTGAATGTCATCTAGGCTAAAACACCCTTCCCTCCCATTTTTGCATATGGCCATGGGCCTGTGTCCAACAGTGCTATCATTTTCAATTATTTTACCCATAAGGAGATGCCTGACTCACTCTATCACTTGTCAGAGGCTCCAGATGGCTCCAGATAACTAAAACAGAAATCTTAGATTATTGGGACTTTGACATTTTAAAACCATAACAAGGAGTTAAATTTGTGATTGCATTTGAAGCATATCATAAATGACTATATTCAGTTTTCATGATTTTAATGACTTAGAAAGATGTAGCATACAAGGATATGATACTAGGAGAGACTTGGGTTTGAAGCTCTGCTGCTTCCTTGGGGCAAGTCCCTTCCTCATTCTGGACTATAGTTTCCTAATCTTTAAAAAAGAAGGGACTAGACAAAATAATTGCTAAGGCTCCTCCTACATATGAATCTTGGGATTTGAATTATCATTAAGAGATTTATTTCAATTGCATTATGAAAGGAGTCAGAGTCCCCCCCACTCACTCCCAAATAAATTGAAATATTTCCCAAATGCTATCTACCCGGTTTACATATTGATATGACTAGGAATCCTACGAGTTATGCTACAGATGAGGAAACTTCTGTTTTATTTGTCTACACAACAGTAGTTCAGTCTAGTTGTACCTGAAATAAAAGCCCAATATTGTCCCTTCTCATCCCTTCTCTGTGTCTCCATCTGCCTTTATCTGTCTCCCTCTTCCTCTCCACCCCTCTTTCTTTCTCTCTCCTGTGTAATCCTTGTTACTTACAGACATGTCTAAGTCTTCCCCATTCTTAAAAAGCCCTCACTTCACCTTACTATCCCTTCAATTTAACCCTCTTTTCCCTATCACAACTAAACTCCTAGAAAGTGCTATCTATACTAACTCGCACCACTTTCTATCGTCTTGCTCACTTCTCTTAACCGCTTACAATTTGACTTTTAATATTATCTATTCAACTAAAATTACTCTCTCCAAAGCTACCAATGATCTTTCATCACTCACTGAACTTGCATTTTTCTCAGTCTTCATCACTCTTGACATTTGACATTATTCATCATTCTTTCTCCCTGGACAATCTCCTCTATGGGTTTCCATGACCCTGCTCTCTTTGTTTTTCCTCCTACTAGTCTGACCATTCCTCAGTCTCCTTTTCTGAATCATCATCATATCCTGACCCTGTTAATGAGCCCCCAAGATTCTATCCTGGTCCCTCCTTCCTTATCATTTTAGATATTCTCTATAAGAACTCATCAGCTCTCAAAGGGTCAGTCATCGTATCTAAGAAAATGACTCTAAGACTGCCATTTCTAGCTACCTCCTCAACATTGCTCAAATCTATCCCGTTCTCATATATACAGCCATCACATTCCTTCAGGTCCTCATTTCCTCTCACCTGGTCTATTGCAAAATCCTTTTAAGTTTTTGCCTGCCTTTAATTTCTTTTCATTCTAATCCTTCCTTCTCAGAGCAGTCAAAATGACATTCCTTAAGGTCTGACCAGGTTGCTCCCCTAGTCAAGAAAGTCAAATGGTATTTAAAGCCCTTTACAATCAATCTCCAGTCTAGCTTTCCAAATTTATTATGTGTTAATAGCATTCATATACTCTACAGGCTAGCTAAAGTGGTCTTCAAGCCAGATGTTACTCTGACTGCCATAACAATGCCTTAGTGATGTTGTTCTGTTGTTGCTGCTTAGTCAGTTAGTTGCATCCAACTCTTTGTGATCCATATAGTGTTTTCTTGGCAGAAATACCAAATGGTTTGCCATTCCCTGCTTCAATTTATTTTATAGATGAGGAAACTGAGGCAAACAGGGTTAAGTGATTTGCTCAAGTTCACACAACTAGTAAGTGTCTGAGGCCAGATTTTAAATCAGATCCTCCTGACTCCAGGCCCCTCCTTCTATCCACTGTGCCACCTAACTGCCTCAGTTGTTTTATATAAACCTAAATGTGTCATGCTGCCTTTATCTATGGAAGTAAGCACCTTGAGGAAAGAGTCTATTCTAATGTTGTCTTTTTTTGACCAACACAAGTCCCATTATTATAGGTGCTTGATAGATGTGGTTGATTAACTCATTGGACCAAAAGGATCTGTTCTGAAGGTTCAGTCATCAAAATAAGAATCAGGATCCTAAATAGTCAAATTTGTTTTATTCAACCCTGAAATACTCACTCCTTGCAAGCTGATTTCCCCATTCTAGCTACCTAATCACTGTGTGAATCTGGGTAACCACTATTCTGAGCCTCATTTGCTTCATCTTCAATATGGGCTATCACAGACTGGAGTTGAAAAGGATCACCAGAATACCTAGTCTAACTCTCATTTGACAGGTCAGTCAAGAAGCATATCCTTTGTTCCAGGATCTGTGCTAAGTGCTGGGGTTATAAAGAAAGGCAAAAGAGGGTCATTGTTCTCTGGAAACTTACAATCTAACAGGGTAGGCCACGTGTAAAGAGTATGGGAAACTCCTAGCGAGGAAACTTCTACAGAAGTTTCTACAGATATTCTACAGATACAGATTGGCATCTGGTTTGTAACTTCATAGTTGTATGAGTCGTCTAGGACACTACAGGTTAAGTGACTTTGACAGTGATAAGAGTACCTGCCCACTAGGCCATTGTGAGAATTAAATGATATAAATGTATGTAAGCAAAGCTTACCCCACTATGTAAACAAGCACTTTGTTGTTTGACACCTGACATAATATAGCCTTAT
The DNA here is from genome assembly GCA_028646575.1 of Pseudocheirus occidentalis. Classification (NCBI taxonomy): domain Eukaryota; kingdom Metazoa; phylum Chordata; class Mammalia; order Diprotodontia; family Pseudocheiridae; genus Pseudocheirus; species Pseudocheirus occidentalis. Next base: position 159,909,165 of record CM053595.1, read on the forward strand.
TCTCATTGTTTAGAAGCCCTCATCGGCATAACATGGACCAAATCGTAGAGCTCTAACTAGACCACCATTCAGTCTTTAAGTTAAGTTGGCATTGCTAGACCTGTGAGATACAACTGACACTGGGCCAGGGGTACTCAATGCTAATGGGAAAATGATGCAATAAAGGTACTAATTGTCCAGGCTTCATTTGCTCAGTGTTTTTAAATATATAAGGCCAAAACTAACTCTGAAAATCATCTCTGGTTATATATGTAGAATGAATGGGGCTAGATCGATTTGCAGGTTTAAATCTCTAAGGCAACAGATATATAGAAAGACAGTGCTATGGCTGTTGAAAAATAAAACTTTTTTTTTTTTTTTTACCTGACACAGTATACAGGAGGCACTTTTTTTTAAAACAGAGTTACATAAGAAACCATAAGTCACTTTTACAAGTTCCAATTCCATTTGGGTTGCCAATTATAATTGATTAAAAGGAAAAGGATGAAACAGACTCTTCTTTTCTTCAAAGGCTGTGATTTTCACACTTCTTAGGAAGGAGGAGTTCCTTCTGAATATCTCAGAAATAGTGTATGAAATTCCTTTGGCAAGGTTAACACTTTGGCAAAGTGTGAAATCTTGTCCTGTGTATACTTGTTGTTCTATTGATGCCACACTGTTGTTAACTGATGATAAGTGGTTGATGATTCACAATTCATAGGCACCTCAAGTTTTTATTTTGGCTTGGACTTTATAACAGGCTAGGGCACACTCCAGAGGGATTCCAGAAATTAGGGTGACAGAAAAATGGAGAGCAAAGATTCTAAATACTTATCTAAAAAGTACATCTCTGTACTCTCTCCATCCCAATTCTCATGCCCTCCCCCACCAACCAAAAAAAGGTAAAAAAAACAAACAAATAAGATGTTGGAAAATTGTGATCTTTTTGGACCCAGTGGGAGTTAGAACCAAGAGTAGCTGAAGCAATCAAGTTCAAAACTGCAACATGAAGGAACAGACCAGGATTTTGTTCTTTGTTGATACTGTAAAATGCACACGTCTGGGAGGCAAGGGCTTATTCTCTAGCAACTACTAGTTCTATCTCCCTCTTGGGGCAGGAGATGATAATACTGGAGAAGTATATATAGATAGAGATAGATACATAAAATATATTTTCTTGGGGAGGTGAGACTTACCAGAGGATGACATAATATAGCCTTATTCTCCTATTGACTCCACTGCTTCACTAATCCTGATATATTTCCCCTTTCAGAGACTCCTTATTTGTCCACAGAGTTATAGGGATCTGGAGTTTTAATAGAAATCTATATATAGATTTGGGGTTTATGTAGGCCTATCAGAAAGGAAAATCTGTCAGCCTTGACCGATTTTTTAAAATTATTTTTTGTTGTTATTGATATGGTCAATTATGCTTTTCAGTTTACTAATACTGAACTAGACCTGCTTTCCTCATATAAATCCAGCCTGGTCATAGTATCTGATCTTTGTAATATATTGTTGTAATTGCCTTGTTTTTGTATTTTAATTTTTTTAATAAATTTTTTAGGGAAGTTAGTCTGCAATTTTCTTTCTCTACTTTGGTTCTCCCTGATTTTGCTATTCATACCATATTTGTGTCACATAAGGAATTTGTGAAGATTTGTTTTTCATATGTGTGTATATGTATGTGTACATGTATATGTATAAATTCCATATGTATATTTTTCCAAATTCTTAATGTGGTATTGGGATTAACTATTCTTAAAGTATTTGGTAAAATTTACTTGTAAATTCATCTGGTTCTGGGTTGTCCCCTTCCCACCTTGGTGAACTCATTTATAGTCTTGTTCAATGACTTTCTCTAATAAGGTCTATTTAAGAATTTTATTTCCTCTCTGCTAATCTGTACCATTTTTATCTTTGGAAATATTCATCCAGTTACCTTAAATTGCCAGTTTTACTGCCATATAGTTAGGCAAAATATCTCTTAGTGACTCTGCTTATTTTATTTTCCTTGGTTGTAAATTTACCTTTTTAATTTTAGTATTGGTTTTCTTATTTTCTTTAATTTAAATCAAATTAGTCCAAAGGTTTATCTATTTTATTGGTTTAAAAAACACTCCTAGTTTCATTAGCATAATGTTTAGTTTTTTAATTTTTATTTTTTTTAATCTCTCCTTTGATTGTCAGGATTTCTCTTTCAGTGTTTGAGATGTCCCTTGGTTGTTAATGGTCTTGAAGATTAATGTTTCATTTTTTGTTCTATAGAGTTTTATATCCCTATATTTAGTATCTTTTTACTGTGAGCAAACATTTGGACTGAGAGCCTTTTTTCCTTATTTTTCTTTTTTAAGGAGGTAGAGAGAACCTAAACAAAAGTAAAAAACACTTTAAGAAAATCCAGTGCAACAAACTAAGGAGAATAAGATTATTGAGAAGCCTCCAATATTGATGCTAGTTCACGAAAACACAGAGTCCTTGGCCAGGACTTAGAACAGGAAAAATGTCAACAAAAAGAGAGGCAAGATAGTACACGACACTCCATTGTGAGAAGTAGTCAAAGGAATTTGAATTCATTATTATTTTGAATAACTAAGATTTAACATGGAAAAGCACATAGAAAAATGACCTTGGAGTCAGGAAAACCAGGGTTCAAGTCCAGCCTCTGACATATTTTGATCCTGGGCAGTTCACCTTTCAGTGACCCAATCTAGGGGTGTCAAATTCAAATAGAAATAGACCATTGAACTTAGGATAGGGACTTCATATTGATTTAGAAAAACACATTGACATTATCTTTGTTCTAATGCATTTTTATTTATTTTGTTAAATATTTCTTAACTATATTTTAATTTGACCCCATTGGAGTGTTGTGGACTGCATGGCTTTAGTGGGTCCCAGGTTCATTAGTTGGACATCTTTTTAGAAGACAGCTCTCTTAGAATATAAATTGAAGACCAGATGCCAATCTGAATTAAAACAGTAAGTTTCCTCCCTTGGGGTTTCCTATACAAATGAAATCATAAGTTTGATCTAAGAAAAAATATGAATAATTTATCCACTAAAATATCAGAGGAACTCACTTTCTGTTTTGCCCATTTCTTTGGCTATTGCTGTTGTTGAGTCCTTTTAGTCATGTCTGACTCTTCATGACCCCAATTGGTGGGTTCTTGGCAAAGATGCTAGAGTGATTTGCCAAATCCTTCTCCAGTTCATTTTACAGATGAGGAAACTGAGACCAACAGATTGAAGTGACTTGTCCAGGGCCACACATCTACAAATTTTGACTCAAGTCCTCCTAAATCCAAGTCCATCACTTTTTACACTATACCACCTAGCTGCCCTCCTATAGCTGAAGGCTGCCTCAAATACACCTTCATCCCTGTTTGGAGGTGATTCCTTCCCGCTTATATTTCATCAAAGAGCAGAAGAATTCAAATACAATCTCAAAATAACAAGTAGTGAACATGAAAGGGGGATAATTATCTGAATAAATGTTTCCCTAATAATTCTTGCAGCTGGGATGAGTTTAAGAAATAGAACAATTAGAAGTCACAAAATAAGTGCTCAAAAAAAGTTACCTTTAAACATCACCATTTACTTCCCTCATCTCTGATTAGCAGATGCCAGAGTTGCTCACTGCCAGCAAAGCACTGATTGCTAATCAAAGTAGCCATATTGTGTATGAGAAATAGAAAATTAGAAGAAACAAAAACCCCACAACCCTAGGATCTGATTAGTTCTCTGAAAACACCCAGGGAAGAAGCAGAGAACAGAAGGCAGCTGGGATGGCTTCAGGAACAGAAACTAACTTTGCATGTCCCTTAAATATCTCCAAATAAGCACCGAGAAAATTAGATTTAAAATCAGAGGAGACCTGGGTTCAAGTACCACTTCTGGCTCTCTTCCTCCATGACCTTAAATAAGTCATTTCCCCTTTTTTGTCTTTTCCCTCCACCGTGAAATGTCAGGTAATCTAGAGATCTCAAAGGTCTCTTTCAGTCTCACAAAGCCTGAAGAAACTTCATTAATCCCATAATATTCCAACCCCATCAACTCTTTCAATCCCTCTATCCAGTGAGGTAGATGCTACTATTAGTCTCATTCTACAAATGAGCAAACTGAGAATCAGAGAGATTAAATGATTTACCCATGATCTCCCAGAGAGTTAAAGTCAGGATTTGAACCCAGGTTTTCTTGATTCCAAATTTATCCCATTCTTCACCTCATACTGTCCCCCCCAAATCCCCTGACCCAGTTATGAGGATGTAGAGACTAGATTCAGAAAAGCCCATGGGTCACTGGCAGGGAACCAGCTCCTATACAAATAAAATGGCCAAGTGTAAACACCAAAACCACCCACCTGCCACCGAACCATCAGCATACCAAACAGCATAAATCTGATCTACAGTCAGATCAGAAATACACATTTGCAAAAAATAGCTTCAATTTATACAAAAGCCCGACGGATGTATATTTTCTGGTCCTAAGTTAGTTCATTCTAATTCTGTACACAGTTTAAGGAGAACTGAATTTACAGTATTTGCCCATGCCAATAGGTCTCACCACCACATTTATGCTGTCTTTCACACATGCATACAAGTGTATAAACACAAACACACATCTTAGGAAGCTCATTCTCCAGATCTGTTGTAAGGAATTTAAATGTATATTCAATTTAAGCTTTTATGAAATGCCTAGTATGGATAAGGTGATAGAAAAGAGACCCTGGAGTCACAAAAATCTGAGTAGAAGTTCAGCTCTGGATAATGGCTTAGTGACCTTAGCAAATTATTTAACCTTTGAAGCCCCACAGTACTATATAAGGCTATAAAGTGCTGAGCGGGTGCTAACCTGCTTTGTTGTTGTTCATTCATTTTTTTTCAGTTATGTCTGTTGCACTCCATGGTTTTCTTGACAAAGAAGCTGGAATGGTTAACCATTTCCCTCTTCAGCTTCTTTTAGAGATGAGGAAATTGAGGTAAGCAATATTAAGTGACTTGTCCAAGGTCACACACCCAGTACCTGAGTTCAAATTTGAACTCAGGTCCCCTGACTCCATGAACAGCATTCTACCTACTCTGCCACCTAACTGCCCCAATCTGCTTTCATAGAGGAAATCAAGTGAAGTAGACAATCTGAAAGGGTGGTAGTAAGGAGGCAACACATTCCCAGCATGGGCATAGCAAAGGATATATGAACACATCCAGCTCCCAGGGACCCTGGCCCCTCCCTCCTAACATCTTGTTAGTGGTGGGGCTTTCATAAGTAACTTCCGAATCCTAGACTATCCCAAAGAGCTGAGAGCACCCTGGTCTGGTACTTTCGTGGTAATCTAGATCTCAGTCGTCAACATCGAATGTTAATCACAATTTTAGCTACAGCTGACAAAAAATGGAAAAGAATGCAATAAGCAGGACCAGCAGATCAACAGAAGCCAGACATCAATTTAAAGTGCTAGTTGTTTGTTTGCTGGTGTCATTTCTTTTTTTTTTAATAAAAGGGAGCTTTCTGCAGTTTCCATTCATTTAGCTGCTACACAAAGCCACTGAGAAAAACAAAATGTTTAACCTGCTGCATCATTTATGTTGCATTGATTTAGTATCGACAGCTTAGCACAGAAACCTGAGAGCCAAAGTCCCTGATACACAAGGATGTCAGGACACTGGTCTGAAATACAAAACTAAAATAGCTAGAAGTGTTAAGGAGCCTGAGACTTGTTTAGGTATCAAGGCAAAACTGGTATGAGGACTGGTTCAAGGTGTCTCTCACCTCATCAAGTATACACATGTATAGTGATAATAACCGGGAGCAGGTAAGTGGTGCAATGGATATAGCACAGGACCTGGAGTCAAGATCTGAGTTCAAATACTGCCTCAGATACTTATTAGCTGTGTGACCCTAGGCAAGTCCCTTAACTCCTATTAGCCTCAGTTCCTCATCTTTAAAATGGACATTCACTGGAAAAGGAAATGGCAAACCATTCTGGTATCTTTTCCAAGAAAATCCCATGGATAATGCCCATGGGGTAACCTAGGTAACTAAATAAAAATGATGAGAATAAACACCCACTTTTATAATTGAGTTTGAAATCTGCAGTGTTTTATACACATTATCTCTTTTGCTCTATCCCTAAGTTATCTTGTTTTATTCTTTATATAATTATACATGTGCAGTAGATCGGCAGGTAGATAACAAACATTTATTAAGCACTTTCTATATGCTAGGCACTATGTTAAGCACTAGGTTTATAAAGATAAAAGCAAAAGAAAGCATAGTTCCTACCTAAAGAGCTTTCATTCTATTGGGAAAAGAGAATGCATAAAAGGGAGCATGAGAGTTAAGTTTGGAAAGTGAGAGGCTCAGAGTGTGAGCCCCTTCCTCAAATGGAACCCCAGACATATCTGAGGCATAATGGCAAAATCCAGAGTCAGAAGCATATATGGGAATGGGATGAAGAATGGCTAAGCTGGGCTACTCATTAAAATGGAGATGAGGAGAAGCCCTCTGTGTGGAGAAGGGGAATAAGGTCAGAAATGACTTCACTTTTGACTTTGCAGCTAACAGCAACACCCGTTACAATGCTCAGTACATAGTAGAAGCTTAATATTGTTGCTGTTGTTGTTGTGGAGATGTGGTTGTTCTTTGTCTTTCGTTCTTGAAGAGGACCATGACATCAGGAAGGTGATCCATTAACATTTATACAGAATTTTTACTCTTTTAGCAACATGGAAGCTAATTAGCAAAATAGTTAAATGAGTAAGTTAATTTTTTCCTCTATTTCTTCTCCTCTTGGCTGAGCATTGTTGAGTTCCTCTCCTCACCTGTAGCCTCCAGGTGTCTTGGAGGTTTCCTCAAATGGGTTTCTTGGAATCTTCCACTTCCACGGTGTAGTGTGCTGGGATATCTCCCATGAGGCCATGTCAGGGTCACTGCTACCCCTCCTCTGTGGTTAATTTAAAGATAACATATAGTGCTATTTGTTCTAGGTACCAAAGTGGAAAGTCATTTAAATCAGAAATCACTGTTGGTTGACAGACTGGTTCATCATATCATCAATATGTATACAACTCTACATTTATGTAGCTGTGAAGCCATATTTAGGAGGTAGCCTGGACAAATGGATAGAGATAGATTTGGGAGTCAGGAAAACCTGGGATTGAATCTTGCCCAAGATGCTTATTAAATGTACAGCCCTTGGTAAATCACTCAAACTCAGTTTTCCCATCTGACAAATAAGAATAATAACAACAGTTAGCTTACAGGGCTTTTGTGAGGTTAAATGAGATCATATAGTTAAAAATCTTTACAAACTGTAAAAATGCTATGCAAATATGAGTCACCATTATTATGCTTTGCATATATTTTAAAAATAAAACTATAACCTCTGTGCTGTCATTCAAAGCTGCTTGTGAATCATGACAGGTGCTATCTGAGATGGGTCCATATACATGAAGTACCCCTGGGGCCTAAGCTAGTTGTTCCTAACTCCAAACAAACCACTTAGTACCTGCTTGGAAATGATCTGCCATTTGGAATGCTGCCTGGACATATGTATCTTTCTGATAAATAATAAACATGGAGGACTAAACCACACATTTGCTTACTGGACATTGTAACAGCAATCAATTTAGCAGATACTTAGCACTTAGTAACTTAGGGCTGAGTACAGAAGGTGTGAGCTCTTCTCATGTTCTGACATGGCAGGAGAGGGTTGGCTGAGACAGGAGGCCAGTGTGTGTATATAAGAAAAGTTCTAGAGACAGAGAGACAGAATTGGAATGTTCCTCCTGGTGGCTCCTATTGGAGGAAGCAGGATTGTGGAGGAAGCAGGATTGTCTGAGACCAGAATCTGGTGAAGGCCACCTGGAAGGCTGAGAAGGTTTGCCTGGAAGGCCAAGTTTTCTACTAGGTCCTAGGGCCAGCTGAACTGCTGGAGGACTGAAGAAGCATGACCAGGATAAGACTTTGTTCATGGCCTGGTTGATCCTTGATTTCAAAGCAACAGAAGTGGTGAAGGGTTTGAGATGTGTTGGACCCTGTGAACTTCAGTGTGTGCCAGGGACTGCCCTGAGGACTGGGCAAGGACCTGGAGCTGTCTACTTCTGAGAACTGGAGGAAAACCTGGCAGCTGTCTGCCTCTGAATCTAGGTGACTGGTAGATTCAGATAGGAGCTGGGACCATGGAAGGGTATCCAGGGAATCAGAGAGACCACACCAAGTCAATACTAAGAAAAGGCTTCCCTTTGGATGAAACTGAGGTTTGCTGGACACCAAGGGGTAGAGGGTTTGTGTGGTTTTCTAATGACTGTTCTTAGTGATTAATGTTATTAAGTAATTGTAAATCTAGATTAGTGACTAACTAAGTTAATGGTTGCCACATGATTGGAAGATTGATTATTGTGTTGTGGAATTGATCAAATGATTAAGTGAGGAGGGTTTCCCCCTTAGGGAAACCAGATGATTATTCTTTTGTTCCTTATTGTAAATATTGTGAACACTGTAGTGAAAACCGTGTGGCCATTCTAGTGTTAAGCTGTTATGAACACTATATTGTGATTTTTCTGAGATAAGGAATAGTTTTGTGAATATTATATTGTGATATATTGCAAACGTTTGCCTTGATTTGTAATGGAATAAATGGTGTGTTCACTATACTGTGTAATCTGAACCTTAAAAGCTGTTCATAGTAGCATTCTTTCAGGAATCTGCTTGTGTATGGTGTTACAGACATATGGTACCTGAGTAAAAGCTACCATATGTAATAATTCATCCATGTAATAAATTCACCCATTTGCCACTGGGAAAATATAGCTCCATGATATTGATTCCATAGATCTCTTTGTGTTTGTTTTGCTCCTCAGAAATTGTTTCAAAAGTTAAAATAGTTGGAAATTTCCATTCTGTTAATACTCCATTATAATGGTCTTATGAAAACAGTTTCTCTGGGTCAGTCAGTAAAATGAGATTTATAATCATAGATAGTATTATATAGCATTTTAAGGTTTGAAAAGTACTTTACAAATATTTTCTAATTTTATTTCCACAAGCATGCAGGGAGGTAAATATTATTTTTACAGATGAGGAAAATGAGGAAGAAGAGGATGAGCAATTTTTTCTGAAAGTTACACAGTCCATGAGTGTCTGTAATCAAGATGTGAACTCAGGTTGCATTGACTCCAGACTATCCACCAAAAAACTTAGCTGCTTCTGGTGAGTGCTTCAGAATTTAGGAAATAGAAAGCCAAAAAGTGAGCAGATGCTGACAGCAGACCCTCTTTGGCAGGTCCATGTAGGTGCCAGTGAGGATATCTGTCTGTGACTCAGTTTCCTCCTCTGTAAAATGAGGAACTTGAATTAAATGGCCTCTAAGATCCTAGAGGGCCAGTGATGGGTTTTGTTAAAGATTTCCTGGGTTTGCCTGACCAAAGTAGTGTATTGTAGAAGGATGCCATGCCTTTTGTACTCCTTTCTATAGAGTAATGCTTTGATAACACACAAGCCAGGCTGTGGGGTAGGTTCTGGTCTAATATCACATGTGCTGAATGCTATGTGCCCCAGATCAAGACAAAAAAAAGGGGGGGTGGTACACTGTCACATCCTGACATTCACCTATTCATTGGATTCCTTTGTTTTAACATTTAAAAAAATGTAACTAGGTCAAGTTCCCTGAATGTAAGCTGTGTCTCTCTTTCTTAAACCTGACAATACAGGCATCTCTTCATAGCTCTCTCTAAAGGAAAGAAAAATAAAACTAGAATCAGTCTCACCTTGACCTGAATGGTCTCTGGAGCACAGAACTCATTGAACTGCAGAGGCAAGGAATTTGTTAGGGGAATGGTACTGTATTCTGGCCAAAGCTGCCCCTGAAGGAAAATGCTGTTATCACAACTATCTTATTTGGGATTTAATATGAATAAACATTATACACTTTAGGATGTTTTTGTAGCTATTCTAGCTTGAAAAAAAAAGGCATGTTTCAATTCTTAATAGGAATGAAAATAGAGGGTTTTTTTCTAGTTAACAAGTCAACAACAAACATTCATTAAACACCTACTATATGCCAAGAACTGTGCTAATCAACAGGGCTACAAAGAAAAGCAAAACCAGTCCCTGCTCTCAATGAACTTAAAGGCTACCCAGGAGTTTTACACCTCAATGAAACTGAATTAAAGACTGAGTGTTTTAGTATTACTCCCAATTGTCCAATTAAAAACTAGATGTTTCTGTGAGCTACTTCTCAATAGCAAGAATGATAGAATGAGGTGCCTCTCATACTTGTTAAAGAATAATTAACCGTCTCTATTCTCCCATTTGGACCTATATTTTTGAGGAGATCTAAAATTTTAATTGTGTGTGCTTGTTCCTTTGGGTATCCCCTGCTGTGATTGCTCTCTCCAATGTGATCTGTGGATCATGGCCTCTTAATACCCTCTCCATCTAAGTGATCTTCGTCTATATTATTCCATGTATCCTCTGTAGAAAATTAACCCAATGTTCCAGAAAGCAGCTTCTGTACCAGGAAAAGAACTGAGGATAGAGACCTAGAAGGTTTGACTTCAAAACTCAGGTTTGGCTCAGTAACTAACTTTTTGTAATTCAGTCCATCTTGTTGGGCTTTGCTTTGGCCATCGATGATAGTGATTGCATTAGACACTGCAAAGATAACATGAAAGACTATAATGTGTAAAAAGAGCTTTGAAAATAGTATAATGTCATATGTGTCATTTACGCCTCTTCCTCTTTCTCTTCTTCTTCCTCTTTCTTCCCCTTTATCGCTATCACCACAACCATCACTAAAGCTACCATTGCTACAGCTACTCTGGTTCTTTTAACCTCAAGGGGGCACCAGTGTAACACTTGAAATTCATATCTGGTGGCCTAACTACTAGCAGTTTTCAGGGACACACATGGCTATGAGAGTATTTTTTATGACCTTTCTCAGATATAATAAATTATTTTCAGGAATATTCTACAATCTTCTTATATCTACCATGTATCTATTAGGTTTTTGTTTATACTTAGTCTTATTTTTTTTTTCAGTATCATGGTACTGTATGATTTATAGAGACAACGGTATGCTTGTAAGTGTTTAACAATCAGGCTGTCTGTGGAATTTACAAAAATGTATATGGTATATTTTAAGTTTAATCTTCATTATTAACATCTTCTCCATAACTTTCTTCCTTCTAGGTAATCAATAAAACAATAAATCATGCCCATATTTGTAATGTTTTTTCCAATTTGTGAGTCAAAAATAGACTGAAATTTTAATAATTTGCTCTCATGAACGAGTTTGAGCTGGCTCCAGCACACCTTTGGACTAAATATATGAATCACCAGGAGAATGTCTTTCTTTTCTGAGTAGGGAAAAAAGGAGTCATTCAAATATTGACTTAATCAATGGAGACAACTACTTCTATAAAAGAAACTCTCTCTGTGAACGGGTCCAACCGTTCTGGAGCGCAATTTAGAGTTATGACCAAAGGACCATAAAACTGTGCATACCCTTTGATTAAGCAATACTACTGCTAGGTCTATATACCAAACACACCAGAAAAAGGGGAAAGAAATTATTTGTACAAAAGATATTTATAGTAACTTTTTGAGGGCAAGAATTGGAAATTGAGGGGATGCCCATCACCTGGGGAATGACTAAACATGCTGTAGTATAGGATTGTGATAGAATATTATTATGCAATAAGAAATGACACATTTGTCTTTTCAGAAAATTCTGGAAAAATTTACATAAACTGATGCAAAACGAAGTGCACAGAACCAGCAGAATATTGTACACAGTAGAAGCAATATTGTTCAGTGAAGAACTGTGAATGATTTATCTATTATCAGCAATACAATAGTCCCAGTCAATGGCAAAGGACATATCATGAAGCATTCTATCCACCTCCAGAGAAAGAACTAATATTGTCTGAATACAGACTGAAGCATGCTATGTTTTCACTCGCATATTCTTGTACAATATGACTAATATGGAAATATTTTACATGATTTTGTATGTATAATCTATATCTGATTACTTACCATCTCAGGAAAGTATAAGGGGAGGGAGAGTGGGAAGGATAGAATTTGAAACTTAAAACTTTTTAAGAATGGTAAAAATGTTTTCACATGTAATTGTGGTAAATTATACATACACAAAAACATATACACATATACATACATGAAAGTGTCAATAAAGCATTAAAATAATTTTTTTTAATCAAAAGAAAGAAAAAGAGGAAGGGAGGGAGGGAGGGAAAAGGGAGGGAAGGAAGGAAGGAAGGAAGGAAGGAAGGAAGGAAGGAAGGAAGGAAGGAAGGAAGGAAGGAAGGAAGGAAGGAAGGAAGGAAGGAAGGAAGACACTTTCTCCAGAAAAATAGATCAGCAACCCTTCCATAATTCACAGTCAATATAACCCAGTTCCTGGTGACTTACCTCTAGTCTATCTGATACATATCTAGTATGTGTCAGAGGCAGAATTTAAATCCAGTTCTTTCTACCTTTCCAAGGTCAGTCCTCTTGCCCCTATGTCGAGCTGGTCCTGCCTGACTAGAAGACTCTTGGGAGTGAAACTGTGGAATTTTGTGGTAGATAGCAACTTACAATCACATGAAGTGCTACATAATTTGACAAATATGATTTAGTTGAATCTTCTTTTTTTATTACTCACTTTTGGACCCTGTCTATTGTCTATCTGCCGTACTTGTCCAAATTACATGGACTTAGATTCTATTGGACTTGTTTAGCTGCAGGTCTGGACAATACACATTTTTCATCCACTTTGTTTTACTAATGTGCACCTTTATACCAATTTCTTTCACATTTCTATGGAATCTAATGAAAAGGCTATGTAAAGTTTCCAGGCTCACTGCATTTAGTTAACACGAGCCTTTAATAGCATTCGGAGAACTTTTACCCTAAAGGGAAACTTTTCGTTTGACCTCTGAACAAGTTAGCTTTCGTGACATTAATAAACACTGTTGGTGAGCATATATCTCCCTGTTTTAATATCTTACTTGATGTCAATGTTTAAGGGATCTTTGAACAAAATTATCTCTATGCTTATATGTGTCAGTCTTATATAATTTTAATGTGTGTGGGAGACACCTTGTCTGAGGAGAGTTGTCAAAGAAGCCAATTGTTCTACAAGTCAAGGGATTAAAAAAAATCAATAAGCAATAGACACAGCAAAGTCTTATATCTTTTATGCCTCTTAGTCAGTTGTATGACCATAAAGCTGTGGTCTGCTGCAGAAAATCATCTGTAAATGTCTGCCTAATTATGAAGCTCTATTTTCTCCAGTGCAAACATGGCTTTAAAAAGACTCGAAATTTTAATAATGTATAAAAATGAAAAATGTAAATTTGTCCTCCCTAAAGCAATAGCATGCTTTTAAAAACCTGATCATTTTTTAACCTGTTGATGTTCTCTGAAGTATTAAACAAGGCAATGTATCAAAACTATTCAGATTCAAACAAAGCCATTTGGCAAACGAGATAGTCATAGAGGAGACAAGAACTTAATTGCTCTGAAACTGGATAAAGAAACACATCCATAAACTTAAAAATCCCTGAGCCCCCATGAAAAGGTAGACACAGGGAATGTAAATGTTCAGCAAATGAATACATTTTATGGTATTCCTTCCAGTATTAAAAAAAAAAGGAGACAATTACAAGGTATGAAAGGGCTCACAAGAAACTAGTGGTGAAGGTTGGGACTTGGTTCAAACTCTGAAGATTAGGACTTGGTTCAGTTTAGACATGCATTACTTTCCCATGAGGTCATTATAACAAGTCTTCACTAAGTCACAGTTTGTGAAAAATATGCAAGTGAGGGGGGGCGGAGCCAAGATGGCGGCGTAGAAGCAGCAAGGTCCCGCAGCTCCCACACCGCCACCCTAAACACCCAGAAAATACGAGCCCAGACAAAGTCTAGGAAAGTCTAGGACTCTCAGACTCACA
>CM053595.1:159923604-159945702 GCA_028646575.1 Pseudocheirus occidentalis
CTATGAAGATGTCCTGTATAATTACACCTACACAGCCTGTATTGAATTGGTTGTCCTTCTGGCATGGGTGGGTGACAAGGGAGGAATTGAAAGAATCTAGAACTTAAAGCTCTGCAATACTTGCAACTAGGAATCAAGATATACAGGGGTTGCAGTAGGGAGACCTTCCCTGGCCTACCAGAGAGTTACAGAGCAGACCAGGGGAGGGACTCTACAGTGGGATCATTGTTTTGGGTTTGGGGTAGGGGGAAGACAGAGAGAAAATTTGTAATTTAAAAATTTCATGAAAATGAATGATGAAAACATGAATAGGAGTATACTGGTAAATGTTGAACTATCAGGTCTTGGGTGGTAGGGGGACACCATGTGTGGCAGGACACTTATTTTAGTTTAATTTTTATTACTAACATTTTCTTTATCACTCTAAATCTAGACAATCCATAAAACAATAAACCAAGTACAGAACTTAAAGCATTTGCCAACTTCTCAGATGTAAATTCTCACATTGGAAATTTAACAATTAATCCTAGGAAGCAGGTACGATGCTGGTTCCAGGACATATGTGCCTCTTACCCACATGATTAAAAGAAAGTTGATGTATGTATGTATGTATGTATGTATTTATATGTATGTGTGTATGGGTGTGTATGTATGCATGTGTATATGTGTGCATGTGTATATACACCTGTATTGTGTGTATAGACACACAAAGGTATTGTGTGTATTCATGCATATATGCATATGTGTATGTGTATATTCACGTATGTATGTATATATGTATGTAAACACATGCATGTGTGTGTGTATAAATACAGAGAGAAAGAGAGAGAGAGAGTACTCATACTATAAGTAAAAAAAAATGGGTATATTCCTTTCCTTCCAGCAGTTTAGTTTTAACAAAATGATATTGTTTACTGTAATATCCCTGTGAAAGATAGATAATAGCATTCCCCTTTACAGAAAGAATTTTCAGGAATTTAACCCAGGTCATGCTATGGAGAAATTACAATATATTCATCAGGATTGGATTGGAGTGGGAAAAGTTTCAGAAGCCCTTTATACCACTGGGATACAACTAAAGCTTACTTTATAAGGCAGAAGGATTTTTTAAAAGTTACGCGTACCTGAATTTTGGTATATGGAATTGGAATTTAAGAGTACTAAGGGACCTCACTAAAGAACTCAAACCTTTAGTTTTTGTTGTTGTTGTTGTTGTTGCTGTTTTAGGCTAAGTAATTAAAGAAATCACATCACAAATGCAGACAAACCAAACTATTCACTGACTTCTTGTATTCATGTTCCCTGACTACTTTGCCTGTGTTTTTCTTCACACTTTTCCTTCTTCTAGGAGCATCTTCCTCCTGACTTCTTTCTCCTGTTTGTTGAATCCTTACTCATCCTGTAAATCTCACCTCAAATGTCATCCCGTCTATGAAACTGTGCATTATCCTCTTACCCACCCTAGTCATTAATGATTCTTCCTCATCTCGGATTTCAGGTAGCATTTTGTTTGTGCCCCTTTCATAGACTTATAAATCATTTTGTAGAAAAGTCATCACACAGTATCACAGAACTGGAAGAGATTTGAGAGGTCATAGTCCAAGACAGCTCTAACTGGTCATTGAATACATACTGCCAGAGACTTTTATCTGTTCCTCTGTTCAAGGAACAAAGGAAGGACAAGAGAGGGAAAGGAAGGGAGAAGAAAGAATAAGAGAAGGGAGGGGGTAAGTAAGTATAATGCTAACTCTGTTCCTCTGAGGCTGATTTTGCCTTGCTTCTGTTTTTCAAACATGAATCCCTTAATATTATAAACTTCCCATCTCTAGGAGGGTTAATTTAATGCATAATATAAACAAGAAAATCAGACTTCATTAACAATAATTCTGAAGGTCATAATAATTAGCTAACATGCATAGTGAGGAAAGTTGCTATCTATCCAAATGACTGACAGCTGTCAGCTGTATGCTTTGGTCTCCACTGAGTACAAAGCAAATGATTGAAAAGGTTGGTGATTTTGTTGGGTGTCATGCCATTCCCTCATACATTCACTTCTTCCCATGCAGGAGTGAAGGAAGCCATTCTAAGGAGATGGAGTTAGACAGATTATTCACAGGTCATCACTTCAGAAACTGTTGCAATTTGAGAACTAGTCAGCTTAAAAGTCCCCCAGGGGACTTGTCCTTATCTTTGGTGGCTGGGAGGATAGTCCTCTCATCTGGATGAGTATTCTTTGAAATATGCAAATGTCTTTTGGAGCAGTCATACAAGTTAAATACAATAATAAATACAATAAACAAACACAAGTTTTAATACTAATAGCCAGAGTAAAGGGGCATAGATTATGAAGGGACTCAAGTAGAAAGTGGTCTTTTTACTGAGAAGTGGAGGAAATGAGACATCCTAACAAATAGAGGTTAGGAGAGAGTACATTCTAGGCATAAAGGACAACTGTACAAAGGTGTGGAGACAGAAAATCATGAGTCATGTATAATAGAAAAAAAAGACTAATCAAGTTAGATTATAGAGTGAATAAAAAACAGTAACACGGCTATAGGTAAATAGGAGGTTTGGCCAAAGTTCTGAAGTGCTTTAAATAGAAAAAAAGAATGTGTATTCAATTCTAGGGGAGAAAAGGAAGTCTGAGAGAAAGATGGATTTGGGGGGAGAGATAATAAACTTTGCTTTGGATATACAGGTTTGAGATGCCTTTATGACATTCAGTTTAAAAGATAATTGGTGACATGGGACTAGAGCTCAAGGGAGATACTAAGGAAAGCTATATAAATCTGGAATTTATTTTCCTAGAGAAAATAATTCAAATACTAAGAGTTGAGGAGGTCACCTGAAAGGACAATGTATAGCAAGAAAAGAAAAGAACCCAATATAGAGCTTTGTCATACACTCATACTATGAGGGAGGTAATCTGTAGATAATAACCTAATGAGTCCTTAAAGAGTAGTTAGATGGGAGGAGAATAAAGAGAGAGTAGATTCAGGAAAACTTCAAAAGAAGAGAGTATCCATGAGGAGAAGATAATAGTGTTAAATGCATTAGAAAGGTCAAGGATGAGAATTGAGAAAATATGATGGAGTCCTCAAATATAGAGATAATTGGTAACTTTAGAAAGAAAAGTTTGTTGACTAATGAGGTCAGTAGTCAGATTATAAACTTTTGAGGACTGTCACAGTGAAAAGATTATAGATAGAAACAATGAGTGTAGATAGTTATATTCTAAGATTTTTACTGAAAAAAAGAGGAGATAAAAGATGATAGCTCAAGGGAACAGAAAATCTAATGAAGACTTTTTAATTATATGGATACTTTTATATGTTCGGGATCAGAATGGAAGGAGCCAGTAGAATGAATGAGATTATAGAATAGTGAGAATGGCAATGATTATGGAGACAATCTGTTGGAAATGACAGGAAAGGGCGGCATCCATGGAATAGACTGGCCATGACAAAGAGAAAGGCTACTCCTTCATTTTATACAATATATACTATACTATTATATACTCAGGAAAGTAGGAAACAAGGTCTTCAGCTGAAAGGGTGGGCCTGGGGGAGGTTACAAGAATTGACACTGTTGTGCTGGATATTTCCACCTCTGTCTAAATAGCTGGAACACAGAATACCTGGTCTCTTAGTTGGTCAGGTAAGTGTATGTGGGATCCAATATGCTGGTTCAATTATTGCTATCATGACACAAAAGACACTAGAGATGAACCATGCAGATGGAACTACTAATTCTGGATAATGCTCTGATCTTCCCACCATTCCAGGGCTACGTATAAGTACATGCAAAAGAGCAGAGAGATACATATTACACTACTGGTGGCCAGAAAATAGACCCAGAACATTATATTCAAAACCATATGATGCTTACATTAACAGGGGAGGAAAGTCCTTTCACAGGGGAGTAGCTCAGCTTTGGTGTATTGACCATTTGTGGTCCTCTTTACTCTGTGAGTTATCCTCTGGTGGTATCACACATCTTGATGCTGGGCTGCCCTATGTCCAGCAACGTGTTATACCATAATGATGTGAATTGTGATGAGTTTCTGCTACCAGTTTCACAGAGGCTGTATAACTGAATTATAACTACTAAGATCACTCTCTGCTTCTCCCCCCAAACCCATTCATTCTCCTCTTTCCTCTTAGGTGGGGAGAGATGTGACAAGGTTAAGAAGCATGTTAATCAGGAGGTAAGATTAGGGGCCTGACTGTAGTAGTACTAATGTCTTGACTTTAGTGCTTTGTGTAGGAAACGTTGTTGTTGAGTCATTTCAGCCATGTCTGACCCTTCATGACCCCATTTGGGGTTTTCTTGGCAAACGAACTGGAGTGGTTTACCATTTCCTTCACCAGTTCATTTTTACAGATGAGGAACTGAGACAAACAGGGTTAAGTGACTTGTCCAGGGTCACACAGCTAGGAAGTACCTAAGGCCATATTTGATCTCAAGTCCTCCTAACTCCAGGGCCCAGCACTTTATTCACTATGCCACCAGGGTGTCTTGTGCAGGAAATAGGGGCTTCCTTATTGTATGGGGTAAAGGCGTGTGAAGCAGAACAGTATCTATGTGGGCACAAATCAGGGAACAGGAACCAAGGGTAACTGGATGACTAGGATGAATAACCAGTTATAGTGTTAGTATCTGTATATCCTAACTACTGGATATATAGTATAGATATAAATATAGACATAGATATATAGATAGATATATAGTATAACCAAACTACTGGAATTTCTTCATTAATCTTTGTTACATCCTCCATCTAAAGAAAGAAAGCTTCAAGAAGAAAAACCTCTCCCTACAGTATCACCCATGGGTCAGATCTTACAAATGAAAGTAGACAGTGGAGGCAGAGTTCCTTCAATGTAAGACCTTGAATCGTTACAGAAGAGTCAACACAGGTTAAAGTCTCAGGAAGAACTATGTAGCTGACCCACTGTGTTCTACTAGACAGTTAGCACCAAGGCTTCAGTTCTTTGACTGCTTAATTGATGGTAGTGGCTCAGTCCTCATCCCAACAAAGCACCACCATTTAGTGCTCAGCTGAGTTCTCAGGACCTTTCCAAGCGTGTCTTTTCCAGCTCTCACATCCTTTCTCTTGTATCCACATCAATCCCCATGGAAAATAGAGCAGAGAGGACACTCAGAGGGCATCATGATCATTAAAATGTGTGTAGATTTGATCCGTTACAGTGTAATATGATCCTGATGCCTCTTCAAACTATTTAAATTTATACTTAATCTCTTCCTAATTTGTATGTTGATGCCTTACTTATTAAAGAGGCTGATAGATGTGGTTTTCATATTGTAAATTGGCAGTCACTCATATACATTTCTTGTGTTCCTATATTCTCAATCACCTTGAAGAAAGAGCCCCAAAGTAGATTTAGAACAATTCTAAGACCCATTGAGTAAAGGGGCTCCATAGGCTGAAGGCAAACACCAGCACTTGAGGGGTACTTGTAATTAAATCATCTGCTGGATTCCAAGGCATCCCTTACCTTTTGCTACCATTGGGACAATATGACACATCCCTTAAGATGTTTGAAGGGTGTTAAACTTTCATGTAGGCTCCTCATATTAGGTAACTGTCCACCTCTCTTCCCTGCTATAGACTTCACTATCTTAAGTACACCCGAGGGAGGGAAGGATAAAAAAATGCCTATGATATATCAGGTATATGTATGTTAATTGCTTTAGAAATATCTCAAGGGGGCAGAGGCAAGATGGCAGCATAGAAATATTATCTCATTTGATCCATCTCATGAACCTGAGAAGTAGATGCAGTTATGATCCCCATTTTACAGTTGAAGAAATTGAGGTAGATATAGGTTAACTTGCCCAGTGTTGCACAGCTAATCAGTGACTGAGATTTCATTTGAACTCAGGTCTTTCTGATTCCAGGCCTAGAGTACTATCCATCGTATCCCCAGCTCTCTTTAAGCAGCTCTTTGGCACCCTCTTCCCTTTTCTCTTTCTGCCTCTCTTCTTCAGATAGTCTTGAATGCTAAGTAAAAGAATGGTCCTATTCAGAGACTATTTTGATCACATCACTGTACATTATTCCTCTTTCAAGGAGCTGCCAAGGGCTCAATTCAACAAGAAATTATTAAGTACCCAGTATATACAGGACCCACATTCTGAGTTGAAGGAGGAGACAGAGACTGGTGCAGTGGATAAAGAATAGGACCTGGAGTCAGCAAGAACTGAATTCAAATCCATCCTCAGACACTCACTCACTATGGAATCCTTGGCAACTCACTTTACCTCTGTTTGCTTCAGTTCCCTCTAAAATGGGGATAATAATAGCACCCACCTCCCAGGGTTGTTGTGAGGATCAAAAGACATCATTTTAAAATTCTTAGCATAGTGCCTGAAACATAGTAAACACTATATATGTGTTAGTTACCTTTATTGTTTTTATTACTATGTTTTGGCTCTTGTCCTTGTGAAATTAACCATCTAATAAGTTATTTGACATATCCTAGAATAACCACAAAACAGATTCAAATATGAGAAAAGGAGAAATCCAAATGCTCCCTGAATGAAATTCAAAACATTAAAAATTGTTTCAATACTTTAATATATATGTTCATATGTCAACTTAAAATTCAGTAGAACTATAGGGAACACTTAATCCAGTGGTCAGCAACTATAGCCCCTGGGACAATCCAACCCACTGCCTGACTTTATTCAGCCAGGAAGATAATTTTTAAATATTTTAAAATGAAGATTTATTATATTTTAAAATGTAAGAATCATTCTCAGCTTACCATGTAAAAACAAGTTTTGTTCTGGTTTTGACCCATAGGTTGCAATTTGCTGCTCCTTATCGAGTCTCATATATTCATTTCACATACAGGGATACTAACAGACTCACCCAAGATTTTATGGGTCAATAAGCATCAGAGTCAGGACCTGAACCTCTACTTTCTCTCTCCAAATCTAGTTGTTGTTGCTTTCCACTCTACTTCCAACCCAATTTGAGTACTTTCCTTATATAGCCATGCTGTCCAATGGTTCTTTGACTTTATAGGCTCTAAGATTTAGAGTTAGAAGAGAACATAGATATATGTCATCTAAGCCACATGTTACCTCTTACATGTAACATGAGGAGGAATCACTTGCACTTAATGAAGCTCTCTAGTGTGGCTTCAGGTAACTGCTATGAAGAGTCAGGGCAGATTATCATGGTGGGATACAGAGCCTTGTCTCTTGAGTCAGAGGATGATTCAGATCCTACATCTGATACTTACTACCTGTACAACATTACACAAATCACTTGACCTCCTTGGGAGTTTTCTTCATCTATAAAGGGAAGGGATAATAATACAGTTTTGAGGTTCATTTCAAGATATGTGACCTCTACAACCAGAAATAAAGAACTGTATAAACCAACACCAGATCCATTAACTAGTCCACTTTACTTAGAAATCTTAGAAAGGAGGCAACTTGTACACATTGTGACAATGGCAAAGGCACAAGATTGTTCTCAGTGCAAAAAGTTACTCCCCAGTCTCCCTGGGCACAACTCTCTTTGCATCTTGGGGGTTTTCTTTTCTGATTTTCTCAGTGAGGGATCCTGGTCCATGAAAATGTCTCTCCACGAACCAAAATCCCACTCCATATTCATCTTTGCCTGGAAGCTTTCCCAGACATATTGGATTTCTGCCTCTTTACTACTCCTTCCTCCATCATAACAAATATGTGTTTATTTCCATTCCTAATAATAAATTATAATTTAACTTTCTGCCCTCAAGTCCCTCAAGATGGTTGCTCCTCGGCAACTATTTGCTAATTTATTTTATTTTGATTTGAGTACGCATTTCGCCTCTCATATTAGCATCTTGGGAACAAGTACTATGTCTAGTTACATTTTTCTATCCTCAATACTTAGCATAGTTTTCTATGTGTAGTAGATGTTTTATAAATTTTTTTTGAACTACATTATGAATATGTCTATAGCTTTTAGTTTTGTTCACTTACAGTAGAAACTGTCTTTATATCATAACATGTGTTTTAGTGAGGTAAGCTTTTTGAATCTTCTATAAAGGATGGGAACTGATTTATCAACAGAATATCATAAATGTCTATTTCATAAGGGGCTACTGGGACCAATAAATTCAGAGGAAAAAAGAACCTTGCATAATTGGTCTACTTAACTGCAGCCTTGTTGATTCTTGACAGAATGGGACCATGGATAGGGTGGGGAATCTGGGAGATTACTACAAAAGAAGAACATTGTCCAATGATGCTAAAAGCAAAAGATTTTTATTTGGTACATTTTAATACAAATAAAGAAATGTTTGTGGTTTAGTTTGAGATGCCAGGAAGCACTGAGGGGGAAGATGGGGAGGGATGTGTGAGGAAAGAAGGAACAAAAAGATTTGTGTTTGGGGAGGGTTAGGGTGTGACAGCCATTAGGCAGCATCTAGGTGTTTGAAATTGTGTAGTATAGTGGCAAAAATCTTGATTTAGCATCAAGAATATCTGGATTCAAATCTTACTTTAGATATCTAATAGCTGTGTGACCCAGAATAAATCATTGAACCTGTCTTGACCGCCATTTTTTTATCTGAAAAATGAGGAGATTGGACTTAATGGTACCTGAGGTCCTTTCCAGTTCTAAATCTATGATCCTATAATTACAAATCATAACAGAAGAAAGGAGATCAATAATTTAGTACAAAGTGAAAAGTACCCCCATTCCAATCTGGTACACAGATTATGTTAGTCTTTTCTAAATTTTCTTAGTTTGGTTGAGTCATGCCAGGAACTCCTTCCACAAAACAAGCTTGATCCTTGCAATGTGGTAGAAATGCAAGGGTTTTATTGAAAGGAGTAGGGCAGGGAAGGACAGGGATGGGGAACCTGGATTTGTTCTGTGAAGTTTGGATTCAGTCAAAGGGCCATCCTTGAGGACCTAGAGGGCCACATGTATCCTTGAGGCTGTAGATTCCCCGCACCCGGGTGAGGTTTTCTGCCTCTTACTTTAAAAAGTGATTAATTAGCTATGTTGGATGGGTACTTTAATGTTTCTAGTATGGTGAATTCCAGAAAAGCATCAGGGCAGAGGTACCAGGGAGAAGGAGGGACATGTCGAGAGCTTCTGTTTCTGTGTCTCCAATGCCCAACACAGTGTCTAGAATACTGATAACACTTAATAAATGCTTGTTGCAAAAATGGACGGATAAATGAATAGAGTGGAGAGAATACACCATCCCCCCATGAGCCTCCCTATCATCCAGAAAAATCTGGATGATCACAACCATATTCTATATTCCCCCTTTTACCACATCTGGCCCAAGAGACCTGTGCTCTCTGCCATTGTGTGGGGTGGGACCATGAGAGACTCAATGCATACACAGCTCTTGCTCACCTCCCTCTGACTAGGAAGGGACACAGAGCTTAAACCCTGAAGAATAGGAGTCTCCTAAATTCAGGCCTTTTGATGCCACAGCAAAGACAATTTTACATTCTTCCAATAATGAAGTTAATAAATCTCCCACTTGATCAAGAAGCAAAGTTTAACTGGTTAATGAAGACTAGGAAATGGAAAGGAAGTAACTTCCCCTTTTTAAAGAGAGAAATGAACACACAGAGTAGGTACCTGAATGTGGAGAAAAAAATCCTCAATCCATAGAAAATCTGAACCTAGAAACATGTATTCTCTCACCTCCCAGACAGGAAGGGTCATCTGTTCATTAGCATCCAAATTAAATCTTTTCAGAAGGGTCAAAAGGGCCTTTGTTTGGACATTTAATTCACTAGCAAAGTGTTTTTTTTTTCTCTTGGTTAGAATGCAGGCCCCAGCACCTATTGCCTTTTCATTAATTGCCTTCATTTTTCAGATTCACAATTTGATTTATAGTCAATTAAAAATACCCTCAAAAGTCATGGCTCATGTATGTTAAGTACAAACATGATTAATGTGATTAATTGAATGGTCACATATGACCTAACTGTGGTGGGGATGGTGTCCCGGTGATATAGCTAAAGAGTGTCCTCATGGAAGACAGGACCACTCAAGGGGCCTACTGAAAGATCATGCAAGGGGATTACTGAAAGGGAAAAACGGAAGGTCAGAGACAATCTGGCAGGGTCTCAATACAATAATGAAAAGATGTTATTCCAAACTATGAAACAAAAATGAACTTAGCTATAAATAGAATGAGAGTGAACTCCACAGTGGGAATAATCTTTCCTTCCCTCTTTCAATGACCCATGTCCAAAGCAGCACATGCCAAAAACCAAAGGGCTCACTTCCTGAAGATAAATGGGAATATCAGTCCCTTGCTATTTCAAGTAAGCTGCAAATCATATCAATCTCTCTTCCATCAGTTACTCAAACCAATTCTAATAATCTTCCTTTTCTTGCTACATGGAACTTTTTATTTTCCCTTGATAGGAAAGTGAATGATGGAAATTAAAAACAAAGCATGTTCCACATGAAAAAAGAGAGAATGGACAAACTCTTAAAAATCAACAGTAAAGCCAGGCACAAAATGAATAATTTAGAAATCAATTATTCAGATCAACTTGTTGGTTACTTCAATGGGAAAAATAACTTAGAGCCTAGAAGGGTAGACAGAAATTGGGAAGACTAGTGTTTGAAGGGATAGGTACAAATCAGTTACCAATCATTTATTAAGCACCAAATACTTGCCAGCACTGTTCAGGGGAGAGAATACCACAGAGATGACTGAATCACTGCATGAGAGACTGTTGTCATGACAATCAGACAATCTCCACTGGACTGGCTCTGTAATTTGCCATGTTACCAGGCTATTGGATGGAGTGTAGGAGGCAATGGGTCACTGTAAATTGTATCTTTTCTAAATTTTACCAAAATAACTAACCATCAAGATCCAGGTGAGTGTCTGATTAACCTCTCCTATATTTCTAATCTCATTAATATCCTTTCCAGTATGAAAGTGGAAACGACAACTAAAATTCTTCAAATCACTTTCCATATTGAGATGAAAAGTGTTTTCTCCAGTTACAGAACAACTGGGACCCTAAAACAACTACTAAAATTATAATGAAAGTTTCCTTTGACATATTAGAAGAAAAGTTTGATGCCACATTTCAATCCTTACACCTTGTTTGTAAAATGGCCTTTTAGGGATTAAATCAAGTGTTTCTAAGTAGCGAGAAGAATAGAATAAAAAGTTATTTAGATATGAAAGAAAATAAAAGGTTTTTTAGATGGAACTAAAGAAAAGACTCATAGAAGTAAGCATTGAATATAATATTAGACAAATAAAAAAAGTGGAGGGAGACTGTTACAGTTCAAGTAGAAAATATGAGTCAATAAGATTTGAGGAGGAAGATGAAAAAGGATAAAAAGAACTATTACTGCCTGTGAAAACAGAGAGTGGGAAGCAATGGGAAGCAAATGGCTGCATTCCCCTTACATTTGAACAAGGAAGTATATGAAAGTCAAACTAGGGGTACAAGGTCATATCTTACTATTTTAATCAAGACAGGTTATGCTTTCTAACTATAGTAGAGAAGTGGTAGGAAAAGAGAGGCCAACTGGCCAAATGTTCAGTTCCTTTTTATTCTGCACACGATGAAATCTTTCCAACTCTTGGGATTCCATAGTTCTAAGATATTGTCATAGGACCTAGCAGTCACAGGATATGACCACATGTCAGGAGAATGACACAGGATAAACACAGATAGAAATTCTATTAAGATATTTGATCTAAAACTTCCCCATTCATAGAGAGTATTTCTATAGCACCACAATTCCTTCCCCAGCTGAAAAAATATTTTGCTTTTATTTATAAAGCACATTGTTATCTATACTTCTCTATGCACATGTTGTCATCCTCAAATATAACATAAGCTTCCTGAGGTCAAGTACCATTCATTCATTCATTCCTTCATTCATTATTTTTTTTAAATCCCCAGAGCCAGGAACAGTGTCTGGTACACAGGCAGTGTTTTAGAAGTACTAGAATATGAACTGATATACAGGATTAATGTCTTTCCTACATCATGTGAAACATCAGGATCTATGGAAACTATCAGTCCACTTCCATGATCATGGTCTGTTTCCATCCAGTTGTTTGATGTCCTTTGCATACAACCACCCCTTTAAAGGAGCCCCTAATATTTATAACCCTCTCTGAGTACCAAATGTTTCAGAGATTATCAGAATATATATTTTTGGTTGACTAATAAAATGAAAATAATTGTGTGTACACATATATGTGTCTGTATGTCGATACATGCATGTATAACTGCATATACGTGCATAATGCACAGATACATAGGCAGACGTGTATACATGTGCATTATATGTGCACATATATACACACATGTACACGTGCACTGTGCATATACATTATATAAACACACATCCATAAATTAAGCAGGACTTTTCCTTATGACTTTTGCTGTCATTGTTAAGGATAGGAGAGAGCCATCTATACCTAACTCTTACATTCTTAAAGCAAACTATGTCTGGTGTTCTCTGTGCTAGAGTATACCAGATGTGGTTTTCTCCAATTCCATACAGGTTTAGTCTATCCACAACATTAGCTTAGTTGGCACTGTCCACACTAATATTTCTTGACTCATGAAAATATGCCCAGCAGCACTGGCAAAAATCAACAATGATTCAACTACAGAAAGCACACACCCTATACATCCCCCCCCCCTTTTTTTTTTGTTCTAATGGCAAAGAAGCTCTCCCTATGCATGTGTTTGGCTCAGTGCTAAGTACAGTTTCTCTGAAGTAATTTCTAGATTTGCTGAATGGGCCAAGTCTCATTTTGCTGACCCAACACACATGCAAATATACAATTTTAAATGTCTCACTTCCTTCCCTTGAATGTGCTACATTGATAATTAGCATAGTTCCATTTAGCGTTAACTAGCCTACACAGAACCAACAACCATAACCCACTTAATTACTAGAGGAAAAAAAACTTTGATATTGGAATGTACAGTATGGTCTAGTTTAAATTAAAAAGATCCCCCTGAAGTCGGATTGTTTCCTGCTTCTCAGTGGAGAATTAAAAGCTATTTGGTGTAGAGAAGATTACAAAGGCAATCACAGTTAGGGACCTGCTTTGCATATCAACACTCCTAATTTGCATACTCATGGTGGGCCTCACATTTCAAAGCATGTTAACATAGATGGGATTTGGGATAATAGCTAGAAAACCCAGAACAGTCAGCAGAATGGCTATCTATGAGCATATGCCATTTGGAATATTGATTCTGATGAATACATGAGTAAAAAGACAATGACAGCTTTTTGACCTATCTACCCAAAGAAATTTCCTCCAGTGGCTAAATCATAATAATCATTCACAGATATCTAGTTACTAGGTATGTTCTACATTTTTTCCATTACTGACTCTAATTATCAAAATCAATTCTCCAACATCATTGTGAGCATCAGGCTGGCAGAGTAGAGCAAAGTTTGACCTTACATTCAAGAATATTTTGATTTAAGAACCGCTCTTGGCACACACTGTCTGAATAATTTTGGGTAAGTTGGTTATTTCTGCCCCATACAGTTCTCTAAGACTAAAAGTTGCAGTGGAGTTACCAATTTGCATTGCTAGATGGAGTTTCCATACCAAGAATTCCCTATGTAGATGAATCACATATTTGGACCAATCATATAACATGTAAATAGAGAGATAGAGATTTCTGTATATATGGAAAGAAACAGACAGACAAAGGCAGAGAAATTTCATAGCTCAAACCTTGGTTGTTTTGGTTCTATACATATGTATACAATGTATATGTGCACACACACATACATACATTTATGTACATATATATGTATCATATGTGTGTGTGTGTGTACATACCATATCCTTATATTTGGGCACATCTTTGTATCTTTGTTTATGTATCCATCATGTACCTATATTATCTATCCCACTCTTAAATAACAACCCACTGTATGAAACAAGTTTGCTACTCACATTAAGCAAACAGAATTCAGATAGATTAGTCATGACCATTTAAACACGTATCCAATTGTTCTTCTTGGGGTAGCCTTAATGGGGGTATACTCCAGTTTAAGTCACAAGTGCGCATGCTCTTCATTAAGAGCTTATAAGTATAGGGCCCATGAGTCTTAGATTTGAATCGAATTTATCTTTAGTGACTATGATGTGATGCAGCTCAAAACTTCTTTTTACTGTCCTCTGTCACTAATGCAGATAAATCATGACATTGTAATAACTAGAAAGAATCTATAGCCAGAAATACTGAAGACATGCTTTTATTTTTAAGAAAGAGTAAAACTACATGGTATATGCAATAGAACCTTTTCAAATATCCCTTGGTTAGCTGGAAAATCATAGATTCAGAATTCTTAAATCACACAGTTGCATGAGCTCACATTCTTTTACCTATAGTTTGATGTTATGTCATTAAAGTCAAGATCAGGAAAAAAGGTAAACATTCTAATGACTGAGAAGGCAGAGGCTACACTCTTTAGCTCTCTACCCTACCCCAGGTAGATTACTTGTATTTAATTTACAAATTATAATTCTTTAGATACAAAAGAACAACTCCTGCCCTGTGGTATGTGTTTCAGGAAAAGGTCAGCTGAGGATGAAATGCTAGAAATGGCACCAATGAATGAACCTTCTATGATAAGGGCAATTACCAGCTCTGCTTGCCATCTATCCTGACAAAGACTCAACTCAAAATTCTTTCACGGGGGCCAAGTCCTGGTATTAGAAAATATACAGAGGAAAACAAGTTGTTCTCTACAAAGAAGACATCCACCATCAGAGAATGCTATTCTGTAATGGTGCATCCATGCCCAACATGGCCCTAAAAGCGACAAATTCTGATGTGAGTATGGACAGAATGTAATTGATTTTTCATTAGACATTTCTTACAGTTTAGAATCAATTGGTCCTCAATGAATTCAGCTGGCTGTTCAATGTGAAATATCTTTTGTTGAAATCCAGGGACGCATTCCAAATCCTCTGCAAATGTGAGCAGCAACACCTGAGGAAACAAAGGGAAGGACTATTTTAACATCCACTGATTCATTTCTCACAGCAGTTATCCCAAAAGCTGTGCATTTTCACAACAATTTTAGATTTTAATTTCACATCCAAAGAAAGAGGTGAGTGGTAATGGCTCTCAAGGCTGCTGGCATCTTATTTTGGCAGTGGGTTTGGGAAAATGCACCACTATCAAACAGATGTGGCAGGTATCATGGAGGCACAATGGTGGTTCTTCTGCAAAATTTTGTGTCTGCTAAGACCCTCATCAATATCTTGTCATAAAGTTTCATTGTTGAAGTATGGCTGCAAACCCAAAACTCCTGTGGATACCTGAACTCCAGTGTACTTCACTGTCTCACAAGAAGAGAAAACTTTTATCCTGCCAAGGAAGAAATAAAAGTATGGCCATTTCATTGGTTATGGCTCCCACAGGGAACCTGTTACAGAACTGTCCCCACTGTTGGGCATCCCCTGAAATGCATAGCAACTATGGGAGAACTAAGGCCCAGCTGTAAATACCAATATTTTCAAAAATCATTGAGTATAGAAAGAATATAAGATTTCAAGTAGAATGAAATCCTGGAGGCCATCTAGTCCACGCCCTTCATTGGTCAGATCAAGTCAAGAGAGATAAAATGATTTCTCAAGTTTCTACAGATAATAATTGCCAAAATTAGAATTTGAACCTAGTTCCATTTCCAAATACTCCATGTCCAGAGCCAATCTGGATAGCATTACTCTTGAGAAGGTACATAGACAGATGAAATGTAGAGATATGAAAAGAATTGAAAAGGGGAAATAATGATTCCTTTCTGATATTCCTTCACTGAAACAGTAGAAGCAAGGATACTTAAATCTGAAATGGGTATGAGTCACTACTGTCTTCTCTTAGGAGACTAAGGATGTGAGTAGATGCATTCTCAAAGGACTACAGTCTGAAATTAGCATACCAACTCCTCCTTGTAGGAAGTTACAGTCTGAATCAGATGCACCATTATCTCTTTTTCCTAGAAGACTGTAGTTAAGAGTGAGGATACATTGTATCCTCACTCTTGGGAAATTATATTATAATGGTCTGCCAACACCCCTCCCCACCCAAACTACAGTCTGAAACAGTCCTCTCAGGAGACCCTTCCATGCACTGATTACATGTTACGACTACATCTGTCCTAAATTCCTCATACGCCTACATCCTATGTAGGCAGCATGTGAAATAATTTACATTAATTTAGTGGACTTCTGGCAAATAGAAACCTATAACCAATCCTAATTCAGCCAGTTAAACGATAAGTGGTCCAAGGTCCTGTCCCTGTCACTTCATCTTCCCATCTAAATAGTTAATTCTGCCCTTAAATATTATGAGCCAATTAGATAAATCGCATCTTCTGTTCTCCAAGTTCTCCAGGGAAACAGGAGAGAACTTGACGACCAATTTGAAATTTATTCACGGTGATACCTGGGTGAACTCTAGCTAATTCTTGTGTCTATTTTTTAGGTAAGTAGAGTAGAAAAACTGTCTCAGGCCAATACCCACTTTAGGGATTCTTTGGAGCCATGGAAGGAAGAAACCGATCCTAGTTGATGTTCTGGGGCAAAACTTGCATTTCAGAATAAAAAAAATCAATTACCTTATTCTTGCGTAAATCCAGTTTGGGCACTCTCATTCAAAAGTGAATGAATCAGGTTAAAAGTCAAATTATGTTTATCTAGGGTCTTTTGGACTAGACTGGTGGTTGTTTTGTTTTTCTATATGGTAATTCTACAAATGTCCCTGCTTTGCAATTTAAATAGTCTTAGTTGTAGGCAGCAAAGAGAAAAAGGGGTGGTGATGTTTTCAGGGTCATACAGCCAGTATGTGACAAAGTGTAGACATAAAACTCAGGTTTTCCTGAGGCTTTCTATCCACCATGCCTCTCCCTGACACAGTTAAAAAAAAAAAAAAAACCCTGGGCGTGCTCAGGCCTTAAAGATTAACACCTGAAAATAGCCTTTATAAAAGATGAAAAATAATCTATAAATATTGTTTTAGGTCAAATGTTTCCAGAGAAGAAGAAAACTTGAATTTTCCACACTGTTTTTCCTTAAAATTAGGAAAATCTAAATAGAGATCAGGCCAACATTGGTCTATATTCCTACATATAGGGCAAGTGTTACGTCGATTTAACAAACAGAAGGTGACCTTTTCTCACATAGAAATAATGATCAGATCTGGCCTGGTCTTGCTGTGAAATGTTCAGTTTCATTCTCGCTATGTAACCCTCACCACTTTCTTCTCTGCCAGAAATTAGACAAGATGTCAGATTTGTCATCACGTGGGAAGCTTTTTATTAATTATCTCACAGAGGCAAAGTCCTTTTTTGTAATTTATTTTTCACACCAAGAAAATTCTTCTATTGAACTAAATGTCTATCTTGTTAAATTGTTTTTCTGCTAAAGGTCTTCACTTTGAAAAATCCCAGAAGAAAAGAAATAAACTGGGCAACGATTGATGTTGAAAGGCAAGGGCTGATCCCATTATGCTGAATGCAGCATATCTTGAAGTTGGCCCTGGTTGCCTGGTATTTGTTATCTAAAAAGACTGAATGCCTAAATCTATGAGTGAAAAGGGAAGTCTCTCCAATTGAAAAGCAAACATAATAACCTATAATATCTGGACCTATCCTCATGGACAGTGAACATGAGCTTCCTCAGCTGGCATTAGAAAGAGGTTTCATCTGTTATCATGTGGGGAATCTTTTTGTTTCACTAATAATTTTACAGAATTAATGTGCTATCTTGCACATTTACTACGAGTTTCCAATAAAACTATACATTGAGTCACTTTTCACTTGATATAAATCACTGGTTCTCTGGATAATGGTTTGGAATGTAATAAGTGACTATGTTATGGAAGTAGAAGAATATTCATTATTCACACGAAGGGGTTAAACAAAGTAGAATGGGAGAATTGTATAGCAAATTCAGAAGACAGACTCATATGAAATCTGTGAACCAGGGGTGAACTGAAACATGATGGAGAACATTTTAGGGAAGAAAATGGAGGGAGAATCAGAAGCAATATTATAGTAGCAGTATATTACAGACTACCTAACCAAAGGGAAAATGGATCTTAAGTTCTGAAAGTCAATTCAATTCACTCCTAGGTAGTTCAATTCAAAAAGTATTTATGGGTTTATTATGTCTGGATAGCCTAGCACACACATATGTGTTAGGATATAAAGGAAAAAGTAAAAAGTCACCACCCTAAAGCATTTTACATTCTGTAGAGAAGGGAAGAAGAGGTACACATAAAAGTAAATATGAATTTATACAATTTCTAGCATGACAGCATGGATCTACTATGAAGAGTAGTTTGTCACCAAATTCCCCAAATGAGGAACCTTTGGGTAGCACAAGGGAAGGGTAGAAAAGGTTGAGAGAATGACACCAGAGGAGGGTGCTAACATGGTTGAATCCCAGGATGATAAGTGAGAAGTGAGAAGAAAGTTTTGACCTGGATCACCTATAGTTCAGGATCAAGGATTGGGAGTTGGGGCAATAGGGCCATGTTCCTCATGAGAGAGTTGGTACAGAGAGAGAGAGAGCATGGTAATGATGGGAGAGGTTAACCTCCTGGACTTCTGGAGTTCCTTCTCTGCTGAAAGCAGAGTAGATGACAAATTCTTGCCTTGTTCAGTTGATAGCTTCATTCTTCATTTGTTGGAAGAAAGCAAGGGGAGAATTATTATTCTGGATCTGATTCTGACCAAAGAAGTTCAATTCAACAACAAAAAATTATCATGTGCCTGCTAAGAGTTTCAACCTTAAGGTTACATTATATTGCAATATTGGGCGGGGGGAGGGCAAAGGAAGTCCATAGCCCCTTATTCCTTATACCTAGAATACATGGTATGTGAAAGTAAGTAACATGGAATAACTCTGGAAAGGTAGGTTGTAGACAGATTATGGAGTCCTTTAAATGCCAATATCAGGAGTTAATTTATGGGTTGTTTTTTTGTTTTTGTTTTTTACTATCATTATTCTGGATTCACTAAAGATTTTGGAGCAGAAGAGTAACATGGTCAGATCTACCTTGGGAATATGATTGGACAGCTGTGAAGGATGCTTTAGGAAAGAAGTGATTGGGGAAGACAATATAAGGTTATTAAATGGTATAGGGTAATGGTGGTAGTGAGAGCCTATACTGGAGCAATGGTTGTGTCACTGGATGGAAGGGGACAGATGGGAGAGAAGTCATGGAGGTAGAATCTATGGGACTTAACATTTGATTGCAAGCTCAGAATCAAGCTTGACTCCACTCTTCCTCAATTTCTATATCCAATCAGTTCTACTTCCACAATATCTCATGCATCCATCTCATTTACTCTTTATGCAGTCACTGCTCTGTTTCAGGCCCTCATCACCTCTAACCTATATGACTGTAATAGACCCCTATTTGGTTTCCCAACTTCCCATTTCTCTCTTCTCTAATTCAGTCTCCACACAGGTGCCCAACGGATACCTATTGTGAAGCCCTTTCTGACTTCCTCCCAGTTGCTATGCTTAAACAAAGGTACTTAATATAATAGAAAAGATGTGTGTATCACACACATATATTGCATATACAAAGTACAAATATTATTTTATATGTATATCATATATACTTATAAGTATATAGTATCTACTTACCTGTGTATACGTCTTTTGTCTTTGTAACTCCAGGATCTAAAAGAGTACCTGGCACATATTTGTGATAACAAATAATTTTTGACTGATTGATGTGAAGGGTGAGAGAAAGGAAAGATTCAAAGTTCATTCTCAAATTACCAACCTAAATACCTGGGAAAATGGAGGCACACTTAACAGAAATAAAACAGTTTGGATGAATGGTAGCTTTGATGGTGAGGAAAATAAACTGCATTTTGGTTATGCTGTATTTGTATCAGGGAGAAATGTCTCTCAGGGAGTTTAAGCTTGTATGAAAAACTAGGGATATATACACACATATGTGCATACATACATATATATGCACATTTAATATACATATATGTATATAATATGCATTTCCATGTATGCATGGAAATACAGTTTATTTTGTAATTTATTTTACATATATTTGAGATATGTATGCACGCATACTTTTTTTCAAATAATATGCTTATATTTCACAGAAACTGAAGGAATTCTAAGAGAAAGAAGAGGTTCCAGGACTTAGGTTTACAAGAACTCATTACTTTATACACATGGGAAGAGGTAACCAGGACATTATTAGATTTTCTAATAGATTAGTAGGGAAAAATGTATACAGTCTAAAGTTCACCAAAGATGTTTTGATGGAAGATTTCGGAGACTTAAAAAAAAAGAGATGTGTATGATCTTATACACTAAGATTCCAGAAGGGAGCATAAGAAGGACTGATATTTTCAAGAACAAATTTCAGAGAACATAAATCCAAATGATTCCAATAAGGAAGTAAAGGGAAGCTGTCTAAAGAGACATCAACTTCAGTTCTTAGAAGACATGTACAGAAGAAGGAAGTAATGACAAGTGACTTAGGATATTTTTTTAAAGGAGCACGTTCTATAATGCGAGAACTAAAATGTAAAATTAACTGAGACTTGATGAGAGTAAGGATAAGAAAAGGGACTTCTGAGATGGCTGAAAGAGAGGGAAAGAAGATTAAAGAAAGGCTAGGACCACTTGCCTGGATGGAAAAGACAATATTAATGGATGACAGATAGAAAGCAGAGGTTCTTTCTCCCAATTTTCCTTAAGTAAAATGATCTTCAGATTGGAAAAAGAGACAAAAAAAATGTTTGGCAAGTAATTGAAGGCAAACTGCAAAAGGTGGTTAGAGATTACCTAATTGCCCTTCACTGAGTTCAAGTCATTGAGCTTAGATGAACCTCACTCCAGGGTACTCAAAGAATTTGTGGAACTACAGATTATTTGAAATGATTTCTTTGTTCAAAGGATATGGAAAGAAAACTCGTGATCATTGTTGACCTGTAGGGGTCACCAAGAAAAAGTCATGCAAGAAATTCCCTTTTTTTAAAGGTTTACTAGTATAAGACTCTATTGGACTTGCCAGAGTCCTATACGGACCCTGTGACTTTGACTGACAAGTTAATTCCTCCCATCTTTAGGGATTGAGAAAGCTGACATTACTTGATAGGAGAAAGAGTAAGTACATGGAAGTACAAATATAGTGAGAATAACCCTGAGCAAAGGAAGAGTTAAAGAGCCATATGAAGAGACAACTGTTCTGAGGAGCAGATGCTAAGATTCCCTGACCGGAGATGTATGATTGAGACACATGCAACAGATGCTGCATTGCTTGAACTGTAGAGCTGCAAAGACCAGAACTATACTATTGGTTATTCATTCCCTTTGTTCTTTCCCCCCCCCTTTCTCTCTCTCAAGAAAACTCCAACTCATTTCTTCAGTCAGGAAGTCCAGGTCCCAGATGCTGAGACAATCCTGCTTCCTCAAACAGGAAAATTCAAATTCTGTCTGTCTCTAGAATTCTTTTTATATACACACTGGCCTCCTGCCTCAGCCACATCAACAGGGGAGTTCACACCTTCTCAACAGGGGACAGAGCTCATATTTAGCCCTAAGTTACTAAGTGCTAAGTATCTGCTAAACTGATTGCTGTTATATCTGTGTATTTTCAAAATCAGCAGAGAGAATTAATAGGTGAAATAATTCAATTTCTATGACTGTAGTATATTCTGGCATATCTTCTTTTTTCTGGCTGGGGGCTCAGAGTTGTAGAAAGAGAATTATTGATTCATGTTTTTACAATTTCCTAAGTCAAAGAGATAATTTATTTAGGGACTTCTCTCTCCCCAAGCAATGGCTGAGTCAGCAATTTGGTGGTAGAGAATATTTTGACTAGCTGACTAGACCTGGTATGTCCCTTGTGGGGGGTGGGAGGGGGAAGTACTAATAGAACCATTGACACTTTCCTTTCTATTGCTGCCTGCTGCTCTTTGAAAGGAAAACTACCTCCCATAGTGAAGGAGCCCAGAGAGTGACTAGAGAGAAGGATATAAAGGAGATCATAGAAGTGGGAAAAGGACCCATATGTAAAAAAAAA
>CM053595.1:159946202-159970957 GCA_028646575.1 Pseudocheirus occidentalis
TTCCATGTTTTGATCCTTTTTGTCCACAAAAAAGGAGTCTAGAGTTTTATTGCTGTTCTTATTTTGCTTCCTTTTTCTCATTTTGGCCAGTCAATTAATTGGTTGATTTTTTTAGCTCTGTGAAACTCTGCTTCCAGTGGGGAAGCTCTGTTCCAGATCACTGGGATTTTCCCAGCTGCCGGAGCTATTAGGGGGGTGTTGCAAGTCCCCCCAGCTTTGGCTTGCTGAAAGTGCACCCCAGGACCACCACCCAAGACCACGATGTGGATCCAGCCTGCTCAGCATAACAGCACTTGGCCCTGATCAATTGATTCAGCTCCACTGCGGAGTCTGCAGGCCAGGGCCTCTGAAGCAGCCTGGTGGAGGCTGTTGCAGGTTCCAGCAGTTCCCTTCCCCCAGTGCTTCCTTGCCCCGGAGGGCAGATTGGCTGAACTGCTTTTCTTCCCCCAAATTAATTTTCAAAATTTCAATTTCACTAACTGTCTCTGACCCTGTTTTGTGGGATTTTAAGATCCCCTCAGGCAGGTGCTTCAGATCTTCTCTGAAGTAGACTCAAGCTGTGGCTTGGGAGGCTCAGCTCCTCCTGGCCCCCCTGGGGCCTGTCCTGGCTGTGGTTGTGGTTTTGGGCTGGGCCAGTCTCTGCTCTGGTGTGAGGTGCCCCTCTCCCATCCCCGTTCCTCACATCTCAGCAGATGTGGAGGTGCTGGAGGCTATAGATCCTCTCCTCTGAAGACTGGCTGTGGCGCGGCTTGGCTTAGCTCAGCCCGGCTCCTTCCCACTGCCCCAGGCCTGGCCACAGTCTCGGCTTCAGGCTGGGCCAACCTCCACTCCCTGCTGCCAATCTGAGCCCCTGCTGCCGAGCTGCCTTCAGCAAGACATGTATTTTTTGCATTTTTGTGAGTTTGAGAGTCCTAGACTTTGTCTGGCCTCATAATTTTATGGGTGTTTAGGGTGGTGGTGTGGGTGCTGCAGGACCTTGCTGCTTCTACACCACCATCTTGGCTCTATAATTCCTTTATTATAAGAAAGCCTCCTGAGGAAATTTCCTCCATCAGTTTGCAGTTGTTACAGAATTTTATTCTCAGAGAGATGCCTGATTACTCAGAATTTAAATTATTTGCTAAGGGTCACAATGCCAGCTAGTGGATCCTCTTGAACCCATATCATCCTGGCTTTCAAAACTGCTTTCTATTCACTGTCCTCATCAGAAGATGATACATCATTAAATTTAAAAAGCTTTAGAAGAGATGTGACCCAGTTTATATGGAGAACAGGATATGGATGTATCATATATCTATAATATGGATATAACTGTATGAGCCTCAAGGTTAATTTTTTATTGATAGAAGTAAAGTATTAAAATTTTGAACATATATTTTCCTTAGAATAATGTAGAAAAGAAAAAGTGATCTAAAGATAAGATATCTTCATATGACACAAAGCAAAACACTCAGGAAGATTTTATTTACATCTCTGGAAAAAGTAGCAGTACTGGGAACAACTAGAAAGTTGGATATGGAACCATTAACTTACTCTGTAACATTAGACAAACTCTTTCCTTTCTCTGAGTCTCAGTTTCCTTCTCTGAAAAATGGGAGTGAGGGGTAGAACTAAATATTCTCTGAAGTCTCTCCAAGGTGATGATTCCAAGTCAAACTCTACCCATTGTCAGGATTCCTTCATGTCTTCACCTCCTGGTTTGAGAGAACTACTGATTTTATAACACATTCTCCTTATTCACTTGCAAAAACCCTAAAGACTCAAAGTGGAAGATATCATTTTGAACATTTTACTCCAAAAAAAAAATTGCACAGTCCATGAGAGAACTAAGGCAAACCACAAATTAGTAGAGACTGAATGGATGGGATTTTGTCTTGACAGACTTAAGGAGCTAAGGAAGTCACAGATCTCCTGGCCCCTGGAGTGTTTGACTGAGAGATCCCTGGCTCTGCCCCAGTTTCTAAGATTAAGTCAAACTACTAGAAGGAGAGTGCCTTTTATAGAGCTACTTATATTCCCACCTGAAATATTCTTCAAAATAAAAATATTCTCTGGCTTATCTCCCTTTGGCTTCACAAACCATAGTCCCTAAACTTTTCCCTTACTCTTTTCAATACTTCCATTATACTCATGATAATTTCATTTTCATTCATTCATTCAGGTGCCTCATATGTCTCAGGTGCTATCCTAGCCACTGGGGATAGTATAAGAAAGCCTCTGTCTGTTTGATGTGACAATCTAGCCAGGGGGGATGACATATAGCCACATACTCATACACAAAATAGATATGAGACAATTTAGAGAGGGAAGGCAATTCGTATTAGTGGAAGGGCAGCAGAAAAGACCTAATCTTGAAGGGGGTGCATGAGGAGGAATTTAAAGGAATATGTAATAAGCCTCACTGCAATTGGAACTCAGCTTTTAAAAACGTAACTCCCTTCTTCGCCTTTCCCCAATCCCATTTTTTAGTTGTGTAGCAGCACTCTTCTTGTCCACATTCCCAAACTCCTCTTGGATTGTCAAGAAATGTGTGAACCACTCAATACCAAGTTGTTTTTTTTCTGATCAAGCATGCTTGAGGAAGGAGTTTACTTAAAAGAAGCAAAGATGGGAGAAATTGCAGAGGCTATCTAAACCAACTTTATATATTTTTTTTTAATCAGTAAGCATTTATTGTTTATACTTTGCGCCGGGCACTGTGTTAATAATGTGCCCAAAGGCCCTCCTTAAAAAAAAAAAACTGGAGAGTTGTTTAAGATTGGAGGTGAGTTTCTATTTGCATTAATGGAGGGTGTTTTCCCTCCCAAACATCAATTAGTTTCACATCCAAAATTCTAGAATTCTAGGATTCTGATTCTCTGTGGCTAATTTTTTTAAACTTTTGGGAGGGGGAGGGCAGGGCAATTGGAGTCAAGTGACTTGCCTAAGGTCACACTGCTAGTAAGTGTTTAGTGTTTGAGATGAGATTTGAACTCAGGTCCTCCTGACTCCAGGGCCAGTGCTCTCTAGACCAACTTTAATATGAACAAGACTTCCCTACATAGTATTTCCTTCTGCATGGAGTGGTCACCTAGTTTCCATCTAAAACCCTCTAGTGATGGTAAATTCGCTTCCTCAGGAGAGACCTTATTGTGCTTTGGGACCTCTTTAACCATGAATTTCCCTTACATGGAGTCCCAATTGACCCTTAACTTCTACCAACTGTTTGAGGTTTAGCCCTCTTATACCATGCAGAATAAGTCCCATTGTTCTTTCACACAACAGAGCTTAAAGTTCATAGAAACCCTTCATTGAAAACTGGAATTATATAAAATGAGGGTCATCTCCCAATCCTAGGCTAAATTTCTTGCAAAGTCTGAAATATTTTATATAAATATGTGTGTGTGTATATACACATACATATACATATATGTATGTGTCATGTGTGTATTATGTATGTATGCATGCATGTATATACACAGAAAGTTTCATTTTAACAGTGAAGTGACACTTTTGTTCATCTGTTGTTTTTTTTTCCCCTAAATTTGAGTTCCATCACCTTCATGTAGTTCTGAGTAGGCTTATCTCTATTTCAAGGTGATAGTCAGTCAAGCTGAATGAAAATCAGGGATGTTGCCCTCAACTACTTGGTTTTACTCTAACATAGCACCCCTCCCCCAACATACACACACACTTTGGGGATTTAATCTATTTTACCAAGAGATGGTTCAGTGAAGCTCATTCAAGCTGCTCCTCTTAATCTTGATAGTGAGTTTGGGCCATTGTTGTAAGAAAGACTATTAAGATTTGGCAATAAGATTCTTCATGGGTGATAAGTACCCTTCTAAAGCGACTACATATCCATTTAATGCCTTCCTCTGTCCTCAAAATGAAAGTCACACTTGGAATACTGAAGGGTGGGTGGCTTATG
The DNA here is from genome assembly GCA_028646575.1 of Pseudocheirus occidentalis. Classification (NCBI taxonomy): domain Eukaryota; kingdom Metazoa; phylum Chordata; class Mammalia; order Diprotodontia; family Pseudocheiridae; genus Pseudocheirus; species Pseudocheirus occidentalis. Next base: position 159,950,113 of record CM053595.1, read on the forward strand.
AAAATGGAAATTAGAGGGATATGATTGGCCCAGATGAATTCAGCTCTTCTGCCACTGAGAAATGTGGAAATGGTAGGTTTCTGAAAGGACAATAACAGGGGCCCTACATAGTCCAGACAATTTTCACAAGGAAAGTATGTGTTCAAGAATTCATTGTGTAAAGTCCTATTCAAGCACAAGAGGAGAAAAGGACACCTGATCAAATATCAGTGCTATTATTCAAGAAGTAATTTACGCATCTATGAACTCATGTTTGGGCTACAAAGATCTGTGCAGCCTTGGTCTCTTTAGATGGAGATTTCTAAATCAACAAAGTCTGAAAAGATATGTAAACAGGATGCTTTTCCAGAGTGGGGTGGGGGAAATAGAAATAGGAAATTTGGGGCAGACCTCTTGAAAGGGTAAAGGCCTAGTGGATAGAAACAAGTGGAGTGATCAGGTAACATCTCCATATTCATTAAACCTTCAGGTATCAATCTCATTAACGAAAATATGGCCAAGGATTAAACCATCTCTAGAGTCAGCTTAATGGACACTAAAAGCAAAGCCATACTTATATAATTTTTTCATTTAAGGCAGGGTGGTTAAGACCCCAGTTCAAAAGGGAGTTCTCATTTTTTTGTGCTTTGAAAATAATGTAGTATTAAACTCTTCACTATCATAGAAAAGAAACTGTGATCGGCTCTTTGATCAAGTAACCTGGGAGGGAGCTTCAAAAAATTTATTATAGGGTATATTATAGGTGATGTATTGGATAGAGCACTGACCCTGGAGTTAGGAGATAACTGAGTTCAAATCCAGCCTCAGACACTTACTAGCCCTATAACCCTGGTCAAGTCATTTAACCCTGATCATCTCAAATGAATAAATGAATTTATTACAAATCAAGATTCTTTGCTTTTAAGTGGCTCTGGGTTCTCATAGAATATGAAGCGCCCACTACATACCAGGCAGTCTGCTAGGGATACTGAAGATTGTAGGTCAAAAATGTAACAGTTCCTGACCTCTGGGAGTTAATATTCTATTACAGGAAACAACATCTACACAGATAACTTAATACAATGTATAAACACAGTTAAGTACAAAGGAGTTTTGTAGAGGAAGGGAATGTTTACACCTGGTAGGAACCTGAAAGTGTTTGTATGGGAGATGTTTTTTTGAGCAGATTTGAGTTAGACTTTGAAGGAATCAGGATTCCATGGAGGCATCACAAACAAGATTCCACATGACAAATGGATTCTGTGTGCTTAAGGCAGGTAGGTGGTGCCGCTTATTAGCTGTGTGACCATGGGCAAGTCATGGAACCTCTGCTGACTTTCACTGCCTCAACTATAAAATGTAAATAAAAACCATAGCACCTGACACGCAGGTTAGTTGTGAGGATTAAGTGAAGTAATATTTTAAAGTGAAATGCAAATCTTAAAGCATTATAAAAATGCTATTACTAGAGTATGTTTTCCAAATCTCTGCCTTAAGGAAGGATTCCCAAAGAAGGTTGATCATTTAAGGGTGATAGTTATAGGACTCTGATAAAGAGCTCCTTTCAGGACTATGGAAGTATAGGAGAGCCTTGCCATCCAAAGCTTGATCCCCAAGGAATAAATGTTTTGACTATATTTACTCATAAAGATTGTGTATTAAGATTTGGGTTTAGATCTATATTGTTCTCATTAATGAAATAAAGCATGTGAAAAAGTCACTTACAATGTTGGAGACACTGAACAGACCCTTGCCTTTAAAGGTGCTTTCATATGTAATACATATTCAGAATGAAATCTTATAGGAAACCACATGAGAAACTTCTGTTTTTGTGAACGATGATTCAGCATGGTCTAGAGTAGAGGGATCAAACACGAGGCCAGCAGGCCACATGCAGGCTGAAGGTTTCCTGAGTGTGACCCACTGAACCAGTAAAAGGAAATAGGAAAATATTTAACAAAATAAATAAAAATACAATAAAACATAATATTAAAATATGACTTTCTAGGTCAATATACAGCCTTTAGAAAGCCTTATGTATGGCTTAGTGACCCTTATTTTCTGTTTGAGTTTAACAGCACTAGTCTAATGGATTTGAAGTCTAAACATCTGGTTTAACTCCCAGGTCTGATGGATAATTGTTCAGCCTTCCTTCTCTGAGGCTCAGTTTCCTCATCTCCAAAAGGAGGAGCCTAGACTACATAGATTCTAAGCTTTCTTCTAGGTCTATATTTCTGATTTTCAAGAAAAAAATGCTATTTTAAAATCCTGTTTTTGGTTGTGTTATCATGAAAATAAGGGAAAGGTGAAAGGGAAAGTAACCCCTAGTCTGGAAACTAGGAGCCCAGAGTTAGGGAAACAATTATAGTAATAGTTGAATAAGTGTCAGATTTGGAATGTTAGAACCTGGGTAAAAATCTTGTTTCTTCTACTTACTAATTGCCTTATTTAGGGCAAATTAAGTAACATCTTTGGGACTCAGTTTCCAAATCCAAAAAAATGAGGCAATTGAACTTGATGACTTCTCAGGTCCCTTCTAGCTTTCAACATGTGATCTTATCCTTATGAGTCCAACACTATCACCATACAGTTGTCTAAACTTGGACCAATTCTTTTCCTTAAGTTTCATTTTACCCATCGGTAAAATGAAGGGATTGGAACTGATGGTCAAGATCACATATGAAGAATAATTATCTGCTGATTGATTGATTTCCAGCTGGAATTGATCTTACACATCCTTAAGTCCAACTCCTTTTTTTTTCTAGATGATGAAACCAAGGCCTAAGGAAGTTGCCTAACTTTGCTAAGATCATGCAAGTTGTAAGTGCAAGACCTGAGGTTTGAACACAGGTGCTATAATTGTAAACACAGCACACTTTTCACTGCATGTCTCAGCTCCTTTTCCTGCTCCATTATTCTATGATTGTATGAAAGATGGACATTGGGGTACTAAGCTGCTGGGGAACCACAGCTCTGACCTGGTTGAGTGGATCATTCATGGTTTCAATTATACACACCATTGCTCTTCTGCAATAGTGTGGATAATGGAGAGTAAACTGCATAATAACAGAGAAAGGCCAGGCATGAAAACCATTTTTTCATGAAAAAATGAAAAATATTCCTTTTAGATTTACAAAGATTGCTAGTGGTGAGCTAGTAACTGGTCAAAAACATGGTAACCAGGTCTCCCACACTTGGCATCAGCCCAGGCACTGTGCATCTGACAGAAGGGGCAGACACAGACTGGTGAAATGCACATACAGGGAGCAAAGGCCATATCAAACTATACACATCCGGTACTTTGGGAGATGTCCTTCTTGTTAGGGAAAAGCAGTTTTCCAGATGGGTTAGAAGGCATTCACCATTCTAAAGTAAATGCTGATAGCTTGGCTTTGAACGAGTGCATTCCTCTTCCTTACTATTCACATGTGCAAAAGGAGATAATTCCAAATCCCAGGGATTTGCAACCCCTTTGGGAGACAATATCCTATTCCTGCTCACTGGAATTGGACTCTCTGTCTCTGTCTCTGTCTCTGTCTATGTCTCTGTCTCTCTCTCTCTCTGTCTCTCTCTCTCTCTCATACACACACACACATATATATACACATATATGTATATGTATATATATACACACATACACATACATATACACACATATAGTGATATGTATGAATATCTAGTGATATATGTGAAGGGATATATATATATATGTATATGAATCTATAGTGGCTATTCACTATATATTTGTTTTTAAATTTTAAGTAAATTTAAGCTAATTTAATTTCATTTGTGAGAATTAAATAATAGATGTGGCCACTTCAGGACTAGAATCCCTTTAGCATTCAGGAAGTTTTTAATGTAGGAAAAAAAACCCAGAAAGAACACAAGAACTTTGGGGGTGGGAGTGGTCAAAACCTTTGATCATATCAATGTGGAGAGAGACTAATAGAGAAACTTTCTTCCTTGGTACAGATGAGCAAATCTGCAACTTTGTGACTTATAATAATAATAGCTAACATTTGTATAGTGTTTATCATGTGCTAAACACATTACAATTATTATCTCATTTGATCCTCCAGACTTGGGAGGTAGGAGCTATTATTATCTTCATTTTACACATGAGGAAACTGAGGAAAAGAGAGGTTAAGTGATTTGTTCATGGTCACACAGCTAGTAGGTGTCTGAGGCTGGATTGGAACTCAGGTTTTCTTGACTTCCAGTTTAGTATTCTATCCACGGTACCGTCTCTCTGCCCGCTAAGATTTATGGTCTTAGAAAGTTGCTCGGGGGACATAGAAGAATTAATGGACATACTGATCATCATGCAGTTAACATGTGTCAGAGAGAGGACATTAACTAAGGTCTTTCTCATTCCAAGTTTGGCCCTCTAACCACTATCCTCAATCATCTTTAGTAGCAGGGATTTTGTAGTAACATTGATCCATGATCTCACTGAAGTAATTACTTCCTTCAATGATGCAGATTACAGTCCAGTCTTACTTTCTTTACCTCTGTAATTCTTGTCCACATCCTCCCAACAACTGCCAATGAAATCTCCCCCTTTCACACTGAAGGCCGATCTCTAAAACTTTGAAAATTCCATAGATACCATCGAAGCCATTCATTTGTTATCTCTCACTCTCTGTATGGGACCAATCAACCTCCCTTTCCTGTAAACATCATCATCATCATCATTACCACTAGCACACACACACACACACACACACACACACAAAGATACGTCACCATACAACATCATCATTATATATATATCACTATAGATTCATATATATATCAATATATATCAATATATATTATAAAATATGTAAATATATCACTTTAAAGTTTGCAAGGAAATTTTTAAAAATTGCCTGATTTTATCCTAACAACAAACTTGAGAGACAGATGCTATAATTATCCCCATTTTTATAGATTAAGAATCTGAATCAGAGAGGTTAAGGGACTTTCTCAGTCTCACACACCTAGTAAGTGTCTGAGGCAGGATTTGAACTCAGGTCTTGACTCTGGGTCCAGTTCTCTACCCACTGTACCGCCTAGCTCTTACAAGGTACATGTATCAGCACAGTGACTTCAGATTTAAAAAATGCTTTCTTCACTCATGCAAAAGATATACCATATTCTGTTTCAGAAATGAGAAACTCGGAAAGGCCACAAAACTAAGTACCAGATCTGAGATCTGAGCCCAGGTTCATCTTGAGTCTAAGTCCAATGTTTTTCTTCGATGCTATGCTAATAAGTGCACATTATATTATCCATTGTCCAGAGGAACAGGGATTGCTTCGATCTTTGCCTCTCCTTTCTCTACTTGGTCCAGTCTCTTGTTAACATAGTAAGTCTTGGAGTAAAGAAGAAGGAACATGGGACCACAAGGGAAAGAAAAAAACAGAAGACTGGAAAATTAAAGGGCAGCAAGAGAGCACAATGGATAGAGCACCTGGAGTCAGACAGACTTATCTTCCTGAGCTCAAATCTGGTTTCAGACACTTACTACCCATGTGCAATTCATTTATCCGTGTTTGCTTTGGTTTCTTAGTTTCTTAAAAGGAGCTGGAGAGAAAGTGACAAACCACTCCAGTATTTTTTCCAAGAAAACCCCAAACAGGGTCATGAAGAGTCATGACTGAAAGAGGACTAAACAACAGAAGAAAAGTAAACAATAACATCAGAATACACAAATAATTTTTTCTTCACCTTTTAAGAAAGTTTACATTGCTTTTCAGTGGGAATAAAATAAAATCATATATGTAAATCATTTTGCAAACAACAAAGTATAATAAAAATTTGGACTATCACTGTTACTGTCATCATCATTACCTCAAAAAGCATCCTTAATGATCACTAACTCTGGCATCAGGGGACCTGCTTTCAAATTCTACCCTTGAAACTTAAACTACCGGTTTAATCTTGGTTGAGTCCTTCAACCTCTATGTGTCTCAGTTTCCTTCACTGGAAAGTGAAATGGTTAGATGAGCTAACTTCTGAGGACCCTTCCAATTCCAGATATATGATTCTATGATCCTACGACAGTCATCTGGACACTCGTGGTCAGTCCCATAGGAGGTTAATCATGGAGTCTTCCCTGTAAATCTTTAACCCAGAGACCCATCATCCAGGGCAGAGCAGGAACAGTTTTATGAAAAACTCTGACTTTGGCCTCTTCCTGAAATGTAATGAGCATCAAACATTTGTTAACGGTCTATTATTTGTAGGACACTACGCTATATCCTAGGGACACAAAATTGAAAACCAAAGTAGTCCCTGCCCTCTATAGGCTTGCCTTCTCTGGACAGGTGGAGAGTGGGGACAAATAAATACACAGATAAGGAAAATCAGTGCTCACATAAAGTAATTCTAAGAAAGAGCACTGACAACTCACGTGGGTATACGTGTGTGTATGTGTGTCTGCATGTGCATGTTTGCACGTGTGTACAAAGGGGTATGTGTGTGTGCATGTGTGTGTGTGTGTGTGTGTGTGTGTGAGATTCATTCTCTGCCTGTTCTTCAATGCTGGGTAAAAGCTGTTGCTTCAAATTCCCTGTTTCCATAATCTCTCTTTTCTCCCCTCCTTTAGCACAAATGATCAGAATTTAAGTATAGCTCAGAAACATCAGTTCACACTTCTTCCACATCCAATTAATTCTAAATTCATTTCAGACCCTTGTGCCCCAAAAAAGACTTCTGATAAATGGACATAGAATTCAGGACACCAAAACATAATTCCTTGATGTTAAAGGTTAGTCATACAGAAGAAATGCAAAGTGATCACATTATCTCTGAATGCAGATGAGCAGGCGGCGAATGAACTGAGAAAATTATTGTTTATTAGAAGTGAGATAGTCACAGGCAAATGCCTATATTCTGACTGGGTTCAAAGATGGTTTCCCTCCCATGAGGTGAGTAATACGTTTTCTCTAGAAAGGTGTTTTGTTAAATACCAAGTGTCAATATCGTTGTTATTCATCTTCTCAGTGCTCCTCTGAGGAGTTTTTCACAGTAAAATATATTTATTCTGTCCAGTTTGTTTTCAATATAGCCTAGATCCTACTCTGTCAGCTTGTACAGATCTGCGTGTGTCTCCCCCACCTAATCTGTTCAACACCCTCCTCAAGTCCTCCAAGTCCTTGTGTGTGGCCTTTTGACTGAGTCCAAGTTTTACAGAACAAATTCTTTTATTAAGGGAATTTGTTCTATGAAGTTTGGATTCAAAAGGCCACACTTGAGGGCCTAGAGGGCCACATGTGACCTCAAGGCCACAAGTTCCTCACTCCTGCTCTTGAAGGTCACCCCTTCCAGACCCTCCCTGAAGCATCTATCTTCTCTACAACACCCATGATCTGTGGTCCAACTAGCTTCTGCTTGAAGACATTTAGTGATGGGCACTAGAACATGATTCCTCTGAGGCCAAGACCACTAATTCAGTCACTGAGTCATCTGCTTTGCTTTATTCCTTGAGCACTGTCTACAACCCTAAGCTCACTCAGCTTTCCTGACCACAGTCTATACCCCTATGCCTGCTCAGCCTTCTTGTCAAAACATGCCCTTGACTACAAAAGGGAAGAAAGAGGATAGAAATTGATCCGTTCTGTGTTATTACCAGCCCTGATGACTGCAAAAACAGATCTTAGCTACCAGTGGTAAATCAGCAGGATTCTCAAATACACAGGCAGGGAAACATTACAGTCATCATCACCACCAACATGAATATAGAGCTTTAAGGTTTGCAAATATGACCCTGGGAGTGAAATGCTATTGTTATCCCTATTTCACAATGAAGAAACTAAGACAGAAGACATTTAAGTGATTGGCCCAGGGTCACAGAGATAATAAATGTCTGAGACTGGCAGGTCCAGCCCTTTGTCTCATGCCACCTCTACCTCCTAACATGAATGAGAGAAGTTGTCTGCTGCTCTGGAGGCATCTTGTCCTGTCATTATCTAAAACTTGCACCCATCTATTCTTCACATAAATGCACATATCCTTAGGGGCAAGATCACCAGATGCTGTTGTTGCTCAGCTGTTTCAGTCATTTCCAACTCTCTCTGGCTCCATTTGAGGTTTTTTGACAAAGACACTGGATTGGTTTGTCATTTCCTTCTCCAGCTCATTTTATAGATGAGGAAACAGAGGCAAACAGGGTAAAGTGACTTGCTCAGGATCACACAGCTAGTAAGTGTCTTAAGACAGATTTGAACTCAGCAATATAAGTCTTCCTGGTTCCAAACCCAGTGCTGTATCTACTATACTACTTAATGCTCTAAGATCACCAGATGTCATATCAGGAATATATCCATGCAAAATACATTTAGTCTAAAACCAAGTACCTGTTTGGAGGCTCATCTGTAGAGCAAGAATGCCAATGAAAGAATTTTAGCGTTCTGTATTGTTCTCCCTTGTGGAAGACAGCAGGGAAAAAAGTACAAAATCCATACTCTTCACTGTAAGCCCTGTACATGGTTTATAAATCAAATTATAGGTGTGGAAAGTGACAGCAGACAACATGGAGATAAAACATCTGGATAATAGGCTGTAGTTTTCATGTATCATCTGGATTTCTTTTGCCAGGCTGGATAAAGCCCCAAATTTAAGATTTAGGTAGTGGAATACCTGTCTGCATTGAAGCGCATGAATATACAGAAGGAAAAAAGAAAAAGAACCCATCAATTAGGGCTGAAAAGCTGCTTCCCCTAGTGCCAGAATTATTTTTCCACTGGTTTCAGATCCATAATTAATAGCTAATATTATTCTATCTGTAGAAGAATTAAAATAAACAGTGATTTAATGGGATTTCACTAAGCTACTTGCAAGCATTCAATCAAATCTTATTTTCAATGTGGGGGAAAAAACGTCTCCATGGCTCTTAATGCGTTTAGGGTCAAGAGTAACATCTTCATACATAAAAGATTTCATTCGGCTTTTAAAGGAGAAGTAATTATAAGATAAGGGTTGTGACTCAGGTCTAGGTTTTGTGTAATTTCTGTTCTAATTAATTTACCATACGTGGGCTTTGCTGTGGCTAGTGAGTGTTGATCTTTTAGAGCTGCTGTGTTCTTCATGATAATGAGTTTTATTTTTCTGAAAAGGTCATCCTTGATATCATGTCTTATAAGTCTATAAGCCTTTGTGCTCCTCTGTTTCTCTGAATGGGGAAAAGTCATAGGCAACTCCCACTCCTACCTTTATCCTTCAGCAATTGTTTAAAGACCCAGAGGATAAGATGTTTGAACAAAAGGTTAGAAAAAATCAAGATACCATGTAGACAGGTCATCTATACCATGATGAATATCTGGAGCCCTCTCACTGAACAAGTATCTTGTTTTTATCTAGAAGTTTGCTGCCATGTAAATCCAATCACAGTTTCCTCCCCTCCTTGAGATTTCAAGAGGGAACTAAAGCTAATTTCCCACATCAGTTTTAAAATTTTTTTCCAGCCAGAATTTGTTTATATGCACATTTATTTTTCCCTTCTGTGTCATACAGTCTGCAATGTACCAGTCAGTCCTCTGGGCCTTGTAATCCACTCATTGTTTGCAGGGTCAGTTTTGTCCCAAGTACCCCCTCTCTATTGATTAACATACAAAAAGCCAAGGGCAGACATGGTCTGATTCCAGAGAGTGCAGTAGAGCTTTTTTTTTTTTTTCTGATGGCCTGTGAGGTAACGAGTCTTTCTTATAACTTTTAAATATGGAGAAATGGTGTCAAATGACCTGCTGTATCTGGAAACTTTGCAGCCACCTGGCATCATGGCAGCATGCCCAGACTATTTAATTGGCAACATAACCTCTTGTCCTCCTGAAATTCTTCCCAAAGTCTAACTTACATCCCTCCTGCTGCAATTTAAACCCAATGATTATTCACAGCGCAAAATAAGCCCAGCTGTTCAATAGTTAGTTTGAGATAATATCCCTTGTTGTGCCTAAATAGTTCCTCCTTAGTCTTCTCTTCTGTTCATAAAACCTTTCTTTTCTGTTTTTCTCCTCTGACTCTTTCAAAGCCAATATTCTTAACCTGGAATCCGTGAAGTTATTTTTAAAAGAATATTTTGATAACTGCATTTCAATAAAATTGTTTTTTCTTTGTAATCCTATGTATTTTATACATTTAAAAAGCATGATTCTGAGAAGAGATCCATAGGCATCCTCAGACCACCAAAGGGGGCAAGCCACAAACATAGATTAAGAACCCCTCCTATAAAAGCTCTTTATATTAAACCTATGATTTAGGCCCATATTCCATTAATACTTATGGGTGAATGATTTCTTGGGATTTCATTCTTGTATCTTGTTTACTTCTTTCTATCCAACATGATATGGCTAAATATTATTAATTCTGTAACCTCATCTCCATCTCTTTTTCTGTCATGCTAATATATATTCAGCCATTTTATACTCTCCAAAAGACAACTGTCTGGTCCTTGTCCATACTGTTCTTCTCTTGTCTGCCTGACTTTCTGTCACCCCTGTTGTACCAGGCTCCAATCCTACCTTAATTCTCCTTAATTTCATTGCCTTCTTCCTGGGATTATCCTCTTTGTATGTAACAGTTTGCAAGTTGTATATCTACTGAGACTGGGAACTCTGCTTTGGCTTTCTCTGTACCCCTGACCCTTAGCACAGTGCCTAGAACCTAGTAAGCACTGAATGAATATTAAGAAGAGAAGAGAAGAGATTGATGTAGAGCTAGAAGGGACATCAGAAGCCCTCTACTCGACCCCTCCTTATCCAGATAAGGCAACAAGAGTTTGCAGGGGGAAGCAGCACAGAAAAGCTCATTGGGTATTCCACTCATTTGACATTTAGTATAGATGACCATTCTTATTTATTGTTCTTTGTTCTTTGTTCCTATCTTCCCAACTACATTGTGAGTTCCTTGAGACCACTTTGCATCTATCTTCCCACCCCTGCCCCTTCCCCCCATCACAGAATATTGTCCTGTACATCATGTATTCCATAAATTAATGTTTTTGGATGATTACAAGATGTGTTAAGTAGATATGTTTCACTTTTCAAGGACATTGATTCTTTACCCTACAGTGGGCATTTCTCAAATGAGAAATGAGAATTTTCTGAAATGAGTACCTTGCTTTCATAAAGCATAAAAAAAATCTACAAGAATCAAAGTATTGTTTTGTATTCGATAAACATACCACTAGTCATTTGTGCTTACAAGAGAATTAGATGAAGACTAATTAGTGTTTATAAAGTATTTTGATATCCATGTAATATTTAATAAGTAATTCTTCTTGTAACACAAAATGAAATCTTTTCCCTTAACAAACAATGGGAAACAGACCTAGTTCTGACCAAAAAGCAGGCTGAATTTCATCAATGCATATTTTTACAGAGCCAGAAATGGTTGGTGATTTTTCTAGTTGACTGGCTTTCCCCTCCCACTCCTCCCCCAATCCTCCATCCAATTATTTCCTTATTCTCCCTCATCTCTTCCATCCAATCAGTTACCAAGTTCTGTTTATTCTCTCTCAATGGTGTCTTTCAAATCTATCCTCTTTTCTCTCTTCACACTACTATCCCCATAGTGCAGGCCCTCATTGCTATCCCCCAGCCTTCTCACAAATATAACAACTCTCTATGCCTCCACCTTCTCCCGCTTCCAAACCATACATCGTACTGCTCCCAGAACATTTTTTTTGTATGCAAATATGTATTCACGCTACTCCTTTACTCAGAAATCTTCAGTAACTCACTATTGACTCCCAAGTGAAGCTGATGCTTTTCCATAGACTATGCAAGACCCTTTACAATATCGAATGCCTATGTTACCAGTTTTGGCTCATATTTCTTTCCTCAGTTCTCTCAGACCAAATTGTATTACTCTCTGTTACCTGAATACATTGAAATTTGATTTCTTCATTTGTGTGTGAGTGTGTGTGTGTGTGTGTTCAGAGTTTCCTATGGCTGGAATATCCTTTCCCTCTTTACTTATATCCCAATCTTCACTTAAGGCACAAATCCACCTCTTCTAGGAAGCCTTTCCTGATCCACTGTTGGTAATGGACTTCATGGGACTTTTGAGGGAAAGCTTTCATAGTTCAGAATTTGATGCTCTTGTTACTGTTCTTGCTAGTTAGACAACCCAAGTTCAAATTCTGGATCTGCCACCTGCTAAGTGACCTTGGCTAGCTTAGTCCAGTGGAGCTTATTCATACTCACCTTTCAAACAAAGGGGTTGGAATACATGACTTTCTAAGACACTTTTGGCTTTAAACACATAACACTATTAAACTCTTTTTTTGCTTTACTATTTGTTTCTTCAAATGATCCAACTATTAAAGTGGTTAGCTAACTGAATGCTAAATGACAGGAGTGAGGGTGGATGGGAGTATCTCATTGCCCTATATAGAATTATACCGATAGTAATGAAAGCCAAAGTGGACAGAAAAAGAATATTTCAGGACCTCTTTGCCCCACCAATATACAAATATTCAACATTTTATAAAAGGCTTGACCAGGCTCCTGGAATCAATAATGCCCATTTCCATCATTTCTTGTGAGTACATTGTGGGCAACTAGCACTTATGGTTATGAATTTCCTTGTTCCAATTCTATACTAAGATGGACTTGAGAAAGAAAAAAAAGAAAGAAAAGAAAATCTTGAACTCTTATAGCAAATTGATATTTTTTACACACACTTTTCAAAAACTCTAAACCATTCAATCATTTTCGTTTCATTTACATTTTTCACACGCTATTCTTACCTCTCTTTCTCTGTGTGTATTAATCTATTTCCTAAAAAGAGATAAAATGGTGTAGTGGAAAGAGTAATGGATATGGAATAATGAGACCGGACTTAAACTGAGGTTGAAACTTTTTTAAAAAAAATCTTTGCTACTGAACCTCTTAGATCATAAGTTTCTCCATCTGTAATTAGTGATAATTACATTTGTACTACCTCCATCACAAGCTTTATAACTCATAATTCTAAGGAATAATGATTCTCAGGAAATGTATCATTCTCATTCTTTAAAATTCACTTCTTTGAAGATGTTTTATTTATTTGAATGAGAAAAGAAGTCTCATACACTTCTGAAACCCATAGAAAAATAAAGGACCACACCTAACACAGGGGGGTATTCAGACATCTTACAAAAGGAAGGAAAGCTATGTTCCTTTGCAATAAATAGAGCTCAGATTTTAAAAATGTCATTTAACAGGAGACTGTGTGGAGCATTGGATTTGTAGTCATTGAACATGTGTTTGAAATCTGGCTAAACCACTAATAACAATATGACATTGAGAAGGAAAGCAGAAAGCAGAAACTGGTGGGGGAGAAGAGGTAGAAATTTACAGCAAGTTTCTCTGAGAAGGGCTTCATATCTGAAATATACAGACAACTGAGTCAAATTTATTAAAATACAAGCCATTCTTCAATTGACAAATGGTCAAAGGATAGTAGTTTTCAGGTAGTTTTCAGAAAAAGAAAGCAAAGCTATCTATAGTTATATACAAGTGCCTTAAATACTATTGATTAGAGAAATACAAATTAAAACTTTGAGATACCACCTCACAGCAATTAGACTGGCTAATATGATAGAAAAGAAAAATGATCAATGTTGAAGGGGACATGGAACAATTGGGACACTAACGAATTGTTGATAGAGTTGTGAACCAAGGGAAAGAATTGGAAACTGAGAGGATACCTATTGATTGGGGAGATGAATGAATAAGTTGTGGCATATGATTGTAATGGGATACTCTTTTGTTATAAGAAATGACAAACAGGATACTTTAAGAAAAACCTGGAAAGACTTAGGTGAACTGATGCAAAGTGAAGTGAGAACCCAGAGAACATTGTATATGCTAACAGTAATACTGTATGATGCTCAACTGTGAATATCGTGGCCATTCTCAGCAATACAATGATCCAAGACAGTTCCAAAGGGCTCATGATAAAAAATATCATCCACTTCAGAGAAAGAACGTATGAAATATGAATGTGGATCAAAGTATATTATTTTTACTTTCTTTATATTTTGTGTGTTTTGGGGGGGAGGTCTGTGTTTTCTTTCACAACTTTAGTACAGACATATATATTTTTTGTATGATTGTACATGTATGATCTATATCAAATTGCTTACCATCTTCAAATATGGGAAAGGAGGGAGAGAATTGGAAACTCAAATTTGTTTAGTGTTAAAAATTATTTTACATGCAATTGGAAAAAATAAAATATTATTTTAAAAAAGATATTAGGAATGCTACCACCACCCCAGGCCTGAATTTCTTTAGCTGTAAAATGAGGATGTTGAAATAGATGACCTCTCAATCCTCTTTCACTCAGATTTATAGGGCTACCTTCTCTGCATTATTTTCCCTTCAAATAATCAAGCTATCTATCAATGTGGCTTAATTTCTTTCCTTCTAGTAAAGAATACAATGTTTGAACTAATCTCATCATTTCTGAAGCAAGATCTTCATCTAGGATAAATTCCTGGCACTGAAAAGATGATGTAGGTATACATAGTACAACGGTAAGAACACTTCAGTCAGAGAGAAGAAAACCAAGGTCAAAATCCTTTCTCTACCATTTAGTACATGTGTGACCTTGGGTAAATGTAACAGCACTAAGACCAAATATCCACAACTTTTAAAAGAGGGAGTTGAAATACATGACCTCCAAGGTCTCTAAATATTTGTGATCCTAAATGTTTTATTCCAAGTGAGCAAATCCTCGTTAAAGAGAGAGAGAGAGAGAGAGAGAGAGAGAGAGAGAGAGAGAGAGAGAAAGAGAGAGAGAGAGAGAGAGAGAGAACTAGGGGCAGCTAGGTGGTGCAATGAATACAGCACCAACCCTGCAGTCAGGAGGACCAGATTTCAAATCCAGCTTCAGACACTTAACACAAAGTAGCCCATGTGACCTTGGGCAAGTCACTTAACCCCAATTGCTCTAAAAACAAACAAACAAAGGAGAACTAAAATAAGTCAAGAGGGAAGTTACATTAGGTGAATGTGCTGTTGTAATGAGGGCTGGATGAATGAAGCTGTCTCTCTCAGTTCCAAACTTTCAAACCTAGTTCATAGCATAATTCCCCATATACATAGCAGTGACCGATCCTTTATCAGGGAAAGAACTTCATGATGTCTGAAGATGCACTTACCCACATTTGCATCAGTGAGCATCTCTCTCTGTTCCCACCCTGCATCATGCAGAAAAATTTGAGTCTAAGGATTCAACCAAATGAGCTCTAGGTCAGATGTAACCAGGGGGGAGAAAAGGATCCGTTTTATCAAATTGCAGAACACAGTGAGAACAAGAAAAAGGGCCAGGACAAACCAAGCATAACATTCATTGCAGCATTAGCCATGTGGTCTGTTACCACAAATTGCTCCATTGAGTATTCTTCAAACCTTCCTAAGGTCCCAAGGGGCTCAATGGCATTCCCGACTTTACCATCTCCCATCTGCTCAGCTGTGTAATCATGTCTCACCTTTTCACGGTCAATATCTGCCCACGTCATGTTTTAATCACATTTAAATTTTTATGTCCAATCTTTAAATTAGCTACATACAGGCCAAACTATCTTGCTGTTGAAGCTGCTCTAGTTACTTACAAATCAAAAAGCTTATGGAACAAATTGCAGCATCTGATCATTTAAAGACACTTCATTGTTCACAGCAATTTAAAATTACTCGAGCACTTCAAGGTTCCCCCTTCCCCCCAATAAGTGCTTCAATCTGGAAGTGACTGGGAGCTTATGCCCACAGTGCGCAAGGTAATTTAACATTTCTGGAGGGCTTTTAAAAATATATATTATAGAGGCATGTATTTCAAAATGAATGGACTTCTGATCATGTGTAATATTGAACAATTTTAAATTGCCTGGATGTTAAAATTTTTATCAATGCTTCCAGTTTGGAATGGGATTAGAGATTGTGTTTATTTTTTTAAAAATGAAAATGCCATGTCTTTCATTTCTTTAATAATTTCAGACTCAAAAATTTAAAGTCCCCTCCCCATGAAGCAGAATGTTAATTTATGCTGAATTGGAACCCTAATGTGAAATACCAGAGTAGTTTTTGGTTATAATTGGACTTCAGAATCAGAGTCACCTCTCTCAGACTTTCAAAATATTCATTAACAATTTCTCAATTTAGGAGACACACACCCAAAGAAGAAGGACCCTCCAAAATTATCAAATTTTATATGTGAGATAACCCATTTTAGGGCATCTAAGTGGCAAAGGAATGCCTGGCCTGAAGACATTAAAACTCATCTTCCTGAGTTCAATCTAACCTCCAACAATTGCTACTGTGTCATCCTGGGTAGTCATTTAACCCCGTTTGCCTCAGTTTCCTCATCTATAAAATGAGCTGGAGAAGGAAATGGCAAACCACTTCAGTATCTTTGCCAAGAAAACCCTAAATAGGATCATAAAGAGACAGACGCAATTGAAATAAACAAAAACAAAAGGCATATTGGAAACATCAAGAAAAATGGATGCAAAGTTTTGTCACTAGATGACAAGTTTTGTAAGTCTTTCCTTGGCATACACTTAGGTGAAGAACCTATAACTTCTCATTCTTTAATTTATTCATTCATTCATGTATGTATTTTTTCAAAATTCAACTCAATATTTTTAGATCTCTTACTATGTGCTATGCAAAGTTAGACAATCTAGATCAATGTTTTAATTAGCCTGAATTCATGTAAAAGTTCCAAAGGATCCATCCATTTCTATCATAGCCTACTAATGACATATTTCAATTCATAGATACACTAAGTCAGGTCACCTGAGATTTTTCTGAAACTAAAGTTTAGAAGCAGGAATTGGGTATGGTGGGTTTGAAGGTGAATGGCTTGTGCTGAACAAAGATAGAACTGACCTGCCTTAACTTGGCCCAAACATCCTAGCAAGAACCAAACAGAAGAGTTGAAAGGGCCCTCACATGTTATTCAGCCAAGGTGGAACTTGAATAGGAGCCCACTCTACAATGTCTTAACACATGGTCTATTCAACCAGTAGGCAAGACCTCTGTGGATGGGGAAAAACATTACCTCCTGAGGTGGTACATTACATTTTTAGATACCTCTAATTGTTGGCAGAAATGCATGTATATAAAATCCAAATCTGACTCTAAAACTCCTGCCTACATTTCTTCTAGTTCTGCCCCCTGAGGTCAAGAGAAACAAGCTTAGCCTTACATTTATGATGCAGCATTCAAATAAGAAAGCTTCCTATTATTTTCCCTTAAATCCTTTTTTGTTCTAAGAGAAACCTCCATAAGTCCTTTAACCAATACTTATGTCTCGATCTTCAATCATTTCAACATCATGATTGAACAATTTTGAACCTATTCTTGTTTTTCATTCTTACTTATCTTGTCCATATCCCTCTATTTAATAAACACCAGTTATTCCTTATCACATGCAAGATCATATACAAAATCCTGGTTTTTGTTCAAAGTCCTTTATTTATGCTCCCATCTTTCTTCCTACACCTTACTCCTTCCCTTGTATTCTTTAATCCAGTGACACTGGACTCCTGGCTTTTCTACCATTCCATCTTTCTTACCTGGGCATTTTCTCTAGCTACCTCCCATGCCTGGAATGTTCTCCATCCTCTTCTCCTCCTGTTTTCTTTCAAGCCCTGACTAAAGTCCTATCTCCCACAGGAAGCCATTCTCAGCCCCTCTTAATTCTAGTGCCTTCCGTCTTTTAACTATTTCCCATTCATCCTGTATAATGCTTGTTTGTATATATGTGTTTGCTTGTTGTCTACCTGGTTAGATTATAAGCTCTTTTAGTATAAGGACTGTCTTTTTGCCTCTTTTTGTATCCTCAGTGCTTAGCACATTGACTGATACACTTAATAATTGCTTATTGGCTTATGGTACTCTGGTGATGTACTAAATAATGTAGAAAACAATTAACATATCAACTCTTTATCGGGTTACAATGCCTCTCTTAATGATACTTAAATTTGAAATACTTGGGGAGGGAGGTGTGCTATGTCATAATATTAGGTGAAGATTATACTAAAATTCCACAGATCACACATCATCACAAACTTTTTGAGTTGGGACTTCAGCAGTCATTTAGTCCAACTTATACCCAAAAAGAACTCCATTATATCTGATAAGTGACCATTCAGCCTCTGCCTGAAAAACTCATTGGAATGCGGGACAAAATACTATCTTCTGAGGCAGCCTACTCCACTTTTGGATAGCTCTATTTTTTTTTCTTCCACGAAGCTTAAACTTGTTTGTTTGCTTTTTAAACTTCTTCCATTTATTTTAACTTAGACTATTGTCTATTTCCTTCTCTGTTTTCCACTCATATGTAATTTTCCTGACCTCACTGCAGAATTTTGGTTATTTTATCACATTATAATTAGTCCATTGTTCTACCATTTTTAAGTCTGCTGGGCAACCAGTGTTCTTGCTATAATTCTTAGTATAATGTCACTCAAAAAATGTGTTAAACCTTTCATTTATACCTTCATCCAAGTGATTGTCGGGATGAGATCATGAGAAGTTCCCTGATATAATCCACCAGAGGTTACCCTCCATCTTGGCAATGACTCCTAAATGACCATATTCAACCAAGTTGTTCAATTGTATTCACATCCTATATACAGGATCATATAGATGTATGTATATATATGTGTGTGTCCATATATATATATACATATATATGGACACATATATGGATATACATCCTATACATACATACATACATATATATGTATGTATATATGTGTATATATACATTTGGTCCACCAGTATACCATGGCTTCATGAAATGAAGTTATACTCTGGCTATAGCAAAATATAAATAAATAAGTTGACTCAGTCAGACATAATGACATGTTATGGATGGAAATTAGCTTGAGTCTCAGAGATCGTCAGTTTCTTTCCTAAATGCTCACAGACCATCCCTTTGACAATACATTCAAGAATTTTGCCAAGATTAAAAGTCAAGTCAAAGTCAAACTCAATAGCCTATAGTTTGGTCTTCCAGTTTGGACATTACTCAAAATAAGCCCTAAGTACAGGCCCACAGCTTTGGGACAGGGTGGAATGGTATATGTAGGAAGGTCCCAAACTCAGATAAGCCTCAGATTTATAATTTGGGAAGCCCAGAGATTAGTGGAAACCAGAAATAACCATGCACCCTGTAGCTTACAACTCAAGCTTCATACAGCCTGTAACAAGGCAGGGCTTTCTATGCTTGCTAATAGAAGCTGCCCCACAAAAATTTAAGGATTCTGAGGAGCAGACAGGTACATAAGCAGTCTTGGAAAGAGTATGATTATAGAGCTTGAATATAGAGTGTCTTCTCTAAGATTCATCCAACTTGATAAAGCCATGATGCCTTCCCCCATACCCTGCCCAATGGTCTAAAGTTGTCCATTACATGAGAAAATTAATACATGTGAAAAGACTCATTAACATGAAAAGTGGACCTCAACCATGTAATAGAAGGTATGTGTTATGCATGTTTTTCTTTTAACCATATTTCAATAAGGTTAATTTTAAAATATATTCAGATTATGTGGAAGGGAAGGAATAAGAGTAGGTGTGCTATGTGTGAATGTGTGTGTGTTTGGGTTTTAATTTTTCTAATAGACATATTGTTACCCATTAATAGATAAGTGGTTTAGCTGTCACCTTAGGCATCAGAAGACCCCAGATGGAAGTTCCCAGGAAAGGTTGGGCATATTAGGTATGGCTTGAGGAAGGGAAGCTGAGATAGGCTTCCTAACTGTGGAATACATTATGATGTACTAAAGTACCTTGGATAAATTATGCTGTTTAGAACTATGCTTAATGTCAGTCCTGCTTGTCTTATATACACAGGGGCATGTGCATTTCAACCAGCTTCATTGTTTGGGACAGATATTACATAAATCCTGAGAACAGACCATTAGACATTGTTGAACACTTCATACTTTATGCCCGGTAAATCCAGTCATTTGCAATGAATATCATCCTCATTAGTATAAATTTAAAAACTAGCTTTATGCCAAGCTTCTCTTGGAAGAGACATACTCATTTTCTTTAAAGAATCATTAGTGCTAAAAAATTTCCCTTCGGAATTTCACGTCAATGGAACTACCAGGAATCTGAAAGTAAAACCAGAAATAATGATGTGGGGGAAATGTCAGATAAGAACCATGCTTGCATTACAGACCTGCAACTAGTACAGTTGCTGCCAAAGTTCAGGAATTAAATAATCATCACTGTGCAACCTCCCATGGAAAAATATCACTCACTGACAACATTCGGTCTGGGGATTGCCAATAATTATCACTTTAACTATAATTGATTGCTTCTACTAACGAGGAGATGATCATCTGAGGGCCAGGAGACTGTCCCTGGTTTGCATATAAGGTCCATTGACTTAGTGAGGATAATACGGCTCTGAGATGAGAGGAAATAGTTCTTTTTCTATCTTTACATAAAACCTCCCCATAAAACCTCAGTGTCCATTGCTATCAGCTTCACAACAGTGAATGCCATTCATCTTGACTCAAAGGCCTTTGTTCTTGGGATGAACTTGACTGTCTCCCTGTCCTTTGAAACCCAACGGGTAGCTTAAATCCATCTGCAATTAGTTCAATCTAATCCATTTCCAATCAATGTATTAAATTCTTACTTATGTTCATGCTACTTGAACTTCAAAGACAAAAATGAAATAATCCCCTGCCCTCAAACTGCTTACATCAATGGCATCAAAATCAAATGGAAACAGAGGTCACTAAATATATATATACATATATATACATATATATATTTCATCACTAAATATATATATACATACACACATGTATATGTATATGTGTGTAGATGCATATATACATATACACATACACATAATATGCATATAG
>CM053595.1:159971457-159981729 GCA_028646575.1 Pseudocheirus occidentalis
CCTCCCTCCCTCCCCCCTCTCTGTTTTCCATTCCTCCCTCAATATTTCCCTGTAGACATAGGGAAAGAGTACTGAAATCAGTACTCAATATCTCTAGATATTGGAGATGGATATCTCAGTATGTAGAGAGATAGATGGATAGTTGTAAGAGTGAGACAAGTTGCTTCTTTTGAGGACTCCACTTGAGACTTATACAAGAAGACTCTCATGAGCTTCTAATAAGGGGTTGGGGGTAGATTCACGTTACCATCCTCCCCCTTATCACAGTGGCCATGGTGACTAAGAGTCTAACAGTGAAAACGTGTTTCATGGATGACCTTGGACCTGGACCTCAAGATATTGTCTCTTCTGCTTTGTGTTAGTTGGCAAATATTTTTAGCAAATGCACATCTCTTTGTTTTATATCTCAGTTTATGTTAACAGTATTAAGATCATGACACGAAGTTACCTCTGCTGTTACATCTTTCAGAGAATCTCATGTTGTTCTGACCAAATCGTGTAACATACCTTGTTGGAGTAGAGCCTCCAAGATAGTAAAAACTTGTTCTCCTCAAGTAAAAGCCATTTTGTGTTCCACAAATAATAAGTACAGTGGAATTTTGTATTCTCTATACCTTTTATCCAATTGTATGGCTATAAAATGTGGTTCACTGAAAAGTTTTATTTGTAAATGCCTGTGTAGTCTTCTAATGCCTTCATCCAGAATACACTGGATACATGGATAAATTAGCTTCATTAAATCTCTATAGTGATGAGAAAATAGTCACTATGTGGTAGTTATTGACTATGTCCTCAAATTTTTTAAAGTAAAAATGTATTTTCATAAGCATTTGATATCTCATCCATTTTATTGTTTCTTGAGAACTGATCCCGTAGTGCCATCAAAACTAGATCACCCCCACTATAGATCTCTACTGAACTGGTATCAAGTCTAGCTGCTTTTATCACCTTTGTTTTCTTTGGAGCTATATCTACTTTCTTACGCAACAATGAGAGAACTGTGATGTTAAAATCTGAAAGTGGTATGTCCACTACTATTACTGATGGAGAAAAATAACTTTTTGTGCTTATTTTTGCAGATCTTTTCCCTTTTTTCATCCAATTATTTTCTTTCCAATTTCATTTTTAATTTTCCTCTTGATGATCCATCTTAATTATTTTCCCCAAACTTTCTGTAACTTTATATTTTTGTTAATTTGGTTTTTCCCCTCCACTGTGTATGTTGTAATGGAAATTCCTTTCAAATATGAGTTAGACTAGAAGGCTGCTGTTATCTCTTTAAACCCTCAAAATTCTGTGATTTTGTGATTTCTCACTATTCTATAAGGTAATATCTCATTTTGACATTCTACATGAGTTTATATTTTAAACCAGTATTATCTTTAGCTACCCTATCTTATTGTTTGAGGATATGTTCAAATATCTTCTGGTTAATCTGGTTTCTAGACTCATCTCTTTCTTGTGGCAATTAATTCATATCAATTAAATGTTACTTAGATTGTGTCAATTGTGTTTTATTCAAGTCCCATTTTCCAATGTCACTCGCTTATTCAAATAGGTCAGTGTGATATTTTTAAATTGCCTGTCATATCTTCTTATTTTTATTCCTCCTTCTAATTGGTATTAATATAACATTTTCTTTAATACACTTATTGATTACACAAAGGGAACAAGAATAACTGGTTATTTTTTGTCTATTAGATAAAAGCAGTTTGACATTTTTGTTATGTTGTTACTTGCCATGTCCAGTATTTCCTGATTCATTGGCCTCTACTATTCCCAGTTATTCATGGAAGTCATTGAATATTAGAGTATATGTTAATTAATTAGGCTCATTTTTACCAAATTTGACATGAAATTTCCATATCTCTTGTTCTTTATAACAGATGATGGTACATAAAATGTAATTTTCTTCTCAATGGTGTTTTTGTTGCTATCTTTTAAAAAGGGTTCGCCAAAACTTTATGATTTGCGATGAACAAATATGCAGCAAAATTATGTTTCTTATTTGCTTTGCATGTACTACAAGATCAACTTTACAAATTATTTTGCTTTCCTTTTAAATCATTCTTCCATTTAAAAGCAACTTCCTTTTGTGTTTCCATGCTGCTATTATTTTTATTAATAATTTCTTTTTCTTTCCTGCTATTCCTTTTATTCCCATTCTTGCCACTTTTCTTCTCTCTTTCCTGGGCATATGGCATGGTAGGAAAGACATGCCCCTTACCTGACATGTTCCGTATATTCCATTCAACTGCTATAGGGGATTATTAAATGGGTGAGTCTTTTGAAGCCAAGAAGATAATGTAAGCTCTAGGAAGCTTCTTCAATAAAATTAGCTACACTGAACCATGATTTACCTATGTGGATCTTCCCTCTCCCAGTGCAGATTGTAACATAGACATGCTTTGTCATTCTCTCCATCTCTTAGAACAGTGCCTAACACACAATAAATGCTTATCAAATGCTCTGATTGATTAATTGATTCATATTCCTGTCTGTGTTCCTTCATACATCTATAACCCATGGCCCAAAGTCAAAGTTTTGGTTTTTCATGATCCAGGCTCAATTTAGAGTTTTGCAGAATCCGCTCTTTTTGGCTCATGACCCCATCTCAAATTTCCTCCAAGCACTTCCAAATTTGGCACAATTTGTCTCAATCCACTTTCCTCTAGAAGTGCCAGAATGTTCCTCAAGCTTATTTCTTTACAGAAAAGGCCAAAAAAGGACTTAAAGGCCATATAAGCCTTCAAACTGACTATATACATTGAACACAGGCCATGCTTCATTTTTACCTGACCAAAAACAAATATAACAAACATATAAAATGAAAGGCCTCACGTTATTCTCATGAACTAAAGATGACTTTCCTTTCCTTTCCCAGGGACCCCATTTCCCCAGGGATTTATATAGTCCTCTAGAACCATCAGAAAATGGTTGGGCTATTTGAATAGACATCTTTGCATGCATACATATGCAGAGAGAAGACACTTAAGATAGTTTCAATCCTTCATCCTTCAGTGAACTCCACCATCCTAGGCACCTATGTAGTTACCTTTAGACCAAATAGTACTATCCATAATTGACATATCACCAAACACTCATCTACAGAAGAATCAAGCAGACCTTTCCAATGAGCCCCATCTTCCTGGGAATAGAAAAAAATTTCATTGGACAGAAGAGTCCAATCCTGGTTGTGAACTTTTTAATGGAGAAAAACTTAAGATTGCAAGAGAATGGATTACATTTTTTTCTCCAGATCTGCAATCTAAATAACTCAGATTACTAATGAATGGCAAGTTTAGGGTTCACTGCTTCTATTATGGCTCTATTTCTTGTTGCATCTAGTCTCTCATTCTATCTTGCTCTCCAAAATATGCTGCTAAGGTACTAGGTCACAGCTTTGTACATAAACTTGTTTAGGAAGCTGACCTTTGACAGGAACTACTCTGCTGTTTTAAGGTTGCTATTCCATTGCTGAGGCTGGAGTTCCTGAAGCTTGTAACAGTAATGAGATTTGAAGTTCCTTTTGTATTGCTAAACTAAGAGGTACGTAGCACTTAGTTCATATTAAGCCTCTGTTAAAGAAACAGAAGGTATCAACTCCTATCTCCTGTGGCTGATGTAACAGGAAGGGGCTGAACAGGGAGGGATAATACTATATATAAGGAAAAGCCCCAGAGAGAGAGAGTCAAATCTTCTTGGAGCAAGCTTCATGGAAGCAGAAGCTGCTGCTGCTTAGGAGGCTGAAGAGGAATGGGGAAGGCTGAAGAAGAACCTTCCACCCCTTAGGCTGGAGAGAATAATTTTGATTTTGAAAACCTGGATGGAGGAATCTTGATTCTGGGAACCAGCTGAAATTTCTGCTTAGTTTGAGGGCCAGTCAGAGCTGCTGAGATTTCCCAGGATTTCCCAGAGCCAGTCAGAGCTGAGTGAGGGCCAGGTGGAGCTGCTGAGGCTGTTAAGGATATATGAGGGTCAGCCAGAGCTGCTAAAGACTGAGGAAGCATTACTGTGATGCTTGTACTTCCCATGAATCAGTTTGTGGCTTTGTTAAGCCTTGTTGTCCCAGGAACAGAGACTGTGAAGGATTTGAGATGTACTGGCCACTGTGAGCTCCAGTGTGGAGAAAGAACTGCTTAGAGAGCTGGACAAGGGCTTGGGAGCTGTTTGCCTTTGAGCCCAGGTGACAGTTTGGTGAATTCATGGAGGATCTGGGACCATGGAAGGGGATCCAGGGAATCTGAGAAACCACCCCAAGTCAAGCTGAAATAAGATTTTACTTGGATACTGTGTACTGACTGAGAAATTGTAAATTTACTAGTGACCTAGGAGTGGAGGGTCTGTGTATTTTCTGATGAATGAATAGTGAATGATGAAAGATGATTGAATGATTGACTAAATGATTGTACTTAGTGACTGATGAATGAATAAGTGACTCATTTATTTAACTTAGTGTGCCTTGTGAGTAGAGAACTTTGACTATTGTATTTTGTGGTTCTTGATGAGGCAAACCTCATTAAGGATGATTGAATGATTGAGTTAATAAATGATTGTGCTTTGTTGAAAACTTTGTGACCTCTGTGGTGAAAATTATGTGGCCATTTAATGTGATAAGTTGTTGTGAATGCTATATTTTAATTTTCTGTGATAAGTTGTAACATTGTGATGCTGTACTTTGATTTACTGTGAATAGTTTGCTTTGATTCGTTATGGAATAAGTAGAGTGTTCACTTTACTATGTAATCAGAACCTTAAAAGCTGTTCACAGTAGCATTCTTCTTTAAAGCTTCTTGTGTGTGGCATTACAAAGCTCATGGTCTGACACAAGAATTCTTTGCTTATTTGCCTCTGAATCTGGGGCCCTGTGGTTCCCTCCTCTCCTAGGGCCATATTTTGTTGTTTTGTCTCATTTTTCTTTCTCCCCCTGGGGTCACTATGTAGAGGCTTTAGAAATGTAAAGGCTTCCCATACAGGGGACTAAGTTGAATTTCTGCATGAAATTTCTCTGTTGGCTACGTCCTTCAGCTTTGGTTTTCTTTAGCCAAAGGTATAGCCTTTGTATAATTACTAATTATGACTCAGTCATTCTCAAATGTGGTATTAATGGAAATGTTTGTACACTGTATAGGGAGTCATCTTTAATTCGAAGACAAAGTCCTTATTGGGGTGTGGAAATGAAGACCTAGAAGAGTTTTTGTAACTCTTATCACCTATGCTCAACAGAATACCCTCAGTGCTAATGGTTTTCCTTTGGGATATTTTAATATTTCATGAATAGCAAGATTGCCATGGGGTATCCATATTTTCTTTCACTTTTGTAGCATTAAATGTCAGTATCATTTCTGGGTATACATGTCCTTGCTGGAGGATTTTATGTTACTTCTTACATCATTGTGGGCAATATGCTACAGTTTGTTCATACTGACTGAATCTTTCCATTGCCCTTTGGGTCACGGGCTCCTAGAGACCCCATATATGAACCTAGAGAACCCTATATGAGCAGGAAACCCTCTGGGGACATACATGACAGGTATTTATAACTTAGATACCTCCAATAAAAAGACTCCTAGACCCTCCTAAGACAGCCCATTCCCCCTTTTCACATTTCTAAAGGTTTTTATTGTTGTTGTTCTTTTCTTCCTCATAGGTTCCTAAATCATTTCCTCTGCAGCTTCAATTTGTTGTTTCTACTCTTAAACTCAAGGATCAGACAAAACAAATTTAATCTTTCTTCCACGTGATTGCTTTTAAAATACCTAAACATACCTGTCATGTCTCCCTTAAGTCTTCACTTTTCCAAGGTAATCACTCTTATTTCCTTAAACTGTGTGGTAGTCTCTAAGCTTATTATCAGTCAGGCCACCTTCCTCTGGACTCATTTAATCTTATTAATACTTTCCCAAATGTTTCCCACCCCTCAAAGTGAACACAGCACTCCAGATGCAGTCTAATCAGAGGTGAGGACAATAGAAAGTTCATCTCCCTTATTCTGGAAATTGTGCTTCTAAGTGTAGCCTAAGATCACGTTAACTTATATGGGATGCCAAGTCATTTCTTCTTCTTTATTCTTTCTCCTCCTCCTCCTTCTTTTCTCTCTTCTTTTTTTTCTTCTTTCTTTCTTCTCCTTTTGCCATTCCACTAAAACCTCCAAATCATCTTCAAACACTTCCAATGTATGGTTAATGCATTTGGGAATCTTACAATTAGAGAGCTTCACAACTATCTACAGTATAGAGAAGAAGACTGAGAGGGGAAGTTCCTGGTCCAAATGACATAGT
The DNA here is from genome assembly GCA_028646575.1 of Pseudocheirus occidentalis. Taxonomy (NCBI): domain Eukaryota; kingdom Metazoa; phylum Chordata; class Mammalia; order Diprotodontia; family Pseudocheiridae; genus Pseudocheirus; species Pseudocheirus occidentalis. Next base: position 159,977,739 of record CM053595.1, read on the forward strand.
TAGTGCCAGTGCTAGGTCTCGAAACCAGGCATCCTGATTCTAAATCCTAGATTGGGTATGCTCTTTCTATTTTATCAGGCTGACTCCTGGGTGGGATGTATGGTGAAGCTAGATTTAATAAATGTATAAAAATATAATTCAGATGACATAAATGTGCCAGAAAACAAAAAGTCAGGATAAGGAGTGGGAAGGACTCAGAGGCTGGGAGACCCAGAAGCCTCCAGGAGATTAAGGAGATAATAATGGCAAGCACATTTCAGGGTAACTTGAAATTCCAGGGGAGCAAGCTTTGTGAGCCACATAGGAGAGTTTTAACTCATCATGGGTCCAGGAACTATGAGAAGAGAAATATTTTGTATGGGAGAGCCAGGTGGGGAGTTGATGTATAGTTCAACTTAGGGCCTGCAGATCTGGAACAACGTGTGTGTGTGTGTGTGTGTGTGTGTGTGTGTGTGTGTGTGTGTGTGTGTAATATGGTAAAGAGTATGAGTGGAAAGGTCCCGAGCTCCAGAAACAGAGAAAAAACTGGGAAGCAGGTGCTGAATGGGACAGAGGATCTCATCTAAACTGGACTTGCTGCCTGCCCAAATGTCTCCTCCACCACCTTTTTTTGTTGCTGTACAGGACTAGGTCAATTCAGACCAAACAGAGGATTTTCTGCTTATATTTTTGCTCTCTTCTGCAGTCCACAGCGCCAAACAAACTTTGTGGTACTTTAGTACAGAGTTAGATTTGATTAAGCTCCATAAAAATGTCAAATAAATGGAATAAGGTGAACTTCCAAGGCAAAGACCACGAATGTGTACATCCTACATACATGTGTGTTGTATTATGTATCCCACATCTGTAGTTTCTCACCTCTGAAAATAGAGCGACTTCCACATTCTTTCATCTCTTCTTGGGCCTTTTTTGTGTGTGCTTTGCCAGTAAGTGTGCTCATATCTGTAGATGTGTACATTTGTTTCATGGGTGACGATTTTAGAAATGAATGAATGAAAAAGCATTTATTAAGTGCTTAGCCAAGCATTGTGCCATATGCTGTGGATACCAATTCAGCAGGAAGCTAAGACAATCTGTGATTACAGTGGGTTTACATTTTAAGTAAGGGGAAGTCAGCATACATAGGAGGAGAGACAAGATTTGGTGTTCCTAATGATGCAGATGTAGGTAAGGACCAGGGATCTTTAGAATATATTGGCTTGTCATATGGAAATGTCTGTGGATCTGAAGAGGCTACTGATAAAGCAGATGGCAGTTTCCCTGGCTAGATACTGAACTTCCCTAACCTCTTTACTGTGGGAAGAAAGCCAAAGTCCCTGTATTAGTAGAATTTCTGTATTGACAGAAAGGGGCTCCCTCTCCCTCCCTCCCTTCCTCCCTTCCTCCACCCCCCCCTCTCTGTCTCTCTCTCTGTCTGTCTCACTCTCTGTCTCTGTCTCTCTCTGTGTGTGTCTCTCTCTCTCCCTCTCTCTCTCTCTGTGTCTCTCTGTCTCTCTCTGTCTCACTCTCTGTCTCTGTCTCTCTCTGTCTATCTCTGTCTCTCTGTCTCTCTCTCCCTCTGTCTATCTCTGTCTCTCTGTCTCTCTGTCTCTCTCTCTCTCTCTGGCTCTCTCTCTCTTTCTGTCTCTCTGTCTCTGTCTGTCTGTCTGTCTGTCTGTCTGTCTCTCTCTCTCTCTGTCCCTCCCAACACCCCAGTATCAAAGAATGAGGATAACCTAATTACTTGATGATTCTACAGGACAGAGACCTTGACTGGGTAGGAAGGAGGCTAGGTTTGGCCATAGGAATAGTTTGGAGGAAGCATGAATATGACTTAGGAAGAAAATGTACAACAAAACCATGTAAAGAATGAATATATCAATATGAGATTTTGTTTATCTTGGAACTCCTTCCATATATGACTATCTTAGAGAGATATTCAGACTGAGAGCAGTCTTAGTTTCTCGTTGCTCATAAAAGTTAAGATACTTACCTGGGGTCATAAGGTTAAACAGTGTCAAAGGTGGAATTGAAACCCAGGTCTTCTGATTTCAAGACGAACTCTCTATCTACTATGTATTAGACTGCATCTCTCATCAAAATGAATAGTATGTCAGGAATATTATATCTTAAATAGTTTAAAGGAAATGATAAGTTAGCCTGTCTATTAAATGTTTTAGACATCATTCACCTATCTGAAATATATTGAATTGTGAGTTTCATAAAGACGGAGCAAGTATTTTATTCTTCTTTGAATCTTCCCCAGATCTTTCCACAAGGCCTTGTACACAGGTGCTTTTTAATGTTTGAAAAAGGAATGAAATAAGAATGAAGGAATGAAACAGGGAAGAAAAGAAAGAAGGAGAAGAGGGGAGAGAGGGAAGTAGGGAAGGAGAAAGGGAGACAGAGAGAGGGAGAAGGAGGAAGGAAGGAAAAAAAAGTTCAGTTCTACACAAGGGTACAAGGATAAACTAGAAGAAAAGAGGACATACTTGTGACTCTGACTTTAGTGTGTGTCTGTGCCTGTTTGTCTCTGAACAAGAAAAGAAACTATCATCCTTTAAAGAACACAAGAAGGAAAACCATTTTATTCCTGATAATAATTCTAATTCAAGGTCAAATTCAGTTACCTGAATGAATGTCAAGACTGAAGATTAAGTCCTGTGGGGAAAGTCAGGAGGCAATAGCTTAGATAAAACTGCACAGGATAAAAGAAGACTCTAATTTAGATAGAAAAAGCTAGTCTTCCTGAGAGAGCCCAAATCACAGGAGGTCATCACAGAAGCACTGATGTTGGGAATCTTTAACTAGAGTGGCAATGTGGATTATCTGCAGATGACGGTAAAAACAAGGGCTTAGGGGTCAACTGTGGCCTGCAAACTAAATGCCTGCCTAGTACCAATCAGGTATGACTGAAATCTGCTTTCTATTTCTTCTTTCTCTCTCCCTACTCCCTCAAATCAAACTCATTAAATGGTACTAACATCTTTTCTGAACACTCACAATCCTGGATTTGGAACTAGACAAGGAGGTCCTGGGGCTTGGAAATGTTGTGTTTTGTCAAATGGTACCCAACCAAAGCATGGGATAAGCAGGTCTTCAATATCATTGAAATATGTTAGAACACACAACGATGGATCAAGATGTGAAAGAGACCTGAGAGGTTATCTAGGCTGTTCATTTCATTTTATTGATGAGAAACTGATGTTCAGTATCATAAAATGACTTACACAGAGTCATACAGTAAAAAGTAGAAAAATCAGGATTTGAATCCAGATATCCTTTGATTTCAAATCTAGTGGGGATATTTCTCCAACTCTATTCTCTAAATTGCTGCTGTGTATAAGATAGGAACTTAGGAATAGGGATCAAAACTAGTCTTTCTTCGGTATAGAAAAATACTAGGTGAGAAAGCTCCCTGTACCAACACAGATGGGCAACTATTGTGTGACTTCAGTTTAATAGAGTTGCCCAAGGTACTAACAGGCTAACTGCCAAGTGCACAGAAACACAGCTAGTATGTGTGAGAGGCAGAATTCAAAACCGGGTCTTCCTGGTGACAGAGTTGGTCTTCTATTCACCACATCTTTTGTAGGAAGATTGCTGTATATTTAATCATCTTGCTTATTCAGATACACAAAATGAAAAAAACATGTAAAGTATTATGTGCAAACCCTAAAGTACTCTATAAATGTCAATCCATAATTATTTTATTCTTCCCATGTCCCCTTTATTTATTTTTCTTCTATATCTCTCTTCTATTCCTTGATTCGTGTATGTGAATTTCTTTAAGACCTTTGTTATCTTAGGATAAATATAGGAATAATGACTAGCCTTGTGATTTCATTGAAATAGGAAATTCCTAGATGAAGAAACTCTCTTCTAATACAAGTTAGCACCTTCTTTGCAAATGCTAGTCTAAGTTGCCTGGAGAACTGAGAGATTAAGTGACTTGACCAGGGCCACATAGCCAGTATGGATCAGAGATGGGACTTGAACCCATGTTGTCTTG
>CM053595.1:159981829-160020823 GCA_028646575.1 Pseudocheirus occidentalis
TCTCTCTCTCTCTCTCTCTCTCTCTCTCTCACCTCTCTGCTTGTTTCTAATCACTAGTAAAATCATACCTATTTCAACTCTGTAATATCTTTTTTTTATTCATATCCTTCTCCCTATGTCCAGTACCAGAACCTTGGCTTAGGTCCTTATTCCCTGTCACATGGATTGTCTAATAGTGTCCAGTCTGTTGTTTCTAACTCTAGATTCTCCCCACCTTGTTTTATTCTGCCTATAAAATGAAAGCAGAGAACCCTTGCCAGCAGAATCAGCAGTGCCTAGGAACCATGTGCTTCTCAAAACTGCAGATTAGTCTATACCCACTGGACTTCTCAAACTGCAAAATGTTCCACTGACCTCTCCTGAAAGAGCTAAGGAGGCAGAATATAGATTCTGCCCAAAGGAAAGCTACCGTAAGAGAGTATACCATTTGAAACTTACCTGGAGGAAGCCCAAAAGCTGTCATGGTCACTTGTATCACCTGGCATCATCTGATCCTGATTATTCACAGTACAGTGAAGCCGCAAACTCCAGAAGATACATCAGTAACTGTGATGGTTTTTGGAAATGTGCAAGAGCTGATTTAATTTAAGAAACACATAATAAGTATCTGTCATGTAACCATAATGAGTGCAAGGGATACATACAAGGTGAAAAATGTCACAGTTTCTATCCTCAAAGAGATTATAGTTTCATGGGGAATTCTGAATTATATACAAACCTATGTACAAAATAAAATAAGATGAGTGTCTAGCAGCAGTTAACTCAAGGAATACAAGTAACTGGGGTGGGAGAAATCTTTTTCTGCTAGAAGACATCAGGTAAGTCTAAGATCATGAGATCCCACATTGAGAGTAGAGAAAAACCTTAGGGGTCATCAATCTAACCCCATCATTTTACAGATGAAGTAATTGAGGCTCAGAGAGAAGGACTGGGAGTAGAATTCAAAATTAGGTCTTTCTGACCCCAATACAACACTTTGTCTGCTTTTCTGTGCTGCTTCTTGCTGATGCTCAGATTGGGTCTTGAGAAAGGGAAGCATTTCAACTATCAGGATTATGCTAGTATTGTTATATTCCTTTTGGATATAGGAAAAAGACAATTAATACAAATAAGTGGGGACAAGAAGAGGGCAAGATGAGATGATGGATTAGCTAGTGGTAGTATTTGGTTAGGACACAGAGGACATGGAGGGTAGGCCAAGATGAAATTTGACCCTGATGTGGTATATCAGGAAAGATACCTTTTATGATATTTTCTCTTACTTCCCATTGTCAAAGTTTCTTAGGCTACCATTGTTGCCAAGGTGGCAATGATTGTTCAGCTGGTGGTGTTGGTACATCTATTGCTGCTGCAGTCAGTTTGACATCTTTTGTTTCTGTACTGTCTGAGATGTATAAAAAACTCTCATGTCCTTTGCCCTGGTCACACCTATGTTTAGAAACTATTCCTTGTTTCTCAGATGGAAAATGGAGATTCTTTTATCTATAAATGAAAACAATGTATATGTTTGTCACCCTCAAATACTGCTTTCTGAAGAGCATATGCAGTACTACTCATCTATTCTGTATTTCTTAGTCTAAGCAGTTTGGAGTGAAGGCAGAGTCATCTTTGAATTCTGTGGGTTATTATCTGAGTCTAGTGAATTGGAACCAACTTTTCCCCAGTGTCTTGAAATAGTATATGTCTAGAGCAGGGTACACACTTGCTATACTTTGGGATGACAAGGGGAATAGTCAAATCTCCAATGCTTTTGTCCCTACTAGTAATAATATTGATGCTTCCCACTGAAGTCAATGTGCGTATCTTGGAATCTCTCCCCAACTCTGAATCTCACACAACATTTTCCCATTAGGGCATTAATTCATCTTACAAATATTTATTAGATGCCTACTATGTACAAAGTTCAAGATCATGGTCTGTGGAAGGTATAAAATTTAGTTATGACTCAGTAGAGTGTCTGCTTGTGAATTCACAGTCCAGTAGGCGGTAAACTTAAATATGGTAATAGATAATTATAATACACAAAAATAAATGATGAATACATCATGGTGGTAAAAGCAAAAGGTTATATGAGACTTCTACTTTACCACAAAGGAGAGGCTGAGTGGTTCAATAGAAAGAGTTCTGGATTTGGAGTCATAGGACCTATGTTGGCCCTTTATATAGGTCACAACCTCTCTGGACTTTTGTTCACTCACCCATAAAATGAAAGCTAGCAAGGTAGCACAGTGGAAAAAGCACTGGACCTGGAGTCAAGAAGACAAGTTCAAAATTGGCTTCAGACATTCATTAATTATATGACTTTGGGTAAGTCATTTAACCCATAATTGTTTCAGTTTCCTCATTCATAAAATAATGTTAATAATAGCATCTTCCCCTAAGAGTTATTGTAAGGATCAAATAAGATAATTGTAAAGAGCTTAGTGGAGTGCCTGGCATACAGCAAATGCTGTATAAATGTTACATGTTATTATTAATTAAAAGTATTAATATTAAGAAAATGGTTATTAATTATTATTAGTATTTGTTGATCTCTACATTCTCTTCTAGTTCTAAATCTATGATACTGGTAGAATAGAATGTTGCATATACAATGAGATTCAGTTATATGAGTTTGCTTATATACGGAAGGGGATAGATAGTATTAGAATATGTCAGTGGTATAAAAAATCAGACAAATCAGCAATACAAAATGAAAAATAATAAATCAAAAATCAGTACTATGCAAGCTGTAAAGCAGATGTCCATTGCCAATTATGGAACTTTCATGAATAGTTAGCTGGGATATAGTGAAGATGAAGGGCCATCATGAATATGAGATAAGCCTGGAAAGGTGAAATAAAAACATATTGTGGATGACCTTGAATTCTAGCCAAGGGAATTTGAATTTTGCTTTGCAGGCAATAGTCAGTGAGTCACTGAAGATTTTTAAGCAAAAGTATGATACAATCAAATCTACATGTAAAAATGACTCTTCGCATAGTGATATGAAAGATGGTTGGTTTAGAAATATGAAAGTTAGAGGTGGAAAAGTGTGTTAGAAAAGCAAGTTATTGAAAGAGTCCAGATGGGTGGCAATGAGAGCCTGTTTTAGAGTAATCATCATGAATAGAGAGGAAAGGAGTCAATCAAAAAGATTTATTGAACATTTTATATGTGTCAGTCATCGTGCTAAGTACTAGAGATACAAAGAAAGGAAAAGAGCAGTTCCTGCTCTCAAGAAACACACATTCTAATGGTATAATCAACATATAAAGAATGAGGTGCAGGCAGGGCAAATAGAGAATAGATGGAAATTAATCTCAGAAGGGAAAGTGTTAGCATTTGGGGGGACTAGGAGGTTGGAGTATTAACTTGAGGAGCTATAAGTAGGTCAGTGTAGTTGTACACGGTGTGTGTGGAAGAGAGTACAGTGTAGGAAGATTGGAATGGTATGAAAGGGTCAGGTTATGAGAAGTTTTAATTATAAAATGGCCAACTTTATATTATACCCTGGAGATAACAGAGCTATTGTATTATATTTAGGGTGAGTGTAGAAGTTGGGGAAATGGGGTAGAGGAAGAACAATCAAACCTATCTATGTTTTTGAAAAATCACTTTGGCCCCGAGTGAAGGATAGATTGAATTTGGGAGAGATTTCAGGCAGGGAAACTATTTAGAAGGTTATTACAAAAATACAGGTGAAAGGTGACAGGGTGCTATACTAGGGTGATGACTGTTTGAGTGCTAGAAAGGAAAAATACATGAGAGCTCTTGTGAAAAATAGAAGTGGTTAATTTTCAATAACAGATTGGATACATGGAATCATTGTTAGTGAAGAGATGAGGTTGTGAGACTATGTGATTGGAATAATGATGGTGTCCAGTAATAGAGGAAAATTGGGAAAAATAGGGAGTTGAAGGGGGAAAGAAGGACAATGATTTTAGTTTTGGACATGTTGATTTGAAAAGGCTATGGGACATCCAGTTTAAAGTGTCCAAAAGGTAGCTGATGATGTAAGGCTAGCTCAGGAGACAGACAAAAGCTAAATATATAGATTAGGGAGTTTTCATAGAGACAATAATTGAAATCATAAGTTTTGATTGCTGATGAGATCAAAGTGAGACAATCTAGAGAGTCAAGAAAATGGGACCTAGTAAAAGGCCTTAAGGGATATTCATGGATTCGTATTCATATTCATATTCATAGTATGGATTACAAACCAGGAAAAGAGACTTAGGGGCTGTCAGGGAAATAAGAGAATAACGAGGAGAGAATAATTTTCCAAAATCTAGAAAGGAGAGAGTATCCATTAGGAGAAGTCGATCAGAAGTGTCAAATGCTGTAGAAAGGTCAAGAAGGCCAAGTACTGAGAAAATACTGAAGTTTAGAGGTTATAGATAACTTTGCAGAGAGAGCATTTTGGTTGAATTATGATGCAGTAAGCCAGATTTCAGAGGATACAGAAGTGGATGAGAAGTGAGGAAGTGGATTCACCAGGTGTAGATAGCTCTTCCAGGAGGTTAGCTAAGAAAAGTGATGAGTGATATTTGCAGGCAAATGTTTTTAGATGGGTGGATTTATAAGCAAAAGGGAGAACACCAGTAAATAGGGAGAGACTGAAGATAAGAGAAAGTCTGGATGATTATGTAGGTGGTTAGCTGAAAAAAATAGGAAGGTATGAGATTCAGGGTGCAAGTGATAGCTTTGTCAAAGAAAAGGCCCACCTCTTCATCAGAGATCATAATAAAGGAAGATATGGTGTGGTCAAAATGTCTGAATGATATGACATGAAGTGGGGAGGAAAGGGAACTCAGCAAAAATGATCTGTCTATCTCTGTCTGTCTGTCTATCTGTCTGTCTTTCTCCCTCATAAAATGTAGGAAGAGAAAATCAATGAAAGAGAACTGCTTTGCTTCAGTGAGGTCCCAGTTAAGATTAGCTAGCAAAATCGTAGTAGATCCAATCAGCATAGTGTTGTGATTTCCTCCATCTCCATTCAGCTGTACACAAATAGGAGTCAAGGACTCAAATAGAGTGAATAATGGAGGGTTCGGATTTGACTAGGCTTAACTGGTGATAGGATAAGAGGGCAAGTTATTTTTAAGCAGAAACTAGGATAGAGTTCAACTGATTCACCAGATGGAATAATGAAAGATTATTACCAAATAAAGGGATTTTAGTGTTTGTGAATATGAAAGTAGAATAGCAGTGGTTGATGGGAAGATCAAGGATATGACCATCTCTTTGTGTAGCTGAAGTATTGTGAAGGAGTGGGTCATGGGAATAGAAAAACTAGGAAGTTAAGATATTTGAGGGACAAAGCAAAGAGATTTTAAAGAAATAGAATCAAAAAGATTTGGCAATTGATTAGCTATGCAAGATAAGGAAGTAAGTAGTGTGAAAGATAACCCCAAGTTTACAAACATGGAGGATTGCTCTTATGGTTGATAGTATCACCCACAGAGCCAGTTCATTTAGAAGTGCAGTGAAGGTTTTGGGGAAAGATGACAAAGTAGGTTTCACATAGGCTATGAATTGAGGTGCCCATGGGATGACCTGAAAGAAATGACCCATAGGCAGTTAGAGATGCATGTCAAGAAAACATTTGAGGGTTCTTCTACTCTCCTATGCTGCTCTATTCCCATCTGTGATGCACAAATCTGACCCTGGTACTGTCTGCCCTTTCTTTAGGCCACCCTCACTCAATCATTGGAAACCTCAGCGAAGACCAAAAAATTTGGGGACTTTTACCCTCGATTGTATGCTCTGGGAAAATCAGAACAGTAGACTGAGCATTGCCTCCAATTCACAATAATTGGTTCTCTATTTGTTGAGAACTGATTCTTTTTATCCTCCTGTTTGTGATATTCTGTAGACCCAATTCTCTCTTTACCCACTTGACTGTAATTCAGCACTTTTTTTCCTTCCTGAATTGTTGTTACTCTGCTTGTCTTTACATATGAAACAGCTCTCAACACAACCATGGACATCTCCTTTCATAGAAATGAATATGATCATGTTTAATAGATGCTTCTCCATCTTTCTCTTGCCTCTCTTCTACACCTATCATAATACTTTGCTTTCTAACACTGTAATTTGCAAACATGATATGTTCCTTCCTCTTCCTTTTATTTTTGCTTCCCCTCATCCCTTGACAATAGCTACCTACTTCTGCGGGATAATTAAGGGCAGGTGATTTGTCCTACTGCAAAATAGAAACAACAGAGTTTAGAGCTTACATAGCAAGAAGCATTAGTTAAAGGAGTAAGCTACCAGAAAAGTCTTCTTTCTGTAGGGATATAAGCTAGGTTACGAATGGATCATGGAACCAAATAGTCTTAGCGAGTGACTCTAAAGGCCATCGAATCGAGTGCCCTTATTTTAAAATGAAGAAAATGAGGCAGAGAGCTTGAATGACTTGCCCAAGGTTATACAGGCAGTTAGAATATGAGACAGAATTGGAACCCAAGTCTTCCTGGGTTCAAGTTCAATGCCCTTTACTGCCACAAAGTGCTACCAGGAGACCTCCAGGCACAGCCTTTCATTTGCTTCCTCCCCTCACACCTGAGATCTCCATCTAATTTAATGTCTTGACTTAAAAGGTCAGTTTAAGATGTATTATTTGTAGCTTGTCCTGAGAGTATTTGGGGGCAGAATCACACGCAAAATCACTAATTCTGGCTCTGGTTTGTTCATCTTAATATTCTTACTCTAAAAATAAAATAACATATTTATCTAGCCTTGAATATTTATGATCTGCTTTATATATAGTTGAATCTCACAACAAATCTGTATGAAGTAGATCATACAGGTAATATCAGGTTCAAGTAACTGAGACATTTAGCCTGAAGAAAAACAGACAAGGGGGGTGGCTAGGCGGCACAGTGAATAGAGCACCAGTCTTTGAGTCAGGAGGATCTGAGTTCAAATCCAGCCTCAGACACTTAACATTTACTAGCCATGTGACCTTGCCAAGACACTTAACCCCAATTGCCCTGTCCTCCCCACTCCAAAAAAAAGAGAGAAAGAAAAGAAAAATGGACAAGGGAAAAGAAGGCATAATCACTTCCTTCAAGCATTTTTTAAGTCTCTCGGATGGAAGACCAAATACTTATTCTGCTCTATCCCAGAGAGAAGAATTAGGAACAATGAGAGGAAGTTTCAGGACAATACATTTTAATTTGATATCAGAAAAAGACAAAAAACCCCAATCTTTGAACAATTAAAACTGTCACAGCTGTGGAATAGGTTACCTCTGAAGGTGGTGAGTTCTCCCTCTTTGCCTTTGATGGAGATAACTCAAGCACCACTTCTATGTGAATCCTTTCCTCATTCCCTCAGTACATGTCAAGAGAACTTACTCATGCCCTCCCTCCTGGACTACCTTGTATTTAACTGTGTTGTGTTTATTTATATTTATTTTTTATATTTTTTCTACTTTTTCTTATGCATATGTATCCCCATCTCCCCTGTTACAGTATAAGTGCTTTATGTGTGTGTATATGGATTGCTTCATTCATTATATCCATATCCCTAACACAAGAATAGTGCCTGACACAGAGTGCTCAATAAATAATTATTTGTTGATTGATTAACTGGCTGATTCTTATTAAATATAATAGGGAGATTTTTTTAGCCATAAATTAAACTAGGTATCCACTAAGGTCTATCCTCACTCTAAAATTCTATTATTCTGGTTTTATAGATAAGGAAAGTGAAGCTTAGCAAGGTTAGGGGATTTGTCTTTGGTAACCCAGCTTGTCAATTTCAGAGATGGGATTTGAAACAAGGATTTTCTTGACTCTAAGTCTATTATTTTTCTGCTTATGCATTCTGTCCCTCATAAATTCCATGAAAGTCCTATGCTTAATTTTGGTGTTATGGCGTCCCTGGGTTCATGTACCTATGCTAGCCTAACAAAAAAACTTTAGCAGGACTTACTATATTGGAAATGTTTCAGATGAGCCTCTGTGATAGATTGTGCGCATTATTCAGCAACCAAATCCAGTCAATTTCATTGCCTTGTGCACTGAAGAGTTATAAATATTTCAGCCACAGAAACTTTTAAAGACTACTAATTTACAGAGAGGTTATGATCTGACTGTGTCAATACATGGAACAGCCATACCAGTCAAATCACATATTTTATTAAGGATTGCAATATTTTAATATTCCTCTGTTATTCCTTGGTGTTCAGTAGTTTAGTCATGTTTAGCTCTTTGTGATCCCATGAACTATAGCATGCCAGGCCCTTGTATCCTTCACTGTTTCTTGAGGTTTGTCCAAGTTCATGTTTATTGTTTCCATAATACTGTCTATCCATCTCATCCTTCACTGTCCCATTTTTCTTGTCTTTAATGTTTTTTTACATCAGAATCTTTTCCAGTGAGTCCCATCTTCTTATTGTATGACCTCTGTTTCAGCTTCATTATTTGACCTTCCAGTGAATAGTTCAGATTAATTTCTCTAAGTATTGGCCGATTTGATTTTTTGCTATTCAACTCTTCTCCAAAACCATAATTCAAAAGTGTCAAATCTACAAAACTTGGCTTTCCTTATATTCCAACTCTTACAGTCATACATAGCTACTGAAAAACAACAACAACAACAACACAACTTTGATTATTGATTATAGGCAAGGTGAGGTCTCTGGTTTTTAGTATGCTAATCCGATTTGCTATAGCTTTCCTTCTAACGAACAAACCCCTTTAAATTTCATGGTTGATGTTGCATGTTGCAGTGATCAGTTTGTTTGTTTGTTTTAAATCTGAGATAATTAGGCTTAAGTGATTTGCCCAGGGTCAAAAAGCTAGTAAGTGTCTGACACCATATTTGAACTCAGCTCCTCCTGACTCAGGAGCTCTTTGTTCTATCCAGTTCACCACCTACCTATCCTTGCCTGTGGTGACCTTTGACCCCAAAAATATAAGATCTAACTGCTTCTATTTATTTTCCCTCTATTTGCCAGGAAGTAATGGGATCAGTTGCCAAGATCTTAGGTTTTTTTTTTTAATATTAAGTTTCAAATTTTTTTACACTCTCCTCTTCATCTTCAACAAGAGGCTTCTTAATCTTCACTTTCAGCCATCAGCATGATATTGTCAACATATTTGAGATTGTTGATATTACTCCCAGTAACCTTAATTCTGAGTTTTGATTCATCCAGCCTGGAATTTACATGATGTTCTCTGCACATAAATTAAATAAATCAGGGGAAAATATACAACTTTCCAATTTTAAACCAATCTGTTGTTCCATATTCAGTACCAGTTGTTGCTTTTTGGTCTGCATATAGCTTCCTCAAGAAACAAGAAAGCTGACCTGGTACTCTCATCACTTTGAGGACTTGCAATAGTTTGTTTGATCCACACAGTTAAAATCTTTTGTGTAGTCAATGAAGCAGAAGTAGATGTTTTTCTGGAAATCCCTTACTTTTCCTATAATCCAGTGAATATTGACAATTTGGTCTCTACTTCCTTTGTTTTTTTGAAACCCTTCTGGTAATTTTCAGTTTACCTATTGCTGAAGCCTAGTTTTAAGAATCTTAAACATAGCCTTGCTGGCATGTGAAAGGAACACAATTGCTATGTAATTTGAATATTCTTTGTCATTGACCATCTTTAAGATTGGACTAAAAACTGATCTTTTCTAATCCAGTTGCCACTGTTGAGTTTTCAAAAAAATATTGAGTACAGCACTTTAATAACATCGTATTTAATGCTTTTAAGTAGCTCAGCTGGAATTCTATCACCTTCATATCTTTATTTTTTATGGTTTATAAAATATTTTATATAAATGTTTTCATTTTCCCTGTGATATAAGCTGAACGATGATTACTTCTCTCATTTTGTAGATAAGTAAGGTTCACAGAGGGGAACTGAGCTGCCCAAAGTCACACAGCACAAAAATGACAGAGCCAGGAATCATAACCATTGTCTCCTCCCACTGAAGCTCCTTGAGGACAGGGATTGTTTCATTTTTGTTTTTGGTATCCCCAATGATTAGCATTATGCTTAGCACATTTTTTGTTGTTGTTCAGTTGTTTCAGTTCTGTCCAACTCTTTGCGACCCCATTTGGGGTTTTCTTGTCAAAGAATTTTACAGATGAGGAAACTGTGGCAAATAGGTTAAGTGATCATTTTACAGATGAGGAAACTGTGCCAAACAGGTTAAGTGAGTTGCCTAGGGTCACACAGCTAGTAAAGGTCTGAAGCCAGATTTGAATTTGGGAAGATGAATCTTCCTGATTCCAGGCCCAGCACTCTATCCACTAAGCCTGTCCACAGGTAGAAAATACTTAACACAGCTTCATTCATTCTTCCAACTTCAATTTCAGTGCTCTTTCATCAAGCCCACAACAGCCTCTAGGTCTTCTTTTCTGTACATTTCTGCATATTTTCCTTGGAACATGGAAAGCATGATGGAACTGAAGGATGAATGAGTCATTAAGGAAAATTGAAGTGGAAGTAAATTAATGAAATGAAAAATACTTTTTTGTGGGTAAAGTACTATGCACAGAGATATGAATACAGTTAGGCAAGACAGTCCCTGCCTTCAAAGAACTTTCATTCTTAGTGGGAAAGACAAAACTTATTTGTGAGAAATAAAAAAGGAAGGAGTGTAGCAAGGTGAGGAGTAGTGGTGTAATTATTTTTTTCTTAATTTTTAGGGATTTGCTTGAGTTAGGGAAGGCAAAGTAAGTTGTTATTCTTGTGTTTTGTAGCAGTGAAGTGTCATACATCTTCCCTTTACTCTCATTTTGTGTAAAACAAAACAAAAACAAAACCCTAGAATATTTCCATTTTCTTTGCCACAGAGAAGGCTGGGCCCTAACTGGCAGTGCCAGATATACCAAAATGTCAAGATGATTTGATATAAATTGTGTAGTTTCATTTAAATACCCATGTTTGTAGGGGCCTTTGCTTTTTATGATATCCACTGTTTTAAAATAGGTTCATCTAACAACCTCAGTCATTTTGGAAATTTTATAGAGAAATCCAAGTACAAAGAATTCCATTTGCCAACAGGCTTGAGCCCTGAAAACAGCCAGGAAATTGGGTTTCTACCTTTTAACCTGAAAGTGCAGCCAGAGTAAAATGACAGTTTGTGCTGTGAAGTTAAATCATTTCTTAGAATACTAGAATTCTTTACTTTTTCCTATTTCTTTCTATAAAACTTCGCTTTGTTATTTAAATTAGTGTCAGAACATTTACCTAAATACTGGATTTCACTGTCAATGCAAAGGAATGAACTGTGAGTTACCATTATGGGCCAACCTATCTGAGAACATTATTTTTTGGTCAGGACCTCTGATTGCATTGGTGGAAGGAACTCAGTCAGGAACTTGCTCTGCAACTTATAATCATAGAGTTGACAAAGACATTGAAGGTTAAGTGCATTGTGATGTACCCAGGATCTCACCTCCAGTAAGTGTCAGAGGCAGAACATGAACCCAGGGCTTCTTTACTGCAGCTTGATCCATTCTTCATTAAATTATTTTCATCATAATGCATTACTTTAGAGACGAGAAAAATGGATGGAGATGGGAAAGAAGAGGGAGAGATGAAACATTAATAGCTAGCATTTATGTGGCACTTTAAAATTAATAAAACATTATAAATATTATCTCATGTAGTCCTCACAATAGCCCTGGGGGTACTATTATTATGCCCTTTTTACAGATGGGGTGAGTGTGTGTGTGTGTGTGTGTGTGTGTGTGTGTGTGTGTGTGTGATGGAGTCCTTTGGCAATCTAATGAAGCCTATAAAAATCTTTCAGTACTGGGGTGGCTAAGTGGTACAGTGAATAGAGCACCAGTCCTGGAGTCAGGAGGACCAGAGTTCAAATCCAGCCTCAGACACTTAATACAAAAACTATCCATGTGACCTTGGGCAAGTCACTTGACCCCAATTACCCTCCAAAAAACAAAAAAAAATATTTTAGTACAATGTTATTTTTAAAAAGACTCTTTAATTGAAGGAAACTGAGACAGAAAGAGGTTAAATGACTTGTCTAGGATCACACAACTAGAAAAAAATCAGAATTTGGGCTCAGATCTTCTGCACTTCAGGTCCAGCCATTTAACCACTTTGGCACTTTGCTACTTAGAGGAGTGGATGAGGAGAGAAGGGAGAGGGAAGACAAGGGGTAGAAGGAAAGAACAGGAAGAGGGTAAATATGAGGAAGGAATGAGAAAGGGGAGAGGGGAAGAAAAGCCAATTCTGTAAATTTTTATAGGAGTAAGGCTATAAGTACACAATTGTGTACACAAAGTTAAAGACTTGCACCCTTACTATTGAGGCAATGAGGTGTCAATGTTGTTTTCTTTTCAGCTAGGGAATGTTGTGGTCAGAATTGTGCATTCAAAAAAACTATTTTGAGGGCTATGTGAAGAATTCATATGATAAGGAAAGAGAAAGGAGATGGAAAAAGCATTTAGACGGGTATTATAAATAGTGCAAATGAGAGGTGATGAGGACCAACATTAAAGTAATGACAATAAGAGTAAAGAAGAAACATTTTAAAGCTATTTTAGAGAAAGGGTTCTTAATTTTTTTCCCATGTGTCATGTACTCCTTTGGCAATATAGTGAAGCCTATGAAACCCTTTCAGAATAATGCTATTTTTAAAATTTCATAATTGAAGAAAATGATAAATTTAAATTAGAGGTTAGTAAAAACAAAGATATAATTTTGCTTTCCCAGTCCAAGTTTACAGAGTCCATGACATCTTATAGAGACTCTTTGGGGATTCATTTGTCCCAGATAAAGACTGCAATGAAAGTAGCATAGACAAGATTTGGCAACTAATTGAATAGATGATGAGCCTGAGAAAGAGGAAAGTGTCAGTGATTTGTCAGAAATCAAGGTTGGTGAGTGACAACATGGTAGAGCTATTAACAGGTACAGAATTTGGAAAATGAAACAGGTTTGGTTGGTTGGTCTGAGTTTTGTTTGGGACTCTGGCAGTTAGATGTATGGAACTAAATTCCTGGGGTGGTGGTGGTGGTAGTAGTGGTTTGGAGGTATATGTTTTGAATTTATTTACACCTGCAGTGATAATGAAATGAATGGTAATGTCTGGAAACTCCTCAGCCCAGAGAGCTTCCTAGAGAAAAATTTTTCCTATCTAGGTTTCTTTGATTGGAGGTCAATAAATCAAGAAGCAAGGCTAAAAGATGAAGAGATTACCTTGAGCCGATGGGCATTTACCAGACGGCTAGCAAATCCACAGAGTAGAGGGAAATATACAAATGTACTTATATACAGGGTTTTATATAGTTTTAGGGCAAGTGGCAAAGGGAGGCTGTCAGGTGAGGAGGCTCAGCTACTTATTTTGGAGGTTGATTGATGGTACAGATTGTTAGGTGATTGTGGGATAGGGGTTGAAGGATTCTCAATTTTGGAGTAACCTTGATGTTAAGATCTGTTCTGTGACAATAGGGATGTTTCCTTGTAGTTAATCTCATTTGACCTTTTTTAGGTGGTCAAGTAGACAGAGTGCTGGACATGGAGTCAGGAAGATTCATCTTCCTGTGGTCAAATCTGGCCTCAGACACTTACTAGTTGTGTGACCCTGGGCCTCAGTTTCTTCATCTGTGAAATGAGAAAAAGAAGGAAATGGCAAACCACTCCAGTATCTTTGCCAAGAAAACCCCAATTGGGGTCACAAAGAGTGGGCACTGAGAGTACTTAACATCAACAGGAGGTCTCTAATTAATCTCATCAGAATGTGTAGATGGGATCAAAGTTCTAATGTAGCAGAAATCCCTTAGAGATTAGACTGAGAGTTTATCTTTATTTGAACAACCTTGCAGAAGGGGAGATAATCCCTCAACTTCAGCACAGAAGTTTTGTCCATTTCCTCTACAATAATAATGAGGGATACATAATAAAGGAGAAGAGGGCTGCTCTTTGAAAGTCAAAAGGAAAAAAATAAAGCAGCAAAGAGAATGAGAACTCAAGAAGATAAAACCATTATCAGGAGAGAGCCATGTCACAAAATCCAAAGGATGAGCAAATATGTCAACATTGACAAATGCTTCAGAAAGATGAAAGGTGATAAGCACTGGGAATAGACCATGAGATTTTGTAGTGTTTGAGAGTAATTTTAGTAGAGTGGTAGGGATAGAAGCCAGAGCATAAGGGGTGAAAAGGGAAATGCATGGGGGTGAAGTAGACAATGAGGTTTAATTACTTTCTGGAGATGTTAGACAATAAGACTAGAGATTTAAGATGAGACCTTGAGAAGGTGATAAAGTCAAATAATAATATTGAAGTAGAAGCAACATGGGGCAATGGGTAAAGGGCCAGCCTTTAAGTCAGGAAAGCCTAGGTTCAAGTTCTGACTCTGGCTTTTTAATCTTGGGTAAGTCATTTAACTTCTCAGTGTTAAAAACAACTATTTAAGATTGTAAATTACAGATGATTTTCTTATCTGCATTTTCATTGTTGTTCAGTTGTTTCAGTCATGTTCAACTCTTTGTGACCTCTTTTTGGGGTTTTCTTAGGAAGGCTACTGGAGTGGTTTGACATTTCCTCTTCCAGGTCATTTTACAGATGAGGAAACTGAAGTGAGCAGGGTTAAGTTACTTGCCCAGGGTCAGTGGTAAGTGTCTGAGACCAGATTTGGACTCAGGTCTTCCTCATTCCAGGTCTGGCTTTCTATCCACTGCACCACCTAGCTGCCTAATCTGCATTAGTGGAAGGATATTTTTGCTTAGGCATTTTTCCACTTCTGAAATTACAGGTCCAGATAAAAAATATATATACATATGCATATTGAGTTGGAAGAGGGCCATCTAATAAGCCTGAAGGAAAGAATTGTAGAGATGGATACTCGAGGAGGCAGATTTTAGAAAGGTCATTGTGAGTTGTGTGATGGGAGTTAATCAGAGATTAATTAAACAGTTACCTTGTAGTATTGAGGGTCTACTTGACATGATGATAGCATGAATTTGTAGAGGACCCAGTTAGCACAGTTTGTGACTTTTCTCACAAAACAACAACAAAAGGCAGCTCTGATATTGGAATGGAAGGAGAGGATGGTGGGAGTTACTTACAGTCCAATTATCATTGATGCTCCATGTTAATAGAAAGTCTCTAACAATCTGCAGCTTATAGAAGCATGAGGTAACCAGGAATATACCATTAGATGGAAACAGAATGTATAGAAAATGCTATTACAGGCTTTATAAATCAGGGAACTGGTTCATTTACTGATGACTCACTTTACAAAGTGGTCCAGTTCCCTGGACTGGGGTTTTCAGTAAATGTGTCCTTCTTTTACTGCATTTGCTGTGGTATGTGTTCCAGTCAGTAGGTGTGACCATTGTCCATTTCCTGTGGCCTTTCGAATGTTAACTTATTTAGTGGTTTAGTGCCTCTTCTTTTTCTTCCTCCTCCTACCAATATTCCAGATCAGTCTTTTGATTTCTAAATGCCACCCTTCCCACAACATGCCAGAAATTATATCCTAGCTAGAATATTTAGAGATAGACTGGGGAAAAGGGGGGTCAAGCAGTAAAATCTTCAGGTTATATGTCTCCTAGCTTTTTCTATTTAAACTTCTGTTTTTCCTTTATTTTTTTTAACTATTACACACTTATTCTAAACCTATAAATAACCCTCAATCCTTCCCACTCTTACTTTGTGCTTTATTCCTATCAGTTTCCAATTTCCTACTTGCATTGAGATGCTTAAAATTTTGCTGCATTCTTCATTTCAATTATGCTACATTTGGGGGATAGCCACAATAGTTTCTAGAAGAATATATCTCCAGTCTTACAATGGAACTGTCCTGGAAAATTGAATTCTCTCTTTCTCTCTGTGTATATATGCATATATATATATACACACACACACATATATATGCATATATATTTATATATACACATATATGCATATATATGCATATATATTTATATATAATACATATATTTATAGTAGATATTAAAATGAGATATACTTGTCATGCAACTGACATTTTAGTAACTGTTTCTTATTTGAATTTCCAATCATTCTTTCCTACAATGGCAAATATATTTGTTATATTCAAAAAAAAGCAATGGATTAGTTAATACCTTACCCAGATTACTTTTGTCAATAGAATTATTTGCTTATTTCTGGAAACTAAGACTGGATTTCCCTGGCCCTGAAAAAAAAAAGAAAATTATGTTTTCCCTTTTCCTTTGCATCTTTCACCATTGTCTGTATGCATTAGTGATGTTCCATGAGAATAAATGGCTAAAGTTGCACTTTGGTAATCACAATATAACAGAATTACATGATTTTGGAGGAAGATGAGTCCATCTAGTCCAACCCATATCCCAAAGAGAATGACCACTACAACATGCCTGACAAATGGTCAGTCAGTCACAGTTTGAAGGTCTCCTGTGATAGGAGACACACTGCTACATGAGGCATCCTTTTGAATAACTGATGACTATGAGTCAAATTTTCTTGGGCCAGACAGAACAATCTGAATCCCTCTTGTTTCAGTTCTTGGAGTCACTTTTTGAATAGTTACCTGGCCATATCATTAAAAAGATGGTGTTCTACCAGGCATGGTGCTATATACTTATAATTTCTACTATAAGGGATGCTGAGGCTGGTAGATCACTGGAGTTTGGGAGGTCTGAGCTGCTGTGGGACTGGAATCAATTAAGTGTCTGTAGTATTTGGCACCAAATGATAAGAGTGGGGGAGGGCACTAGGGTGCTTAAAAGGGTTGAACTGGCTTATGTTGCAAATGGAGCAGGTCAAAGTTTCCATGCCAATCAGCAGTGAGATTGGTCCTGAGAGTGGTCACTGGTAGAGAGACTCAGTCTCCAAAGAGATAATATTCTGATACTGTGAGGCCATGAGGTTTCAGGCTAGATCAAGGGAGGGGAGAGACTAGTGCAAGGAAGAGATCTCAGTGTACCTCGGATGTGAAATATCTACCTATGGGATCAGTATTATAATTATGCGTCTCATAGATGTCTTCCTTGAACGTTTGCTATGTAGCAGATCCCGAATTTGTTGCTAGGATGGAATATGAAGGTATTCACACCTTAACTAGTTCTGCTCTTTCACCCTACATAACCCCAAACTTACCAGTTCTGGAAATAGGGAAAAATAGTTCCATATAACAACTAACTCCATTGTCTAGTGAAATTGAGAAGATTCTGGAAGGTTGATTACTCTAACATTTATTGAGTGTGCGATGTGTTACTGTGGGCAATGGCAGAGAAAAAACAGTCCTCTACCTTTGGTGATCTTAAAGGTTGGCAGATTATCTATTTCTGTATATGTATAGGTAGAACTATATTCATCCAGAAGATACAATGTAAATCCATCCACAGGAAGGGCAAATAACTTTCATTCCTGCTGGGAACCTAAGTACTAAGGTTGGGTAATCTGAATGTTGGGAAGTGACTTCCCCCTACTTCAGCTGAGAAAAGGAAGGAATGACTTTGAGCTGCTTTCACCAGTCAGCCCCAAATCCCAGTGCCAGATGTATGCATCACACATGATAATTCTCTCAGTAGCAAGCAGGTTTCCATGAAAGAACCCTGGAACCAGTGTGGGGAGTGCAAGAATACACATTTTTCTTATAATCCCTGATCACTGTCATCTTGTTCTAACTAACTAATGGGCAAGGAAGAAACAGTTTTGGCACCAGCAACTGCATTTGTGATCTGCTATGCATATAAACTGAACCAATGTTAAATAGCCTGTGGGCAATCTTTGGGAGCAGTCCTCTTTTAAGTGATTTTTTCTTCCTTTTTAAAAGTTCTAATTTGTGCCTATTGATACACACTCTCTCTCTCTCTCCCTCCCTCCCTTCTTTCTTCCTTCCCTCTTTCCTCTCTCTCTCTCCCTCTCCCTCTCCCTCCCTCCTTCTCTCTGTCTCTCCATATATTGATATCTACAGAAATATTCAAACACAATTTGTATTGTACATATGTGTTATGTATCTATATCTATCTATTTAATCTGCACAGAATATGCTAAAGTTTCCTAGGTGACTGTTCTTGATGTCAAAAGTATATTGCCAAGCCCTATTTGATTCTTAATAGTTCTTAGCAAATGTGGCCTTTCATTCCTCTATGACCTTCCAATGTATGTGACCTATACCAAATCCAAACTCTTGACTTTCCAGGCCTCATAGCTACTGAAATGAAACATGAATGATGGATGATCAGTGTTCTTCTTCAGATCCCAGACTGGCACTTTCACAGAATAGATGAGTGCTACAATATTTGATCTAATCTCTTGCCTGGGTGCAATCTCTACTGTCCCCAATGTAGGATGGGGTGAATTGTTGTATGACAGATCAGACAAAGTAAGTTAGTTGCTAACTTTGATTAGGAAATAGTTAGGAGTATAATTTCTAGGGACAAAAGTGAAATAGAATAATACTTGAGTAGACATTAAGAAATCTTTGTATATGGGGGCAGCTAGGTGGCACAGTGAATAGAGCACCGGCCCTGGAGTCAGGAGTACCTGAGTTCAAATCCAGCCTCAGACACTTAACATGAAAAACTAGCCGTGTGACCTTGGGCAAGTCGCTTAACCCCAACCTGCCCTCCAAAAAGCAAAAAAAAAAAAAAATCTTTGTATAGGTGAAGCCTGATACCCACCTAAAATCTAGAAACAGATAAGATACAACATATTCATCAATTACATTTCTTACTCTTCTATTCTAAAAAGATGTATTTATTAAGGAACAATTTCATATTATTATATGTTAATACATAATATAATTATTTGTAGAATTTTTATGTCACGATATTATAAATATATCTAAAAATTTTCCTCAGCCCAAAAATGTTAGTATAACAATAATAGCTTATAGTTATACAACTGTTCAAGGTTTTAAAAGCACTTTACATACATTACCACATTACCACATTTGATTCCCACAACCACCCTGTGAAGTAAGCATTATTTTAATCTCTAGTTTAAAGATGGGGAAACTGAGCCTAGTGAGTTGTTCAGCCACATCTTCCTAACTTAAAATTCAGTGTTCCATCCATTATGCCATGCTGAAATCCATCTCCTTCCATGATTTTGGCCAGTATTTGCCTTCCACCTAGAAATATTGTGAAATATAAACATACTTTTCAAATTCAAATGGTTTCATTTGAAAATGACCCAGAAAGACCTAGAATCAAGGCCAAAATGGAAATAAAAAAAAGAAAATGTACTTATAGTGTTGATGTGGAAAAGAAAGCTATTTCAGAACCTTAAAAATTGTTTTCTTGCATTTCTATTAAGCCTGCCTTGGCCTTCAACCCCTTAGGGTGACACGGATGACACAAGATGGCTGAAGAGACAATGCTCAGCTTAAAGAAAGTGTAAAAGAGAGGAACTCTCAAAAAGAGGTGGAAATAATACATCTTCCAAATGCAGTAATCTTTTAAAAACATTTATTTATTTATTTATTTTTAGCTACCAGCATTCAGTTCCACAAGCTTTTGAGTGTTAAATTTTCTCTCCCTCCCTCATTTTGTCCCCTCCCCCAAAGAGTATGCAATCTGATATAGACTCTACATATACATTCATATTAAACATCTTTTCATGATAGTCATGTTGTAAAGAAGAATTAGAACCAGTGGAATGAACCATGAGAAAGAAGAAATAAAACAAAAAAAAAAAAAGAAGGAGCAAATACTAAGCTTCAATCTGCATTCAGACTCCATATTTCTTTCTCTGGATGTGAATAACATTTTCTATAATGAGCCTTTTGGAGCTGTCTTAGAACCTGGCATTGCTGAGAAGAACCAAGTCTATCAAAGTTAATTATCACACAATATGACTGTGACCAAATGTGGTACCCTAATTTCCAAGGGCTTCCATCACCTGGAGTGGGTTATACTGAAGAGGAGGCATTGTTGTAGCTCTGCTCTGCAGGGAGATTTAGCAGGACCCAAGAAAATCAAACTCTACTTACCGTAGATAAGACTGATATCCAGCGGCTAACCTGCCCAGTCCTGACCATGTATATTCTGTTCAGATAAGGAAGAACCTACTTGGAACTCAGAGCTGATAGCTAGATGGAGAAGTGGATAGAATGCTGGGCCTGGAGTTGGGAAGACTTTTCTTCCTCACTTTAAATCTGGCCTCAGACACTTACTATCTGTGTGACACTGGGCAAAAGACTTAACCCTTTTGCCTCAATTTCCTTATCTGTAAAATGAGCTGGAGAAGGAAAGGGCAAACCACTCCATCACCTTTGCCAAGAAACCCCAAAATAGTCATGAAGAGTTAAATGTGATTGAACAACAAAGGAAAATTTCCTAACACTCAAAACATGAAATACATTGCCTGTGGAGGAAGTGGGCCCCTATCAATGAAGATCTTTAAGAAGAGGCTGGGCAATCATTTGTTGAGGATACTGTAGAGAAAATTCCTTTTGAGATTCTGGATCTCTGAGGTCCTTTTCAGCTCTCACATTCTGTGATCTGGGTTACCTTGCCCACATACTGCTACACCCTCTCTGCTGGTAACACTAAGTCCTTAAATCTGGAACTGAGACCGTTCATCAAAGAGAGAGAGAGGAAGGTGGAGACTTCCAGGATTTGTTTCACTGAGAGCAGGCAGGCTTAGTACTTAGGTGACAAACCAATGGTCATAACATCATCAAAAGGAAACAGGACTGTGGATTTAGCTTGAAGTCCTTATACAAAGTGCCTTATGTTGGCTTGAAAGGTCCCACAGGGCTTCATAGACTGAAAAGGAGATACCAACTATATTGAAGGTGATTCTGGGAAGCAGTGAAGACTGCCGGCAGTCAGACTAAAATGTAATGACAACTACAAAGTATCAGAGCTTATTCAGTGACTGTTTCAGAGAGAAATGGAAAGTGATACTATAATTGTTCAACCTGGGCCAAAGACAGATGTGCCTTCCATAACAGAAGAGGTCCTGGTTCTTCCTGCTTCTAAGACATGACGTTAATTGGGTTTCTACTGCCAACCTCAGTTTCTCTACCTAAAGGAGGAGATAGTTTCAGGATAAAGGGAGCTGTGAGACCAGAGAGCAAAAGTGGACTCACAGAGGTTCCGTATAAAAGACAAAGTGAGGAAGGTTTCTCTCTGTAACCCTTGAGTGGAAGATTCTCATGATCATTTCAGGGCAAGATGAGAAAGTTTTCTGCTCTGTTGGCTCCTATCCTGAAAAACTTGAGGAAATGAATACATGATATTCCTCAATATATTGGAAGGCAGGAAACAAAATTTTTTTAAATGTCTATTTATGTGCCCAGCACTGTGCAAAGCACCTTGTTCATATTTTCTTACTAAATCCTCACAACAACTCTAGATGGTAGTTGCTGATGTGATCATCATTTTACAATGGAAGAAATTGAAGTAGGCAGGGGTTAAGTGCCTTAGCCAAGCTCACAAACCTAATAAATGTCTGAGGCTGGGTTTGAACTCAGGCCTTCCTATCTCCTGACACAGCATTCTATCCACTCTGATACCTAGTGGTCTCTAAGCAGCTGCATATTGAGCACAACTCTTGAAAAAGAAGGGTGGTAGAGTAAAAAGAATAATCATTTTAGAAGAAATAAATCTATATTTCTAATGCTATGACTGGTGTTAAGTAAATTACCCGGTATGATAACTATGTGACCTTGTAGAAGTTACTTATCCTCTCCAAGCCCCATTTCCTTATCTATAAAATGAGGAAACTGGACACAATCAGAGGTGTGAAACAGAGGGTCTGCCTGGAACACAATCCTCAGAGTGACCCTGAACTAGTTTAAAATGTAATTGGGAACTAGTGAACAAAATAAAATATAATACATTATCTAACACATATAAACATATCTAAATAATATATCATAATATAAAGATAAATACTATTAATAAATTATACAAATAATAACACAAATATATAAAAACAAAATAAAATAAAACAGAGAAAATGTTAATATATGGTTTTCTTAATCAAATGTGAGGCCCTTAGGAATCTACATATGGTTAGTATCCCTTCCCTTTCTATTGAGTTTGGTTGCACTGAACTAGAGGACCCGAAAGGTCTCTTGAAACTCTGAGTTCATAGGCTTCTAATATAATTCTACTCACCCTTTAAA
Organism: Pseudocheirus occidentalis; assembly: GCA_028646575.1. NCBI lineage: Eukaryota > Metazoa > Chordata > Mammalia > Diprotodontia > Pseudocheiridae > Pseudocheirus > Pseudocheirus occidentalis. The sequence continues at coordinate 160,003,895 of CM053595.1, forward strand.
GACATCTATTTCCTCCATTTCCTTCCCCCACCCAACATAGATACACACACAGATAACTTAACGATAGCATTTATAGTGAATAACTCCACCTGGTTCACCAAAATCAAAGAGGGTTAGTGGAACTTGCGGTATCATTTAGCCTAACCTCATTTTTTGGAGGGGGGGCGGGAACTGAGGTCCTCAAAGGTAGTGAGTACTTATCTTCCTGAGTTTAAGTCTGGCCTTAAATACTTAGTAGCTGTGTGAATCTGAGCAAGTCACTTACACCTGGTTGTCTCAGTTTCCTCATCTGTAAAATGAGTTGGAGAAGGAAATGGCAAACTACCCCATTATCTTTGCCAAGTAAACCCCAAATGGGATCATAGACTCATGGCTAAAATCCTGTTCTGCCGGCTGCTGATTCAGTCTTCCTACATGAGGCTTCATCCCAAAGCGTTTTTACAAAGCAAACAAACAAAAAAGCCCCAAACTAGTACAGACCTTAGTGTCTATCCAGCCTTTGACAAGTAAACACTTTATGAAGCCAAAAGATTATGACCAGTTAGGACAGAAGCCTTTGCCACAATTTTTTATTTCTATCTAGGGCACACTTGTGTAAATGACAGTGACGCGCAAGTCAATGATAGCCCTCGCTGTCTGGCTTCTTTTTTGTTTGTTTTTAATATAAATTGTTTTCTTTGAGGGTTTATGAAAAAGCCACACAGTTGTTTAAATTTCTGGTTCTGTGATGAAGCTTCATAAGGCCTCGACTGCCGGGGAACATTCATCTCGTAAGACCTATTGGTCTAAAAAGTAATGCTAAGACTGTGATTTATCAATGAAAGGCCGCTCCCTAACCATTGCTACCCACTAGAATTTTATAGCTGCTTTGTCATCGAGGGATGTGTCAGTCCTGGCTCTATCAACATACATTAAGGAATTAAACCCTGGGCTTCAGTGCTGGGATGAGGGGGTTGGGTTTTCAAACCAGGGTGCCAGGCACTGTGCTAAGTACTTTATAAATATTACCTCATTCAATCCTTATAACAGCTCTCAGATGTAGGTGTTATTATTATCCCTCATTTTACAGCGGTGGAAACTGAGGCATAATTTAAGCAACTTTCCCAAGCTCACACAGTTAGTAAATATCTGAGGATGAATTTAAACTCAGATCTTCCTGACTCAAGGCTCAATATGGTCCGCTGCTCCACCTAGTCGCCTCAATTACCTGTGCAAGCTAGTTAACCTCCCAATGGCCTAGATAACTCTAGGACTAAGTTTTGGAAGAGTTAACCATCTGGATTGGCTGAGGGAGCTTCCCATACTAATAAAGTTAAATTCTGTTTTGCTTAGAGGAAAAACACACACAGAGAGAATATATATACACTCATAGACACATCTGAGTTTATGTATACATAAATATTAATTATATGTGTGTATATATGTATTTACATATATGCAAATACACATATATTTGTTACAAGAAAATTCTTCTGTGTCTGTATAGTGCATAGAGTGCCTGGTCTAAAGTCAAGAAGACTCATTTTCTTGAGTTCAAAACTGGCCTCAGACTGGTAGTAGGTGTATGACCCTGGGTAAGTCAATTAACCCTGTCTGCCTCTTTTTCCTTGTCTGTAAAACCAGCTGGAGAAGGATATGGTAAACCACTCCAGTCTCTTTGCAAAAAACAACAACAACAACAACCCAAAGGGTGTCAGGAAAAGTTGGACACAACTGAAAAATGACCAAATGACAACTAGAGAGAGATGGTGGGGGCCACAGGGGAGAGGGGGAGGAGGAGAACCAATGAATAAACAAAATATGTTGAATCTTGGAAAGACAAAAGAAAAAAAGAGAAATTTATATGATATTTTCTTTTATATTTTAAATGAATAGTAAGTTCTGGGTAGTAGACTTGATCATGTATAATGATCTCTTTAATTATATTTTGTTATGGAAAAGCTTGTTTTATTCCATAAATGTAAAATAAATAAAGTATATTGAACCTAAAAGAAGACAGAAATAAATTCATTTATTATCATTTTGTCAAATTTAATATATGTTGTTTAAACAACAAAATTTAAAATTTATACAGCAGAAGTTCATGGTTTAATATGCAATCTTTTTTATTCTTTCTGTGTTGTAACATTTGTGATTATTTAAAAAAATAAAGAAATCACAGGTTCAAACAAACAAAACAGTCCAAGGAACTATGCTAATCATTGGAGAGACACAGCTAAAAAGCAAAAGCAGAACTGTTCCTGACCCCCAAATAATTCACACACACACACACACACACACACACACACACACACACACACACACACACACACAACCTGTCCTGCCTTCATCTTTCCTCCTGCAGTATCCTGCTAGCAGAAACTTTGGAAGTACTTTGAGGTTTCATTTCACCAGAGCCCCTGTCAAGCCATGGGGTTGTTTCAAAATATCTTGCATGCCCATCAGAGGTTTACCATGTTGGTGTCTTCCTTTAGCTCTCAATGTCATTCACCTCACATACTCAATCCATTCAACATTCACAGTATTTCTCTTTTAGGTCCCCTTATTTCCACTCAAACATACACAACTCAAGTTCTGCCCTTCATCACTTCTCTTGTATTGTAATATATCCATCACTCAGAGATCAATTTTTTTCCCCTAACGCAGAGATCTGATCATGTGACCCTCCTAGTCAATATGCTCTAGTAGCACCTTACTACCTTCAGGAACGAACATAACCCCCGTTGACACTGAAAACTCTTTACAACCTGGTCCCTTCCTGCCTTTCAAACCTTTTTACATTTGATTTCCACAACACACTCTGTCTGCTGGTCCCCAAGCTTTTACATTGGATGTTCTTTGTGCTTGGAATCTTTGCCCTCTAATTTTCATGTTTTGATGTCTCTGGATTTCTTCAAGATGGAGCCAAAGTGCTTAGAGAACATCTAGTCTGATCACCTAATTTGACTGAGGAGGAAACTGAAGTATAGAATTAAGAGATTTGTCCAAAGTCACACATGGAGTTGATGACTTCCTGACACCTAGGATTCTACTTTCATCTTTTCCTGTTCCCCTGCTGCAAAAGGTCTTCCCCATAATGTAACTTTCTAGACTAGCTCTATCTCTGGCTGTCTCTCTTTTATAATTCTTATATGTATCTAGTTATTTACATGCTATCTCCCACTTCTTGATGGCATGGACTGTGTTTTCATTTCTTTTGGCTTCTCCAGTGCTTTCAACAGTATCTGGCACATTTTTGTTGTTGTTCAATCATTCAGTTATGTCCAACTCTTTGTCACCCCATGTCAGGGTTCATAGCATGACGTAGCATGTCAAGTTCTTCTGACCTCCACTGTTTCCCAAAGACTGTCCAAGATCATGTTCATTGTTTCCGTGACACTCTCTGTCCATATTATCCTCTGCCATCTCCTTCTCCTTTTGCCTTCTATCTTTCCCAATATCAGTGTCTTTTCCAATGAATCTTGTCTTCTCATTATGGTGCCAAAGTATTTAAGCTTCAACTTTAGTATTTATCCTTCTAATGAATAGTCTCATGAGTCTTCACAAATACCTGTAGGAAAACAAAAGGCAAGGGAGAAAGGGAAAGACATACCTAACTGAATGCAGAATTCCAGAGACTAACAAGGAGAAACAAAACTTTCTTAAAAGGGCAATGCAAAGAAATAGAGGAATAAAGTAGATTGGGAAAAACAAGGAATATCTTCAGGAGAATTGTAGTTATTAAGGGAATGATAGATACAAAAATGGGCATGATAAAAGACAAAAAAGGTAGGTACTTAACAGAAATAAGAAATTAAGAAGTGGCAAGAATATATGTGTGTATATGTGTACTATCTATCTATCATCTATCTATCTATCTATCTATCTATCTATCTATCTATCTATCTATCTATCTATCTATCCATCTACAAAATACAAAAATAAAGATCTTAACATCTCTGATGTTAACTTCTACACCATGGTGTAGTTACTGACCTAGAGCCATACATCCTGGAGAGTGAAGTCAAGTGATCCTTAGGAAGCATTGATATTATAATAAATTTAGTGGAAGTGATAGAATTCCAGCTGAACTATTGATAATCCTAAACGATGGTGCTTGTAAAATGGGGCATTCAATATTCCAGCAAATTTGGAATACTCAGCAGTGGCCACTGGATTGAAAAGATCAGTTTGTATCCTAAAGATGGTAAATGCCAAAGAATGTTCAAATTACCAAAACAGTTGCATTCATTTCACACACCAGCAACATCAAGATTTTGCAAGCTAGGCATCAGCAATATGTGAACCTGGTACAGAGCAGGTGCTTAATAAATTCTTTTTTTACTGATACTACCTGAATGCACCACAGGGCCTTGTGCCCTTTAGCCCAAAGTCATTCCTTCTCAGTGATGCTTGGCCCAGGCATCAGGAATGCTAGTTATGGATTTGATGGTTCTTGTTTGCAAATATAATTGACACAAAGATCCTCCTGGATTTTGTTCACACTGTGAATTATGAACAAACTTACAAAGCTTTCAGAAAATCCTGCAAGGAACCAGAAACACTTAGGCTGAAGATGACCAAAAGCTTTATAGCATGGATTATTTTATGTTGGGGTCTGTCTTCAGTGTTATCTGAACTACGAAGCAGGCACACCATCCATATATTATGGATACATATCTAATCTGGATGTAGCAGATGCTTTCCATAGATACCAGACAAAATGTCAGAGGTGGGTGCCCTTACATTGATTACAGGAAAGATACCATGAGTATTCCCACAGAGGTACTGAGGAATAATCTTTGTTTTCTTCAAGCACTTCTGTTCAAAAGAACATGAGGGAATCTGCTGATTTGGAAGTTTGATTTTTTTTTGTAGAATCACAAGATCATAGCTTTATATGTGAGAGGTCTCAGAATCATAGAATTTGAGAGTGCAAAGAGATTTCAGTGGCTAGTTAGTCTGACTCATATACAAAGGAATCCCCACTATAATGTGTAAAGAGATAAATTAATATTTCTTCTGATTTCTACTGTATGGATTTTACAATGGAATTGATTTTATGTTGTATTGATTTTTATAATGGTCACTATCTGCCTGAACTAACCTCACTCGAAAAATGTAGTCTGCTTTCATCTGAATTACCTTAAAGGCATGGTTGAAAAGGAGTGTTGCTGTAACTCGTGGAACAACTAGCCCCTGGGATGTGTGTTTGTTTTCTGTAAGCACTGACCATAGACAACTCCCTGCCTGTCCTTGTGCAATTAGACTGGATTAGTCTTCCCCAAGGGGACGAGTAACCTGTTGGTTCTTATTTGGGTGGTTCTGATGTTCTAGGCAAGAAATTACAAGAAACAGCTGAGGGCGTCCCATAAAGCAATTAATATGATTTAATTGTCAGAGAGGAGCAAGACAGGTCACACCTGAATACCAATGCACTTTTCCTAGGTGTAGCCAATCATAAGTCTCCCCAAATACCCTAATCCCCTCCTTTCCTGACTATCAATTAAAAACATCTTTCCCTTTTCATGCTACTATGGGCTTTACTGAGGGGCATAGTTGGACCACTTTGTAAGACATCACTATAAATAAACCCATCTTGCCTGGAGAACTGCCTCAGTTCCCCTTTATTGTATTTTACTTTCCACAATAACATGCCCAATAAATAATCCTCTAACCTTGTCTTGAAGATTTCTAAGGAGGGGGAACATACTCAAAGCAAGTCATTTAACTTTTGGAGTGGTCTAATTGTTGGCAAGGGCAGCTAGGTTGCTTAGTAGAAAAAGTGTAAGGCCTGGAGTCAGGAAGACTTCCTGAGTTCAAATCTGGCCTTAGATACTTAGTAGCTGTGTGACCCTGGGCAAGTCCCTTACATCTGTTTGCCTAAAATCACTCCATTATCTTTGCCAAATTAACCCCAAATGGGATCTTAGATTCAGACACAACTGAAATCACTGAACAATGATTGTTAGGAACTTTTCTCTAACTTTTCTCTTAACACTCAATCTTTGAAACCTCCTCCCATTGCTCCTGTGAAAAGCAATGCACCCTCAAAGTGGCAAGCTTTCAAATTCTTGAATAAAGCTCTCATACACCTCAGAGACATTTTTTTTCTTCATGATGAGTATCCCCAGTTCATCCAACTGGTCCTTATATTTTATGAACTCAAGGCCCTTCACCTTCCTGTTTGCACACTTGTAGACATTTTCCAATTTGTCAATGTCCTTTTTGAAATGTAGTAGCTCAAACTGAACAAACCACTCCAGAAGAAGCCTGATGAGGAAAGAGTACAGTAAGAATATCTTCTCCTCCCCCCGCCCATTCCTGGAATCATTGCCCTTCTTAATGCAGCCTAAGATCACTTTAACTTTTTTTACTGCCACATCACACTGATGACTCATATGAACCTAGAGTCCACTAAAACCATCATATTTTAATGTAATTTCTTTTTCAGAAAAAATACTGTCAAACCATGCCTCAAACATCTTTTTCTTAGGAAGTTGATTTTTTTTTATACTCAAATCCACAAAGATATTTCTCGTTACTAGTGAATTGTATTTTGTTTGATTCAGTACAAAACTCTGGCCAATCAATATCTTCTTTTGGATGCTGTTATCCATTGTATTAGCTATCCTATTCTGGTTAGTGCCAATTTGCAATGCAAATTTGATGAACATGCCATCTATGTCTCTATTCAAATCATTGATGAAAATGTAAAAGAATAGAGCCAAACACTCCTGCCACGTTGACATGGAATGGTTAACAACTATATGAGACAACCAGCCAGTTCTGAATTTATCTGATTGTATTCTCATCTAATCTGTATGTCTCCAAATTTTCCACAAGAATACTGGTAGACATTTTATGAAGAACTTCGCTAAAATCGATATAAATTACATCCATAGAATTTCCACTCATCTGCTGCTTTAGTGATACATTAATCTGGCATGGAATGTTCTTGATGAAGTCATGCTTGTTTTTTTGGAATCACCACTTCAATTTCCAGATCTCCAGCATCCATTTCTTTTAAAATTGGCTCTGGAATTTTCCCTATAATAGAAATAAAGCTCATCACATATGGTTTGCAATTTCCTTTTTGTTACCATTTTAAAAAATTGGGAAAATATTTTTCCCTTAGTCAATGTTGTGATATTTGTCCCATTTTCTATCTCTTTTCAAGTATCACTGACAGTGGCCCAGAAATCACATCTGCCAATTCTTTCAGAACTCGGGTAACTTGAATTGATCAAGGGCAACTCTTCATGTCTCCTTACTTATCTTGGCTATCAACCACTTGTTATTAGTTTTAGTTATGATTGTTCTATAATTTCCAGTGTAAATGTCATTCTCCTTTGTAGTAGAGCAAATTGAAATACATAAGAATTGGACAACTCTCTATTGTCAGTTCTCATCATCCCATCTACCCCAAGCAAAGTCAGACTGCTTTTTTGATCTTCATTTTTCCTCTGTATGTAGCTAAAAACAAAAACAAAAGAAACAAAGAAAAAATCCCCTTTTTATTGTTTTTAGCTTCTCTCACCACCTTCAGCTCATGCTTATCCATGTTTGTATTTACTTTGTGTTAATAAATCTTTCTTCCGTACATTTCTATTTAAAATTGAAATTACTTGGTGAGATCCCTATGCATCTACATCATCCTCTTCAGACAAATTCCACTTTTCCTCCTAATTGGAATTGTTTCCCTTTGTATTATCGGAATTTTATTCTTAACATTTCCCATCTTTCTTGTCTTTCTCTGAAGCACTTTAGTTAATAGGATCTTATGCATCTTTCCTCTAAGAACCTCTGAGATCAACTTTCCTCAAGTCAAGGGTTTATGTCAGAAGAGGGTTTTCTTCTCTATCATTAATTTTAGAATGGAATTGTCACTTCCCTCCCAGTTTCCTATCATCCCCAGCTGCCTATCCAATTCAACCCCTTCCCAGAAGCCAGTTTCTATTTGTGAGAAGCTTTCAGATCCTCCACTTCAGGGGCATGAGAGAGAGAGAGAGAGGAGGTGGAGAAGATGACAGAGAGACAGACACACAGACACACAGACATACACACACACACACACTCACACTCACAGAAGAGGGGAGAGGCAGACAGAGACAGAGAGAATATTTAGATAATTGAATTCTCCCATCACTACTTTATGTGAATTCTATCCTAAACTCTTTTTACGTTCTCTTTCTTCACTCATGTTCTATATATTGAAGTATATTTCAATGACAAAACCAGTCCATTTCTGACTTTTGTACTGCACATAAATACTCCTTGCCACACTCCTACCTTATCTCTTACCCTCTTTCTTGGATTTCTTCCCATGGGTATATCTTCTAAATTTCTTAATGTATAATGTTATCCCTACCTTTACCTATTCTGTTTCTTTTGTATAAAATATACCCATCTACATACATAGAAGCTGTCATGGGGTTCACCTATTAAATTTCAATCACAATTATAAAGTCAAATTGTGTCCTGTCTACTTCCTTTCTTAGGACCTCTCATTTCTCTTATTTATTGCCTAAACTTTGGCACTTATGTGCAGACAGTTGTTCCATGGGTTTCAACTACTGGATCATTTCTTGGATTTTGTTTCTTATGATTTTCTGGGTCTTTCAGCAGCAATTTTTATCCTTTTGGCTATAGTCTAGCTTAGTATATACATCAGGGGATATACATAAGAAATCTTCTTCCCCAGTCATTTTTAAATTTAAAGCTCTTCCCATTAAAATTGCTAAACATATGAGCAATGCCTTTTTTTTTCTTTTTGGAGGGGGGAGGGCAGGGCAATTGAGGTTAAGTGACTTACCCTAGGTCACAAGGGTAGTAAATGCTAAATTTTTTTTTGTTAAGTATTTATTTGAGGCAGGAACTGACTCCTGGGATGGTGCTCTATTCATTGTCACCTAGGGCAATGCATTCTTACCATCCTCTTATGGTTGTTCCATCTCTGGTCATGAATCTGTCAATGCTATGTTGTAAGCTGTGATCTGTGAGTCTAAATCCCATTCTTAGACACACCCTTGCCCAACTGTTTACCCACTAACTCATATTTTTCCTCTTTTGCATCACTTGCCTTCAATAGGCAGCAGTAAGGAAGCATAACCTAGGTTTTCAGGTGTTTAGTTTCTTGCTTAAGAAACTTCATTCATGGTATGTTTTCATTTTTTGTTTCCTCCCAGAAGTGTCATTTGAGCTGACATGAATCACCAAAAGTGGAGAGGTGTCATTTATTTGATGTCTTGGAGGTTCTAAGTTATGTTTTGAACACATGCTTCAGGCAGACAACTGACTTCTCTACTGTTGTATAAGGTCAACAAATAGTTGCCTAAATGCCCCTAAGCAGGGAACCACTAACTACTTTTCTCTTCTTCACCTGCCTTTTGCTAGATGAACTCATGTCCTCTGTGGTTCTACCATTATCCTTTGGAAGTCATCTATTTCAACTTCCCTCATTTTTGTGTAAGGAAATTGAGACCAAAAAGATCAATGTCTCGCTCAAGATAAATCATGCTTTATATTATAGAGCTGGAATTTGAGCCCAGGTCCTCAAATTTTGCACCCAGAATTCTTTGCTCTAATACAAAACCTCTACAGAGTTATCCTGCATCCCTCTCCCATAACCAGCACATTCTGATCTTCTCATTTTGTCCATCTCTTTGACAGTCTGGAATTCCATCATGTCCTCTGCCCAGAACTTAGACTCTAACCCCTAGAACCCTTGTCTCTGCTGAGTATCTTATTTTCCTCGACCCAGGTGCACCATTCCTCTTTCTAGCTGTCTTCATTCCATGGTACCTTTACTCTTCCCTCTTCCTCTGATTTTATTCCACATAGAACAGAGACTATACCCCTTTGATCCTGAAATCTGATTACATTGTGTCCAGACTCAACTCTACCATAACACATGCTGGCCATCTCTCTGCCATGTTGCTGAATGTGTAACCATGTACCCTTTTACTCTGGGAACAGTAATCAATTAAACAATAACATTCCTAGATAAGATGTCATTCAGTGGATTCCCTTCCTTTTCCTCTAGTCCCCTACATATATTAGCTTCTCCTATTAGAATGTAGTGGTAACTAGATGGAACAATGAATAGAGTAACAGGAGTGGAGTCAGGAGGATGTGAGTTCAAATCTAGCCTCTAACACTATGTGACCCTCGACAAGTCCCTTCACCGTGTTTGCTTCAATTTCCTCATCTGTAAAATGTGCTGGAGAAAGAAATGGCAAACCACTCCAGTATCCTTGCCAGGAAAACTCCAAGTGGAGTCATGAAGAGTCAGACATAACTGAAACAACTGAACAACAATGACATTAAAATGTTAGCAGGGATTCCCTTTTTCCTTTGTAATTCTACCTCCATCACTTACCACAGTGCTTGGCATATACTGATTGCTTAATGGATATATTTTAAAATTCATTCATTCTTTCCCTTAGTGTTTTTACTCTTCAATATAAAATCTATCAATAGTGAACTTTATACATTTTCTGCTAGAGAAATCATCATAGAATCCCAGAGTTAGATGGACCTCAGAAGCCATTTATTTAGTCCTACTTGAAGCATGAATTCCCTCTGTCACGTCCCCAACAAGCACTCTCCCCTCCCATTCCCCAGTCTCCACTTCTCTCCCTGAAAACCTTCAGAGATGGTGAGCTAAGGACTACTCAAGGCAGCCCATTCCATTTTTAAACCTCTGATTTTGATAACATTTTCCTTTATATATGAGGATAATACTACTATCTAAAATTTATATAGTTTTGTAGTTTACAAGTATTTTTTCAATGCCATCTGATTCTATCCACATAACAACCCTGGGAGGATACTGAGACCGAGAGAGGTTAAATGGTATGCCTAGAGTCACACAGGTAGGAAATGACTGGGGGAGAATTGTAATTCAGCTCTTTCTGGCTCTAAGATTTCTACCTACTTGCACCACAATAATGCTACCTCTAATCCTCCTATACCTACCTCACCCTACTTCCAGTCTAGAGATGTCCAGTTCTTTCAGCTGTTACTTATATGACATTGTTTTAAATTCCTTTACCAAGCTATTAAGTTTTTTTTCTGGATGTGCCTTAGCCTGTGTATTTCAGGACAGAAGGGATCTCAAAGGCCATAAAGCCCAACTGCCCCCCCCCAAATAAACAAAGAAATATATAATTCATCTTCAGATGAGGAAATTGAGATTGAATCTTTGAGAGGTTAATCTTATCATCACTTTCCTCAGATATGGTACCCAGGTCCCTGGATTGTCTGCAATTGCACATAAACTTATCATTATATCTTAACATCATAAAGAACCTTCATTTTTGATTCATTCTTCTGTTCTGGGTCAGGTCCACTTAGTTCCAGCTTTTACTACTATGTCTCATTCTAAATGATTCCTCTTGGTACTTCAGTGCTATTCCGTTCCTTGTACTGATGCTGGGCTTTAACTACTTATGGTCTAGCAGTAGTTCATTAATAGCCTTTCATCACCAGGAAATGCCTTAAGCAGAGCCTCACTCATTGAATTACTCTCCTTGAGCTAGATCAACCCACCATATCCTAGCAAATTAGACCCTTTTACTGTGGGTGAGTGTTAAACAGAAATACATGTATATTCATTTACCCAGGGGATTAGCATCATGGTGACTAATGATGTCATAGGGAAGTCAGTGAATGAATTCTCTAGCTGGCAGGAGTAAGATGAAATCCAGCAATATTCAGTGGATAACTGTGAGTACAGTATGCCTGAGATAGGAGACCAGACAAAGGAAGAGAGATACTGCACACCATTAAAAGGCATTTGTGGGTGTCAGGGAAGGAGAACATTTAGGTTATTCTGTAAGGACTCATAGCTTCCAGGATGGCATGACCACATTGGGCCAGTCAGGGTAATGCCAGAGGGGTATGTAGGAGATGAACCTGAATTATTCTTATAATTTACACACACACACACACACACACACACACACACACACACACACACACGGAATTTAATTATATCTCAGTCCTCCTCCTGTACAAGGACTTTGCTGGTATGAGATATTGCTAGACTCCACACATAACCAGTCACAGTCTACTGGTCTACCAGAAATCTGGATTATATTATCAAGGTATTTGGAAGGCAAGGTGTGGTAGAGGAAAGGTAGTGGAATTGTAACTAAGGAGCTGCTGCTGGACAGCTTCATTGAAGCTTTGCATCCTCTGCTACAAACTCCATAGCCCTTGGCAACATGTTGTATTGGTCTCTCTAGATGGCTTCCAAATTTCCTTCAGCTTGGACTTTTTTATGGATCTTGTCTAGATAAGCAGCAGTCAGTAAAGGGGGTAAAGGAGGAAAAAGCCCAAAGAACCATGGAAAAATCTTTTTTGGAGAGTCAGGTATGAAAGCTCCTGAACCAGGTTAAGCTGGAATCAGGAGGCATGTAGACCCTTGTGGAAAGAGACTTTTTAAAGTCAAACTTTTTTCTTGGACCCAGAAAAATGGCCTCTCTTCTTGCTGATCTGAATGAATATCATCAAATGATGATTCTTTTGTTGCTGGTCTGGTTATTTTTGTTACACTACGAGTGTCAGTTTCTAATGTTATGATGCTCTTAGTGACTACTCAGTCACCTACGCACTTGCTTAAAGTCTAGGGCAAATCCCTGCTCAGTTTCCTCATCTGTAAAAAAAAAAAATTAGATTTTTGGACTTGACTTCTCAGGTTCCTTCTATTTTTAAATCTATGATATTCTGCTCTACTAAGAAGAGATAGGGAAACTAAAAGACCAAGGAGGAAGACTTAAGCCCTAGGGCAGTGGCACTGAAAGTAGAGCTTTTGTCTCTAACACTAATCCCAAAGATAACAACCTCTCCTGAAGGAAAAGCTATGGGTTGCTTTGCCTAGCTGGGACTTTAAAAACTAGCCCTTCTTTGAAAGAAATTCACAACCTACAACTCAAGAGAAGGATTTAATTTTGTTCTTGATTTACTAAACAATGAATATGTGAATGACAGAAGCAAAAGATTCACTATTTAAGGGTTGAGATAGGCCAGAGAGTGTGAACAATTTAACATAACCCATTACTACCATTAGGAAATGAGCTCTTATTCTTTTGATGATGCTTGAGTTACCTCTCCTTCATACCTAAAGAACAGCACACCACCACTCTATTTATTTGTTTGTTCATTTATCTTTCATTATTTTTTAAAGTATTCATCTGTTTATTTTTCTTTTTTTCTATTCTTTTTAAAAAAAAATGTATTGACTTGTTTGTTTACTTTTAGGTTACAAGATTCAGTTCCAGAATCACTTGAGTTTCAGATTTTCTCCCCTTCCTCCCCCTTCCCCCCCCATGGTGGCATACGATCATGTATAGAATCTGCAAACACTTTCACATTGTACAATAGTCTGGTTGTATAGAAGCATAACCAATGGAGTAAACAATGGGGGGAAAAAGAAACAAAACCAAACATAGAAAAAAAATGATAGTATGTATTGCTTCAGTCTCCATTTAAACTCTGGTCTTTCTAGATCTTTCTCTGAATGTAGATATCTCCTTCCATTCTGAGACTTGTAGAGTTGTCTTTTAATTGTGTGTTGCTGAGAAGAGTCCAGCTTGTCAAGGTTGATCGTCACATATATGATGCGTCTGTGACTGTACAAAATTTTTCTGGTTCTGCTCTTCTCACTTGGCATCAATTTGTATAAGACTCTCCAGGTAATTATGAAATCCATCATTTATTTATTTTTAACATTTTTTTTTAGATTTTGAGTTCCAGATTCTTTCCCTCCCTCCAGCTCCTCCTCTATCCACTGTGGGGCAACCAACATGATACTCATTATACATGTGAAGTCATGAAAAAACATTTCCATATTAGCTGTGTTTATGCCATTTTTTAAAATCCCCACATTTCATCTGCGCCTTTGGCTCCATGAGCCTTCTTATCCCTTCTAGTCTTCATCCTGATGGCCTTAAAGGACAACAAAATACCAGTTAAGTTTGGTCATGTTTGAGAGTGGATTCTCTTAATACGCAATGCTGTCATATTGCAATGGAAAATTCAGTATGAGTCCACTGAAGTTTTTCTTTTAATAATTATCTTTAGGCTCTAACAGTTGTAATTTCAAAGTACTGAAACTTCTAACATTTGCTAGGTAGTGAAACAGAACAAAGTATTTTCCCAACCTAAATGATTCCCCGATTCCCTACCTAAGCAATTCCCTCATCTATAAAATGCAGGGGGGTGTGTGGGGGCAGATTTTAGACTGGATGCCCTCTGAGGTCCCTTCTATCCTGAAATATAAAAACTGAGGCACAGCTAGAAAAAGATGAATAGGAAGATAAGGATATGTAAACCCATGTCACAAGCTAAAAGGAATTTGAGAGCTTTAGTATAAGTATAGGGATGGGTAGCTTAAAGGTAGCATAGTAGCCATGATATAGCTTGGTGGTGAAGTGAATAGAGTATTGGACTTAGAATCAGAAAGAGTTGAATTCAAATCTTGCCTCACTTACTTCCTAGCTCTGTGACTCTTAATATTTCTCAGCTTCTGTTTCCTTACAGGGTTATTGTATGGTTCAAATGAGATGATTATAAAGTACTTTGTAAGCTTTGCAAAATTCAGTAGAATTGAACCCTGGGGAATTCAAAGTGGCCGGAACTCATGGCTCTAAGCCACCTATTTTCCAGAGAAGACTTATGTATAATAATTGAAGTCAAATTTCACCAAAAGGGTAGAAATAGTTATATCCATTTCATGAACATGCTCCAGGAAAATAAATTGGGAGAGAAAGAGGATGAATCATTGGTGAGCAAAAACTTCCAAGAGCTATAGCCATGTAAATCCCAAGGAAAGTTAAAGAGGCATCTGCTAATTTAAGCTTGGAATATGTGAAAGTCAGTTGAGGAACTTTTAAAGACCATACAAAGAGTGCTGTAACTAGTCATCTTTGTATAGGCAAGAGCCAGGAATTCATTTCTGTATGTATGTATGTATATGTACATATATACTTCAGTCACCAAATGCCTCCCATTGGGATTTTAAATAAACATTTAGTTGTCATTGATTTCATGCCATGTATAAAAGATGATAAATGAGGAAATATATGATCAGAAAAGGAGGCAGAACAGTCATGTAGTAAATTTCCCTTTAAGACACTAGAATTGAATCGAGATTACTAGGCTCTTATATTCTTCTTTCTCTCAATTATGGAAACCATACATGCATAAGAAAGTATGGCTACATTCATATAGTCTCATATATTTTCCCTGCCCCCAAGATCATGCTTTATAAGGGTCCCAGGCCCTTTGCTAATACTTGTAGTAGTAATAATTCATGTAACCCATGATCCAGAAGTAAGAGCCCTGGGTTTACATAGACTGTTCTCATTCTTGGAGTGATCCTCAAATCATACCTTTTTTCTATTTGTTTTTCTCTTGCTCAAATCTTATTGTAAATTCAAAATACAGTCATGTCTGGGAATTCACTGATCAAAGTTCCCCAGTTCTTATATAAGCATTCAAGGCTGCAATATATATCACATAGAGAAAAAACTTTCTTTCACTTTACAGAAGGAATGCAAAACAAAAAACAAAACCCAAATAAAAAAATCCCACCAACACATAATACTCATAGATGTTTATAAATAATATAATTATTTTCCCTCAGTGTTGATTCTCACTCTCACACTCTTTTCAAACTTGTAGCCCTAAGTTTGGGTTTGAATAACTTTCAAATGATAAATGAACTTGAGGTTGTAAGAGAGACAGCTCTTCTCTTCTCCCCCAAATTCCCTAGATCAGGATTGTACAATCTCTGGCCCATGGGATGTAAGTGATCTGAGGCCCACAGGTTATACAGACCTGCCCCAGATATTCACTGTATACCTATCAGGGAGTATAAAGGCTTTGTGCTTCATGGCATCACCCAATGGTTGAAATTTGCCCTGGGAGGAAATACACATTCAGGTAGATAAAGACACAACTTTCTTTCCACAGGATCTGCCACATCCAAATAATTCACAGTAGAAATGGTAGGGCAAACTCCATGCTTGTCATGGCTTAGAGCCCTGCAACTGCCCAACTTCAGAATCACATGTTATCCTCTTCTCTCCAAGAGAGTGGTATTGTTCAGAAAATCCCTTCATCCCAACAGAAGTGTTACTTCATGGATACTCTTTTTCTAAGAGTCTTGCCACTATCAAGTGTGGGGTCCACAGAATATGATATCACCTGAACCCAATCTCCCAACCTTTCCTCAACTAATTTGACCTGCTTTGTCCCAAAGTTAGAAACATGTTAAAATCTGTAATTTATTTAACATATTAAGACATACAGTGCAGTTTAAAAATTAAAATAAACAAACCTTCTTCTACAACGTATAAGTAGCCTTAAGAGGGACAACTCAGATCTGGACCTGGTGCTCTACTATCCTGGTACACTCTGGCCGTCCATCTGGGAAGAGGAGAGAAAAGGACATAAACAGTTACAAAGTGACCAATCCCCTTCAAGATAATAAAGAACCAAGCAATTAAAATAGTCCTGAAAAGCATAATGTTCTGAACAAGTAAAAACCTCAGTGAAAACTGACCTTTGTTTTAGACAGTGAATGCTTACTCACTGTCATCAGGTTAGATGCCCTGGAAAACAGACAAGTGGGGAATGTTCTAAACATTTTATGGACCACCAAGATGTTTATAGCTTTGAATATTAATACAATTTAAAATCTCAGATAAACCATTTTCAGAATTTGTTTTTAATAAACACATTGTGTAATGTAGTGAATAGTGAATTAAATAGTATTTTAAAAGTATTTTTACTGGGGCGGCTAGGTGGCACAGTGAATAGAGCACCGGTCCTGGAGTCAGGAGTACCTGAGTTCAAATCCGGCCTCAGATACTTAACACAAAAAACTAGCCGTGTGATCTTGGGCAAGTCACTTAACCCCAACTGCCCTCCAAAAAAAAA
>CM053595.1:160021323-160036778 GCA_028646575.1 Pseudocheirus occidentalis
GAGGGATCCCTGCTTGAGGGATCCTGTTCTATTTGTGAAGGCTTGGGAATGTGGGTGTCCACTGCATTAACTATGTGTATCAACTTTGTGACCATTATAATGACTTTGGCTTTCTGGTTTTGGGACTTGTCCTTCTGGTTTGGGGACTCAGTGTTATGGTTTCTGAATAAAGACCTTGGTTCTGCCTTCCATGTGGAGAGCTTGCTACATTTTGTGATCCAAAACTATACCAGCATATTCATAACCATCATGGGTGTTGTGAATATCTCATTATTGATACAACCACTGAACTTTTACCACCATATAGGATTTATAATAGGATGAAAGGAATCATCCTAATAAACCATATTTTTATTTTTTAAATTCATTTATTTATTTTCTTGTTTACATCACTCATTTTTTACAAGATTTTGAACTACAAATTTTCTCCCCATCTTTCCCCTATTCACCACCCCAAAATAACGATTCCACTGTATAGCCCCTTCCCCCAATCTGCTCTCTCCTCTGTCCTCCCTCATTATTCCTCTGACTTTCTGGTAGGGCAGGATGGGTCTCCCTACCCCAGTGCCTGCATATCTTGATTTCTAGTTGCATATAGTTAATAATAATAATATATATATATAAATATATTTTAACATTTGATTATAGAACTTTAAATTCTAGATTCTTTCCCTTCCTCCCTTGCCTAAACCATATTTTTAAAAAGCACAATGGACTGGTTTTTTGTTTATAGATGCCTTTACCAAAATTTAATGATCACTAATGTTTAAAAAATAAAATAAAAAGAGAAATTATTGCATACATATGTGTGTATTTATATGTATGCATGTGTATCCGTACATATAAGCAAAAGATAACATAGTAGACAAGGGAGAAATTTTAGAGGCATTTACATTAAAAGCTTGCATAAAGCAGGGTTGTTCACTGTCACCACTAAATGTTAGCTGTAGCAGTGATCAAGAAACACAAAATAAAGAGATATTCACGGATTTTCGAAGAAAAGGTTAATACACTTCCTTTTTTGTATGACAGGATTATTATGACAGAAAATCTGAGAGATACAAACAAAAATTAATTGAGGTAATAAATGACTCGAGCAACATGGCAGGGTATAAGAAAAGCCCACAAAAATCTTATCTGCATTTTAATAGTACCCATAAAAATAAAAAATAATTGATAGATACTAGCATTTACCAAAATGAAAAATATATCAAATTTGGGGAATTAGTCTACCAAGATTCATATGAGAGCTACATAAAGGTGAATTCAAAATGATTCTGACCAAAATAACAGAGTAAGTGAACAATCAGGAGGATAACTTCTATTAATACACAGGGAGAGTCAAAATAGTTTTTAAAAGTCAATACTTTCTAAATTAGAATATAGATTAAATATTATACCAGTGCAAATATCAATGAGATTTTCTGTAGAATTAGATAAAGTGATAACATTTATCTGAAAAAGAATTGGACATTAAAAATCAAGCCAAACCATGAGAAGATGAAAAAATCTCAGGGTCACTTACTAATATGATAAGTCATGTTATATGATAGAAAGAATACTGATCATTCAGAAGGTTTGGGTTTATATCTTGGTCCTAGCACCTTATCAGTATTTGAACCTTGGGCAAGTCACTTAGACTTTTCAGACCTCAATGTTCACATCTATACAATTAAAGCCATTAAAAAAAATGTGGTGTGTAAATGTCCATCTATTTGTAAATCTATGATCTGAAGACAAATCCAAGATTATGAAAATGGATTAAAAAGTGGGTGAAAATGGGTAATTCAGTAAATTTTGGTCAAAACATTGATTAGTGAAGTATGAATAGAAAGTTGCTCAGATCATATCTCATATACATGTAGTAATAAATTATAATTAACTTAATAATTTATTTTAGTGGCAGATGAAAGAAATGATATGTCCATGTTGATTGTAGAGAAGAAAAAAGCCTTATCAAACAAATAGAATATATTATTGGGAAAATAATTATAGAAATCTGCATGTGTACACACACGCACACACTCTCAAATACTTGCACATATAAACAATAGCATACACAATGCAAAGAAAGTTTCCTCCTCAGTTTTCTTTTTAAGTAAATTGCATAGAAATATGGATTTCCAAAATATATAAGGAATGGACATAAATTTATATAAATAGTACTCTTTTTCTCTAACAGAAAAATTGTCAAAGAACATAAACAGAATTTTTAAAGGAGGAAAGATCAATTTAACAAGCATCTTTATTAAGTACCTACTATGTGCTATGAACTGTACTCAGCACTGGTGGAGCAAAATTTTTTTGTAAATGACATAGTACTTTCATTTAAGAACCTTACTATTAGGAGTATACACTTTGAGTTGGAAAGTTAAGAAAACACTTCAGGGGAAATGGCACCTAGGCTAAACCATGTAGAAAGATAAGGATAAATAATGTACACTATAGAAGTTCTTTATTTCGTATGTAATTTTTCAATCATTCTTATAGTGGAATGTTGATATTTGTTAAAGAATATGTTTATAGCAAAAATGTTATTTAAAAAAAATTAAAGGATAAGGATTCCAGCAATTAGAGATGAGGAAAGATTATACTCCATGCTAGGAGGATAACCAGCATAAATTCACCAAGATGGCAGACAGAAGGATAAGACTGACAGAGAACTTGGAGTCTGGCCTGGCATTTGTTTATGGCATATTTGTGAACATACAATGCAAATGCATATGTTTATATGACTTAAATATGTACATAGGCATATATTTACATACATATACATACATATATACCTATGTGTGTGTTATGAGAGAAACAATACGGTAAACTGAACAAAGAATCATTCTAGCAATTATGAATATCTGGGTTCAAGCTTTATATGTATTAATTATGCGACCCTGGGCAAATTACATAACCTCTAAAGTTTGTGAGTACTTACATTGTGGAGACCACAAATTCATCAGAGTATAAAAGTTCTTTGATGGTTTGGAACAATTTACTTGTGGAACTGTCTGGTCGTGGTGGTTTTCTTTTTTTGTAAAGTCATGAATTACTTGTTGGATTTTTCCATAGAATAGCTTATTTGTTTACCTTTTTACAGCTTTTTCAATTCAGATATTTTGAAGTTCTTTTGTAGATAAGTACAATATATTACAAGATAAATCCAAACAAGACTATACACATTTATTAAGATAGTCATGCATTTCTTTTAAGTCTTGGAATTTATTAGCATAAAGCTGTGCAGAGAAATCTGATAATTTTATTAGCTTCTTTTGTATTCATTACTATCTTTCCTTCCTCATATCTAATTTTGGTTATATGAGTTTTCTCCCTCCATTAAAAATGCTGGTTAGTTGTTTATAAATCTTATTGGTCTCTTCTAAAAAGAGTTCTCATTTTATTAAAACAATCGTTCTTTTGTTTATATTTTATTAATTTCTGGTTTGGCTTTGATAATCTCATTTTTACTGTGTTCCTTCATAGTATCCCTTTGTTCTGTTTCAAATTTCTTTAAAAATAGAATTGGAGCAGAGATTCTTTTTCTCTTTCTTGACAGTGTAATAATTCAGCACAATAAATTTGCCTCCTTCAAATGTTTGTTTTAGCTACACCCCACAAATTGTATATTTGATATTTATTTTGTTTTTACCTTTGAAATAATCTCTTCTGGTCATTTATAACAATTGTCCCTTAACCCACATAATATTCAATAAACCATTTGTTAATTTCTATGTAGACTTTCCATTGTAGTCCAGAAAAATAGTATATTAAAATTCTCCGTTTTGAAACTTGCCCAGGGATCCCAAGAACCAATAATTTGATAAATGTTTATAAATGTTTCAGGAACTTGGCAAAAATACACATTCTCCAGTTTTTCTATTAATTATTCTCTATCCATCTATTGAGATGATTGGAATTTTTTCCCCAATTCCACTCATCCAGGGAACTGTTTGTTTTCCTGTATTATGTAGGTCTAAGGACTGTTAAACTACTTATTTCATATATGTCTATAAGCATAATAGCATGTCTGTTGCTTTTAATGCTTTCTCTTTTAAATTTACTGTCAAATTCATAGGATTACAGAATCATGCATTTAAAGATGAAAAGGATTTTAAAAGGTAATTAAGTACAAACCCCTTAATTTACTAATGAAGAAAAAATCACAGAAATTAAATTACTTGCCCAAGGTCACACAAATGTCTGCAGCAGAATTTAAAAGTAGGTCTTTTTAACTCCAGGTCCAGTACCCAAGCTACTAAAGATTTTCTTTGGCTAATTGGCATATGATAAGTTTTATTCTTTCCCTTCTATTTAATTCTGCACATAATTTTATGATAATTATGGTTTCTCTAGACTAGATAATATATTTTTAAAGCCATTGCAAACATAACAATTTTCTATTTAAGGGGGGGGGGATTTCAATCCATTTGCAATTGGTATGATCATTATTAAATTTGTCTTATCTTCCACCACAGTTTGTTGTAAGAGAATTCTCATTACACATTTTAATATGTCTATTATTAAATAATCCAAGGAAAGAACATTAAATATTATTTCTCTATTTTGTGCCGTTGACAGCGTAAACATCTAAAAATTCATCCCCCACTTTGTTACATATAGGAGAATCACTATGGGATCACCACCCCATACTCTACCTTCATTCACCATATTTTTCTTTTCTTTAACTGTGACACCTTTTCCTCTGCCTTCACCTCCTGTTCTAAAGCCTCTTCCTAGTGAGGGGTCAACCCTAGGTTCCTGAAGCATGAGCTCTAGTATATCTTAGCATCTCAAAAAACTTTAAATATGTACCCAATGAGGATCTGAATGTCAGAGATGAGTTCAGAGAAACTTAGCACAAGTAATGGATATCAGCCCAAGTAACCCATGAAAATTTCCTCTTGTCACTGTAGGTTTACAGTCTGCATTGTTAGAGGTAGCCCCTACTCCTGAGATGGGGGACCTGTGGCATCAGGGCCACATGTGGTCCTCTAGGTCCTCAAGGGCAACCTTTTGACTGAGTCCAAGTTTTATAGAACAAATCCTTTTATTAGGTGATTTGTTTTGTGAAGTTTGGTTTCAGTCAAAGGGTGGTATTTCTCTTGAGGGCCATGTGTGGCCCTGAGGCCACAGGTCCTCCACTCCTGCCCTACATCAATAAAATCATGCTTCCTTAAAATACTAAGGCAATTATCTTTTAATTTCATGCTCACATTTATCTTCATTCCTTTTGCCTTTTTGGTCATTGTTTTCAGGTTTGTTTTTCTTTTTTCCCTAGCCCAGTTATATTGCTCAGTAATTTATCACACATAATATTATAGTAGTTTTGGGCATGGATTCAGACTCTTACATTATGATTATAGTTAATCACATTTGTTAAGTATATATTGTTCTAAGTACCTAAGTTTCTCTTATTTCTCAGAGTTCTAAATGCTCTTTTGAAGTACAGGTTTTTTTTTTCTTTTCCTTTATGAATTCTTCAAGGTCCTCTTCATTTTTAATTGTCTATTGTTTCTTTTGTTTTCAAATAAATTACTTAGGTTTACTGAGAAATTATTTCTGAGATTTTATTTTAAGTTCATTTATACTAAGCTACATATTTTTGGTCAGGTCAAGTCTTTAAAACCTGATAAAAATTAATGATGTTTTGGAAAACTGATACCTTCATTCTGTTAGGTTTATGTATATGCATATATGTGTGTTTATGTGTTTGTATATAAACAGACATGCACATACACATGTATTTACATATATTTCCATTGTTGTTTTGAAGATTTGTTAAAATTTACATATAAAGAATGTTGATTTTTTCTTTGTTTTTATTGCTGTTACCATCTCTGTTATAAAACCTGACACATTATACTCATCCACATTTTCTTGTACCTCTTAATATTTTTAAATTCTCCATGTAATTCCCCAGTTTGCTCAGTTTCACCATCCTCCTGTTCTCTTTTAACTTGTTCTCAGTTCTTCTTTTGATCTCTATGAACCTCAATTTTTCTCCTATATGAAATAGGAGTAATGGTAGATTCAACTTTACAATGTTTTTGAAAGGATCAAATGAAATATCTAAACCAGTTCGTGGACATTTAAGCACCATATATAGGGCAGCTGTCAGTGTTATTTTAATTATTCCTCCTGCAACTTGTTGTTTTTGTTTCATTAAACACTAATACTATATTTTCAATTCCTTTACTCAGTTACCTATTCAAGCATCACCCTCAAAATTTCTTGTATTATAGCTGGAACTATTTTTGATATTGCTTTGTTATGATATGAAGAGGCATGCATATGTGTGTGTATACATACACACACATACCTACATACATACATATATATATATATAATATATATAGATGCTTTCATATACATGTTACTCTTAGAACTCTTCTTTAGTGTGATAATTGTCTTCTGGGTGGATTTTTATTGTGTTGTAAGAATTTATAATAATTTTGTTCATACCCAGTGTTTCAATTGTGATTTTTGAAGGGAATCTTGATTATTCAGACTCCTTTGTTGCCTAAGTGATTTTGTACCAATGTTACTTGCATTTTTAACTGTTTCATTTAATTTATATAAGTTAATGCAATGAAATCCTCTATTTCAAGCCCATACCAATGTTGCATAATGCTAAGGAGTAACCTTGTATTTTCTAACACAGGCAGTTGAGTATATATGCTAGCATTTTGCTCAAAGCAAGAAACACTTTATGGTTCTAAGAACAGCCTGGTTTTTTTTATCAGAACCAACCTAGCTAAATAAGAAATATCACCTCCTGTTAGATTGGACATTAGGTGATACTTTTTAAAAAGCCATATTAACCCTTGAATCAAAGAAAATGAATTTCAGTTCTGGGCAAATCCATTCTACTTATACTTCTGCATTTATGGAAAAATACAGAGAAACACTCAGGAGAGGATGCTAAGAACCCTACCATATGAAGGTCCTTACACATTATTTAAGAGGAAGCTAGGAGGTTCAATGGCTGGGGCACTTGTCCTTGAGTCAGGAAGACTTGAATTCAAATTCATCTTCAGACACTTGCTAGCTGTGTGACCCTGGGTAATTCACTTAACTTCTCTTTGCCTTGATCCACTGTAAAAAGTAAGTAGCAAACCCCTCCAGTATCTTTGCCAAGAAAACCTCATGTACATTATAGTCCATGGGATAACACATAGTTGGACACAACTGAATGAACAACAACAAAAGATAGTAACTTGCATCTATAAATATGAAATCTAAGTCCAACAAGTGACAAATGAATATATTAATGGAAACATTGAACCACCATCAGTGCTGACATTCTCACTAAAAATTAAGCTAGAAAATATAAGAATGGTGAAGTTAAGCAGAAAGTTGACTCACAATTGAGAAAGGATAATAAAGGAATCAAGAGAGTGAATGTCACCTTCTGAGTAAAGGCTATAAGAAAGATTATTTCAAGAGGCACAGTGTTCTTTCTCTTTGTAATGCTCGGGAGCATAAACAAAAATATCACCATGGAAATTATTGAAGCTTGTGTTTCAACTGCTGCAGTATGAATGAAGCAGAGATATTGTAAACAAAACTTAACAAGATATATGAAACAAAACAAGAAATATGAATTTTTACTGTGTGACTATTGCAAAGGTGGGGACAGAGAAAAGGAATATGAAAATATGTTAGGAAACTATATTTCCAAGTAAGAAATGCAAGAGTTCAAAGGCTTGTTGACTACCCAGGAATCTGCTGAATATGAACCATGAATACTTTACTCAAGAAGAAAGTCTTATCCTAGACATGGATGAAAACTGAGAACTAAAAAATGAAGTTGAGTATATCTTAATGAAAAAAATAAATGACTGATTTGGGAATCACAGTGAACTAGTTGTCTGTGCAATAAGAATATTTACTCATTAGAGCAAAGGTCAGTACTATGGCACGTCAGAAGATAAGATGAATATGAGAAGACACTGAGTAAAATTGTAGCAGCTATAACTTGACCTATTCAAGCAAATTATTGACATGAGAAAATGATATAATGAGAGACAGTAAGATATTGACTTGGTAATCGCCATTTTGTGAAGAAGTTTGACTAATCAGTTACCACAATGAGGACATCAAAAAAATCCTGGAAACTTCCCAAGTAAGCAAACACTCCATCTTGCCGAGAAACAATGAATGCAACCTCATTTGCAAAATATTACAGAAGAGAATGGTAGAAGATTTTTTGAGCAGTGTCACAAAAGAGGCAAGAGAAATGCTGGGGGAAATGACCTAGCAGGAGACTTCCATAGGACCCCCAACTTACCAAGTGATTTTGAGAGCATTTGGAGATGATACATAAATACAGAAAAAAAGATAGAAAGTGGAATAGACATGATAATTTCTACAACTATTTTCATTATCAGCACTGTACTCAAACTCTAAAATCTCCATATCTGATGTGCTATATGAGAAATATAATTAGAAAAGAAGAATAATTAGAAATGAAATTTAAAAAAACTTTTGCAATAGATCCCAGGTAGTCAGAAAAAAATCCAGGCTAAAGATAGCATAACTTTGAATACATTGTTCAATGTATCATTTTATAAGATAACTTGTGAAGGAGAAGAATTTCCCCCCCAAAAAAATTAATGGAGAAAAAAAATACGTAAGATTATTGCTCCAATTGGTAATTGAAGAATTTCATTAGTTCTTAACTCATATGTCTATTTTCTCATCTTTAGATAATCTTAATAGGGTTAATTTACATATATACTGAAAGTGCCCTTCATGAAAATATGAGAAAAGAGTAATCAGGCTTTCACAGATAATTTTCTACAGAATATCATGTCCTCACTCACAAGAAGATCACTTAATGGTATAAAGAACATGACTTCATTGTCATCGATTGTTCGCTGATTATTTTTGAACCAGTAGAGTAAAATGTGACAAGTGTATCTTCCAACAAGGAGTTAGCCAAACACAAGCAAAAGTCCTACAAAATTATTTGACTAAGGAAATAAGAGTTATGATTACCAAGCATCTGAATTTCACTAGTGAGACAGAAAAAAAAATGTTAAGGTTTTTGCCATCATAATAGAGGATGTACAGTACCCTGTCAAAATGGAAGAATGATTCCTTATAGACAGCGAGGTGTCCCCAAGTTTAAAGAGACTTCTGTTCTAATTGTAACAAGTCCAAGAATACTACAGTCAGAAGGAGGAGCATGAAGAAGAACAAGAACAAGAACAAAAAGAACAAGAAGAAGATGATCAAGAACAAGAAAAATAAGAACAAGAAGAACAAGAAGAATAAGAACAAGAAGAATAGGAGGAGGAGAAGGTGAGGAGGAGGAAGAGGAGGAAGAAAAAGAAGAGGAGGAGAAGGGAATAAAGAGAAAAAAGACTTACCTGCTGGAAAAGTCAAATTGATGAAAAGATGTCTATTATACAAGTTAAGATATATTTGAATGGGAAATCTACTATTTATTATCTAAGTACATATATCAATCAATCAACATTCATTAAGTACCTATTTGTACTAGGAATTGTGCTAAGCACTAGGGCTACAAAAAGGAGCAAGGGGAGGCCTGTCTGCAAAGAGCTTATCTAAGACAGGCACTACAAATAGACAATGAACTGGAATTGAATTGAGTGAAATGAAAAAAGCAAGATGAATTCCACTTGGAGAGGGAACCTAGGTGTCTGTGGGAGCCTGTAGGCCCTTCTGGACCCACGGGTTTCTCCAGAGAGAGCAAATGCAGCCACTAAATTAAGAGCTGCTCCCTGGAAGGAAAACTATAACAAATCTAGATAGCACACTAAAAAGCAGAGACATTGCTTTGCTGACAAAGGTTCATAGTAAAAGATGCAATTTTTCCAGTAGCAATGTATGACTGTGAGCACTGAACCATGAGGAAAGTTGAGCCAGAGAATCAACACATTTGAATTGTGGTGATGAAGAAGACTTTTGAGAGTCCCTTGGACAGCAAAGAGAACATATCAGTCAATATTTAAAGAAATTAATTCAGACTATTCACTGGAAGATCAAATACTGAAGCTGAAGCTTAAATACCTTAGCCACATACTAAGAAGAGAGGGTTTATTGGAAAAGACTCTGTTTTTGGGAAAGACTGAAGGCAAAAGAAGGGAATGGCAGAGAATGAGATAGATAGATAGATAGATAGATAGACAGATAGATAGATAGATAGATAGATGATAGATAGATAGATAGATAGATAGATAGATGATAGACAGACAGATAGATGATAGATAGATAGATAGATAGATAGATAGATAGATAGATAGATAGATAGAGTCATAGGAGCAACAGACATGAGCTTGGACAGACTTTGAATGATAGTGGAGGATAGAAGGATCTCTGGTTTGCTATGACACATGAGGCAACAAAGAGTTGGACATGATTGAACAACTGTACAACAACAACAAAATAGACCCATGCTTGGAGAAGGCAAATATGTATGTATACACACACATATGTATATATTATATACATGTAAAATAAAATTAAAAGACTAAATAACAATAATTTATTGTTTAACACAACAGAAATAAAATATGAAATCCGTTGAGAGGATTAGAATCTAGAAGGAATATGCAAAAGAGTTCAGAGAACCTTCCTTCATTATCATATTAGTACAGTTGTGTTAATTAGATTAGTTAATTACTAATTTAGAAGACAAGAGTAGCTTCTACCAGAAGAAAGAAGGTACAAGGGCATGGGGGAGATTTAGAGGGGAGAAAGAAGAAAGGGAACAAGAATTTGTTAGGAGCCTAATATGTGCCAAGCACTGTATTAAGCCCTTCACAAATATTATCTCGTTTAATCACCACTTTATAGTTGTGGGATCATTTGCTGAAGAATGTGCAGCTAATTAGTGTCTCAATCTGGATTTGAATTAAGGGAAGGGAAGGGGTTAAGCATTATATAGCACCTACTATGTGCCAGGCAATGTACCTTATGTCTTTTAAAAAATATCTCATTTCTTCCTCAAATGACACTGAGAGGTAGGTGCTATTATTTCTCCCTAATTATGGTTAAGAAAACGAAGACAACCAGAGGTTAAGTGACTTGCCCAGGGTCTCATAGCTATAAGTGTCTGAGGCACAGTGCCTGGCGCAGAGTACGTCCTTAATAAATGTTTATGGAAATAAGGCTGAATTTCAACTTGGTTCATCTGGATTCCAGGCCCTGTACCCTAATTCACTCTATCACCCCAGAGCTCAGGGAACAGCTAGTCTGCTTTTTGTGCTTCATTTTGTTTTGTTTGTTTTGGGGGAGAAGGGGTTGAAGAGAGAAGAGAAAGGGTGGAGTGATAGGAGACTGCTGGCAAATAAGGGAAATGACTAAGAAGGGAAGATTCAAAAGGCCTTTAGGCAGGGAGGGAAAACTCTGGCTTTGGACCTGAACTGCCTTTGCCTGCCGGTCTGGAATTACTGTGATTCCAGCACAGGCCTTTGCAAGTCAGTGAAAACAATAAACAAAGGAAAACAGACTCACTCCTTCCCTTTGACTCAAAGAACCTTGGCTCTAACCCACATAGTCAAAGTTGAGGCTACCTCTGGCCCTTTAGGTCCTCAAATGTGGTATTTTAGTGAATCTGAAAGTCAAAGATCTGAACTTGAGGATTTAGAGGGGGACCAAGTGTGACTCAAGGATGCAGATTCACCATCCCTGGCTTTAGTCCCTAAGAAACAGTTGGGGAATGGGGGAGAGGAAAGTGGAAACATTAAGAAAATTTTCATTTCTATATGAACTCCTCCAGCTAAATTTTGGAATTGGAGTCCGATAATGCTCTCATTTAGTTACAAGGCTTTATAAAATAATAAATTATTATATTAAAATTATGATTTTTTTTTAAAAAAGCAAACAAAAAAAGAGGAGATTCTTGTCTCTTCTGCCCCAAGAAGGTAATACATATATGAAGGAGAGGAAGTAAATACTCTGAAGATGTTTGTTTTATCATATACCCTTTTGAGGCAGAAAGAAAAGGAATAGGCTTTTATAGAAAGCACTTAGATCAGAGAATAATGATTAGCATTATACAGTGCTCAAAAATCCATGAGAGGTAGGTATTATTATTATTCCCATTTTACAGAAAAGGAAACTCAGATAAGCAAAGATTAAGTGACTTGCCCAGGTTCACACAGCCAGTAAATGCCGGGGGCCAGATTTAAACTCAGGTTTTCTTGATTCCAGGCCCAGTCACCAAGCTGTTCTGGCAAAACCAGGGAAAGGTAGCCTGTGTCTTACCTTACTGACCAGTAAAATATTAAGGATGGCCTCTCTCCCATCCATGGATCATTGGTATTGTACTTCTTATGGTGGCTTATTCCTCTTCTTTTTCCCCTTATTCCAGAAAAGGAGAACCTCGAACACTAAGTATTTAGAACTTCTTCAAATAGAGTCATATTTAGTTACTTTTCCTGAAAATTGTTGCCCTTCTTCATTTCCATTTCATTGTACCCCAGCCTTCTGCCTCCACACACAAGATAGATAAACAAATAGATATAATTGTATATGTAAAAGTCTACACATACACAGAAAGTCTCTTTAATTCTAGTTCCTTTGAAATTCTATAGCATAGGGCATATATTTACATATATAATGTATATGTGTGTGTGTGTGTGTGTGTGTAGGCCATGAGATCACAGTGATGATAACATGAATTGCAGTTGACTTTGATTTGAGTGAGGGAGGGCTGTGCAAGGTCACCAACTTCATTTTCTCCTCCAGAGTGATCTGGGTCCAGTGGCCAAATATTCCTCAGGATGACTGGAGATGGCCAGGATACAATGGGTCATGTCATGGTCTTCTTGCAAAACAAAGGACGAACACAACCTGTAAATGAGCAGTAAATCTGTTCCTCTCCTCTTCTGCCTTCTCCTCTCCAACCTTAGCAGGGGGTGCTCTGCCTAGAGAAAGGTATGTTTTAATGGCCAAAAGCTGCCTTTTTTCCTTTAGGTTTGCTGGCTAGATTTCTTTCTGAAAAACCAAGCCTTAAACCCAATTCACTCTGGAGTTCATAGCTTGGACAATAGGTCCCTGCCCTTGTAGCACAAAATGAATGTAAATGCTAAAAAGTAACTATTTCTCTTTACATCAATGAACCCTGAGGCTCTCCTCCTCCCAGTTTGATTTCTTTTTTCTTTTTTGATTAAAGTAACTTGAGTAACTACTTAAAAAGTCCTATTCAGGAAATGGGCATTAACTCACTCAAAAAGAACCTGAAAAAAAAAAGACTTTAGCTTATACATATGTATATGTATATGCGTACACATACACACATATGCATAAAGATGGAGACATATATGGATATAGATATGTGTATATGTATATATATGCATACTTACATCCATACATCCACACACACACACACACAAACACACACACACATACATATCCTTTTAAATCTGGTTAGTATTATAAGTTTCAGAACTGAAGGAGAATCACTTAGCTGAGTTCCCTCACTTTGCAGATGAGGACACTGGGTCTTGGAGGGAGAGAGAGAGAGAGAACTGGAGTTAGCAAAATGGCAGAACCCAATCCAATCCTCTTGATTCCAAATGCTCTTTCCACTCCACACCACACTGACTTCATACTGCCAGTAATAAAGTTCCAGCAAGGCTAACTTATTAGCTTCTGCAAAAGAAAATAGAATGGCTGCAAGTGTTTGAGCAAATGGATGATATTTTAAATTCAAATTAGGTAGCATACATGTTGTATAATGATGTGAAAAGAGATGAGAAGGTAAATCCCATCTGAAAAGGAACATGGACAATTACAGTGCAATACTATATGGCACCAGCCGATTGAATGAAATGGCTCACAAACAATGATCTACCATAAAGGTAGGGTCATTGGGCACCAATTTAAACTAACTCCATCTAAAAAGAATCCTCTCGTGCTATACCATGTAGCAGGTGGAAACTTGTGGCAGCAAAGGTTTTGGAATATTCAAAGTTAATTTTCCAGCAGGAGAAAGTAATCAAGAAATTGATCATTAATGGCTCCTGGGCTAGTTTTGTTTTATTTTTCAGAGGGCTGGGTATTTTATTTTATTTCATAGTTTAACTGAGTGAAAGGTCACCATTGATGGTTTTGAATATGCTACACATAGAAATCATCACCAACCACACTGGGAAACCTCAAAACCTCAGAGAAGTCTTTTCTCCTCCAGTGATTTTCATTATATAGTTATTTCCCACACAGACTTAGATTAAATATGCATCTGGGTTTAGCTCCCCTAAAGTTGAATAGCCATTAAATCTTCTTTCCTTCCTCTCTATTCCTTTCTCTGGAGGCTCAAATAATTTCCACATCCCCCATAAGGCCCTAGCGATCATGGAGTCATAGATTTAGAGTTGAAAGGGACCTTAAAGGTCATCCAAATTCATCGATGACATCATAGATTTAGAAATGGAAAAGACCTCTAGGATTATAAATACAGGACTACAGAGGGACCTTTGAGGCCATTTAATACAACCCCTTCATTTAGACTGTAAGCCCCGTGAGGGCAGTGACTTTTTAGGTCTCTTTTTATATTCCTAGAACTTAATAAATTTTTTATTAAATTAAATTAAATTTTATAGATAGAAACACTGAAATCTAGGGAGGTTAAATGACATCTAAGGTCACATAAATAAGAGACGGCAAAGCCAGGATCTCTATTCAGGTCTCTGTCCACTACACCTTGCTGCTTCCCTCAGGTCTTTTCACTCTAGCTCCTTTAAAAACCTCTAACACAGGATATAATGCACCACCTTTGTTGTCATTGAGTCATTTCAATCATGTCTGCCTTTTTGCGACCCCATTTGGGGTTTTCTTGCCATTTCTTTCTCCAGCTCATTTTCCAGATGAGGAAAGCAGGCCAAACAGAGTTAAGTGACTGGCCCAGGGTCACACAGCTAGTAAATATCTGAGGTAGATTTAAACTCAGGTCTTCCTGACTTTGGGCCTAACACCCTATCCACTTTGCTACCTAGCTGCCCCAGCTAATACTTGAATCTATACCCAAAATGGCTCCAACAGTATAAATAAAAACATCACTAAAAGACAAATGAAAATCAAGTCAAAAGCAAGGGAAAAGGCTGTTACAGAGCTTTTGTGAGATGAAGTATTTTCCACAATAGAATCCTCAACCTCTTAGAAGTTCTAGTTTTTTCTTAAAGCTCAATTTAAGAACTATCTACTAAATAAAGCCTTTTCTTATGCCATCTGCTTCTAGGACTCTATCCCCTCCCTAGAAAACACCTGTTATTCAGGGTCAGATTTGGACTCATGAATATGTTGTCCTGATTACCAGCCTCTGCTCTATCCATTGTACCACATAACTGTCTCTTTCCAAACAGTTAGACTCACTCCTTAGAAATGTTCAAGGATCTGAAGGCTAAAGGATTACTCAGAACAGTTTCTAAAATTACGAAGAGGAAGATGACAAGTATTACCAGGAAAAACCACCCTATTAGGAAGCTTTA
>CM053595.1:160037278-160057029 GCA_028646575.1 Pseudocheirus occidentalis
TTTGGGGAGATTGGGGGGTACTTGAGTGTTTTTCACAGACTCACTTATAATTATTTTCATTTGAATTCCTCATACTTCTGTAAGTTCACATCAGTACCATTCAAAATGCAGTGAAAAGCTGTAAGTTATTTTAAATGGCTAGACACTGGTATGTATATACGTATTTAGGTACGTATGTGTATATACACACATACACACTTACATATATGCATACTTAATATATACACACTTTACAAACACATACATACTTTATACATACACACTTACATATATGCATACACACATCACAGGTTTGCTCAAACCAGGAGTGTCAATTCTAATTGTCTAATTAGTGAGGGGTGACTAATTCCAAATGACTAGGACATAGTTGGAAAGTGGTCAGAAGGCCATGGGTCTGAAGTTGTGTCCAGTATGTGGATGAATATGCAGTGAGAAGCAGAGAGCAGGCCACCTTACTCTGAAGAGACATCCCCTTTGATGAAGTAGAGGATTGCAGTTTTGGAAGGAGTCTAGGGACAGAAATGACTCTTTGGATTAATCAGTGTCATCCAGAAGTTGAGACACTTCATGACCATAGATAGTACTCTGTTTTGACTTTGTCTGACTTTTCTTTTTTATGTGAATACAGAATGGCTCTATGATTTCAAAGTTTGTTGGTGTTGGAATTTCCTCTACCAACCAAATTGTCATATGTAAAAGAATTCAAATGAAGTATGAGGTTCAGGTCCTTACAATTCAAATCATTTTCTTTGCCAGTAGGAACAGCTGGTTTCAGAGCCATTTACTGGAACCTTATACACTTTGATCCATTCCTTCTTCAGCCTGTTGTGCACAAGCACTATGTTTTACAGTGGTATTTAAGGTGAGAGTTTTCTGCAGTATGAAACTGAATCAGAATAAAACAGCTAATAAATGTCAGAGGCAAAATTTGCACCTGAATTTTCTTGACTTTTGAGTCCAGCACTATTTACTGTGGAGAGGGCCATGCTGTGTCTATCTGTTCAATAACAGGCATTTTTTTTTGTCTGAACCTTTGATTTGATTGGTACAGGGATCCACCCTCTTCTCATATACACCAGCAACTTCATAATTAATGGACTTAGACAGATGTCAGGAGTACTCAGAGATTTAATACCTTGTACAGAGTCATTCAACTGGTCTGTGTCAGAGGGGGAGACTAAAACTTTGTGAGGTTTTGATATGTCGTTTTCATACTCAAATTTTATACAGCAGTGGAACAATGTCCAAATTGCCTAGTTCTCCAGACTCCAAGGCTAGCCCTCTATCCATTGTGCCATACTGTTTCTCAAGAGTAATTATGGTATCCAATGACAGGCGTATCAACTCTTTAATAATAGTAAAAGTAATGGTTCAAATTTCTACTTTAAGGTTTGCAAAATACTTTTTTTCACAACTACATTTTACAGATGAGGAAACTGATAATCAGAAGGGAAAAAGGAATTGCCCAGAATCAACACAGATAACAAGTTAAGCATGTGGAACTAAACCCATATCTTTGAACTTCACAATCCTTATCCCTATATCATGCTGCCTTTCATTAAATTTCTGAAGTATTTCCATGTTTAATATCTCAAAGGCCTTGAACCATAAACAGGAAAAAAGGGCCTAATGAAATGTGTAGTGGACAAATGTGAAGTGAAGATAGTTACCTCTCTCTTTGTGCTACTAGTATAAATGGAGAACTAATAGAAAAAACTCCTTATTACTTATGCAGACAAAAATAACCCAAATGCTGGCATGATCAAGCTGGCAGTGATAACTGTGTGTCTAGTCCCAGCGTATGTCAGAGAAGAAGGAAGCCATAGCCAATTGATGCGCTGACTACAGAACTGAAATTGAAAGAATATTTACATTCTTGGAAGGTTTCAACAAATATCTCATTTAGAATAGACTTTGCTATGATCATTAAATGTCACCTAAAAAATAGCTGTCCAGAATGCAACATAAAAAAAATATTGTCCAATGAACTATTTCTTTTTCTTCTTCTTTATTTTCCTTTCATGGGAGCAGGTAGGTGTTATGATGAACTACTAGGAGTTGTTCTTCTTCCACTACTTGCTACTGATCTCCCCAGCTTCCTTTAAGGAGCAATGAAAATTCCACATTCAATAGGATGCCTTCCCCAACCTCTCTTAACTCCATTGCCTTATCTCTGCTATCCGTCCTATTTATCCTTGCTTTGTTTTCATGTTGTCTCTCTCATCAGATTGTAAGCTACTTGAGGATGAGAACTTCTTTTTGCCTCTTTTTGTATCCCCAATACCTAACACAATGCCTGGCACATTAGGTGCTTAATAAATATTTATGATTGATTTATTGAACCCAGGAAACCTGAATTCAATCCTTGTTTCTGTTATCTTGACTTAGATATTTATTAAATGTGTGGACCCCCTCCACACCTCAGCAAGTCTCTTAAACCTCTGTTTGTCTCAGTTTTTTCATCTGTAAAATGAAGATAAACAGTAAGACCTCCCAGGGTTGTTGTGAGAATAAATGAGGTAATCTATGCAAAATGCTTTGAGAATCTTATAGTGTTATATAAAGTTAGCTATTATTATTATCATTTTATAAAACTGAAACTGTAGGAAGGTTATTAGTGTATTTGCTTCAGGTAGGTGTTATGCATTCTTATCCTATTGATATAGCGTATAATAGAAGATTGGGGTAAGTTACAAAATGATTTTAAAATGAGTATACCTGCAGTATATTCATGCTTCACAGAGCAAATCAAGTATTTTCAATTTAATAAATTTGACTTCAGAGTAATTGTTTTATTTACATACCAATCCTCTTGGGAGTCATAAATTCTCTACAGAATATATTCCCAGAGAACAAAGAAAAATATACTCTTATTATAGAGGGAAGAAGAATGGTGGAAGTTAGGAAAGACTAGAGGTAGACAGAGGTTCATGACACCATGGATGAAATTTTTTGTTCAAAGACACATTCATCCCTTCCAATTCGTCCCAATCCCTCAACGCAACTTTAATCAACTATATTCTGTATCTGACCCATCCAATCTGCTCATTAAAATTCCTTGTCTACTATACTGTGCCTTTTATAGTCTTTGCTCTCTTAGAAGCAAAGCTGTAGAAATGGAAAAGATTTGAAAGACCATCAAAGCCAAACTTCTTGATTTTCTAGAGGTCCAGTTGTCAGAGATGAGATTTGAACTTATCTCCTTTCAATCCATCATCTGTACTCTTTTTTTCTCAATTTATTTATTTATTTTTAGTTTTCAACATTTATTTGCAAAAGATTTTGAGTTACACATTTTTCTCCCCATCTTTCCCCTACCCCACCTTGAAATAGAAAGCCTACTGAATACCCCTTACCCCAATCTGTTCTCTCTTATATCCTCCCTCATCTCCTCCCAATGTTCTAGTGACATAAGATGGATTTCTATACCCCAGTACTTGTATATCTTATTTCCCTGTTTCATGTAAAAAGCAATTATTTTGAACATTTGTTTTTAAAACTTCAAGTTCTCGGTTTTTTCTCTTCCCTCCTCACCCGCCCCCACTGGGAAGATAAGCAATTCAATTATAGTTTGTACATGTGTAGTTATGCAAAACATTTCCATAATAGTTGTATTGTGAAAGACTAGAATTCCCTATCCAATCCCTCCCCCACTTATTCTGTCTTCTCCTTTGACCCTGTCCCTTTTCAAAAGTGATGACTTCTAACCACCCTCTCCCCCAATCTGCCCTTCCATCATCTCCCCTCTTATCCCCTTCCCCTTTATTTTCCTATAGGATAAGATACCCAATTCAGTGTGTATGATATTCCCTCCTTAATCCAAATTCAATGAGAGTAAGGGAGATTCATTCCCTTTCACCTTCCTGCTCTTCCCCTCCATTGTAACAGTTTTCTTTTGCCTCTTTTATATGAGATAATTTACCCTAATCTGTCTCTCCCTATCTCCTTCTCCAAATATATTCTTCTCTCACTTACTAATTGTATTTATATATTATCCCTTCATATTCAACTCATCCTGTGTCCTCTGTCGATGTATACATGTACAAATACATGCACACACTCACATATATATTTATGCACACATACACCCTTCTATACATACATACATATATGCATGTACACATAAACACATATATTCCCTTCAACTATACTCACATTGAGAAAAGTCTCATGAGTTATAGTTATCATTTTTCCATATAGGAATGTAAATAGTTCAACTTTAATAAGTTCCTTATGAACTTATAAAGATGAAATTGAGAGGTGAGAATGGAATATAATGAGAGGAGATGGGGAGAGACAGAATGAGGTAAATTATCTCATATAGAAGAGGCAAGGGATAACTGTCACAATGGAGGGGAAGAATAGGAAGGCAAAAGGGAATGGGTCAATCTTAGTCTCATTGAATTTGACTTAGGGAAGGAATGACATATACTGTGAATTGGGTATCTTGCCCTACAGGAGAGTAGGGAGGAAGGGGATGAGAAGAGGGATGATGGAGGGGAGGGAAGTTTGGGGGAGGGTAGTTAGAAGCACACACTTTTGAAAAGGGATGGGATAAAAGTAGAGAATAGAACAAGTGGGAGATGGGATAGGATGGAGGGAAATACAGTCTTTCACTATATTTCCACTGCGGAAATGTTTTGTGCAACTACACTATATTGAATTACTTATCTTCCCAGTAAGGGTAGGTGATGAGGGAGGAAAGGAAAGAATCTGAAATTTTATAGTTTTTTAAATGAAATATTTTAAAAATATTATTATTATTATTTACACGCAACTGGAAAGTAAGATATACAGGCACTGGGGTAAGGAGATCCATCTTGCCCTACTAGAAAGTGAGAGGAGGGATAGGGGAGGATATAGGAGAGCACAGATCGGGGAAGGGGGTATACAGTTGGATCACTGTTTCGCTGTGGTGGGTAACAGAAAGATGGGGAGATAATTTGTAACTCAGAGTCTTATGGAAATGAATGACATAAACTAAAAATAAGCATAAAATTTAATTTAAAAAAAAGTTCCTTATGATTTCTTTTTCTTGTTTACTTTCTCATGCTTCTCTTGCTTCTTGTATTTGAAAGTCAAATTTTCTGTACAGCTCTGGTTTTTTCATCAAGAATACTTGAAAATCCGCTTTCAGTGAATGATCATATTTTTCCCTGAAGCATTGTATTCAGTTTTGCTGGGAAGGTACTCTTGGTTTTAAACCATGCTCCTTTGACCTCCAGATATCATATTCCAAGCCCTTCAATCCTTTAATGTAGAAGCTGCTAGGTTTTGTGTTATTCTGATTGTGTTTCTACAGTACTCAAATTATTATTTTTTCCTGACTGCTGGCAATATTTTCTCTTTTGCCTGGGAACTCTGGAATTTGGCTATAATACTCCTATGAGTTTTATTTTTGAGATCTTTTTCCAGAGTCAGTAGGTGAATTCTTTCAATTTCCATTTTGCCCTCTGGTTCTAGAATATCAGGGTAATTTTCCTTGAGAATTTCTTGAAGGATAATTTATGTGCTCTTGTTTTGGTCATGGCTTTCTGGTAGTCAAATAATTTTTAAATGATATGTCCTGGATCTATTGTCCAGGTCAGTGGTTTGTTTTTTGTTTTTTGTTTTTTTCAATGAGATATTTCACATTGCCTTCTATTTTTTTCATTTGTTTGGATCTGTTTTACAGTATCTTGATTTCTCTCTCATGAAGTCATTAACTTCCATTTGTTCCAATCTAATTTTGAAGGAATTATTCTCTTCAATGAGCTTTTGAATTTCCTTCTCTATCTGGCAAATTTTACTTTTAAAGACATTCTCCTTATTGGCTTTTTGGGCCTCTTTTGCCATTTGAGTTAGTCTATTTTTTTAAGTTATTTTCTTCAGTATTTTTTGGGTCTCCTTTAGCAGGCTGTTAACTTGCTTTTCATGATTTTCTTGCATCATTCTCATTTCTCTTACAATTTTTTCCTCCATTTCTCTTACTTCATTTTCAAAAACCTTCTTAAACTCCTCCATGGCCTGTAACCAATTCATTTTTTCTTAGAAGCTTTTCATGCAGGAGTTCTGACTTTGTTGTCTTCCTCCCAATCTATGCTTTGGTTTTTTTTGTCCCTATGGTCTGTTTGTGCTTCCTCTGCTTGCTCATCTTGCCAGCCTATTACTTGACTTTTGAGCTCTTTGCCAGGGTAGACCTCTGCTTCCAACTTGTAGAGAGCTATGTCCCAAATTTCTTGGGTTTTTGCAGCTGCCAGAGCTATTAGGAGAGTGCCCTCTATGCAGCTCCCATGGACTCTTGCACACTGGCTACACACCTTAGGACCACCACCCAAGACCGCGATCCAGATCCAAGCAGTTTAAAGTAAGAGTGATTACCCTCTGAATGTCCACTTGGTCCCCTTACAATCTGCAGGCCAGGACCTCCTCAGTCAGCTGCATCATCAGTTGTAGCTGCTGTACCTCTGCTGCTTCTTGCTCTCCTCCACCCAGTACTAAATGATTTCCTGATTGATCTTTTATTTTCTCTTTGGTGTTTATGGGTTCAGAAGTGTGGAAACTGCCACAGCTGCTGGTGATTCACTATCCTGAAGTCTGCTCCAGCTGCTCTTGGTCAGCACTACCCTAGCGCCAGAACTGCACAGCTAAGGAGGGTCTTTGTTTGGCTCCCAGGATGCTGAGATAGACTTTTCCTGTT
The DNA here is from genome assembly GCA_028646575.1 of Pseudocheirus occidentalis. Lineage (NCBI taxonomy): Eukaryota > Metazoa > Chordata > Mammalia > Diprotodontia > Pseudocheiridae > Pseudocheirus > Pseudocheirus occidentalis. The sequence continues at coordinate 160,043,958 of CM053595.1, forward strand.
GGCCTGGCAGGCTGCCTTTAGTGGGAACTTTGTTTTTCTCTGTCACTTTGTGGGTTCTGTAGCTCTAAAATTTGTTCAGTGTCATTTTTTTTTACATATATGGGATGTGGTGGGAAGTGGAGCCACACACAAGTCCTGTTTCTACTCCACCATCTTGGCTCCAACCCCTGTACACTTTTTTAAAAATTAATTTATTTATTTTTGACTTTCAACATTCACTTCCATAAGTTTTAAATCCATGCACCCCTTCTTCCCCTTCCTCCTCCCCAAGACTGCATGCAATCTGATATAGGCTTTATATATGCATCCCTATTAAACATCATAATCCGTACTCTTTCAGCTTTATCAACATCCTCTCCAAATTCAAATTTTCAATCAAGTTTTATTCAACTTCCTTTCTGTAAATGACACTCAGGTCATCATTGAAGACAACACATACACTGTACCTGTTGCCTCTTTTTCTTCCTGCTTCCTCCCTTCCTTCCCCTGATTCACTTCCTCTTCCAAAATCATAGAACTAGAAGACTAGGTGGGCATATTTTTTTGCTTCTTTCACTTCCATTTCTGGACTATTCCTCTATTACTGTTGCTCAATACCCTTTTCTTGAGAGGTAATCTGTTTAGACCACCTTGTCATCCTCTTTGTTGCTCTTGTCTAACATTCTCCATGTAATCATCTTAAATTAGTTAACACCTTTAATATCCTTTGTTTGTAAAAGAATAAATATCACTATTTATTTTGAAGGCCAGCCTTTCTGCTTGTATGCATGTACCCATTCTTTCCTATATAATCTAGAATCTTGATACTTCTTCTCCTGTTTCTTCAATCCTCACCTTTCAAATGTGTCCTTTTATATCTACAATTATTCTTACCCTCCCTAATCCTAAAAAAACATTTATTTGACCCTCTTTTCTGGGTTTGTTAGTCTGGTTTTCAGAAGTTGGAGGAGAGACTAGTGTCTTCTAATCTTTCCTTAGCTGATAGTCCACTACAAATTTATATCATCTCAACTTTTATTCTACTCCTTAGTCACCTCACTGTCCCACTAGCTCCTGTTGAAACTGGTTTTTTGCTCTTTAAAACTCCATGTCTCTTGTCAACTTTCCTCACCCTCTCAGCTGAATACCTCATCTCATAATGCATTTAAAAAATGGGGGCATTTTTCCAGAGCTTCTTTTTTCTCCCCCTTCTCATCTCACAACCTTTTGACATAATGTCCTAGTATCTTCTTTTTAGGTACAGTATCGAATCGAGGAGGCCAACCCCTTTATACATACCATCCATCTCATTATCTCCCTTATTCTACAGAAGATTACTTTCATTATTAACCTCACTCTCTTTAATCTTCAGTCTCTACCAAGATAGCCCATTTCACTTTTGGATATCTCAAACTTTCAAGCATAATTACTTTTAAACTTAATTTTGTCTTTTTTTCAACTTCTGTCAGTAGGTCTTTGTTTAGTTCTGGACCCAAGAAATATCTAGCAGTTCTATTAGATATAATAAATCTAATAATTCTTCCAGTTATATCCACTTATAAATCATCTCAGTTCTTTAGAATGAATTCTTCCTTTATGAGTGGAGTAAGTGGTACTGGCCTTTGCTAAGAACCTAAGAACTTGAGATTTTCCCCATGACCCTAGCCAAGGAGATGTAGTATAAACCAGGACAGAATTACATAATGAGAAGGGAAAAGACAACAGAAGACAGAAAGCTGGAGCTAGAGATCATAGAGGAATCCTGAGATTACTATGGCAGAGAGGACTATATACTAAAGGGCAGGGGGGAAAGGAGGTAACATGTACTGGCATCCTGCTTTATAATTGATTGTTTTTTCTGGTACCCGTAAGTCTTTCTATGAGAACTATGAGGGAACTTCACAAAGATTTATATCCCCATCCCTTCTTACCCTACATGTGAACTTATATATGTCCACTTTATCAGTTTCAAAGCTGTGAGGTCACATACTAGCCTAAGACATAAACACTCTGGGTCTCACTTTTCCTGTTTTCAGGTCATGCCAATGCATGCATGAAACTCAACCTTATATTTTAATTCCTAGCACTAAGCACAGTGCCTAGAACATAGTAGGGAATTAACATTTATTGAATGAAGTAGCTCTTCCAGAACTGTAGGAGTGGGTAACATTTTCTTAATAAATTTCTTGGGATTTAAACAAAATTAATAAATTCTGTATAACTTCATGAATCCAAGCATATAGCACTCAGAAATGAACTAGGAAATGTTGGGCACCCCAACTGGAATGATCACTTTGGCTATTCTTGGCTACACCTTATAAATTTATCAGTCCTACTTGCCATTTCTGGTGTCATATATCCTCCATCCTTTTGGGGAAAGAGGGTTAATTTTGACCAATATGCTTCTCAAACATGATTCAGATTTTACCTCTGCTGGAATCCTTTCTGGATCTATCCTGCTATTAACCAAATGTCCTCCTTGTCATTCATATATTACTTACCTTAGTAGTTCTCCCAATTAACTTTTTATGCAATATTAGGTGTGTGTGTGTGTGTGTGTGTGTGTATAATATCTCCTAACTAAAATGTAAAGTTTTCAAGAGAAGGCACTATGTCTTCTTTAAACTTTATACATTTCTTCCAGGCCCTATTCACAGTACTCTGCATTCAGGCACTGAGCAAATGTTTGCTGAATGAATGAGGCAGGAAAACCCAGGGGATACAATGATAGTATAGAAGCCCTATTACATTGAGAAAAAAGTAATTGAAACCTTCTGCATTTTTGAGTGCTAGAGGTTGGGTAATTTTCTCTTACCACAACCTAAGAATAGAAAGAAGATTATATTGCTTTTCTTATTGTCAATGTTAGAGGGAAATTTGGAAAGATTTGGTTTATCTGGTTCCTATCCTACTGCTGAAAGATTAGTTGACCTTATATTCATGTTCCCTAAAATAACATAATCATCATCATCATCGTCGTCGTCGTCATCATCATCATTCATCATAGATTTATGTATGCCTTTTGTTTTTTATGGCACAGTTAATTCCCAATACGATTCCCTACCTCAAATAAAATCTTTCCCTAAAGCAAAGGAAAAAAAAATTCCAGATAAATAAGTACCTGACAATGTGTACAGCATTTGGAACTTATAGACCCCGACCCCTTTCCTAAGGGGAGAGAGGAAGGCCTCCTCACCTGTGTTCTGCAGTGTTATTATTCTGTGATGCTGTGATCTTTAATATGTTTGTGATTCTGTATCAAAAGTCTTTAGTGTTTAGTTTGAAGTCTTCTGATATATTGGATATTGCTTTTGAAGCAAATAACTAGATTAAAATTGCTGCTATAACATCTGTGAAATGCAAAACTCATGTATCCTTCAACTGGAACCTGTGCAGTGATTTCTGTTTAGCAAGCTCAATTCTTACTTTCAAGTCCTGATCACATTTTTTAGTGTGAACCTGCCCCCGCCAATAGTTAATTAACATGAAGTACTTTATTACCATGTCAGGTATATTTTTTAGACCCATCTTTATATCCTTTCATTAACAAAGAGAAAATATTGCATTGATCTGACAGGCCTTCTCTCTGTTGCATATGAAAACACATTTCCTACTTCTTATAAATGGTCTTGACTGACACAACTTCCTCACCCCTAAGGCAGTTCCTTTGTAGAAGATGCCAAAGTCTGTCTTCCTGTGAAGTATCAAAGGCTGTGTTTGAAGTGTAAGAAGAATGTTCAGGGAATGCCTGTATAGAGCAAGATTACATGGTACAGCTCTGCTGTGATTGTTCCCTGTAGGATGCCTTGTCTGATGAGCGTCAGAGTCCATATGCAAACAAAGGTTATTCAGTTTTGTAACCATTACTGTGACTCTGATACTGTCTAAACATGGGAACTGGGAAGTTAGTACAAAACCTGCTGAGCCTAGAGAGGAGCAGAAGGCATCCTTCACACTCCCTCCAACTTGTCTCCTTTAAAGTTGGTGGTTCTTTTACCCTATACTTAGTCTTTTCTCAGTGCAGAATGCAAGCTTCTTGAGGGCTGCATGTTGAATGCAGTCAAATATGATATTTGGATGAATACAGTGTAGCATTTTAAAAAAACACCTTTTTCTATCTGCATCATGAAGTGACTTGTAGGAACAGTGTATCCATTTCCTCCAGAATACAATGTCTTTCTTTTAAGAAGTTGTCACCATTTTGACAGAAATTCTTGGGGAAGAAGATAACATGAAATCATCTCTTAGTGGAATCCATTCGTGTCTGGAACATGGAAGCTACCTTCCCTTTTCTCCAAAACAAATAGTGCTCATTTAAGTGACTTATGAAATTTCACAGAAACACAGAATCTCAGATCTGGAAGAGTCCTCAGACTTTCTAGTTTAGTTGTTCTTAACCCTCCTAATGCTGTGACCCTTTAATACTCATATGTGGGCGTATCTGGGTGTATCTGCATGTGGGTGGAACCACCTGGAGACTGAGAGAGGACCAGTGTCTCAGTTCCTAAGACCATGGGAACTATGTGTTTTCTAATGGTTTTAGGTGATCCCTGTGACCTCTGTAAAAGGGTCATTTGACTCCGAAAGGGGTCATGACCCACAGGTTGAGAACCACTGTTCTAGTCCAAGAATCCCTTTTCCAACATACATATTATAGGTTTATAATAATAGTAACCATAAACAATAATCACATGTGTCATGCTGTGACCATGCTAGCTGCTAGAAACACAAAGTGATAAACAGAGAATTTCTTGACCTCAGGGAGCTTACAGGCTAGACGGTGGGTAGCACATAGTTGCAGCATGTACTATATAGGCATATACAAAGTAAGTATAAGGTGATAGATACAAAGAGGGGAAGTGATTTTATTAAAGTCATATAGAGAGTAAATGGAAGGGTCATAATTTGAACCCAGGTCCTCAGAATCCAGATTCAGTGTTCTTATTCAGAGAGAATATGACGATTGGGTACTGGACTTTGAATTTTGAAGACAGATTCAAATCCTTCTCAGATATTTACTAGCTGGGTGATTGGGGGTAGATCATTTAACTCTTCTTTTCCTTAGTTTCCTCATTTGTTAAATGAGGAGATTAGATGGATTTAGAGGCCCCTTCTCAGTCTAAATCTATAATCTCTGCTTTTTTGGGGGGAAGGCTTTAGCAAATGGTGATATCAGGAAAGGTTTCATGTGTAAAGGTGGTACTTGAGCTGAGCCTTGTAGGAAACTAAGACTTCTGAAACAAGGGGATGAAAAGGAAACAGTTCATATTTATATAACACTTTAAGGGGCTGCAAGTGGCTTTAGCTCCACTGATTCTCACAGCAACCTTGTCAAGTAGATGCTATTATTGTTCCCACTTTACAGATGATGAAACTGAGGCTCAGTTTACATAGAAAATGTCTGAAGTACAACTGACTCTCAAGACTTCTTGGATCCAGCACTATAGCTGCTTCTCAAAAGATATGTGGTAGGGGCAGTTAGGTGGCACAGTGAATAGAGCACCTGCCCTGGAGTCAATGAGGACCTGAGTTCAAATCCAGCTCAGACACTTAATACTTACTATCCATGTGGCCTTAAGCAAGTTGCTTAACCCCAATTGCCCTCAAAATAAAAAGATATGTTGTAGAGTAGAAGTTGTGAGTGAGCAAGTCTGAGCACCTCAGTTCAACTACTGGTCCTACCACATACTACTTGTGTGACACTGGACAAATCATGTAACCTCCCTTGGCTTCAATTTCTTTGCAAAATGAGGGCATTGGACTAGATCACCTTTAAAGTAATTCCTAGTTCTAAATCTATGATCTGATAACATTTGACCCTCATAAAGAGCTTTTAAAATATATCATCTCTTTGAGCTTCCTCAAAACTTTATGAGTAGATACTATACATATTAATAGACTGATTTTGCCAATGAGAAGAATAACACTCAGATTTTAAGTGGCTTCCCCAGGGTGGAACAGTTCATAAATATCTTCGTCTTCGTAATACCAAACTCAGTATTCATTTAATTACATTGTACTTAAGTTAGAATCAATATTAAAGATCAGGTAATCAGGTAATCAGGTCTCATTTTACAAGTAAGGAAACTGAGGCTTACAAAAGTTAACATCCTTGAAACCTTTTGAGAAGGGAAACTTCTGTTGCAAACGCAAATATATCAAAGATACTTTTAATAAGGGTTTTGGAAGCTGATGAAATAAATGTAATCATTTGTCAGTAGAAACAGCTCTTGGAGCCTCTCTTTTCTATTTGGACTCTGACACTGTTAAACATCTGAGACAAGCATGGCTTCTTTTCTTATGCCTTACTTGATGATGATCACAGCAATTCATAAAAGTTTTTGTTTTTACATCTGCTACTGCTTGATGACCTTCAGTAAAGGAGAACCCATTATTTCCATAAGCATCCTTCCACTTTAGGATAGCTGTCTTAGGGAGTTATTTCTTAAATCAAGACATAATTGGCCTCCCTGTAAGTTCAACTAATACAAATGAAATCCAATTAAGTCTCTCTCCCCTTCCCTCCCCCCCCAATTCTTAATAATACTACCTTGTATTTCTACGTTACTTTTTTTTTTTTTGCTTTTTTTGCTTTTTGGAGGGGAGAGGGAAGAGCAATTGGGCTTAAGTAACTTGCCCAAGGTCACAAGGCTAGTGAGTGTGTCAAGTGTGTGAGGCAGGATTTGAACTCAGGTCCTCCTGACTCCAGGGTCGGTCCTCTATTCACTGTGCCACCTAGTTGTCCCTGTATATGTTACTTTAATGTTCTTTATCTCATTTGTGAATTGTGAATTTGCAGACTGATAAAGTTTACAATTGTTTTTTTATCCAGATTCCTACGGAATTAAAGACAAAACAAATTACAGATGTGTAGAAGCACCTTGCTGGGTTTGAGTCAGAAGTGCCTGATTCAATTGTGGCAGTTCAAATCTCATGTCAAGTACATGTGATTCCTGGAAAATATTTATTTTGTTTATGTCTGCTATGCCTATCACAGTACCTGACACATCATAGGAATTTAATAAATACTTGTTGACCTACTAATTTCTAGATAGATTAAGATGTACCTTGAAACTGTTATAAACCAACTGTTTCTTGGGTCGGTGGACTCAAGTTGGTGGACCTCTCCATGTTTCAAGTTTCCCATACTGACAAAATCATAGATACCTCACATGGCCCCACATAGAGGTTTTGTGAACCTGAGACTAGTGACTTAGAACCTATAATCTCAGGTTAAAAAGAAATTTCAGAGAGTATAAAGATTAGCCTATACCTGAAAAGAAATGCCCTCTACAACATCTGAGAAGTAGCTATCTACTTTTGCTTGAAGACTTGTAGAGATGAGAATCCCATTGCCTCCTAAGGCAGCTCATTCAACTTTTGAATTGCACTAATTTTTAGGAAGTTTTTCATTATATGAAACTACAATCTAGCAAGCAGAGTCCAAAAGTTTTATAAAAATACCCAGAGTTGAGATTGATAAAATGAGGGATTTCTATGCTTTTTTTCTTTTGAGTGTCATTTTATTTCATAATCTATAGCATAGTGATAAAGTTTTAATGCTTCTAATATAAAATCTAGCACCAACATTGTGCAAATAGTCACACTTAATAAATTTTTAAACAATTTGTCTTCTTTCTACTTTTGTTTTACCCTTTTCAAAGCCAAGTACATAATTGGCAGAATCTTTTTTCCATTTTCCATTTGGGTTAGATAATTCCCATTCCAATATCCAGCAAACCATTTTCAAATGGCTTCATGGAGACACCACAGGAAATTAGAGATCTGTCACTTCTAAAATCATGGCAGAAATGCCTACAAGAAAAGCATTATACATTAAAGATAGATCACATTTAAAGATGATTGATTACATGAACTATGAGAAGCCAACTTTGAAAACAGTCAATTTTATTGTGAGCAAAGACCCAAGATAATTCTCCAACTTTAAATTAAATTATAATTTTGGATCCAGCATAACTATATAGATTCATGGAACTTCCTTATACCAGTTAGGGCATGTTCATCTTCTGAAGTGTTGATTGGCTATAGAGTTAATGACTACAGATAATGGATTGCCTATTTGCAAGGCAAAAACACTTGAGAGTCTTCTCTTAAATGGCAAATATCATTAAGATGTTGTATTTGAGTAAATTAAAAGGAATATTCAGGTTGACTAGGGTGGGTGTGAGCAGATTGCAACATATAACAAATAAGGAACAATTAAGAATAGCAGGAATGGGGCGGCTAGGTGGCGCAGTGAATAGAGCACCTGCCCTGGAATCAGGAGTACCTGAGTTCAAATCCGGCCTCAGACACTTAACACAAAAAACTAGCCATGTGACCTTGGGCAAGTCACTTAACCCCAACTGCCCTCCAAAAAGCAAAAAAAAAAAAAAAGAATAGCAGGAATGAAGGATTTAGTAAGAAAAATGTAAAATTAAAAAAGACAATTGGCTGATCACATGGCAAGATAAAGAGTAATATTAGGATGGTCTTAAATCCTGTACTTGCACCTTTGCTGTGCCGAGACAAAGCAATGAAGGGACCTAGCATTTCGGGTAACATCCTATGTAGGGTGAGATTTTATGAGAGAACAATGGAAAAGAGCCACATAAGAAGCAAAGGCTTGGATGAATTTTGACCTGTATCATTAGAGGGTACATCCAAATTGCTGCTATCACAGATCTGGTTTCAAATGAGTGACCAATAGACATTCAGGATGTTCAAGGCAAAGATTCATGGGGCATTGACTTAGCAATGTCTAGCATATAAAATGCTTAATTAATACTCTTTGGCTGGCTGAATAAACTGTGCTAACCCTAAGGAGAGGGAGGAGAAGAAGGAAAGGGAGAAGGGAGAGGAAGAAGCAAAGGAGGGAAAGGAGGAGAAGGAAGAGCAAAAAGACGGACTATATTCCCTGCACTGGCTGGCTGATCTATCAGGCAGTACTAGATCAGTAACAATAATAATTCAGACTGTTCCTGCATGTTGTTATGGTGATTGACAGCTCAGCCATCAGTGACAGTATTAGAGAGATGGAGCAGACACATCTATTTGTACCCCTATCACTATTTCTCTGCCCCATTGCTAGAGATTTCCTGTACTCATTCTAGTATGAAAAGGCAATCTCGTTTACAGCCAGGGCACCTGAAAATCAACAGCTTAAAGAATACTGGTAATTTCTGCTGGATTTCAACATCTATTGCCTTTAACTATTTGAAGATCACATCAATAAAAAAACACATATCTGTGCTTCATTTTCATAAATATCACAATTGTGTGAGAGCATATGTTTCAGATTGAATGTAAGAAAAGCAAAATAAACCTCAGGCTTTCCACAGATACCTGGAGGGCTAACATTATTATGCTAATCCTATATACTAGCAATCCTGTGGGATGATATGTCAGGTACAGAGGCTGCTGGACCTTTTGATGGAAGGCTATGGTTCCTCCCCAAGCCACAGACTATCCACAGAGAACAAGAAAAATGCCCTGAGAAATCTCTCACAAACTCTTCCTTTGTTATTTGAGTTTCACTTCCTAAGGAAACAATGGAAGGCTATTGCAGGTGCCTGAAATAATACTATATAGGACAATCAGATTCTTTCCAAAAAGGGCCAAGAAGGTTTGGCACTGTTCCCACTCCATGCTCCCAACTTTGCAGTCAGAATTCAACCATATGGCACTGCATTTGATCCAATAAAGATGTTTTCCTGGCAACAGGGGATGAATAGGAATGATGTACCGGGGCTGATCATTTTCTTGCTTACATCAGAAAAAAATGGTACATGCATAAAGGAATCATTTCTGCTCCATGTAATGTAAGCTAGATCATTGTATTCTAATTTCCTGATAAGCTCTTGTCAACCCGACAGAACCAATTTGTAATCACAGCTGGTAGATGATCTCATCTGCCTGCAATTAGAGTGGAGGTGAATAACTAAATGTCTCCACACTGTCAGAGGCAGATGTAAGAACAGACATTCTGTGAAAAAGTTCACATACATCAAAGTTTCCTCTACTGGCATTTCAGCTTGACCTCTGACAGTCCTGCTTCCTGGGTTGCACAGGCAAGATAGCTCTTCAGGGACAGACTTCTTCCAAGCAAACCTGTTCAGCCTTACCTTTGTCATAGTGGTCAGCTCCCCTCTTTGACCATAGCAGCTCTGAGGGCCAGCAGGGCAAGTACAACACTTTAGCCTGTTTGGTTCAGAAGGCCTGGAAAGAGCACATTAAGGGTGGTGGGAAAGAGCTGGCCTGCTAGCTCAGGCTTTGTGCTTCTTTTCTCCAAGTCAAGCCAGCTGCAGGCCAGTAGGACAAGACCTTTTCCTAATAGTTTCTATCCTCTAGCATAAAGCCAGGAGGAGAATATTAGTGTTAAGTTTGGAACAGAAACAGGAACGAGAGTTGGAAAGGAAGAGGATGAGTAGTTTATAAGACCTAGAGTTTAAGATAGGAAAGGAATCACAAGTGGAAGAATATCTGAGCAGTGGAGTCCTATTTTTCCATGAAAAGAAGCTTTTTGCATTTCAAAAAAAAAAAGAAAGAAATTTAAATGATAACTTTATTATATATTTAAAAGGAATAGGAGTTGCACATAATAGATTTGCGGTTTCATATGCAATCATTTCTATGTTATAGAAATACTTGTTTTTTCCATAAATTAAAATGAATTTTAAAAAAATCTTTGAAAATGGAATTTGTCTATGTACCACCTCCCCAGAGTTTTGCCTCCTCATCACTGAGTTTGGGTCATATAAGGGTTTCCCTTTAAGCTCAATATGTATATGGTCCTGAGACTAAAGTAGATGACTCAGGAAGCTTTAGGGAAAGTCATCTATAGAGTAGGCACTTATCTTTTAACCAGTCCTAGTTGCTTTTATTTTATTTTTTGCTTGTTGGAAGGTGGAAGTCAGGGCAATTGGGGTTTAGTGACTTGCCCAAGGTCACACAGCTAGTAAGTAAGTGTCTGATGTCAAATTTGAACTCAGGTCTTTCTGACTCCAGGGCTGGTGCTCTATTCAATGTGCCACCTAGCTGCTCCCTAATTTTTTAACTCTATACATTATATATATATATATATACACAAGTATATAAATATTACAAATATGTAATAATATATGTAATAAGTACATATACATATGCATTGAGTGCAAGCCCAAACTCAAAGGATTTTTGATGATTTTTAAAAGGAAAGAAAGCACACATGGAGGAAATGGTATGAAAGGCTCCCTTCCCTAAACAAATATAACACCCCCACCCCGAAAAAAACCCTCTTTCTTTTCCTGATATATCAAAATCTTTGATGCAAATTGCTTTTCATGATTTCACTTATCTAAATATATTCCATTGTTTTGCATATGAGAAAGTTTGTTTCTCATTCCACTGACTGTTTCATCCTGCAGTCCACCCTCTGATCCATGTTTATGGAGTGACAGATCTAACCATAAACTTATTGATAGGCAGTTTTTATCCATGAATGACTTGCAATGTTAGGAACCTGTTATGCATTTTAGTGGCTATTCCTGTAGATGGAAGGGACTAGTCCCTCAGAAGGGACTAGTTTTTACAGGATTCCACATTCCCACTATGTCATAGGAAAAAAAGAAAAAGAGATAGGTCCTGTCCATTGCTATGCCTAATAATATAGAAAGTGATCATTTTATTCTTCATAAAGCTCCTAATTGAGCTCCTAATTTAATTAACATTCCATGAAGCCTTAGTTATTTTTGGGGGGGGGGGAATGTTGCTAGTGGTGGCATTATCCCTTAATCTTTCTGTCTGTATTGTTATTTCTATGGTATATCCCCTTAATGAAACCATTCAACCACCAAGTTCAAATCTTAGTTTTCATGGTTACTATCCATGGTGAGCTTGGACCAGTCACTTTACTTCCCCAACCTCAATTACCTCAGTTGTAAAGTTATTTGTAAATTGTAATTAGTAAAATGAGGAGGTTGAATGAGATGGCCTCTGATATCCCTGGTCTGTGTCCTATGACATGTTGCTAAAACCTTGTGGCTCTCTCAAAGAGTACTGGCCCTTGTACAGACTCCAGCAGTCAAAGGGAACTGCATTTATATATATATATATATAAAAAATTCTATGACACTCTGGCAACTGCAGAAGGGACTTAATCAAGGCAGAGAGGTTTTCTTTCTTTTTTTTTTTTTGGTCCAGAATGTTCTTTCTGCTCACTTAGCATTTGTATCTGCAGGGCCTTGTACTTAGTAGGCATTTAATAAATGTTTGTTGAATTGAATTGTTGCTATTATCATTCCATTAGATCTTTAAGCCATTGTCCTAAATATAAAAAAAAATTGCTTTAGCTATTTTGTATGTATATTTTGTTCCTCATCTTAAATAATGTTATTAATGCTATTTTAAAAGAAATTTTATTTTCCTTTGGATAGGTTGGCTCTAAAACATTTTCTGTATTCCTAAATATGATCTTATTGTGACCCCCAAGTGATATACCAAAATATTTTTCTATGGGAAAAGATTTCCATTTTTATAATAGGAGTCAATGAGAAAAGCAAGATATAATACACAGAAAATGTGCTTTACAAGGAACAAATTTATCTGAGATAATACTTGTAGATGCTACTTTGTACTTTTTAAAATGCCATGTTAATTATAATAACTACAAACTAGATAATCTTTAGCATTCTCAGAAAGGAAGAAAACAAACTACATTATCATATCCATTCTTTTCTTTCACTGAGGCTTTCCCAATTTTCTATTTCCATCCTCAGTCCTATGCAAGAGACCTCTTCCTCCTCAAAACCTTCACAATACTTTGTGTGTGCACTAAGCATTAAATCTAATGAGATTCTTCAATTAGGTTCAACAAGCATTTCTCAAATGGGCACTAGGTATGTAAGGTACTGTATTTGGGACTTGGCATAAAAAGACTAAGGAAGGGATAGAGATGCTGGGAGAGGGAGATGGGGAAATGACCTCAAATTGTTTACTGTTCTCCTAAAGGAGAGATGGCATGATTCAGGATTGAATATGACAAATATACTAAGTAAATGCAAGATAATTGGAGAAGAGAGAGTGCAAGTGTTTTTACATATCTATTATTGTCATA
>CM053595.1:160057129-160087047 GCA_028646575.1 Pseudocheirus occidentalis
TTCCTCTTCCTCTTCTTCTTCCTCTTCTTCTTCTTCTTCTTCTTCTTCCTCTGCTTCTTCTTCTTCTTCCTCTTCTTCTTCTTCTTCTTCTTCTTCTTCTTCTTCTTCTTCTTCTTCTTCTTCTTCTTCTTCTTCTTCAGGCATCTCTGATTCTGATGAAAACTCTTCTGGTTCTTCCAAGGAGAACTGATACAATATTAACCCGTGTTCAAAGACTTGGGGAACCTATGACCCCAATGTCTAAAAATGTACCTGGACTCATCTGAGGTTCTCCTGCTTTAGGTTTATAGTTTCAACTATCTTTTAGCTGGTGGGAATACTCCTACCATAAAACATAATTAGTCTAATACTGTCCATTTTCAAGCATTTTGGTAAAATAGATCTTTATTTGCCTGCATTATTTTGTTCACTGTTTGATAGAGTGCCTAAAAAAGAGTGCATGGATCAGAGTGAGTGGTTCATACCTGCCTAAAAGACAGTGGGTAGCTCAGAACAGCTGGTTAACACAAACCTATCTGTAAGAGAATACCCAGTTCACAGAAGTCCTGAATTATACCAGTGCACAGCAGAAGGTACAGCTGACATTTTGCAGATATATTTAAACACATCACATCATCTTGCATTTCTTGTAACCTGCTTTAATAAGCTGTTGTCTCACTCATTTCTATGTTTTCTAATTCTGTCCTTCTTGAATTTCCATTAATGAGGAACAAATTCAAAAAGAATTGAATCAAAGAGCCTAAAATCAAGGTCAGGAAGATTAAACTCTTGTGCAAAACTTCCTGTTTCAATCTTGGTTTTCTCTCCCAAATAAAGTTCCCATTGTTATAATGTCTCGATTAAACCCAGAGGACACTGAGGGTGAAAACCTGGTGAAACCATAATTGAAACACAGAGTGGGGTCTGCTGTTCCAGTTTGCTTGTGCCTTTCCATCTCCTGAGCATTTTCTTCCTCCCCTATCCTGCTGAGGCTCTGATCAACTGCCTAGAAGGGCAATGATGAGCAACTGATTCCAATACATTCCAATCTGCAGTTTATTGAGTCTTTTTAAAAAGCCATTTTAAGAGCCAAGATGGTGGAATAAGCAGTAAATTGTTTTAACTCTCCCACATTCACCCATGAACAATCATAAATTAGCACCCCCCAAAACAAATCATGGAACAGTAGAACAAGCAAAAAGATGGGGTGAAATGATCTTTAACCCAAGAAAGTTCTGTCTCATTTGGGTAAAAGGGAAATGCAATCCAGGACAGAATGTGTCAAAGAAAGCCAAAAGAAAGCCCTACTTCAGCAAACTACTGGCAGATCCTGATGTGTGGTGGAGAAGGCAAACACCAGTTCCAAGACTCGCCCCTTTCAACCCTGCCCCACACACAAACCTCAGCATAGTCAGGGGAATGGGTAGATTCCAGCCCAGAAAACTTATATGTACTTCAACATAGCCCCAGGCGATCAGGCAGACACCAACCCCACAGGTGCCTAAGCTAAAGCGCAGCTACCAGCACTGAGTACTACCATGTGCTTCACATAGTCCCAGGCAAACAGGCAACCTCTAGCAGCCAGACCTCTTTGTCCTTCAGTGTAGCTCCAGAAAAAAAAAATGCAAAGACACCTCACCAGCCTAAGCACATGCTATACATGTTAAGCTGTCAGACACCTACAAACTCCAGCAGTGTAGGTCATCCCCCACCATCAACATAGCATCAGATATGAGGGTCTCTTATGGGCCTCAGGGCAACATCAGTGCAGCATCAGATAAACATCCAGGGCCTGAAGCCCTTGGCACAAGAATCCTGAGACAGTGCCCCTTCCACTCTAGAAGTAGAGCTCAAATTTAAAAGAAGGGAAAAACATCAAAAAAGATGAACAACAAAAAAAAACTGATCATAGAAAGTTACTATGGTGACAGGGAAGATCAAGACTCTAATTTGGAAAAGGACAACAATGTCAAAACCCCTATGGGCAAAACCACAAAGGAAAAGGGAAGTGGTCTGAAGTCTAGGATGTACGTGTAGAAGAGCTCAAAAAGGATCTAGAATCATATAAGAGAGGCAGAAGAAAAATTGTGGAAAAAAATGAAAGTGATGTAAGAAAATTATGAAAAAGAGAGTCAATAGCTTCAAAAAAGGAAAGGACTTCTTAAAATGTTAGATTGGCCAAATGGAAAAGGAGATACAAAATCCCCTGAAGAAAAGAACTCTGTAAAAGTACAGTTGGCCAAACAGAAAAGAAAGTACAAAAGCTAACTAAGGAAAACACCTCCTCAAAAATTAGAATTGGGCAAATGGAAGCTAATGATTCTATGAGACATTAAAAAAACCAATCAAACAAATTCAAAAGAGTGAAAAATGGAAGAAAATGGAAGCTACCTCATGAGGAAACTAACTGACTTGGAAAATAGATCCAGGAGAGCCAATGTTAGAATCATTGGACTACCGGAAAGCCATAATGGAAAGGAGGACTTGGACAGCATCTTTAAAGAAATTATCATGGAAAATGGCCCTCATATACTGGAACAAGAGGGTAAAAGAGGCATTGAGAGAATCTACCAATCAGCTCAGAAAAGAGAATACAAAATTAAAAAAAAGTTCTTGTATCAACTCCTTGTGGTATGTTGAGTTACATCAATCCCTTGTGGTACGGTTTATACTGTCACCACTTTACTGAAATTCCTTTCCACAATAGGGGACCAATGATAACTGTCTGGGTGAACTTTGGACAAACAGTTTAATCTCTCTTGGTCACAGTTTACTTATCTCAGCCATGAAAGAGTTGAGCTATATTGCACCTTCCAGTTTTAAAATAATGTGATCACTCTATTCATAGCCCTGACTTCTCCAATGAACTCCAATCATTCCTTCTTTATCCCATTGACCCCTCAATATAAAATATCAGCTTGCTGAACCTTCCCTTCCATCCACTTTCTGATATAGCCAGCCCGAAATCTTGTCCTCCATCTCTTTTTCATGTGAATTTCTGCAGTCATCCCCTAACCAACTTGCTGTCTCCAAATTCACCCTCTCTATAATCCATCTATAATCCATCTTTCATGTGCACAGCCAGACTCATGTTCTTGAAATGCAATTATGATCATTCCCTTGCTCAAAAATCTTTTGTAGCTTATAAATGTCTGACGAAATGCTAAATATTTAGCCTAGAATTTGAAGCTCCTAGTCTCTTCCATAGTCACTAGCTTCAAGCAAATCGAATCACTCATTATTAATCCAAACAAAAACTTCTTTCCTCCATCTTGCTTTCTTTGCTAATGTTATTCTCTCAATCTGGAATTTATACAGTCTCTGAGGGAATCTGATTTCAGCACGTGAATTAACATGATTCCCACCCCCACCCCCCAACACACCCACATAAAGGCTTTGGAATAAATTCATCAAGCATCCACTTGATTCTCTTCCATGATAGGGAACCTTAAAACCACTTGACACAGCTGATATACTTTTGGATAGCTCTACTTGTCAGGAAGATTTTCCTTTTACTGAAACAGTAAGCCTTGCACTAATTTCCTCTCATTGCTACTCGTTCTGTTCTTTGGGATTTTTGGCACTAGTAAAATCCCTCTTTCTGATGACAATCTGTCAAGTATTTGAGGGTAGTGATGTTGGTCCCCCTACATCATGTGTTTTTCCTCTCCTCACCCTTCCACCCCATGCTGCTCAGTCTCCATTTTGTTAAAACTTTCACTGATCCTTCAAGACCCCCTTCAAATGCTACCTCTGTGAGCTCCTTGAAAGCAAGAACAGTCTTTAGCCTTTCTTTGTAGCTACAGTGTCTGGCACATAGTAAGACCTTAATTAATAAATATTTGTTGCCTGATGGAATCTGTGATACCTTACCTTTATTCCCTTCATTTGGAATTGATCCTTCCATGATCTGAGCTGTACTTGGACTTTGTACCCCTTCAATGGGACTCAATACTTCTACCTTAACATTAGAGGCCTGTGTACTTCTCTCTTATGCTCTCTTTTTAGATCCCTTTCAGAACGACCTGAGTCTGACCCATCTTATCTCAAGAGAATTTAGTACAGACAGGGCCCAGCATATCAGGAGCACTCGATTAATTTTTGTCGAACAAATTCAAAATGTTGTTGAAATTTTGTTGAAGGTTGTAGGGATGTTGAGAAACACTAGGAAAAAGTAGATAGAAAGTTGATCTTGGAGTCTGGAAGACCTAGGTTTTAATCAGACCTCATACTTATGAGCTAAGTAACTCTGGATAAGTCACTTTATCTCTTAGGGATTCCAGCAGCTTTCTGAGATTCTTGGTTGTAGAGAGAGTGAGGATTTTCATTGACAGAGGAACTTTCCTCATGAAGTGGTTTCTATATATATGAAATCATAAGTCTAGCTTAAAAGGGGGGTGGGGTGTGCACATCAATGCCTTTATGTAATTGTTGATTCCAAGGAAAAAGCTGTGTTTTTTTTTAAGTCATTGGGCATAAAATCCTCCATTTCATCTTTAGTGTGTTCTCTGTACTTTGTAGCCTTGAAATATACAGGCTCAATCTCTATTTGAGAGTTGGAAAAATACTGACATTTTGGCAGCATCAATAAAGTTAACAATATTGGAAAGTGATCTAAGCTTGATAGCATCAAAATGCTGCTGTAACAGAGAACATGAAACAAGATAGGAATCTGTGTGGGAGAAGGCCCCATTTCTCCTGGAGAAAAAGGATGAAATCTCTCTTCTGGGTATAAGAACCCTTTAGATGTGTCAGATCCACATTTTAGATATTACTCAAGTAGACTTTTGCTCCACTCTGAAGATTGATCCATTTTAAAGAGGTTTGAGTCTGAATTACAAGCCTGATATATTTATTTAGGGAAGAGCTGCTTTAAGCAATGATTTTCTCCCAATTCTTCCCCTTCCTTCCTAGATCACAGCCAGGCTGAGCTCTTGGTTTTAGACTTCAGGGTTGCCTGACAAATGCTGCTGGGGGTGGAGGAATGGAAAGAAAGGGGATCTGAGGATATCTGCCACTGCTGAGCCATTGGGTACTTGTTGAGACAAGGTAGAAGAAAAAAAGGATACCGTACAGTAACATAATACCTTTTAAATAGTTTTAAAACATAGACTATAACATTTTTACCTTCATTTCAGCAGAGGTGGGGAATACTTTTTAGAATTATTTCTATTTGGGATTGGCAAGCTTAAGGGGTAATTGCTCCTCACTTGAACTTGTTAAGCAGAAGCCAGAGGATTTTTTGGCCAACAGTGATCTAGAAGGAGGTTCGTGTTCAGATATTAGACTAGATGACCTCTGAGGTCATATTATCATAGAGTTAGAGTTGAAAAGCACCACCATCCAGTTCAAACCCATTTTACAGATGGTAAGTGTAAAGTCAAGAGGATTTAAATGATTTCACCAGGTCATATAGCTACTAAGTGTCTGAGTTTGGACGTGAGTCTGCTTTTCTGACGAAAGCTCTAGTGCTATATCCATTTTGCTACCCTGCCTCTCTAATCTTTTTTCAAATCCAAGAATTCCATTTATTATTACACCAGCTTTGAAGCAGAAGAAGCAAAGCATTTAGATCAAGATTTTTATTTCTACCGTGAATGGTTTCTGTAGAGCTGCTCCTTCCAGTGCCACACCAAGCAAGAACTGGGGAAAGTGTAAGTGTCAGGGGTAGTGATGGGGAGACAGTGTTGGGCAAAGGGCACAGAAACAAAGGGTGGTAACAGTGCTCATGGACAGTATAATGGTTAAAACACTAGTACTGATATTTGCACACCCCAGACATTGTTCAGACATTGTTCAGCTATGGACTAGAAACTTTAGATCCTTGAAACTATTTCTTTATTTTTAAGTCTTGGTTTATTTTAGTACTTCATAGGATTGTGTGGAAAGCCCTACAAGTGCTATTTAAGCCTCAAATAATAATAGCAAGAACAGCAATAATAATACCACAACCACAGAATAGGGACAATGGGAATTGTGAGGTTGCCTTGGTCTAAAACAGGCCTCTACTACTTATCATAAGCACACTTCAGCACTTGTGTTTGGCCTAAAAAGAAAAAAAAAATCTCTCAGGTGAGTCTGATTCTTTGACAACTATGCTTTCCCTCAGAAGGAACTCCCCAAAGCTCACTTGATATTTAGGGTGAGGAGAATAAATTCCTTTCAGCTCCCATCATGCCTTTGTCTGTTAGCACCAGGGTCATTTAAAGTACCTAGAATTTGCACATGTGTAAGAAAACACTTAGCAGTACTGGCTCCAGCAAACATTGCCCTGCTTCCCTGGAGCTCAACCAGATGAGTCCCCTTTATACTCACAACATTAATACCTCACGTAACTTTTATATGATGCTTTACTTTAAGATAGCAAATGTGCTTTTCGCACAATAAACCCATGAAGTATGTAAAATAATAACCCCATTTTACAGATAAATCAACTGAAGCTCAGGGAGAAGCAACTTGTTCCAGGTCACACAGCTTTAGCTGAGCTGGGATTATAACTGGTCTCCTTAATCTTAATCCAAATTTTATTCCTTTACAAACAATATGTTTGTAATATAAGTGAAATCACAGGTCTAGTCCCATCCAGTCTTTTGGCTAAGAGGCTGTAATTTGTCATTCTGAGAAGACTTAGCTTGTGGGATCTGCCCTTCCTTAAAATGGTTAAGGCTAGCTGCTCAGTCAGATCCTGTTCTTTACCTCAGATATAGACACTTCATTTTACATAGGAATGATCAGGTTGGGAAGGTGCGAGAAGGGGGAGGAGTATATTCTGATTCATAGAGCACTGAGTGGAAGGAGTTATTAACAATTTATATCAATGAATTACTAAGCCTTTATAAAGTGCCCACTGTGTGCTAGTCACTAGGGATAGAAATATAAGGAATAGAAGAATCCCTTCTTACCCTGTTTAAAGACCTACTATCTAGCCAGTAGAACCAGAATCCCCTCTCTGAGTTTTGCCAATAAACTCTCACTATCTAAATCTCAGGCACCACAACTGACCAATGATCATCTTGCTGAACTGGCCACCAAAGGAAAGCTATCAGCAACTTAGGCATTTTTCCAAAATCTTTGTCCCAAAGTCAAAGCTTAGAAGTACCTGAGCTTACTATTTCCAGTGACAACTTTTGGATTATTCAGCAGTTCTGAGGGGGTGAGGGATGGGAACCAGAAACTAGAGCCATAGTATGTAAAACCTGTCAGGAAACTTAAAAATCTTCTAGTACTTCTTCCTAATTTTTACACAGAAGAAAGATGAAGTACATCAAGGGGCAGGGGCTTGCCTAAGGTCACCCAATTTATAGGCAAAGAGCCAGGATTTGAATTTTAGGTCTTTTAGTTTGAAACTCAGGGCTTTGTCCATTGCTCTGCTTCCTGTTCTTTCTTCCCTCTTTTATTCACCTTAATTATCACTTAATTATCCTGTGTATAGCTTGTGTGCACATACGTTGTTTGCTTGTTATCTTTCCTCATTAGACAATGTTTCTTTTTTTTCTTTTTTTATGATGCCTTTAATTAGTAACTTTTATTTTTAGTTTACATCATTCATTTCCACAAGATTTTGAGTTACAAATTTTCTCCCTGTCTTTCTCCTACTCCCCACCCCAAAACAGAGACCCCACTGTATAACCCCTCCTCCAATCAGCTCTCTCCTATGTCTTCCCACTCTCATCCCTCCAACTTTCTGGTAGGGCAAGATGGATCTCCCTAGCCCAGTGCCTGTATATTTTATTTCCCAGTTGCATGTAATTAATAAGTGTGTGTCTGTGTATAGACACAGACACACACATATACATACAGACACACATATATATACATATATATATGCATATATTTTGTTAACATTCAATTATAGAACTTTAAATTCTAGATTTTTTCCCTTCCTTCCTTTTCACCCACCGCTCTGGAAAGACAAGCAATTCAATACAGGCTGTACGTGTGTAGTTATGCAGAACATCTCCACAATAGACGTATTGTGAAAGACTGACTGACTATATTTCCTTCCTTCCTATCCCACCCTCCCACCTTGTTATATTCTCTACTTTGTCCCTGTCCCTTTACAGAAGTGTGTGCTTCTAACAAACATTCTCCCACACCCTCCCCTCCCCTCCATCATCTCCCCTACTCTCCTGTAGGGCAAGATACCTACTTTAGAGTATATGTCATTCCTTCCCAAAGTCAAATTCAATGAGAGTAAGGTTGACCTATTCCCTTTTGCCTTCCTGTTCTTTCCCTCCATTGTAACAGTTATCTTTTGCCTCTTCTATATGAGATGATTAACCCCATTCTGTCTCCTCGCATTGTATTCCACTCCCACCTCTCAATTTCACCTTTTAATATGCCATCCCTTCCTGGAAGGAGAGCAGAAGGATATTAAATTGATCCTGTGCCTTCTGTCCATGTACGCATATATACACACACTCACATATGTATTCATATGCATATATGAATCCTCCTATATAGACATATGTGTATGTATACGTATATAAATACATTTGTATTCCCTTCACCTATCCTTATACTGAGAAAAGTTTCATAAGTTACAATTATCATTTTTCCATGTTGGCATGGAAATAGTTCAACTTTGATAAGTGTTTAATAAATGCTTATTGACTGATTTACTGACTGACAGAGAAGAGTATATAAACATGGAATAAAGAGTGGGAAGAGTGGAAGGAAAGAACGAAAACAATTGAGCTGAGATATGATGTCTTCAATCCCTACATCAAGGAAGTTGAAAGAAGGAAGGAACAAAGAATGAAAAGGAAGGACAGCAGAAGGAAAGAAGAAAAAAGGAAGAGAGGAAGGAAGGGAGGAAGGAAGGAGGGGAGAGAGAAAGAAAAGGAATGAAGTAAGAAAAATGAAGGGAGGGAGGAAGGAAGGGAGAAAGAAAAAACAGAAAGAATGAAAGAAAGGAATGGAGGAAGGAAGGAAGGAAGGAAGGAAGGAAGGAAGGAAGGAAAGAAAGAAGGAAGGAAGGAAAGAAGGGAGAAAAAAGGAGAGAAAGAAGAAAGAAAGGAAAGGAGAAGGGAAGGAAGGGAGAAAGAAAAGGAAGGAAGAAGGAAAGGAAGGGAGAGAGAAAGAAAAGGAAGGAAGAAAGAAGCAAAGGAAAGAAGGGATAGAGGAAGGGAAGAATAGACAAAGGAGGAAGGGAGGAAAGGGGGAGGCAGTAAGGAAAGAAAGGAGAAGAAGGAAAGGAGAAAAGAAGGAAGCATAGGAAAAGGATTTAAGTGGCAAAAGATTCAGTGCCTACTATGTGCCAGTCATTATGCAAAATATAAATACAATCTCATATAATACTCATTTAATATATTTAATACAATCTCATATAATACCCATTTTGAGGAAATTGAGGGGGATGAGGTGAAGTGACTTGTCCAGGGTAAATCTGAGGTCAAATTTGAGCTGTTTTCGCAACTCCAGTCCTAGCACTCTATGTACTGTGCTAACTAGTTAAGGAAGCATCAGATTGACTTCATTCATACCCTAAATAGACAAAGGAAGTTTAATACATAAACAGTTTGGTGAAGAAAATACATCAGCCTCAATAGGGAAATAAGGGAGAATAGTGAATGAGGTTAAGAGAGATTATAACAATCACAATAACAACAAAAATTGATCCCAGTCCAGAAGTGAAGATTAAAAAGTAGGGATAACAGAAAATAACTAGAATGAAATGCCTTTCTTTAGGTAGTAGCTTCAACCTGCCAAAGGCCTTGGTGAACACTGGCAGTGCCAGTGAGAATATCTTCCTCTCACTCTGACACTAATATTTGCTTTGCTATTCCTGGGGGATTCATCTCTCTTAGGGATAAAACCTTCACAAAGCAATTGGAAGACCAGATTCTTAGCCTGCTGTTTAATTTAAACAGTTTAACTTTGTCTGATGAATGGGAATTGATGGTCATGATGAAAACAATGCTGTTTCCTCTCCTTTAGAGTTCAGTTTCAGAAAATGCTAGTGGGCATCTCTCCATTAATCTCAACTACCACAATGAGCCTGAAAAAAGGGGAAAATCTCTGAGAAATGGGAAGTCTTTAGGAACTGGTTAATACATTGAAATAAAAATACATTGAGAATAAAACCAAGCCAATCCAAGATTTAGGATCCTGATGTCAATGCCAAGTGTCTGGATACAGTGTGTCTTAGACATTACTTTGGCTGCCTTCCAAGGGTATTTGGGCACCTGAATGTAGGTAGGCATTTGAGTGAGGATTACTTAATGGCCTGGAAGGAAATTCAATCTATGTTGTGGCTTGAGAAAAAAAGAAAGGGAGAAAGAAAAAAAAAGGAGAAAGAAAAAGAAAGAAAGAAAGAAAGGAAGGAAGGAAGGAAGAAAGAAAGAAAGAAAGAAAGAAAGAAAGAAAGAAAGAAAGAAACAAAGAAAGAAAGAAAGAAAGAAAGGAAGAAAGAAAGAAAGAAAGGAAGGAAGAAAGGAAGGAAGGAAGGAAGGAAGGAAGGAAGGGAGAGGGAGGGAGGGAGGGAGGAAGGAAGGAAGGAAGGAAGGAAGAAAAGAGAAAGAAAAGCTTCAAAAGGCAGGTCCCATGGCTACTTTACTGCATGGGAAAATGACCATCTCTGTTTTGGTGGACCTCTGGTAAATGAAAGACATCACTGAAAGTGGAGATTCTGGTGTAAATGGAGTTGCAGGAAGGTCTCAATACAGTTTGGGTGTGGTGTCCCTTTGAGTATAGCCCCAAGCAAAAGAACCTAAAGATTCCAAAGTGGGGAGCATTATTAACATGTTTCCTCCTATGTTCTTCTTTTCAGTGACATTCAATGACTGTAAAGGAAATGACAAACTGAGATTTGATGTCTCCAACCCTTACTTCAAGGTGAAGCCAGATGGGGCTTTAGTTGCACTGAAAAACATATCAGCTGTTGGCCCAGCTTTATTCATCCATGGGCGGTCGTCTAATGCAGAAGACATGGCAGAAGTTGTGATTGTTGGTGGCCAGGATAGCCATGGCTCCTTAAAGGTAATAGGGGTTGGGTATGGAAGTACTCATGGTATCTTGCTAGGTCTTGTATAACAGGTAACAACTGCATTGTGTGGGCAGTGTTGTTTTTTTTTTGAAAGAGGTTTTTTTTTTTTTTTTGAGCTAGGAAAAGACACTGGGCTATAATGTTCATTTTTCATGTACTTATCTTTCTAGGGATGGCTCCTATTAAGGCACAAACCTTGAGAAATGAATAAGACATATGCTGTGTCCCTCATATACTCATATGATTTCTATTCAATAAAAAGTGTGTTTTGGTTGCCAGGTTTCTGAGCACATTCTACTTAGCTAGATAACTTATGCTCACACTGAAAAGTTGGATGGAGTCTTCCCTTTACCTTTGAGAAAAGGGGAGAAGTTCAGGGAAGGATGATTCAATTGGAACTGGGATTTCTTTTCCCTCCTATCACCTTTTCTCCATCCTTACCTTCTTCTAACTACAAAAACCCCTTAAACATTCAATACCACGGAGCTTCCCTGTATTATTCAGGCTAGACTCTTTTCTGGGGAGACATCAGACTCCAAATTCGGTGTCCTTTTTATCATACTAAGCTGTTGTTCCTGGCTCCAATGATCATGGGTGTGATACAAAAGATGAACCACCACCACAACTTATTTTCAGGAAGGCAGTGATAAAGGAAGAGGACCCTTGGTTCCCATAGTGATATAAAGGTGGTTGGCCCCATGTTTTTAACAGTTTATGGTTACTCTCAGGAACAATAGTACCTGATCCTTGGGTTCCCACCAATGTACTTTATTATTTATTATATTTGTATAATTTATTATATTGTACTTTATATAGTGACTTGTAAATGATTATTTCTACTTGTCGATGATTTGTAAATAGGGGCAAGCTGACACTGGTTGAATGAAGTATTATTATCCCATAGGTAATGTGTGGTCTTTGTTCATTGTGGTGGCCATGGTTTGGGACCCAGAAGTAGCTGCTAATAAAGTTTAGTGTTGTGGGGGTGGGATTAGGAGGCTACTGCCATATCTGACAGGCCTGAACTGGGCCATTTAGGAAAGTTAGCCTAATATCTGATCAGTTTTAAGAAGCCAATTACATTTGAGATCTGTCAGGTCCTGTCCTCCTAATCTTAACACTACTATCTGGGAAAAACAAACAAACAATAAAACAATCCACCAGGGAGGGCCATTCAGAAAAAAAATTAAACTAAACCATATTGAACAACAACAACAACTGTTTCACTGTTCTGAGTAGTACCTCAAGGATCTGCAAAAACTCTATCTCAGTTAGGATATGCCCTAAATAATTGTAGCCAAATAAGGAATATGTTAAATCAGAAGATATTCTAATAAAAGACAAAGTATTTTAGCAAATCAGATACTGGATTTAGAGTCAAATATACTTGAGTTCAAATCCTAACTCTAAATCCTATTATTTGTATAACTTTCGGGAAATCATTGAATCTGTCTCAGTATCTGTTTCCTCATTTACAAAAAGAACCTAACTCAGTGACATCTTAACCATATTTCAGTGCCAAATCTACAAGTCAATTATTTGAAATCAAGGGGATATTTTCATATTGAACAATGTGATGATGCTACTATTTCTTTCCTCTGAGCTATCAGTTTGTCACAGAATAGTGAAACTCTATTCACAGGATTATTTCTCCCATTTTTCTGAAGTGGAAACTGAGTTTTAGCGAGGCTAAGTGACTTGTCCAGGGTCATACTGATAAAAAGCATCAGAAATCACATTTTACTGATTCCAGGTCAAGCACACTATCTGCCATTCACTGTTGTACCTAAAGTTAACAAAGTACTTTCCTCACCATAAACTTATAATAATAGCAAAAAACTGCCACTACAGAAGTAATAGTTTATATAGATAGCATCTACTATGTGCCGGGCACCAAGCTTTACAAGTATTATCTTTTTTCATCCCTACAATAACCCTATAAGGTAGCTTCTATTACCCCCACTTTACATTTGAGTTAAATGAGGCAAACAGGTTAAGTGATGCCTAAGGTCACACAGCTAATGAGTATCTGAGAATGAATTGCAGGTCAGGTCTTCTGGAATCCAGACCCTATACTTTATCCACTGAACCATGTATCTATCTGCCTAAGGAAAGAGGTAATGCAAGTATTCATTTTATAGTTGGTATTCTTAGAAAATGTGAGAAGATCATTTGATTCTAAATTCAATAGAATTATTCACTTTTCAGATTTAGGTCAAAGTAACCCTAACCATCAGGGGAATCAGGATATAGAAATGCAAAACAGGAACTAGGTGGTAATGTCCTCAGGGAAGAAAATAAACACCACCAGGGGATGGTGGAAGGAGCCTCCCTTTACATTAGCAAAGGTGAAGAAGACTCTACTAGACTTAACAGCCTGGATGGGGACTGGTCCCTGGGGAGCTTAGTGGACTCAGGATAGGCAAGGTGGCCAAAAACTCAGATGCTCTTATAGGATGCATGAAGACATATGAGGTCCAGAATTCAGGATCTAATAATCACTCCATACTATGCCCTGTTCAGACCATTTCAGGAATGTTTTGTTCATTTCCTTGAGGATTTTTGAAGGGAATGTTTATGCTGGAAAAAAAAAAGATAAAAGAAAAGTGAAAAACTTGGGAGGGAACGGGACAAGGAAGGCAACATGAGAACTGCTTTCATGTCATTGAAGAGCTATCAAATTAAAGAGATATTTGATTTGCTCTGCTTGATTCAGGAGGGTAGAAGAACAAGCAGTAGGCAGGGGGAAAACAAGCATTTATTAAACACCAACCACGCATCAGATACCATGCTAAGCCCTTTACAAATATTTCATTTTACCCTCACGACATCCCTGGAAGTTGTCTTATTATCAGCTGTATTTTATGGTTGAGGAAACTTGGCCAGGCAGAGACTAAATGACTTGCCTATCCTCACATAAGTAAGAAGAGTCTGAGATCACCTTTGAACTAAGGTCTCCCTGAGTCCAGGCCCTGTGTTCTCTCCATAGCACCCCTCAGGTGCCTCTGAGAGTTGCAGGGAGATCTATTTCAGCTCAATATAAAGGGGAAAAAACTACATGATATTAGGGTTATCTAGAAGCAGAAGAGGGTTTCTGTGGAGACCTAATTATGGTGGATTTTCAAGTGAAAAATGCATAAGCCTGGTCAGGTACAAAGTATCAACCTCTGAGGTCTTTTCCAGCTGAGATTCTAAGCTTTGGAACTATAAGTAACAAATCTGGTGCCAGGAGCAAGCAATGACAAATGGCCCTTCAAATAAATTTTGAAGATAAATTCTGTTGGAGTAGGAAATCCAGGACAATAGCCTCAATAGGGCTGGATGAAAGGGTGTTACCCAGGGTCACTGCTGGAAGGAGGGTAATGACTGAAACACTGGCTCAATGTGGAGAGATCCTTGGGTACTCTAAGAATACTACTAGGGAAGCCATCTCAGGGAGAGAAAGAATAAAGGGAGCTGACCCAGGGAGGGAACCTACCTGAGCTGTGGTTTCCTGGAAGAGCAGGGGGAGGGGAAGAAGTCGGGCATTTGGTAGCTTCTTATTTTAACTAACTCTTGCTATGCTCAATTATTTTTGCCTGTTAAAGGGACAAGTACCCTGTCAGTATCCTCTACATCTTGGCATCTAAGGGTCAAGTCCAGGCCAAATCACTCAATCTTAGTTGTAACTCTATTCTTATTCAGCACTGAGTCAACAAAAAGGAGGAATTGATAGTTACCACAAGACAATTCTTTTGTTGTTGTTGTTCTTAGTAGGGCTGTTCCCTCACGTTCTCTATTTGGGAAGATAGAGGGAAAGGGAAAAACAAACAAGCAAACAAAACCAGATACAAACCACCTGTATAATCCCTTCTTTGACATAAAGGAAACAAGATTCAGGAGATTTTACCAAGATTTCAAGGGTTAACCTATGTAATCACTTCTGATGATTTGTTCTTTCTGCTAAGGACAGTGTAAGATGTGCAAATGCCTTAAATCAAGGCAAGAGAGTTAGCTATTAGGTTAGATATTAGAGGTGCCCTCTGGCTATTAGGACTACAAGACAGAGGTCTGAATGTATTCTGAAGGAGCCCAGATTGATCCCTGCAGTCTTCAGCCTCCGGAGTCTCTCCTCTAGGGGAAGCTCTTTAATGTTCTGGTACTGTCTCATTTGCCAGTGGTTGAGCAGAATGTGGGTGAGTGCTACAGTTATTGTTTGCTTCTTTCAAAGCACAACAGAGGCTGGCTCAGTATTCACTTTGCCAGCCTCAAGTGGAATGGGGCGCTGCCTTCAGTCATTTTGTGATATATGAAACTAATCCTTTCAGAAACCACTGGAAGCAACCAAAAGGATGCCAACACACTCTCTGCTGTTTTGATGAATCCTGGCTAAGACCCACTTGATATATCAATATGGTAATCAATAAGTCATTAATATTTACTGAACTCCCACAATGAAGAACTCTAGGGAAGATGAAGAAGTACAGTATTCACTTTTTCCCCCCAAGAGACTCAGGAGAAGAGAAGAGACAACTAGAAAATCACAGAATCATAAATCGAGAGCTAGGAGGGATACTAGAGGCCAAGTAGTTCAAAATTCTTATTTGACAGAGGAGAAAACTGGGGCCCAAAGAGTTTAACTGACCTAACCAAGGTCAGTTATACCAGTAGTGATAAAGGGGTAGGATTTAAACATAAATCTTTTGACTCCAAATCTAGTTGTTGTTGGGTTATTTTTTCTTTTCTTTTTCCCATTGTATCATACTGCCCTGAATCTATGTGCCAAAATGTAAGGTATTGACTACGTGTGCAATAATAATGAATGTGAACTAAAGTAATTAGGGGAGTTTTTATGGAAGACATGGAGCCTGAACTGGGTCTAGAGAGATTAATAAGAATCAGATAAGTAGAAGAACTGAAAAAGGGTTGTGCATCCACTAAGGAGAGCGGGAAAAGAGGCTGTGGCTCTTTTGGATGGCTGTGGGAACGATGACAATGATTTGGGCTATAAGAATTAGACCGAATGGAGATAGTGCTTTCCTTAAACAATAGCACTGACTCTGTGCAAGGTCATATAATGCACCGTTCCTGCCTGCAGGGATCCAACAGGTACATGTTGGACAGTAAGAGGAAATCACATTGGATAAGTAGTGTGGGGCTAAACTATAGGGGAGCTTAAAAACCCAGGGCTGCCTCTGGTATTGATGTAATAGATACTAAGGAACCATTGTCTACTGGAGAGTGGTGGTAGTGGTCATAATCTGATAGCTGTTTTGTAGTTATAACCTCATCTCTTAACCCTTGCTTCCTTTGCTTCCTTCAAGTTTCAACTAAAGTCTTAGCTTAAGCAAGAAAGCTTTTCTGAACCCCTTCAATGCCATTAGCTTCATTCTTTATTTCATCTAGTACATATTGGGTTTGTGCATAATTGTTTGCCTGTTCTCTCCCTTGCTAGGCTGCAAGCTTCTCGATGCCAGAGACTGTTTTTTTGTCTTTTCTTCAATTCTCAGAGTTTAGCACAGTTCCTGGCAAGTAGTAAGTGCATAATAAATGAGAGCTAACAGACTGAAATAGTATGCAAAATATTTTAGAGTGAAGAGAAACTGGAGTTTGGGAAACTGAGTTGAAAGTTAAGGTAGGAGGTGGAGAAAATCTGGATTAGGGTAGAGGTGGGGGGAAAGGAGAAGAGCAGACAAATCTGACAAATATTTTGAAGGCTTTGATGTAGGAGATGAAGTCTCAAAGTTGGTTCCAGGGTATCTACTGCATAGATGGTGGTGGCACTGCGGCAAAAGAAAGAGTTGATAAATGAATCCAAGTTAAGGGAAAGATGAGTTGTTCTGTTTTGGACATGTTGAGTTAGTGGTGATGAAGGAGCATCCAATTGGAGTTGTCTTACAGGCAATTGCAAAAAAAGAACTGGAGTATATGAAATAAATCAGGGCTAAAGATAAAGATAGAAAAGTGGACATCTTCCAATAAAGGATGTAGAGGAATCCATGAGAGAGAGGAGGGGTGGGTATAGGGAGGATACATTATTATAGGGCAGAAAGAAGAAGATAAATCTAAAGAGTGACCAGGGAGAAGTGGTCAGGGGAGTTTGGGATCAAATCAGTATAATATGGTATCATAGAAACCAGGGAAATAGAAAGATTAAAACATTCACATTTGAAATTTTTTCCCCCATGGTTTACACACCTCAATGCTACAGTGTGGCTTAGCTTGCCATACCAAAGCATAAGACCTCCTTTAACGAATAGATAAGTAGCTATTATACTTACCTACCACAAGTGATCCCAGTTACAGCTTGAAAGGACGTGGCCTGAATCTGTGAAATCCTCTTGTCAAGGATTTAATGACAAACTCTCAGGCTATTTCTACGTTTCTAATGGTAGCTCACTAATGCACAAACTGGCAGGCTCTATGTAAGATAACCTTAGATCTCAGGCAGAAGAGAAACTGTTTAATCCCTAATCCATTTCCAGGAGAGGAAGAGATTGTTGTTAGAGGGTTTAAAGGGTAACCAAGTGTGCTCTGAAAGGTTTTGTATCTACTGAAAGAAAGAGGAATACTTTTACTTAAAAACAGCTAAGGACAGAAGGATTGCTTGGCCTTATTTAGATGACCCAACTCTGCAGACCTATGAGAGACATATCTGCTCAGTAGGTGATGATTTTCTGTACCAAATCAGTGGGATTCTCTGACCCTCAAAACATAGCTTCAAAAGTACTTCTGGAAAATGTTTAAATTTTCATTTTTATTTCACAGATGGTACACATTACTCAGTCCTCAATGGTGCTTCCTGACCTAATTCTCAAGCCCGATACAAAAAGATTGGTTTTACTTTTCTAAGTGAAGAAACTTCATTTTCATCATCTCAGATTAGAGTCAGAAATACCGGCACCTATCAAAGGCCTAGATCAAGACCAGTTGGAAGATGAAAAGTATTGGTTGTGTTTTGTGAATTTGTTTTGACTTCAGATCTAGGGACTGAAGAAGTTCTTCATATTTAGTCTTGAACTGGACCATGGGAATGAATGTTCACTTGGTCAGGTGAGACAGAGGCCGGTGAACCTATCTAATAATGAAAAATCATGCATTATGCTTACTATGTACCTGGCATTGTGCTAAAGGCTGAGAGTAATTAATTAATACTCATAACTATTATTAATAATGGTATGGTTAACATTTATATATATTTACTATGTGCCTGGCACTGTGCTAAGCACTTTACAATTGATATCTTATGAGATAGGTGTTATTATTCCAATTTTACAGATGAAGAAACTGAGTCAAATAGAGATTAAGTGACTTTCTCAGGGTCATAGAGCTAGTAAGTTCCTGAAACTAGATTTGAACTCATCTTCCTGCCTTTAGGCCTAGTCACTACAGCCATCTAGCTTCCCTTCCTATGATCTGAGAGTTAGATTTCAGGTGACTCAGTGGTTGGAGTGTTGGGCTGGAAGTAAGGAGAACTCATCTTCCTGCCTTTAGGCCTAGTAACTATAGCCATCTAGCTTCCCTTCCTATGATTCGAGAGTTAGATTTCAGGTGACTCAGTGGTTGGAGTGTTGGGCCGGAAGTAAGGAGAACTCAACTTCCTCAGTTCAGATCTGGCCTCAGACACTTACTAGCTATATGACACTGGGCAAGTCACTTAATCCTGTTTGTCTTAGTATCCTCATTCATAAAATGAACTGGAGAAGGAAATGGCAAATTGCTCCAGTATCCTTGAGAAGACCATCCCAAATGGGATTATGAACATTTGGACACAGATAACAATTAAATAACAAAAATGCCCTTGCTCCTCACATCCATAAATTCTTTCAAGGTATAGCTCAGATACGCTTTCCTACAAGAACCCTTTTCATATCATTCCATTGGTTAGTCCTCATCTCCAAAATTACTATATGCATACACTCACAGACACAGACACAGACACACACACACACACACACACACACACCACATACACACACCTCAAAGGTCAGTCACACATGACAGAGAAGTCACACTGAAGTCTAGCTGTTTAAGGATTCTGCAAAGAAAGAGGGGACATCCAGCCCCTTTAGTTCATTCAGTAGCTGTGAGTTGATTTGACCACATATGCTTCAGATCTAGAGACTGAAGAAGTGAAGATAGGTTTCACTACCATCATAGATTGTACCTACCTATTCCCCACAGTCTTTAAGTGCATATATAGGATAGTGTACCCCAGGTTTTTTAAGAGGGGGCTTTATCTTACTATTCTTAGCAAATGCTTTTAATATTATCTATTTAAATCTTCTCTTTGATTATTAAAAGGAAGCACACTAATGTAGGGTATTAAGTTAAAACAGTAGGAGTTGTCACCCACAGGGTTATCTCTGGAATCAAAGATACAAAACATCCTTTGGGGACCCAACTGGTGACTGTGAATGCAAATAAGAACAGGCCAGAGAGCGCTGTTATTTATCTATATATTGTCTATGCTTACTGGGTTTTCTCCTTCTAGAATACGAGTTTTGTTTTGTTTCTTTTTCTGGACAAGGACTGTTTCTTTTTTGTCTGCATTCCCAGTGCCTAGTACAGTACTTAGCACATAGGTAACCTTTAATAAATGACTTGTTGAATTCTTCTAAATTGAGTAGAATATTAGAAGTAGGAAGGTCTTTCAAGATCCTGTAGGCCTACCCTTCCTTCTGATGGTAACTACCTTTTGACACCCCAACAATATTTCTTTCAGCTAACTCTTCAAGGTTTACTAAGCATGCTTAATACTGGACAATATAGCTTGGTAACTTATTTTTAAATTTAAACATGTAAATTATCAATTCATTACATGAATTCCCAGATAGTGTGCGAGACAGATGGCTTAATTCTATTGGCATGCCCAATTTAATCCTAGAAGGCATGCATTTATAATTTGTAGACACTAGGATGAGAAATACTCTTCTTGTAAGAAGCATTCTGTCATCATGAGGTCACCCACAGGTAATATTTCCTTATTCTTATACTCTCCCACAACAAAACAAAATGGTCCTAAATGACTGCAAAAAAACAACAACAACAAAAACCCAGTGTTGTAGACTCAACACCCTTTGTCTTTGCATACCCTCATCTCTAGGATTCCTTATCTACAATCCTGGGTAACTCTTCAAAATCTGTTATTTAATTTAGTGGAGTGAGATGAATGGAGGTTGCAAGGTGGAATGGTAGAGAGGGTTCTAGATCTGAAGCCAGGAAGACCTGAGTTTGAATCCTGCTTTATGCTCTTATGAGTTGTGCGACCCTAGCAAGTGCCTTTTCTGTGCCTCAGTTTCTTTCTCTGTAAAAAGAGAAGGTTGAACTCAGTGATCTGTAAGTTCTTTCCAGCTTTAAATTTATGATCCTGTGATTCCATGAATCTATGAAAGTGAGCTTAAGAAGGACAAACAAACAAACAGATGAGTCAAATGTATTGTAAATATTAAGTTTGTCAAACTCTAGTGCAGGTGGGGCAGGAATCATGATCTTGAATGTCATGTTGCTTCTCAATCAAAAGAGTTCCCAGTAAAGACACTTTTCTCTTAGTATCTGTTCAAAATAAAAGCAAAATTATAAATTTATCTAGCAGCTGTCCAGAAACAGATATGAATGATAGCTCCTGCGGATAGACTAATATATATCATCAACTTAAAGATGCAGGAAGATCACGAATTTTAAATCTGATGTTTTTAGTCACACTGTTTGTACCTTTCTTGATATTAAGTTCCAGCCTTGCAAGATCCTTGGGTTGGCTTGCTTATTGGCAGCAGGCAAATTCTCTCTCTTTTCTTTTTTTATGGAACTGAAGAATAACATTTAACCAAGTGGGCAAAGACAGGTCAGAGATGATTCATTTTTTTTCACTTTTATTATTTCATGCAGTGTTGTCAGTGTTTTCAAGTCAGAAGAATCACAGTTCATGAGAACTGCAAATAGGATGAAGCAATCAGAAGAGCTCTGATTCAGGGCAATGCAAATTACAAGGTCACTGACAACATTTTAGATCTTCAGCAGAATAGAAATATCTGAGCTTGGTACCTAGGTAGCATGACATATAGTCAAACTAGAAAGTTCCTCCATAATTGCTTCTTCCTACAACAGCCTTATATCAGATGTACAGGCACAGCCCCTGTTTTCTCCTAGAAGCACCTTCAAGGTATCCTGGGGTATCTACAACCCCAAAAAGAATTAAGAGAAAATTTTATATGATCTGCCTTGGGCACAAAAATGACTAGTTATGATTCTGCAGTTTAGAAGTATTAGTGCCCAGAGAATATGGCTCTAGTCTTGTGAATGATTATTGAATCAACCTACATGCAAAATTTTCTTTTGATTGTCACCATTCTTATTCCCAGTCATCAGGAAATCATTGTATTGCCAAATAGTGGGTTGGTTTATTGATTATTACACAATTGAAGTGATTATAATAGTTGGAAATGGCATTTTATAGTTTCATTTTTTTAAAACTTGTCTTAAAGGTAAATCAGCTTCGTTTGGGGTCTGATGCTGTGACTGATCTAGAATCACTTGATTTCTTTAATGACATTGACTAGGGCCTAAGTGAGAATTTGTGTCTTGTCAGTCATAGGTTCATAGTTTGGCTTTAGAAGATCAGGGTTCCATTTACTTCAATTCAGTTCTTCAATTCAGTTCTTCTGTTTTCTATCCTTGTTGCTTTGAATAAAGTCCTCCCTCTTCTGGACCTCAGTGTCCTCACTTGTTAAATGAAGCAATTGTAATCAGAATTGTCTAAAGTTCATTACAGCTCTAAATCTCTATTTTAGAATAAAGGAGTTATGAGATAAAGCTGGGAATCCTCAAACTGTACTGATTTAGCCGGTTTGGTAATTTAAAAACACTATAAAATACCATCACCTAAGGTGCAAGACCTCTCCTGTTACTATCAAGGAAAATGAGTATCTGTCTATCTGTTATTCAGATTGAGCTTGCAAATTACCTTACAGCTTGGAAATTGAGCCTCAAAATTACTTCAATTTTGGTGCATAGCTAAAATGTTATGATTATGACTTCTTACTCCTGATACAGTTAAAATAGTGATAAAAAGACATGTTCTGTTCATTCACTTTAAGTAGATAACAAACCCTCCTCCTGTTCTCAATACTATACAGACTGTTTCCTGAAGACAAGTTTCTATTGAAATGTGAGATGTTTAATTCAGCACTGGAACTGGTTGCCAGGATGGTCTGGATAACTCAAAGTCTCTGTTTAAAAAATATATTGATGCCTTTTTTTTTATACCAGTAAAACACAGTCATTTCTTTATATGTCCTCCCACTCTAAGGCAACCTTCTTTGTAATAAAGGAGAAAAAAAAGTTAAGGAAGCTAAACCAACACAGCAATTACATATGTTTAGGGATACAACATTATGCACCTCTAAACACCCACCTTTCTTTGTATTCCCAGCACTTAGCAGGATGCCTGGCATATAGGTGGCACTTTAAAAAATGCTTGTTGACTGGTTAATTAAAAATAGGGATGTGTCTTTTATAATATGTCCCTTTGACATTACCAAGATTAGTAATTTCCATCTAAACTCAGCTCTTCTGCTTTTGAGGTTTTTTAAAAAATTTAGTTATTTTGGTCATTCTACATCAGTTCTTACATATTTTCCAACGATCCTCTTTATGTCTTATGGCAAGCTGATATTCTGTTATATTTGTAAGCCACATTTTTTCCTCCAGTCATTCCAGAATTGATAGATAGCACCGGCCCTTTCTCTCTAGCTCTCTTTTTTTTTTTCCTTTTAACTGTAGAAAGTCTCTACTGTATGGTTATTAGAAATTCAATTAGAAGTATTTCTCTTTTAAATTTCTATTCAGGATATCTGGTGCTATCCAAACAGATTATCAAGGCACCATGTACACATTTACACAATCTTAGATAGTCCAAATGCTTAAGAACCAATCTCAAAGTTACCCTGGATGCATTACCGGAGGGCTGGTTCTCTGGTGGTTAGGAATAAGAATTAGAAAGATCTGAGTGGATACTGGGGGGATGTTGGGTAAGTAAATGAATTGATATTTTGTCAGGGCACTGTGATTAAATCCTCTTTACTCATGTATAATGTCTTCAGGTCTTTATTAACTGGTGGTCAATAGCACACAGTTATGTCTCTATCTCCAGAAACTCAGTACTTCTAAATAAGACTGCGATGTCAGAGCAAACAGAACCTAGAGATTCCTCCTCACCTTCATAACCACCAACGGCCTGATTTCCTAATATTTCTCTGCCTCCCAGATCTGAAGCCCTGGGAGAATTTTTCCCTTGTAAACACAGTTTCTTAAACTATGCCAAGTTCCTTTAAAACCAATCTACAACCACTATCACTTAGCTGCAGTCCCTATCTAGTCTCCTCCTGAATATTTATGAGTACTGTATTGGTTTTCCCTTTTACTTTCCCCCCTTACCCTTGGGAGAGTAAGACTAAATCTGTCCAGCACCTTGGGGACAAGTTTCCCCTGCTTGTAGCCTCTCTTCCTTCCTATCACTCCACAAAGTCTGGTACATGTACATTCTCTACAGAAATTCTTCTCTAGAATTATGCCTATCTTTCTTTTTCTTAGTCTAACGTATTCATAAATAATTAGGAATATCAAGGGTTGGGGAGAGAGTACACTCTAGTGCTTAGAGCCTTAGACAAGCTGCTTCATGGTTCCTGTCAGCTATTCCTTTGGGACCAGAAGGATAGACATCAGGGCAGGAGGACAAGCTGGTGCAGGAGATGTCAAGGTAAACAATGACATTTACTGATCTGGTTCAACAGAATCTTTACTTCAGGGAGAGAGATGGCCTGGTGTAGTGGTGTAGGAGAAAGCAAACTGCTTTCAAGATTCCAAGATTCATGGTATGATAAAGCAGAAGACTTGGAGTCACAAAAAGCTGGGTTCAAATGTTTCCTCAGACACTTAGTAAGTCTGTGATCCTAACTTCTCTTAGCTTCAGTTTTCTTATCTGTAGAACAAGCACTTGGATTCAACAGTCTCTAACATCCCTTGTATATTTATGGTCCCATTGTGGCCCATAGAGATTTGGAACTTATTTTTTTAAAACCATTAGCGTTGACAGGTTGGGTTCCCAGAATTTGACTTTCATTCCCATTAGAGTTCTCAGAGTAATCCAGAGGAGTTATAAGGTTTGCTCCAATGCTGTTGGTTCAAACCTTGTTTCAGTGTGTATCCTCTAATATCATAACTATGATTAGTACAGTAATATCATTTAGGGTAGCTAGGTGACACAATGAAAGAGTGCTGAGCTTGAAGTCATGAAGATGCATCTTTCTGTGCTCAAATATGGCCTCACATAGTAGCTGTGTGATCCTGGGCAAGTCACTTAACCCTGGTTGCCTCAGTTTCCTCATCTGTAAAATGAGCTAGAAATGACAAACCATTCCAATATTTGCCAAGAAAATGCTATTTGAATAATGATGAATCAAGTAGTACTGAAAAAAAAGACTGAACAACAATATCATCTAACCAATTACTATCATTTCCCTTTATAAAGGAGTATTTATTAAAAAGCTCTAACAAGAACAAAAATACAAAAACATCTCCCTGAACCTTGGTATAGTCTCCCTCCAATTTGGTCCCTGAAGAGAGTGAGCTCAAACCTAGAAGTGGCAGCTGCATTTTTCTTATCACAAAGTTTACATCTGGGCATATTGTGACAAATGAATGATGGTGTGTGACTACCTTGCTTAGGGGACCTCGCATCTCAGCTTTCAATAAACTCTGTTATGTTGTCCAAATTATATAACTCCTGCAGCTTCTCTTGCATTTTTTGAAATTTGACCAACTCCTTACTAAAGGAAAGAGGGGCAGGACCATCCCAGAAACAGCCTTGACTAGGAGGCCATGTGTCCACAAGCTGGCCTAACAGACAGGGAGGGCTTTCTTCCTCTGGAGCTCAAGGAGTAATTCTTAGAACTACAGGACAGCAGGAGGGAAAGAGAATGACTTTTCCCATTGGTTTCTTTTATATACACAGTTTCTGCCCAGCAGTCAACCAAAAGAATTCTCTCCACTATATTGTAAGCAGACAGCCACATTCACAGAATACCTCTGCATGCTCTGAAGTGAGATCTTGGCCGCTCCATTCCACATTATCATGAACTTTCAAAATCAGAGATGAGAGTGCATTCCAGGAGTGGGAATTTCTGAAATTGGAAGCTGGCAGGGGCATACTGTGTTTGGGGAAAAAAATGAATCTTCTAGTTTGGCAATAGAGTGCTTAAAGGGTTATAAAGAGAAATAAGGATATAAATATAGATTGGATCCACAATTGAACAACATGCATTTATTTACCTGCCATATGCCAGGTAATGAGGATGCAAAGATAAAAATCAAACAAAACATGACTTCAGGAGGCTGTAGTGGGACAACATGAATGTACTTGAATGACTGTCTAGGAATTTTTATGTTATCCTATAGGTAATAGGGAGCCAGAGAAAGCTTTTGATTATGGGAGCAACATAATAAGCCCCATTACCAACTTCTTGTAGTCTGAACTTGCTTTGCCAGCTTCATTGGGTTAACTTCCCTGGGATGCAAGAACTTCTTCTTTCAGCTTGACATAGACCATAGAGTAAGGAGCTTCAAAGGTCAATGTGAATTAGCTTGGGTATCATCTTGTCAATGAACTTCTGCCCTTAAGCTAGTTCCAAGATCTAATTAATCTTATTAGTGCTGATAAAGCAAGCAGGGCTTTGCTGATTCAATTACTGACATCAAAAGGAAGCACTGAGAGAGTCCCATTAGGGAGAAGAAGCTGGACATGAGGCTTAAACAGGAGCATAGGGGGAAACATCCTTTCTTTGCTGTATATTTCAAATATACTTTATTTTCCAGGCAATTGGGTCTCCAGGAAAAGGTTCTGGATTTAGAGTCAGGAGACCAGGACTTGAGTCCAAACTCTGATACTGACTAGCTGTGTAATACTAAGGAAATAACTTAACCGCTCTGTGTCAATTCATATTACATAATGGCAATTATGATACTTCTACTTGAGAAGAAGCTAGGTGATGAAGTGGATAAAGTACCTAACCTGGAATGAGGAATACTTGAGTTCAATTACAGTCTCTTAATAGTTGTGTGACCCTGAAAAAGTCACTTAACCTCTATTTGCCTCAGTTTTCTCATCTGAAAAATGGGAAAAATAATAGCAACTACCTCAAAGGGTTTTATGAAGTAATAATTGTTAATCTATTAATAGTATTGTTATTATTTGCCTTGCAGAAGATTATGTAGGGTGAGCCTTTTGTCGTCCCTAATCTTTAGTAAAAATAACACTGTTTGATCTCTTACTATTGTTATTGTTCCAGGCTTCCTTAATTCATGATAGGAGAAGGCTCAGCCTCCCTGTTTCTCTGCAGCAGGTCCATTTTATACACTGTGTGAACTGTTTATCAACCACTGCAGCCTGAGCTCATGCTGCCTTAAAAGTTGGCTGCTGAGAACAGCAACTGTTTCACACCTGTTTGCTTTGAACAGATATTTATGCATATAAAATACAGGGTATTCCAAAAATCTTAGTGCAGTTTTAAGCTTTAATAGCTTGAAGCCATGTGTCTAGATCCCATTGTGTACAGATTAACTACAATGTGCTTTTTAATCAATCAGTCACAAAATATTTATTAAGTGCGTATTACATGCCAAGCAATGTGCTGAGTGCAAAGAAAATGGCAGAAGCCAGCTGGCCTACCTGGCCATTGTTAGGACTGTGTCTTAGGCTTCCATCAGTCTCCATTCCTCCTTAATCTGGTGCTCTTGTAATCTGACTCAGATTCTATTGTGACTTTGAGGAAATGGTCTTTGGGGATATCATCAGATACCTTATACTCTCCTTCAGGTTGATACATTAATGGAAAATTGGCTTTCAATTTACAAAGTGATAACATGGCAGAATAGGAAGTGTTTTGGACTTGGAGTTGAAACACCTAAGTTCATACAGTGCCTCTCAGACACTGCCCAGTTCTGTAATATTGAATACCTTGTTTAACTTATTACAGTTCAGAACTCATCTACCTGTATACTAGATTGTCACCTCTTTCTCTTGTTAGGCAGAGAGGTATTGGCTATGTCTGGTCTGTATCATAGCTAGGTGGTAAAGTGTATAGAGCTCCTTGTCTAGAGTCAGGAAGAGTCATCTTCCAGAGTTCAGATCTGGCTTCAGACACTGACTAGCTATGTGACTCTGGACAAGCCACTTAACCCTGTTTTCCTCCTTTTCCTAGTCTGTAAAATGACCTGGAGAAGGAAATATCAAAACACTCCAGTATCTTTGCCAAGGAAAACTCAAATGGAGTCACAAAACCACAACTGAGACAACTGGGCAATAGCAAACAGTCTGTATCACAACAAAGTAACGCCATTAAGATTCCTGCTCTTGATCAACTTTGCAGGATTGCTCCATGGTTTCTCTTCTGCAAAAAGAAAATACTCCATTGAGGACATAGGTCAGTTTCCTGGCACTCTAGAAGCATCATGGTCTTATGGAAAGAGTAGGGTGTTTTGAACCATGGCCAATTCATTCATCACTCTGACCCTCTGTCTTTTCATCTTCCCAATGATAGCACTAAACTGGAAGGATCTTCATGGTCCATTTCTGCTCTAGTGCCATGATCCTACATTTCAAAGTCATTTCCTGTGCTGTGGGGTTCTAAAACAATAAAGCCCCAATTTCTTCTATCTTGAGAGGGCAGGAGTGGAATTCATGTGGGAAGGTGTTCTACAAATTAAATATACCTTATTAAAGTACTTATGATACTTATATATTTACCAAAGAAGAGAAATTAAATGACTTGAAGGACATAAGTCAACTTGCTAGGTCTTGATGGATGCAGCAGTCCGGATATGTTTATAGTTTGAAGTCTACAATAGTCTGGAATAGAAAAAATATTTTCTTACATTAATTTTATGTTTTTAAAAATATATATTATTACATTGTTTCAATATTTTCAATATTTATTATTTCATTATTATTTATTTGCTCATAGAATCCTCAGAAGCTCTGCTCTTCTTTATTTTGAGGCATCATTTCCTCTCTGAATGTCCATCATCAGTAAACATTCAGTCTACAAATACCTACTGAGTACAGTTTATCATTCACCACCAAGGGAGTCAGCAGTTCAGACTACTAGGCAAATCTGTCTCTCCAGACCCAAGGAAAAAAATGGGGTGATGCTTTTAGCCAGATATACCTACTACATCAGAGGTATAGGTATTGGGATTATTCTTGCAATTTCATTAGCACATGAGACTTCTAGATGAGTAAATTCCCCTCTATCAGTTCAATTTGCCATCGTCTTAAAATCTTACAGAATTCCTAACACTGAGAGGTTAAGTGATTTGTCCAGGGTCACACAGCTAGTTTGTGTCAGAGGTGAGACTAGAATGCAGGATTTTATGACTTTGAGGTGAGATTTTTATACATTATACCAGGCTATCTTGCCAATATGTTATTAAATTATAGAACCATAGATTTAAATTTGCAAGAAACCAGTAGTCATCTAGTCCAGCCCCCTCATTTTACAAATGAAGAATCTAAGATTTGGACAGTTTAGTGAAGTGACTTGTCCAATATTACACTGTAATTTGGGCAAAAGGGGGATTCAAACCTTGAGCTTCAGACTTCAAATCCAGTGTTGCTTCCACTTAGCACCACACTGGGAATGGTTTAATTTCTTTCCAGCATTTCTATATGGTCAACCTTTTTGAATTAGCCTTGTCTCATCGATGTTAATGCAGTCCTGTC
The DNA here is from genome assembly GCA_028646575.1 of Pseudocheirus occidentalis. Taxonomy (NCBI): domain Eukaryota; kingdom Metazoa; phylum Chordata; class Mammalia; order Diprotodontia; family Pseudocheiridae; genus Pseudocheirus; species Pseudocheirus occidentalis. The sequence continues at coordinate 160,085,851 of CM053595.1, forward strand.
ATATAAATTAGAAAAATCAAATATCTTAAGAGAAGACAATGGTCAAGGAAATTAGAAACATGAATAATTTACACAGGAATAGTCCAAGCAGCTAACTCTAGCATGTTAACTCACTGGATGATCCATAGGCTATGTTTATATGAATTAATGTTTATTTCTAGAAATCTCCACCAAAATAAACAAGCAAGAGCAAATGTCCCATTATCCTCTGTTTGGCTAATGATGCATTATTTAGTATCATAAAAACCTGAAGATTTCTTATGGATGTATTGCTACAAATCCAAACTGTCAACATTTCTTTGCAAACGAAAGACCTACAATGAGAAAAGAAAAAAAAAATCGAAGATTAACAATGCTGGCCCATAGATTTTCATCTCTTCAGGAACACTGTCATTTAAGGTATAAAACAGTAATCCATAGTCTTATAGGAAATATGCCATTTAGAGACATAAAACATTTAAGAACATTTGGGAAAGCAAAAATGGAACTCCCACAAATGAAGTCTTAAATGAGGATAATAGCAAAGTTATACCAACAGCAGTGATTAAGTGAAGTGCATTTTTTAAAAGAAAGTTTCATGGAGTGTTCCTACTCTGTATGCTAAGTAAAGACTGGTAGATAAGCCACTCTCAGGGAAGGGAGATCTTTAGAACATCTTGCAGAAATAACTGTGATGTTATGAGTCTCAGAAAATTCACCCTGTCAGAGCCTACACTATCTTCATTATTGACTTCTAGCTTTTTGTAACAGCAAGTGACCTAAAGGAGACCTTGAGAATATCCCTGACTAGAAGGAAAGGACTTAGAGTTGAGAATCTCATTGCATCTATATTTTCTATTTTTTCCCCCTGAGAAATAGGCTGTGGGCTCCCTGCCTGGTGACTCCAAAACAAGTATCATTTAAGAAATATTTGTTAGGGAAGTGGAGTGTCATGTTTGATGAAGAGCTGATCTTGGAATCAGGAAGACCTGTGTTAAAATTCTACCTCCCCAAAATACAGGGATGTATATGCCCCTGATTACTTAATGTGATTTAATGTATGTCAGCACCACACGCAACTAAGAGTAGAAGCTGCTGAACAGGTACTCATTTGTATTTATGGAAGGAGTTCCTCTCCAGGAGTGCTCTGTTGTACTGTTGAAATAAGGAAGAAAAAAAGAAGAAAGAAAAGAGAGAGGGAGGGAGGGAAGAGGAAGG
>CM053595.1:160087547-160112350 GCA_028646575.1 Pseudocheirus occidentalis
TTATCATAGTACTGTTTTAGGTTTATACTTGCTGGTCTCCTCAGTCCAAAGTACTAGGTATGGAACTTTAGAAAGGAATGCATGATATTTTGTTGTTTTTATACAATCATTTCAGTTGTATTCAACTCTTCATGACTTCATTTGGGTTTTCTTGGCAAAGACACTGGAGTGGTTTGCCATTTCCTTCTCCAGTTCATTTTGCAGATGAGGAACTAAGATAAACAGGGTTGAATGATTTGCCCAGAATCCACAGCTAGTAAGTGTCTGAGGTTGAATTTGAACTCAGGAGGATGAGTCTTCCTGACTTAGGGCCCAGCACTCCATCTATTGTACCACCTTAGCTGCCCATGAATGATAAACTCTGTCTCTCTCTTTTTTTAAGGGAAAGCCAAGGCCAATGGGGTTAAGTGACTTGCCCAAAGTCACACAGCTAGTGTGTCAAGTGTCTGAGACAAGATTAAGACTCTCTCTTGTAGAATATGCCATGCAACTATACTGATTATGTTTCTCAACAGCAAATATAAAATAGTTGCTCAAACACTTCTATCAGGGAATTCTGTGGGTACACAAAACATAACAGAGGCAGTGTATAAAGTTCTCAAAGCTCATACCAGTTATGAGTACTGTTTAATGGGGATTTCTCGGTTTATTTACAGAGAGCATATATGAATGATTTAAGATGATTAGGAAGCGTGACTTCAAGGTGCGTGGGTTGCCAAGGATGACAGAAGAGATTTGGGTAGAAATATCACGTGACAGAATTCCCTTCTTTTAGAAAGGTCAGGTGGTGGAATTCAAAGTCAGAGGACCTAGGATCTATTTACTGCTGGAATGAAAAGTCACTTAACTTCTTGGCCTCAGCTTCCTCTTTTGTAAAATGAAGACATTGAATTAGATTACGTCTGAGCCTCTTTCTGCCATAAATATGTGATTCTGGGGGTTTGGTTCATACAGAGGACAAGGACAGATAGATATTGTCCTGCTATGAATGTGAAGGAAAACCTAGCAACATGACTGAAAGCAAAGTCTAGGAGACGGGACCTACATGAAAGTAATCTAGGGTTGTAGACTTTTGACATCACAGACTCTCAGGAACTCAGAACTGGATCGAACCTTGAAAACATCCCCAGGAAATACCTACCCAATCCCTACCTGAACAGGATGACTGCTCCCTGAGATAGCCTGTTGCAGTCTTGGACATCTATAAGTGCTAATAAGTTTGTTTGCTTTTTCCTTACATCTGCTTACATCAAGGTTAAATATACCTGTGAAATTTCTAGTTTGATTCTAGTTCTGCTCTTCATAGATAAACAGAATAAATCATAGCTCTTTTCTATAGAATAACCCTTCACATATCTGAAGATAGATATTACAGCCTCCCAAAGTCTTTTCTCTCCAGGTTAAGGATCACTTTTATCCTTTCTGGTAACTCTTAAATGGCATGGAGTCCAATCCTTTCTTCATGTTTATCATTCTTCTCTAGGTCATTCCAGTTTGTCAACATCCTTCTTAAAATGTGGTAACCAGAAATAAGTGCTACCCTCCAGCTATTTTCTGACCAGGACAGAGAGAGCATAGGAGCTGTCACTTTCCTTGTTCTAGAGATTCCAATGCTATTAACCCAGCCCAGTGGCAACCTTAGCCTTTTGAGCTGCCCTGTCAAATTAGTGACATCCCCACCTGGCAAACTATTTACTCAATGAAACTCTCAGCTTTTTTCATGTGAACTGTTATTGTCACACCTCCCTAGCATGTACATATGGAGTTGATTTTTTTAATCCAAGTGAATTTATTGCTATTGAATTCCATCATATTATATTCATCACAGTATTCTAGCAGGCCGACATATTTTTTTTCAAGTCTTCACTGTCATTCAGCTTAATAGCTATTCCTCTCAGCTTTGTGTCATCTGCAAATCTGACAAGAATGCCATCCATACTAACATACTAGTCAATGATACAAGATATGAAACATCCCAGGGTCAGGGCTTTGCAACTTTGGTTGCTTAGGAGGCAGACTTCCTGCCAAACTTGGATCAGACAGCACAGGTAGCAATGGTAGTCAGCTGTGAAAGAACTAAGGCCCTCCCCCCTCCCCCAGAATAAAATCTGAGTTGAGGTTTTCCTTGGAGCAGGAAACCCTATAAAAGTTACATTAATAACGAGAGCTGATCAGTTAGAGAGAAGCTAGCATGTTTCGCTATGTATTTTACTCATTTTTTACTTTTGCTTATTACTCTTACTGCATTAATCAGCAAGACAAAGCTTGGTACACCTTTGTGAAGCGTACTAGTGACTCCAAGTTGACTCTTAGGGCTCTTTGTGCCAAAGTAGACCACTAATGGGTTTAGCAGTAGAAGGCACTGGCCCGTTGCTCAGGCTTGTTTATCTAATGAACTTTTGAGACAAGTACTTAAAACCAACTCTTGTGATAGACTACCATGGTGTTCAATTGTCCCTGCCACGGAACAAGGGTCAATCTGTTCAGCCTTGAATGTGGCTGGTCCAAGTTACAAATGCAGTTTCAAGAAGAAAACAGTTCAAAGATGACCTGGGAGAGGAACCATATTTGAAATCTTAGAAATATTAACTAGAAGTACAGACAGACCCCGTCCTTTGTCTCATTGCCTTCTGCACCTTTTACATTCCTCACATTATATGGTTTGAGCCATCTAAGAATAGAAAGAACCCTAGATTTTCAGGAGGAAAAAAAAAGTTCCATGGTCATATTGTTTATTATCACACTGAAGTTTGGGCAAGCTATTTTATCTGTTTGGACTTCAGTTCCTTATCTGTACAATGTGGGTATTAGATTAGATGTTCTCTAAAGTTCTAAGTCTATGATCATGTGACATAAGGGCCCTCACTGATATATTTTGCCTCTCATCACCCTTAATTCTCCCAGTCCAGCCTCTAGGGACCACTCAGTATTGCTGGCATGAGCACCATCTAGGGGCCTGTTGTGTAACTGCATAAAGAATGTATAAAGTATAAAGTATAAAGAATGACTTTCTAACTAAAGTGTCCCAAATGGCACCACCTTCCTGATATCATGATCCTCTTTGAGAATGAAGGACAAACAACAACAACAACAACCAATGAGGATACAAGAATCCCACAGAAGAGTTTAACTGCCTTCAGATGCTCCATGAAGAGCACAGCCAATGGTCTTTTCAAGGACTATCCATTTTCTGAATTTCAAAAACATTCACATTGCACTCTGATATTAACACATACGTACAGCAATCCCAGATAGACCCAATTTTTCGATCAGATATTGATGGGCCCATATTGGAAACTTTCCCAACTAGGACTCATCAGATGTAAGTCTTCACTGGCATAGTCTCAGATAACTCAGGGACAACTGTGTGCCATGAGTAGTATGTTGGCAGTAGAATCAAGGAACACTGAGAAAAAGAAATGTGCTAGGAACAAAATCATCTCTCCACTTACAATGACCAAATTATTGAGTAGATTGTCTCATAAAAGTAATTTGGTAAAGTTGTCTGTATTTTTGAGAATATTTTTTTAGCTTAGGTATGAATTGCTCTTTAGAGTTTGGTAGAATTCACTCTTTCATCCTTCTGGATCAGGGAACTCCATACCTATTCTACCTTCCCCCCACCCCAGGCTTAAGCAAACACACACACACACACACACACACACACACACACACATTTTGGCCATCTCTCTGTGGTTTACTTGATGTGTTTTCTTGAGACTGGGATATTTGAGAGTTTTTTTTCTTGTTTTATACGTATCTTTTCTTTAAAATTCACCAACCATAATTTAGCAACAACAACAACCTCTTCTCTCAACTCTCTAGGATAGTGTTTGTGTCTAAGGACTTGAACAGAGGCAAGCTCTTGATAGACCAGCAAAGAAGACTTTCAGGAGGGTCTTTGATACCAAGGACTCCTTGGGGATGGTGACTGCTTCAATGATGTAGACTGAGATCTTTTATCCTGTTAGGCTTAGGGCTACTCAGAGTTAGCTGAATACTTGTGTTCTGTTTTGGGGGTTGGGCATTGGTTCCTAGGTTAGGAGATTGAGTGATATTAGGAGTGTCTCCATTTTCCTTGCTATTGAAGGTTTAATCCTCTTTGAAAGGAAATAAAATTATAGGTTTCAAAGCATCCTGACAAATTTACCCCCCATTTCTAAATAAAAAGCTTACAGAATCTCATGGGGAAGAGGCAAAAGCCCTATTTTACTTGTCCCTAGATAGTATAAGTTTTTACTTGGTAGAAATGGGCTGTCTTGAGAGAGAATGAGTTTCTCATAAATAGAGTTGTCCATACAGAGAGATTAGATAACCAGCCCCCTTTCAGGGAGAGATAGATAGATAAGTAGACACACAGAGCTTTTATTAAATTCTTGCTTTATGGTGGGCACTGTAATAAACACTGAGGATACACAATATTCACCAGCAAGACCTACCATGCTCTCAAGTACCTTATATTCTAAGGTAGAGAGATTACATCTAAAGGGGGTTTGGAAAGTAAGAGGTGGGGCAGGGGTTTCCAGGATAGGGATGCCATACAGGATTTTGCAACACTAAAGCAATTATACTACATGACTATGGTATTTCATCTCTCTGAACCTCCATTTTCTCATCTGAAGATAATCCCAAAGGTCTCTTCCATCTCTGAATCTAATAATGGTAAATTGGTTTGAAGCCAGAAGTTAAAATCCAGTTGGCTCCTTATAGGTGTCTGATATTTATTTTCAGAGGTTTAATATGATGTGTCTCACTAACAAAGTACAGTGGGCAACAAGCAAAGTTATTTGATGGATTTTTGATATAGGTATTAGAATATAATTGTATTATGTTTCCCCAGTAGTCTGGATAAGGGTTTGGGATTTCAGGGCACCAAATGGGGTGGAGGAGCTCTCAAACTGGTATTTCCTAGGATGAAATGCGATGGGGTGAGGTAGGAGGAAACTGCATTAGAAGCAAGAAGAAAATCTGAAATGAGGCAGTCCATGTTTGTTCTTGGCTTCTACCTCTCCCAGAAGACTATGCACCTGCCTAGCTGCCAGAAATTATACATATACCCTGAATCATACCTCTGGCATAAGCTGCATAATCTTTTAAGCTTATAAAACACTACATTTTATATGAAGTATTCAAAACATTAGCTTACACTGCTTTTGGCTGAATGTTGCAATTTAAATCCATTGAGTCAAGAGAAAAAGGATTGGAAGAAATATTAAAAATTTTCAAATATCCATTTTGTAGTATTAAAAGTACAAATACTAGAATGGAGGGTACATTTATATAACCCAAAGCTATGCTTGAAGGCCCTATAATCATATAAAAGAAAGGACCTCTAGTCAGCGAGGTGGTACAGTGGATAGAGTGTTATACTTAGACTGTGGAAGACCTGAGATCAAATCCTTCCACAAACATTTCATATCTGTGTGAACCAGTGTTTTTTCTTTAATTTCTTGGCTCTTGAATTTTTTTCTCATCATCAATAAAAAAAATGTCTCACCTGTCTTTATCCTTTTATTCTCTAAAGCCAACCTCTTCCCACTGATGTCCATTGATTCGGTGAACCAAGGCATAGCCTCTCACCATACTGGCTGTTTATAACAGTAGGCCAGGCCGTTTTGGTAAAGGAAATTGGCCAGCAGCCAGTCATGAGCCTCCAGCTGATTCTGCTCCAGCTAATTCTGTAAGACATGGAGTTCCTTTGTAGCCTCAGTGTAAGGTTCAGATTCAAAAATTACTTCTTTCATTTAACCTTTCTAAATCTCAGTAAATTCATCTGTAAAATGGAGCTACTTATAGCGTCTCCTTCGTGGGATTGTGGTGAAGATGTAATGAAATAAGACATGGAAAGTACATTGGAAACTTTAAAATAATATGTAAATACTAATTGCTACTGCTGTCATTATTATTATTCCTTTTCAAGTGGAACAATACCATTGGTAGCTACACATGTTAGGAAGATTAATATGGCTTAGTTTGAGTAATGCTACAGGAGCTCTGAGGGACATAGTCAAGGCTTAAAATAGCCCTTCTTTGGTCATGGATCTCTGCTGAATCATCTCAGTACAGGCTGACAATTCCTCCTTAATTATTTGAAACTCATAAGCCAATAACAGTACGGAGAGTTTGTGTGTGTGTGTGTGTGTGTGTGTGCGTGCGTGCATGCATGCATGCATATGTAATTAAAAGCAACCTAAAGTTTGCTTTATCTTTTCCTTTTTAAAAAAATTGTTTTTGTTTTTTCTATAAAGCACAGGTTAATGTGTATTGATTGAATTTCATGACTTGCCCGGAAATGAGCATTTCACTGTTGACATTTTTATTACCCTTTTTCCATCTATTTCACAGCTGAGATTTGGTGCAGTATTAAACAATGCCTTGATAGTGAAAATTGTAAAGAAGGGGTTTTAGAAATGCAAATGTTTCCTCTATATCCTTGTTCCTCCAAATGAGAATCTTAGTCTCTTCAAATTAAAGAGTGCCTTGCTGGATTAAATTGAATTCTGCAATAAAATGAGATCAATGACCGGGAATCAGTAGTGGTGGTTAGCAGGGCTTCCTAGGGTATAATTGGGCACTGCTTGTAACCTGCATGGAGCCAGGTGTTGCTTTTTTTTTCCAATGGGAATCAGTAGCCTGAAATCTCTAGAAATTCTGTCATTCTGGAGAATTGCTCAATCTGCATTATGAAGGCTGCCTAACTCTTACATCAGACAATTATATATTTTTAAAAGTGATAATCGTGGTAAATTGTTATTGCAGAAAATTTAATTGATACGGTCTAGAATTGAAACAAATAAAGGCCCCCTTTGGGCAGTTGGAAGCAACTTTTCTGAGGTCATTAGAAAGTTTACAATTCTATAAACTATAGGACTCATCCAATACTGTCTCATAGGAATTTCATGCCCTGATTGCAATTCATAAATAAGAAGTGTTAACAATTTAAAGTAGGATTAGTTGAGAAATAATTTATTGACCAAACTGAATATTTTATTCATGATATTTTGTAAAGCTGTCTTGGCCTTTGCTATTCTAGAATCTGGAGGGAGCAGGGCAGGGTAGGTTAGAGGAAGGCTGGGGGTTTGTATATTGGTTTCCTCAATTTGTTCAGAATTAAATCTTATAATGAAATACTAAGTCCTGAAGTCTGGGAGTTCAGGACAATCTAATTTAATTCCATAAACTTATTAAAGGCCTATAGTGGGCAAGGCCCTTTAAGGTATACATTAAGTGCCTTGTGGGGCTAGCATGAAGTCTCCAGTGATATTGACTTTCTTGGATCATGCCAAAGTTTTTGACCTGTTCATATGGAAGCCTTGGCTAGCGCAGACGTGAACTGGGCTTTGGAATAAGATAGAAAAGACATCTATAGTAGATAGAATTCTCTGGTGGGCATATCTTATGTTATTAAAAGAATTCACCTGTATCCATATAAAAAAATCAATGCCATTAAATGCACTATGTGCTAATTTAATAGTCATGCAATCAAGTGGAAATCTCAAATAAATGAAACTAATGTAGTACCTTAGAAGAGGAAAAATTAAGCAATATCCATACCACCTAGCTACTGCCCCTTGAGAGAGGTAGGAGGAAGGAGCAGGAGAAGAGTCAGGAATCTTCCATCAAAGAGATTTATTATGGGGTAAGAAAGAAAGGACATGTAGCTTATGAACAAGAGGATTTCCCATTGAGGTCTCATGGTATTTAAAATCAGTAAGCTCAGCAGGAGCAGTGTGGTATCATAACTTCACAAAGCCTTTAGAGATTGTCTGGGCGAAGCCTCTCATTGCTCAGATAATAACCTTGAGTCCAAGAGAGCTCAAATAATTTGGCCAGTGCTACACAGGGAGAAAGCAGTTGATCTGGGTAATGGACTCAGTTTTCCTGACTCTAAACCTAGTATTCTTTCCACCACATCTCACTAGTTTATGTTATAGTTGATTTAACGAGAAAGATGGCTGAGTGCAATGTTTGATTAACATCAGCCACCTTCAGTGGCATATGTATTTCCATTGTTGTAAGGGACTTTAAATTCTGGGTTTTGAAGTAGTAAGAATGTTAAAAGATGCTGAAGAGATACAGCAAGGTCTAAGATGTGGATGGGAGGGAATGGAGTTGGAGCTAACTGGAGGTAATTTAGAAGCACAAAAATCATGAGGCTAGATTTGATATAAAAGGTTAAATTTGATGAAAGTAGCAATGGGATGTAAGATAGAGAGAAAGACTATGATCTAAGTACTGAAATCATTGAGAGAAGAAGCTCAGACATCTTGGATGTTAATGAATGCAAAGGACAAGGATTGGCAGAGGGGGCTTTCATTTGAAGAAGTGAAATTCAGAGGCGAAGATGCTGTGTGACAATGACAGAGCAAGTCTAGAGATGACAATGCATGTTTTTGTGTTGTGTGCATGTGTTGAAGGGGCTCTGACAATCCCTTTACCTCGCCCCCAGAAAAGACTTAATAGGTGAATGCATAGCTTCAGATGGGAATAGGGTGGACAGGACTGTGATATTCTTAGAGGAAAAACTAGGTTTTTATTGGTGCAGAAGTAGAAAAGATCTTCGATCTTTAAGCAAAGATTAGTTCCTGGATACCTAGGGTTTTGTTTGCCTTTTTAAAAATTTAAACCATAGAACAAAGGTTCCATATTGATAAAATGTAGTCCCTGGAATAGTGGAGGTGGAATAAAACCATCTGCTTTACTCCTACTGATATTTTTTGACATTTGATAATTTCTCTGGAACTTTTATAGCATGTTCCTAGAAAGCTTTACACCCCAAAGTTGTAATTCAGTCATTAGTACCATAGGTTTTGGCCCCTTTCTATATTTGTTTAGTCTTCTTCTTTCTTCTTCTTCTTCTTCTTCTTCTTCTTCTTCTTCTTCTTCTTCTTCTTCTTTTGTTTTTGACTCTGTTGACAAAACCAGCTTTACCACTTGAAGAAAAGACACTGAGGGGCAGTTTAAAGGTGATCCTCCCTGGAATTCTGCCTAGTCCCAAAGATCTTCACTCTATTTTGCTTTTAACATACCATTAGAATACTATTCCATCTGCTAAAGATGGCTCATAATTTTCTGGTATGGGATGGAGATGTGAGGGAGTTGAGTCCAAGGGAAAAAAACAGTCTTTTTATGTGTATATTTCTGTTTATTATGTACTTAATCATCAATAAACATTTAAATCTACAAATGACAAAAAAGAGGAATTTATATGGCAGTATAAACTTATGAATAGTTTTTTTAAAGGTTAAATTGAATAAAACAGTTACAAATCCTATCCCCTTTTGAACTGCTTTTCTTTTTTCTTCTTCATTGATTTGTTTATTTTACTTTTAGTTTACAAGATTCAATTCCAAAATCCCTTGAGTTTCAAATTTTCTCCCCTCCTTTCCCCCCTCCCTCCAACCATGGTGGCATGCAGTCATGTATAGGATCTGCAAATCCTTTCACATTGTACAATAGTCTAGTTGTATAGATGGGTTGTAACCAATGGAGTGAACAATAGGAAAAAAAGAAACAAAACCAAACATGAAAAAGAATGATAGCATGCATTGCTTCCATTTCCATTCAAACACTGGTCCCTCTAGATCTTTCTCTGAATGTAGATATCTACATGGTTTTCATTAGTGTATATTTTGCTAATGTTCTCTTTTTTCCTTTTTTAAATAATCCCTCTTACTACACAGTACTCACCTCGGAAGCCAAACAGAAGCCTTCCTTTGTAGCAAATAGGCAAAATCAAAGCAAATCTATTCAAATTTGCAAATTTACTACTCTGTGCGTCTAGACTAAAGGTGGGGAACTTGTGGCCACAAGGCCACATGTGTTCCTCTAGTTCCTCAAGTGTGGCCCTTTGATTGAATTCAAATTTCATTCAAATGACTTGAGGACCTAGAGAATCACATGTGGCCCTGAGGTCACAGGTTTAGCACTTCTGTGTCTAGTCATTCACCTTTCTGCTATGAGAAAGGACACATGAATGGTCACTACATTGATCACAATTGTGCAGTCTTTCTGTACCATTTTCCTTTCCATTATTGTAGTCATTGTGTATTTTTTCTACTTCTACTCTCTTCAGTCTGCATCAACAGGATACATGTTCAGTTGTGGCTGCTCAGACAAATACGAGTTCAGAATCCTTCTATGGACCTTAAAAAATAAACAATACTTGCTACGAATCTGTGAAGGATCTCTACTGAGATCAGAGAATGTGTCAAAATGACATCGAACTGTTGCAAGCTCCCTTATTTTCTTTAAAGATTGATCTTGTTCATGATTTGTTTTTGACAGGGTGCGTAGAGTTAGGAACTGAGTGAGCATCGTGGAGCACCAAATTATGGTGGTACTTGATGCAGGCAACAAGGAGGGAATTAATGTGGCACATGGGAATCAGTCTGGGGAGCCATATTTACTTAAGAACAAATCCATTGGCCAATGGGTTTTTGAAAAATTTTATCCATTGCTGAGAGACATTGGTACCATATGAAATGGTTCAGAAAAGTTTGTCTCTGAAGGAGACTTCTTTAACACCTTCCAGTCAGAGTTCCTATGGAGGAGTTGATGTAATGAATTTTAAAAGAGGGCTTGCAAAATAAAAGCATTTTAAAAATTATCAAAGACTTTCTATTCATGAAAATTCTTCCAGCTGACCACTGCCAGGTGAAGGACCACTGTAATGTGCCTTTTGAAGAAAATAATGGCAAGTGACTTAACATATCTTGATGATAAAATGCCTTTTTTTCTAGGCTCATTCACTGAGAATGTAAAATTACTCTGTCCTGAACTCCCCTAGAGAGGAGAAGATGGAGGTGGTCATTATTTTCAGATTAGAGGATTAAAGACTATTTTTTTAGAGCACCTGATTTTCTGAGGCTGAAAAACCAACCAAACACTCGAAAGTTAAGAGGTAGTGAATTTCATTTTCCTCAACCTATAATAGTAGGAGATGTTGGAAAAGAATGCACTTTACAAAGACCATTTACAATCCAGAACAACAAGCATTTATTAAACTCCCATTATGTCCTAGCAACTATATTGGACTCTAAAGAGGCAAAGATGAAATTTTAATTATTTATCAAAGGGTTGTTGGTAGTGAGGAGAGAAAGTCTGGGGACTTGGAGATATATGGTCTGGAGTTATGATCTAAGTTTTCACTGGTACAAGGAACTGAGATCTTAAGTGACTTTCCCAGGATCATATAGCCAGTAAGAGACTGGACTTTAACAGAAACTTTCCTAAACTCCTGAAGTCATGCTGTATGGGCTGGGGGAGGGACATAATACAAATAAGGAAAAACAAAATTCTATAAGAAAGAATATAGTGTTGACAAATGTTAGTCCAGAAAGAATTCTAAGATATAGAAATGAGAAAGTAATGTATTCAAAGAATGGTGGACAAAGACTCAGCGGGTGGAGTTGGAGGCAGGAATGGATCCATAAATAAGCCAGTTTGTTTGGAATATAGACCATGTGAAGGGAAATAATATGAAATGAGTCTAGAAAGGTAATTTGGAGGCAGATTGTGGAGTACTTTAAATAAAAAAATTAGGGGTTTCTTGTTGATCCTGAAGCAATATAGAATGTCTGGAGGATCTGTAAAGAAGAATGTCATGGTCAGCTATATTATAGGAGGTTTATTTTGGTCCCTGTATGGAGGGATGGATTGTGGAGAGGAGAGACTAGAAGTCTTGTATGGTTCAGGAGTCGAAGTGAAATGTCTTGGGAATGAACTAGGATAGTTGTTCCACAAATAGAAAGAGACGGAGAATATGTAAGGTAGATTATGGCACTATATTTGATAATTCTTGGAAAATGAAGAAATGTAGTTATAAAGGAGGAGAAAGAATTGATGATGATTTTGAGGTTGTGAACTTGGGTGAATATAAGGATAGTAGTGCCTGTACCAGCAACAGAGAATATTGGAGGAAGGGTGATTTTTATATATGGGAAGAAGTATAGGTCTGTTTGGGGCAGATTTAATTTAAGATACTTATTGAGCATTCATGTGAAATGATCAAATTCACAGTTGGTGAATTGTGACAGGAACTCAGAATAGGACCAGATATCTATATCTATACCTATATCTCTTTCTATGTATGTGTATATGTCTATATCTAAATCTATCTATGTCTATATGATTGTTTATGCCTATATCTATAGAACTGGGTATCATTTTAAAAGATATGAAAAGAATAGATATGATGAGATAAAGACACAGAAGTTATTGAGATCCATATAGAAATTAATAAACCAGATTGCTGGAACCTGTTGAAGACCATGTGGGTGGGGATAAATAAGGGAGAAACAGAGCTGAAAATGTTGTAGGAGCATGCCACAAATGACCCAAGGCAGATGGATGATATTCACTGTGAATTAATAATATACAGATAGCAAAATAGTCATTGTGCTGAGCGGGCTACCTAAAATTTGGAAATCACTGATACTCTGTGCTGGTCAGCAATTATGTAGAGTATATTTACAGAATACATGTTATATTCTATAAATATAAATGTAAAGTATATTTATAGAATATATGTTATATTCTATAAATATATTCTACATAATAGAATATATATTATATTCAGTTCCAGCTACATTCTTATTAGGAGGAACATTGACAAATTGGAGAGAATTCAGATAGAAGTGAGTAGGAGAACGAGTAGTTTCAAAAGCGCATCATATGAAAAATGGTGGAAGAAACTTTTTTTGTTTAGCCTAAAGAAGAGAAAATTTAGCATCAGGGGAAGGCTGGGGTGGGGTCCTTAAAAGTATTAGCATGTAGAGGAAGGAAGAGATATAATCCTATTTTTTTTTTTCAGAGGAAAGAGTTAGGGACATACCATATAGAGGGCAATAAGATTTAGACATGGAAAGAACCTTTTGGATCAAGTCCAACCCTCTCATTTGGCAGAGCAGGAAACAGAGAGAAGAGAAGGGCTTTGTACAGGGTCATTCAGGCAACAAGTGTCAGAGCTAGGATTTGAGTGTGGTTTCTTTGACTTTGGATCTAATGCAGTCTCCGCTCACCACTCTGCTTCTTGTTGTGGTAACTGCCTCAATACAGCATACTGGAAAGAACACTGGATGTTGGTCAGAAGGTCTGTGTTAATTAACTGTCCTCACACGGTGTAGCCCCTGGTCTAGCTACTTCCTCTCTCTCAAATTAAAATGGGGATAATGATACCCACTTGTCTATTTCACATGATTGTTCTGAGGATCAAATAAGATAATATATGTAAAGCTTGTTTGAAAAGCCCTTTATTCATATAGACATTGATGATGGAGGAAAGTTATAGGGAAGATTTCAGCTGAACAAGAGGAATCCATTTTGGGACTGGCAGCCTTAAAAGGTAATGATATTATGTGTGTGATTTGTATAGCACTTTTAAGATCTGTACATTTCTTATATGTTAACTCATTTGATCCTTGCAACAACTTTGTGAGATAGATGTTATTATCACCATTTTACAGAAGTGAAGACTGAGTCTGAGAGAATATTAATTAGTGTCTAAGGTAGGATTTGAATTTAGATCTTTGCTGAATGAAGGTAAATAAGCAGAAACCGGAAGACCAGGAAAATTGTAGAAGAGATTGTTATGATTTGTGGGAAGCCAGAATAGGTAATCTCTGAAGTTTCCTTCAGGTCAGAGATTCTGAGATTCAATGAACCATTGATTTAATAAAAGATTGTATTTCCCAAACATTACTTTCTGATTGTGAGTAAAGCTACACAAAACACAAGGAACTGTAGAATTGCACTCATTATTGAATAGTGATGATCACTAATGGTAACATTAAGAGAATGATACTAAGACCCTAGAGCTCTCCATTGAAATTGATGCTCTGCCCCAGGGTTGACATTTTGTTTACCCTGGTAGGTTTCATTGAATTTGGGACTGTCTGTACTTCAATGCCAATGTTCTCCAGAGAGAGTTTCCTTTTACTAAGCAATTCTCTGGCTCTAATTATGTGATTATTTTTTGCCCTAAATGACTTTGAGAAGTCCCCTCCAGAGGTATGTTAACATCCTGTGCCATGAGTTACATTATGGGAACAACAGACAGTGAGTTCTTTTCATAGGGAAATTGAAGATACTAGTCTCCTGCCTTCCTTTTTAAATATTGTGTTGGGAAAGAAATTCCCTTTAATTAATCATGGATTCAGGGAATACATTTCTAAAGGTTCCTGAAAGAAAGGCAATGTTTAGCTTAATCTTTTAAGAGTCAGTGCGTTTTGAAAGCCATCTTTCTTATCAGCAACTCTTCTGGGAAGTCTTTTTATTTTTATTTTTTTATTTTTTGCCAAAATAAATAATCAAAGTTTTATAGCAATTAAACAGTTTGATAATTAATAGCAATTAAGCTGAATCAGAACAGATGACACTGTGCTCACTGTTGTGTGTTTGGGGAAAGTACTGTTAATTGGAAACTTGCAAGCACTCTGAATAATGCTAGATCTGGTATGAAAAATGAAATTCTCAATTAGAAACAAAATGCCCATCCGGCAAGGAACATGAGAGAAATGAGAAAGCAGTAATCACCCAGTTACATTTCCATGAACAGTGTGGTCATTAACTGATGAAAATTCCCTCCATGCAAAAGACGTTTTTGCTGTCTGCTTCCAAGTTGTTCTGCATTTTCAACATTTATCATCAGATCAGAATTTGCAACAAACTATAATGAAGAACATTGTTATTGGACACTTTTCTGGCAATCACAAGTTATGTTTTATTAAGTTAGAGTGTCAGTATTAAATCTTCAAGAAAGATTACTCCAGGTAACTCTCCTAGGCTCATTAATAATACTTTGCCAGGCGCAGTCCTTTAGAGGCTTACAATTTACCATGAGTTTAACATGCTTTTGTGGACACATAATTATTTTTATTATGCTTTGTGGCAGTGCTGGCAGCCAAAATAGACTCTCCTAAACTCCTAATGTGACAAAAAAATCAATTTCCAAATGTAAATGAAGGTGCCATAGGTGACATTATTCACACCCAATAAATTGCTTGTCATTGGTTTTGAACTTATGATCATAGAAACAAAAGAAACTGGTGCCAACTTATTGCATAATGATACTGGGAAAGTCTTAGGTGACTGGTAAAGAAAGCAGGAATGAAGGGATGGGGTGGATGTGGGTGAGGAATCTACCACTTAAAAATCCAGTTTAAGTTGCAATAGAATTGTAATTAAGGGATTCGGATCCCTGAATCTTTTATCTTTTATTCCTCTTCTCAGTCACTCATCTCTAACTAGTGTTCTTTTGGGGGTGCAGCACAATGATCATATCAGAATAGCCTTTTGGCCTACCAGTCTCTGAGCCTCCCAGAGAATAGTCCTGGCAGGGGTGCTCATCCATCACTTCCAGCCAATTAAATATTTCCTCAAGGGGCTGTGGAGTTATTTGTCCTTGGAAGTGAAGAAACATACCTTTTTGGACCTCAGTTTCCTCTTCTCTAAAATCAAGGCATTATGCTCAATAAACTCTGTGGTCCTTTTTAACTCTAAATCTATGATCAACCATTTGGTCAGTCAATAACATTTATTAAGCAGTGGGTGACAGGTGATGAGAGCTGGGGATGTAAACATTAAAAAAGACAGTCACTCCACTCAAAGATTTTTCAGTGGGGGAAGACAGCTCACAGAAGGAAACTGAAAGGATGGGAGGAGGGAAAATAAGTTACCTAGGACAGAGACATGATAAAAAAAAAAATTTTTCCAGAGGAGGGCAGCTGGGTGGGAGATGAAGGGATTGCTCTTCTTAGTGCCCTCCTCAAGTAGATGTATGAGGAGACGTTCTCCATTCCATCATTCAGAGAGATCCCTGGAGCCGAGGGTACTGATGACATGTGAGTCCCAAGGCAGAGATTATCCTACAGGCGAATGAGTTTCCTGGGGGCATGGAGTCCAGAGGAGGGCAGCTAATAAAGAAACATTTGGTGAAACATCCCCTGCCATCTATGAGACCCTCAAGCTTTTCTCCCTCGTGCACACTATGCATGATTGATGAGCAGATCTCTTGACAGCCTCCGTTGCTTTTCCACCTTTGTTTGTAAGTTCATATGCTTCCTTATTCTTGGAATACCCTTTCCTACACTGATCTATGGACATCCTACATAATCATCTAGAGTTGTAACTCAAATGACACTGACTTAATGAAATCTTTGCTTCTCCATTCCCCCCAGTAAGTCTAAATTCCCATAGCTATAGAGCTAGAAAGGATCTCAGAGGCCAGCCTTCCATTTTCTAGATGAGGAAACTGACCCTCAACAAAACTGACATATTTATTCAATTTTACACAAGCAGTAAATATCACTGTAGAACCTAGGCCCTTGGTCTCCAGATTTGGTGCTTTTTCCATTATATAATGATGTTTTCTAAATTGGATCCCACCTATGAGCTTTTATAACACATTGTATCTCTCTCGTGCACTTAATCATTACAATTATTTTTCAGTTTACAGTTCTGGAAGTAAGAGAACCATAGCTTATTTATCTTTATCTTTCATAATTCGTGAAATATATGACACAATTCGTTCCACATTGGAAGTCCTTTATAAATGTTTTAGTAACTAAATTTAACATATAACAAAATGCAAAGTAATATTTGAGTCCCTTACTCCCATCTACAAGGAACCATGGATGAAGTTAGATACACACACACACACACACACACAGAGTTGACAACGTTACTTGGTAGAGACTGCTAGTATTAATATTATTCAGAAAGCTTCTATTTTATCCCCACATAGTGCTTCCTGACAATTTTAGGTAGACAGTAATCATATTAAGGGAAACTCTTATTATTCCTTTGCTATCTGGTGTTTTGTTTTGTTTTAATAGGAATAGGTGTTGTATTTTGTCAAAAGCCTCTTCAGCACCTATTCAGATAATCATATGATTTCTTTTAGTTTTGTTATTGATTTGGCCAATTATATTGATATTTTCTTAATGTTGGACCAGCTCTGTATTCCTGATATAAATCCCATCTAGTCACAGTGTATTATCCTCATGGATAATTGCTGTGATCTCTTGGCTAATAATTTATTTAAAATTTTTCATCAATATTCAGTTTGGGAATTGGTCTCTAATTTTCTTTCTCTGTTTTGACCCTTCCTGGTTTAGGTATAAGCACAATATTTCTGTCATAATAAGAATTTGGTAAGACTCCTTTGCCTGTTGTTTTGAGTAGTTTATATAGTATTGGCATTAAAATTCTTTAAATTTTTTAATAGAATTCACTTATAATCTGGTCCTAGAGATTTTTTCTTAGGCAGTTCGTAGATGGTTTGTTCAATTTCTTTTGTTTTCTAAAATGGGGTTCTTTATTTTGTTTCCTCTTCTAATAACCTGGAATTTACATATTTTTGTAAATATTCATCAATTTCACTTAGATTATCAGATTTATTGGCATATATTGGGGCAAAATAACTCTTAATTTTTGTTTTAATCTCTTCATTGATGGTGCATTCACTCTCTTCATTTTGGTTTTCTTTTTCTTTTCTTAAAAAATCAAATTAACCAAGTCATTTTATTGGTTTTTCATAAAACTAGCTTTTAGTGTCATTTATTAGTTCAATAGTTTTCTTATTTTCAATTTCATTAATTTCTCCTTTGATTTTCAGGATTAATTAGTTCAATAATTTTCTTAACATCAGTTTTTATTAATATCTCCTTTGGTTTTCAGTATTTCTGATTTGGTATTTAATTGGGAATTTTTCAGATTTCTTTCTAGCTTAATAGCTAGATATAAAATTTCCCCTAACAAGTTCTTTCATTGCATCCCATGAGTTTTGGTATGTTGTCTCATTATTGTCATTCCCTTGAATGAAGTTATTGATTGCTTCTATAATATGTTGTTTGACCCACTCATTTTTTTTAGGATTAGATTGTTTAGTTTCCAATTAATTTTAGTCTATCTTTCCATGACCCTTTATTACATATAAGTTTTATTGAATCATCACTTGAAAAGGATGCATTTAATATTTCTGCCTTCCTGCATTGGACTGTAAGGTTTTTATGCCCTAGTACATGGTCAGTTTTTGTGTATGTGCCATGTACAGCTGGCAAAAAAGGTATATTCCTTTCTATCCCCATTCAGTTTTCTCCAGAGGTCTACCATACCTATCTTCTCTAAAATTCTAAAATCTCTAAATTTCTTTCTTGTTGATTTTGAGGTTCGATTTATCAAGTTCAGAGAGGGTGAGGTTGAGGACTCCCACTAGTATAATTTTGCTATCTATTTCTTCCTCTTACTCTCTTAACTTCTCCTTTGAGAGTCTAGCTGCTGTACCACTTGGTGCATATATGATTAGTAATGATATGACTTCATTGTGCCTATTAGCAGGATATAGTTTCCTTCCTTATCTCTTTTTATTAGATCTATTTATTTTTACACTTGCTTTGTCTGAGATTAGAATTGCTACCACTGCTTTTTTTTATTTTACTTCAACTGAAGCATAATATATTCTACTCCAATTTTTTTACCTTTACCCTGTGTGTATTCCCCTGGTTCAAAAGTGTATCTTCTAAATAACAAATAAATCCATTCTACTATCTACCTCCACTATATGGAGGAGTTCATCCCATTCACCTTCACAGTTATGATAACTATCTATATCTTTCTCTGTATTCTATCACCCCACCCCTTTTATATTTTAATTTCTCCCTTCTCCTTTCCCTTCCTCAAAAGAGTTTAGCTTTTCACCACTGCATCCCTGTATCCCCTCTCCCTTCTATCAGCTGCCTCCCTTTTCTTTCCCTTTTCGCTTACTACTTCTTCTCTTTTTTCTAACCACCCCTCCCTTTTCTTTCTCCTTTCCTCTTCTGCCTATAGGGCAAGTTAGATTCCTATACTTTACTGAATATGTTATTCCTTCTTCAAACAAAATCTGATGAAAGTAAACCTCAAACAATGCTTATCTCCCTCCCATCTTTCCCTCTACTATATTTTTGTGCCTCTTCGTGTGATGTAATTTACTCCTTTCTGCCTCATCTTTTCCTCTTCTCCCAATACAATCCCTTTGTACCCATTAATTCTTTTATCATCATATCCTTTTATATATACCCATACCCTATATAACCCTTTTAAATGTCATAATAAATATAAAGTTCTCAAGATTAAGGAGTATCATCCTGCCATATTGGAATATAAATAGTTTACTCTTATTGAAAAACAAGATTTTTTTTTCCTGTTTACCTTTTTATGTCTCTCTTGAGTCTTGTATTTGAAGATAAAAATTTCCATTGAGCTCTGTCCTTTTTGTCTGGATGGTTTGCAAGTCCATTATTTCACTGAATATCCATCTCATTGCCTGAAAGAATATGCTCAATTTTCCTGGGTAGCTGATCTTTGGTTGTAGTCCAAGCTCCTTTGCCTTATGAAATATCATATTCCAATCCCTCAAATCTTTTAATGTAGAAGCTGTAAGGTCCTGTGTGATCCTGACTGTAGTTCCACAATATGTGAATTGTTTCTTTCTGGCTGCTTGCCATTTTTGTTCCTTGACCTGATAATTCTGGAATTTGTCTACAATATTCTTTGGAGTATTTAATTTGGGAGATCTTTCAGGAGGTGATTGGCGGATTCTTTTGATGACTATTTTACCCCTGCATTTAAGGATCTCAGGACAGTTTTCCTTGATGATTTCTTGGAAGATACTGTTTAGGCTCATCATGGTTTTTCAGTAGACCAATAATTCCTGGAGTATATCTCCTGAATATATTCTACATGTCAGTTGTTTTTCCAATGAGATATTTTCCATTTTATTCTACTTTTTCATTCTTTAGATTTTGTTTGAATGATTCTTGATGCCTCATAGAGTCATTAGCTTCTATTTGTCCAATTCTAATTTTTGCTTTTTTTTTTGGAGGGGAGAAGTCAGGGCAATTGGGGTTAAATGACTTGCCCAAGGTCATGAGGCTAGTAAGTGTTAAGTGTCTGAGGCCGTATTTGAACTCATGTCCTACTGACTACAGGGCCAGTCCTCTGTCCACTCTGCCACCTAGCTGCCTCCCAATTCCAATTTTTAATGAATTGTTTTCTTCAGTTAGCTCTTTAACCACCTTTTTCCATTTGGCCATTTTTCCTTTTAAGAATTCATTTATTTATTTGTTCATTCATTCATTTATTTATATTTGATTTTGGAGGGCAGAAGGCAGGGTAATTGGGACTAAGTGACTTGTCCAAGGTCACACAGCTAGTAAATGTTAAGTGTCTGAAACTGGATTTGAACTAAGGTCCTCCTGACTTTAGGGCCAGTGCTCTATTCACTGAATCACCTAGCCACCCCTAAAGATCCATTTTCTCCAGTTAGTTTTTTTAAAACTCTTTTTCCATTTGGAAAAATTTTACTTTTTAAAGAATTTTTCTCTTCAGTGAATTTTTTTTTCATTTTGCCAATTGTATTTTTAAAATAATCCTTCCATTTCTCTTCTACCTCTCAAATTTGACCTTTAAAATATTTCTTGAACTCTTTCAAGGATGCTTTTTGTGCTTGAAACTAATTCATATTCCCTTCTGAAGATTCAGATGTGGGCATAGTATCAAGGCTGTCTTCTTCTGAATTTGTATTTTTTGATCTTCCCATTCTACATAATAACATTCTATGGTCTTTGTTTTTCCAATTTGCTTTTTGCTCATTGTGATTGTCTTTTTCCTGACTTTTATAGTGGATCTCTGTTTCTGGGGCACATGGGGATATGTGACATGCTTCTTGTGCTGGAAACTAGGAGACTGATTATTGGCTTTATGTGCTGTGGTTTCGGGTTCTGTTATTTAGGAGCTATATAATGGTGAGCTCACATGGTGCTCAAGTGGAACTGGGTGGTGTGTACTGAGGCTGAGGCAGAGGCCAGGTCTTTCTGCATTTTCCTGGGATTGTGCTGAAGCTTATAGCATGATGTGTGGAAGAAGGGTGGTCTGGCTGCATCAAGTTTCTGCCTCCCAATCCTGTGCTAGAGCAGAGCTGGGCTCAGCCACTGGTAGATGCCCATCAGTGCTGGTGTCTGCCAATTCCCCTGGCTGTGTGAAGACATGCCTAAGGTCCTGGTGTTGGCACTTGCCAGTCCCATCCCCCTGGCTTTCAGGATCTCCTGCTGTTCTGCTGAGGTGGGGCTGGCTGTGATGACTCCTGTCCTGCCTCCTGGTCCCCTTCAGCCACAGCAAGAGGAACCCTTCCCGTAAATCTTCCTAGCCTCCCAAACTAAAAGACTTCTTTAACTTTTCTACTCATTCCATTATTTCAGGACTTTTCCTGAAACAATATTCTCTGGGTTTTTCAAGGTCAACAAGAGGGGTTGAGAGCACTTGTGGCTTACTCTGCCATCTTGGCTCCCAGAAATTCATGCAAGTGACTTTCAAACATTCAGTGTGTGGACTTATAGCCCTAGGAGTAGCTGTTGCTGCTGCCTCAAGCCCTGTTCTTGTTTCTCATCCAGCTCTGACAGATCTCTGTACAGAGCCAAGAGGTTAAAGAATCACCACTGCTGCTGGTGATTTAGTTCACCAGCAACAAGTCCCCATCTGCTGTGGTTAAGTCTGTGCTGGTGCAGTCCATGTGCTCTGTGCTCAGCACTCTCCCTGCTGGAGCAGCAGACCCTTCCCGTCAACTTTCCATGTTGTCCTGGGCTAGAAATCTGCCACATTCTGTCTCCTAGAGTATTCTTCCACTCTAACATTGATTCAGATTGATTTTTAGAGATACCTTAAGAAATTTATGGGAGAGCTCAGGTGGGTACCTGCTTTCACTCCACCATCTTCCAGGATTTCGAATTTAGTATTTAATTGGGGAATTTTTAATTTGTTCTTTTTCTAAGGTTTGTTTTTTAGTTGCATGCCCAATTCATTGATCTCTTCTTTCTCTATTTTATTCATGTAAGTAAGCATTTACAGATGTAAAATTTTTCCCAAGAGCTACTTTGGCTGCCTCTCATAAATTTTGGTATGTTGTCTCATTATTGTCATTCTCTTTAATGAAATATTGATTCTATGATTTGTTATTTGATAAACTCATTCTTTAGGATTAGATTATTTGGTTTAAAATTCATTTTAATTTATCCTTCCATGATCCTTTATTACATGTAATTTTTATTGTATCATGATCTGAAAAGAAAGCATTTAATACTACAATTATTGTTTTTCCATTTTGGCATGTAAATAGTTCAACTTTGATAATTTCCTTATGATTTCTTTTCCATTTTTACCTTCTTGTGCATCTTGTATTTGAGTGTCATATTTTCTTTTCAATTCTGTTTTTTTCAGCAAGAATGTTTGAAAGTACTCCACCTCATTGAATGACCATATTTTCCCCTGGAACATTATACTCAGTTTTGCTGGGTAGGTGATTCTTGGTTTTAATCCTAGCCCCCTTGATCTCCAGAATATCATATTCCAGGCCCTTAGATCCCTTAATGTAGAAGCTGCTAGATCTTGGGTTATCCTGATTGTGTTTCCACAGTATTCAAATTGCTTCTTCTTGGCAGCTTGTAATATTTTTTCCTTGATATGGGGACTCTGGAACCTGGCCATCAAGACCTCTTTTCTCCCTCAAATTTAGCTGAATTCCACTGACCTTTAACTTTGTCCTTGTTTCTTATGGCTTAATAATTCTGGAAACTGCCACCACTGCTGCTGATCCACTTTCCTGAAGGCTCCACCTGTGGCTTGTCCTGGCTGCCCCGGGGCCAAGCCATGGTTTTAGGCTGAGCTGGTTTTGGCTTCCAGCTTGCTGTGATGAGCCCTTCCTGCAGAGCTGCCTTTAGTGGGAGATGTGCCCCTCTGTAATTTTGTGAGTTCTGGAGGCCTAAAATGTGTTCAGAGTCATATTTTATGGGTATTTGAGGTGGCTATGTGGGAACTGTGGAGATTTCCTGCTTGTACACTGCCATCTTGGCTGTTATTCCCTTTTAATCCAAATAGGATAAGAATAATGTTCAAAACAATGCTCATCTTTTCCCTTCTTTACCTCTCCTGTAAAAGGTCTTTAGTGCTTCTTAATTTGATACAATTCTTGCTCCCTGTTTCTTCTCCCAGTACAATACTTTTTCACTGTTATTTTTTATATTGTTATGTAAAAGTTGACTTACACCCACACCTTCTGTCTATGTATACTCCTTCTAACTGAGTTAATAGAGATATACTTCTCAAGAGTTACAAGTATAGGGGCAACTAGGTGGTGCAGTGGATAGAGCAGTGGCACTGGGGTCAGGAGGACCTGAGTTCAAATCTAGCCTCAGACACTTACTACTTACTAGCCATGAGACCTTGGGCAAGTCACTTAACCACGATTGCTCTGCCTTCTTCCCTCCAAAAAAGCAAAAAAAAAAAGAGAGAATTACAAGTATCACCTTCCCATGTAGGGATGGATATAAACAGTTTAACCTTATTGAATACTGTGTTTTCTTTTCTTATGTTTCTATTGAGTCTTGTATTTGAAGACAGAATTTTCTCTTCAGCTCTAATCTTATTATCAGGAAAGCTTGGAAGTTCCCAATTTCATTGAATGTCCATATTTTTTCCTGAAGGATTGTGCTCAATTTTGCTGGATAGTTGATTCTTGCTTGTGATTCAAATTTCTTTGCCTTCTAGACTATCATATTGCAAGCCCTCTGATCTTTAAAAATAGACACTACTAAGTCTTGTTTAATCCTGATGGTGGCTTCTTGATATTTGAATTATTTCCTCCTGGTTCTTTGCAGTATTTTCTACCTGACCTTATAATTCTGGAATTTGGCTACAACATTTTTTTTAGAGTTTTTCTTTTGGAGTCTCTTTCAGGGGGTTATGAATGGCTAATTTACCCTCTGGTTCTAGGATATCAAGCAGTTTTCCTTGATAATGTTTTGAGCTGTTCAGGCTCTTCTTTTGTTCATAGCTTTCAGGCAGTCAACTAATTCTTAAATTATTTTGCCCAGATCTATTTTCCAGCTCTGTTGTTTTTTTTCCCCAATGATACAGTTTTCATTTTCTTCTATTTTTTCTTTTGATTTTGCTTGACTGATTCGTGATGTGTCATACAGTCATTAGCTTCCATTTGCCCAATTCTAATTTTTAATTTAGTTAACCTTTTCCATTTGGTCAGTTCTATTTTTTTTCCCATGATATATTTTTTAATTTGTTTTCTTGTTTATATCATTCATTTTCATGACATTTTTGAATTACAAATTTTCTCTCCGTCTTTCCCCTGCCCCAACCCTAAAACAGCAATCCCACTGTAAAGCCCCTCCCATGCTCTGCTCTCTTACTTCCTGGTAGGGCAAGGAGGGTCTCCCTATCCCAGCCCCTATATATCTTAATTCCTAGTTGCAGGTATTGCAGAGCTATAAATTATATAGTCTTTCGATTCCTCCCTTGTCACCCATCCCCACTGGAAGGACAATCAGTTCAATACAGGCTTTGGATGTGTGATTATACAGGACATATTCATAGTGGACATATTCTGACAGTGATCATATGTCTCTCCTTGCTATCCCTCCCCACCTTGTTCTGTTCTCTACCCTGTCCCTGTCCCTTTCTTGAAGTGTATGCTTCAAGCATCCCTCCCCCAGATCCTGCCCTCCCCTTCGTCATCCCCCCTCTCATCACCATGCCCTCTACTCTCCTGTGTGGCATATGCCCAGTTTAGAGTTTATGCCATTTCTTCCCTAAGCCAAATTCAATAAGAATAATTGAAAGTAAAGTTGTAACAGTTATCCCTTGCCTCTTCTTTATGGGATGATTAATCCCATTTTGTCTCTCCCTGTCTCCTCTCCTTCTAGTCCTCTCCCAGCTCAGAATTTTGCCTTTTAATGTATCCTCCCTTTGTATTCAAT
>CM053595.1:160112850-160131712 GCA_028646575.1 Pseudocheirus occidentalis
TATTTCTTCTTGGCAGCTTGCAACATTTTCTCCTTGATCTGGGGACTCTGGAACCTGGCTATAACATTCCTAGAAGTTTTCTTTTGGGGATCTTTTTCAAGAGGTGATTGCTGAATTCTTTCAACTTCTATTTTGCCCTCTGGTTCTAAAATATCAAGCCAATTTTCCTTGAGAATTTCTTGAAGGATGCTTTCTAAGTTCTTTTTTTGATCATGGCTTTCAGGTAGTCCAATAATTTTTAAACTGTCTCTCCTGGATCTCTTTCCCAGGTCAGTGGTTTCAAGGAAATATTTCACATTGCCTTCTATTTTTTCATTTGTTAAGATCTGTTTAATAGTATCTTGATTTCTCATAAAGTTATTTGCTTCCATTTGCTCCACTCTAATTCTGAAGGAAATATTCTCTTCAGAATGCTTTTGAGATTCTTTTTCCATCGGGCAAATTTGGCTTTTTAAGGCATTCTTCTTGTCATTGGCTTTTTGGGCCTCTTTTGTCATTTGACTTAATATATATTTTTTTAAGGTGTTATTTTCTTCAGTCAAGTGGTTGACTCTTTTCATGATTGTCTTACATCATTCTCATTTCTCTTTCAAATTTTTCCCCCACTTCTCTTATTTGTTTTTCAAAATCCTTCTTAAGCTGATCTATGGCTTATAACCAGTCTACATTTTTCTTGAAGCTTTTGGTGTAGGAGTTCTGACTGTGTTGTCTTCCTCCCATTCCTTGCTTTGATCCTTTTTGTCCCCCAAAAAGGAATCTAAAGTTTCACTGCTGTTCTTACTTGTCTTCCTTTGCCTGCTCATGTTGCCAGTCAGTTATTTGACTTTTTAGCTCTTTAGACCTCTGCTTCCAGAGGGGAAATCTCTGTCCCAAATTGCTATGTTTTCTGCATCTGACAGAGCTATTAGGAGGCCGCTGCAGCCCCCACCAGCTTTGGCTCACTGAAAATGTACCTCAGGACCACCACCCAAGACCATGATCCTGATCCAGGCCGCTTAAGGCAATAGCTCCTAGTATCTGAATGATTGCTTGGCAATCTACAGGCTGTGAGCTCTAAAGCAGCCAAATAGAGGTAGCTATGCTGCTTCTACTGCTTCCTTGCCCTGGGGGCAGTTCACCTGGACACTCTCCCCTGAATTTAGCTGAGTTCCATTAATCTTTCACTTAGTCCTCATTTCTTATGGCTTGATAATTTCGGAAATTGCCACAGCTGCAACTGATCCTCTCTCCTGAAGGCTCCAGCTGAAGCTTGGCCTGGCTGCCCCTGGGCCAAGCCGCAGTTTTTGGGCCACGCTGGTTTCTGTTCCCAGCTGCTGTGCTGAGCCTTTTCTGTCTTGCCTGCAGAGCTTTCTTCATCAGGAGATTTGGTTTTTTTTGTACTTTTGTGAGTTCTGGAGCCTTAAATTTCTTTTAGAGTTATATTTCATGGGTAGTTGAGGTAGCTCTGTGGGAGCTGCAGAGTTTTCCTGCTTTTATGGTACCAT
Organism: Pseudocheirus occidentalis; assembly: GCA_028646575.1. Lineage (NCBI taxonomy): Eukaryota > Metazoa > Chordata > Mammalia > Diprotodontia > Pseudocheiridae > Pseudocheirus > Pseudocheirus occidentalis. The sequence continues at coordinate 160,114,335 of CM053595.1, forward strand.
CTTGGATCCACCCCATCTGGTTTTCTCCAAGTCCCTACTTTTACTCTGATATTTTGACTCCACCCTGTGTAATTCTTTTATTACAATGTCTAACTCCTCAATTTTCCCCCCACTACCTATGAAAATCTTCATTTATGGAGAATTTGGAAACGTCCCAGCATTATCTCTTCTTTCTTACTCACTTTCTTTGGTCAGATGCTCATAAAGCTCAGGCCAAGAAATATTAGATGATATCCAATTAGCTGATGATAATGTAAGGCATTCTCCATGTCCTCTGTTCAGTCCTGGATGGGACATATTCGAAAGAAACCTCAGAGATGTCAGGGTCAATAGAGTTGAACTCAAGTTCTAATTCTGGCATTAAGAATATATGACCTTGTATACATCATTTCATCTCTGTTGGCCTCAGTTTCCTTATTCCTCTCAGGATACTGGCATACCCAGTAGCATTGCTACAGTACTTATTTCCACTGTGGCAAAGGAAAGGACCAATGGAAAACCCAATACAGTCTTGACTCATGTCTCTTTAAACACATGTTCTCTGCTTCCAAACTCAATACCCTTTCCATGGCAATAAAGATTCCTCCAGATAAAGAAACAAATATTTTTGACAATGGTATCTTCAAAAGAGACATAGTGAATTTAGAAACCTGAGGTTACTAACATAATTAAAACTGATGGCAAGAATTTTACCCAGATCCTACTACAAACACTGACAAGAATATCAAAGAATATATGCTCTGTAGTAGAGGCCACAGTTGAATGAGAGGCACATTTAGGGAAATCACATTACATGACAAACAAAGATGAGAGAGATCTCTGTATGAAACAAGACTGAATTTCCTCTTTAAGACAACATCATATAGTCATGAGGTCAACATCCTCATTCTTAATAAGAAGAGAGTTTAAATTCATCCTGCTCAGTTACAGAGAAAAGAACTAGAAGTACTGAATAAAAATTGAAAAGAAGGGCTGTATTATGTTTGATATAAAGAAAAAAAACTTGCTAAAATATTAAACATTGGAATGAACTGCCTATGGAGGCAGTGGGCTCCCCATCACTGGACGTCTTCAAAGACTGGGTGACCATTTGAGTGGGATGCAGAGGGCATTTTTGGCCAAGCAGGGGGTTGAATTAGATGGCATATAAAAATCTTTTCTAATTCTTACATTCAGTTATTCTGTAAGAAAACAACACCACCTATTTCAAGTGTATCGAGTTAGAGCAATGAGCCACCCACACTTAGAGTTATGGCTTAGAAATAAACTTGTAAGATAATGCATGTCCAAAGTTAAGAGCAAATACATTGAAAGATGAAACAGAGTGAAATAGTAGCTGAGAACAGCCATGGTCTATGAACGTAGCATCGATACATTGATGACTGAAGAATCAGTAGGTTGAGGACAATGAAGGTATCATTTAGAAGCTATAGGAATTATAATAATAGATAACTTTTATATAGCACTTACAGATTTCTAAAGCATGTTGTTCACAACACTTCTTTGAGGTAGGTAATATATTCACAGGAGGAGAAATGGAAAAAAATTTTTTTTAGATTTTATCTTGAAACAAACAACAACAAAAAAGCTTCCTAACAATTAGCATTACTTCCAAATGGTTGTCCAGGAGGAGCAAATTCCCTCACTAGTGGTTCTTGAGGGTAGTCCTAATAATTACTTATTACATATGTTGCTGGGATCTTATAGAAGTGATTTCTGTTCAGATACTAATTAGACAAGACAGTATTTTAGGTCCTTTCTTCTCTGAGTCTTTAATTCTAAGTATCATAGCACTACCTTTTTACTTAGTACAACTCACTTATCTGTTCCTCAGTTTTTTCATTATATATAATGTAGGTAATAATACTTATGCTACCTAACCCACAGGGTAGCCATAAAGATAAAATCAGATAATGAAGTATATTGTAAACTGCAAAGTGCCACAATCTTCAGTGGATTAGGAACTGGTTGAATGACTTCCCCCACAGAGTAGTGATTAATGGATTAATGTCCACTTGGAAGGAGGTCTCTTATAAAGTGCCCCAGGGATCTGTCTTTGGTCTTGTGTTTTTCAACTTCTGTAGTCAACATGACTCATGAGGACATGGCTAACACACTTGTAAAATGCAAATGACACAAAGTAGGAAGAAAAGCTAACAATTTGAGTGACCCATAACTCAAAAATTCATTATCATTCAGAATCCAAGATCTCCACAAACTAGGACAACAGATAAAATTCAGTAAGATGAAATTGTATTGAGATAAATATAAAATCCTCTATTTGAAATCAACAGTCAATTATAAGATTGCTAAATTGTGAGTGGAAAGATTTAGACATTTATGTAAACCAACTCTGAGCCAAATAGTCATCCAGAATAGTTAAAATGGCCAAAGAATGCTAATTTAATTTTAGATTCCTTCAATACAGGTAGAGTTTCTAGAATAAAGGAAATAATAGTTCTGCTATATCTATCCTAGTCACACTATATCTATATTTGTGATTTTAAGCACAATGTTTTAGGAACTACATTATTAACAAGGTGGAATGTGTCTAAGGAAGGGCAGCTAGCATAGTTGAGGATACCATGCCATACAAATATTGTCAGAAGGAATGAGATTTGTTGGGTCTAAAGAGGATAAGACTAATAGGGATGTGATTATTATCCTCAGACATTTGAATGAGTATGCTGTAAAAGACATTAGCCTATTTTGGTTATTATTAGATTGCACAAGTAGGTGCAATAAATGAAAGCTATAGAAATTCTGATTTTAGATACATGTAGAGGAAAAAAAACTAACAATTAATGTTGATCAAAACTGGACTGGGCTACTTCTAGATAGCATGTGTTCCCCAGTCATGGGTGCTCTTGAAGGTGAGAATGGATGACTGTTTTTCTGTTGTAATGTAGGGGGATTCTATGTATTCCTGGAACTTAGTAATAACTTAATAAATGCTTGTTGACTGCTTAAATAGCTGTTGGATGGCATTAGAGATACATTGCAAATTGAATATTTAAATATTTTTCCCTCTTTCTGTTGAAAATGATACTCAGAGACTTGCTGAAGGAGTAAAAGAATTTTAGACTCAAATTCTGATAGAAATATGAGATCCTAGATATTAACTAGTCTAAATTAATCTAATAAGGGTTATTTAATACCTGCTATTATTGCAAGCTGCTATAGATATAAATTCAAATTGAAGAGTCCTTTCTCTCAAGAGACCTTATGGTGCAGTGGGAGGGAGGGAGAGTTTTACTAACAGTTAAAGAGATTTAGAAAGCCTTCTTTTTCTTTAATAGTATATAGCTTTTATTTAATAATCCACATTCTTTTGAAGAGGTACCATTAGCTCCCATTTTTAAAAAATTAACTTTTGCTTATTTTTAGTTTATATCATTGATTTCTGCAAGATTTTGAGTTACAAATTTTCTCCCCATATTTCCCCTACCCACCACCTCAAAATAGCGATCCCATTGTATACCCCCTCCCCCAATCTGCTCTCTCCTATATCCTTCCCTATCACCCCTCTGACTTTCTGGTAAGGCAAGATGAATCTCTCTATCCCTATGCCTGTACATCTTATTTTCCAGTTTGATAAAATTTGATAAAATTATATATATATATATATATATATATATATATATTAATATGTATTTGATTTTATCAAATTTTATCAAATTGATTTGATTTTAGAACTTTAAATTTTAGAGCTTGATTTTAGAACTTTAAATTCTAGATTCTTTCCCTTCCTCCCTTGTCACCCACTCCCACTGGAAAGACAGGCAATTCAATACAGGCCATACATGTGTAGTTACACAGAACATCTCCATAATGGACATATTGTGTAACACTGATGATATTTCCCTCCTTTCTATCCCACTCTCCACTTGTTCTATTCTCTACTTTGTCCCTGTCCTTTTACAGAAGTGTGTGCTGCCCTCTCCCCAACCTGCCCTCCCCTCCATCATTCCCCCCTCTCAATTCCCTTCCCCCCTACTCTCCTGTAGGGCAAGATACCCAATTTAGAGTGTATGTCATTCCTTTCCTCAGTCAAATTCAATGAGAGTAAGGTTGTTCCATTCCCTTTTGCCTTCCTGTTCTTCCCTCCATTTAGAAAGACTTCTTGCAGAGGTGACACAGGAGTTGGCATTCTAGATGTGAGAGATAGCCATTGCAAATGCACCAGGGCAGATGATGGAATTCAGCTTCTAAATTTATTGAAGAAACCATTCCCTTAACTCATTTCTTTCAACCTTCCTCAAACAAGTTGGATTCTTTGAAACATGTCATTTACATAAGCGAAGCTGATCTAAACTTCAAAAGATTTGGGATAGTATAATATCACCTTTCATTGCAGGAAACTTCATTTTCCTCATCTATAAAAAGTGAATAATAATAACTACTCTGCCTACATCTTGGAATTGGTGAGATCAAGTGAGAAAAATACTTTATAAACTGCAAAGCTGTATTCAGATGTAAGATAAGTGCTCTCTCTCTCCCCCCTCAACCCCAAATTCTCTTAGAGATCATTTAATGACTAATAACAACTCAGGTCTTTTGATTCTTAGCCCAAGTCATTGTGCCAGATTATAGTGCCTGGCAAATAGTAGGAGCTTAACGAATCACTATTAATTGATTGATTGATTCTGTCTCTATAATTAAGAAGAGAGAATAAGATTTATATTTTTCAGTTCATTTCACACGATCTTAGATCCAGAACTATAAGGAACCTCAGAGTCCATCTAGTTCAGTGCCCTTATTTTGCAGATGAGGAAACTGAGGCCCAAGACAATTGAGGGACTTGCCCAAGATCACGCTGGTGGCAAATGGCAGACTTGTGATATGAACGTAGGTATTCTAAATTCAGGACTACTGATTTTATACTCTCCTTAATATAAAAAATATCATGATCATATTTACGTTATTTTTGCCATTGGATATTAATATCTGGTAGTTCTAATGTGAAAGAAAATATAAATATGACGCATTTGTTACCTGAAGTTACATTGGAACCTCAATATTCATGTTTTCTAAAATTAGAGAAATGCTACAACATTAAAAGATTCTCTGAGTAGAGCCTGAAGGGAAGATAATTACCTTTGGCTTAGCTCTTGGACTTGGAAAGCAGCGGGGTGCTCCAACATCTTTACCCTGGTGTCTAGTAGCCAGGTTATTTAAATAGGACTCCAGAGACTGTTCTCAAAATATCAAGCTATAAAAGATGGGGAGGGTATCCAACAACAATCTTTAAATAACTTCAGAGTTATATCCACCATGCTGAAATGTTGATCATTGAGGGAGGGTCAAGGAATGGGAGTGTTGATTCTAAGGTATAGTTAATCCTTTGGTTGAGCTTTCTTGTGGCTGAACTCAAGTCTTTGGGAACCTGATCTGTGACTAACAGGTGGCTAACCTGGTATGGAGGACCCACTTTTTAATGCAGAGGTTTCACTATGGCTTTTCAGTAGTCAGAAATCCACCCACCTGACAGGTTAAATATAGTAACAATCCAGCATTGGGTGATGTGTAAATCAGGACTAAAAGTGATTAAAATGATTCAGAGGAATAGAAGAAACAGCTTAATGGTCATCTCTGTAAGTCACAAAGTCAGATTTAGTATGATTCTAACAAGGTACTTGCTGTTGATGATTTTTGATGAAATATTTTAATAATATCCTACCAGTTGTGAGTTTTTAGGCAAAAAATAAGTGTGTCAAAGGCATGGCAACTCTTTCCTGGAAAGATTTTTAGTAAATAGATTTGGTTTCTTTCTCTTTTTTTTTCAGGAAATATTTACATTTGCTAGGACTTCTGCAGTCCCGAGACAGAAACGGTCCATTGTGGTGTCACCAATTTTAATTCCTGAAAATCAAAGACAGCCTTTCCCCAGGGATGTAGGCAAGGTAAGTTGTGAACCCAGCAAACTTAAGTTATGGATTTTATAAATTGATGAAATTGATAAAAATGCACCTGATGTGCCAATAGATCTGCTTCTAGGGGAAAAAAAGATGATACCTCTTTGCAATACAATATGTTTAGAAGGTAATAAGGAGGAGGCAGATATCTTGGAAAAAATATCTGAGAGAAAAGTCAAATTGTGGGTACTATGGCAATGAATTAGGATGTTTGTAATGAATGTGCTTTTGAAAAGAAGCTGCCCCATCAAAAAAGAAACTCCCTTCTGGCCACACATCCATAACTCTAACACACAGTCCATTAATTTATTCAGGAAAACATACATAGAGCCTATTAAGTGCCAGTTCCTATGCTGGACACTTCATACAAAAAAAAAGGAAGAATGAGAAAAGCTTCTTGCCCTCAATGCATTCTTCAAACCATCAAGGTCTGGTCTAAATGGTGGCTTAAAAAGTATTCTAATGTATTTGTCAAATCATTTATGGAATTATTGCACAGGTTATGAATGAGTCTCTTTTATGTCTCAAAATCAAGTACTTTAATGTTATTTCTTGATTTAATCTTTTAAAAAATCTTTCTTTATATTAATGCATTACTATGTAGAGAATGAGAGACAGAGTGAGTGCTGCAGGACAGATGGTGCCAACCAGGACAGCAGGTGGGTCCATGGATTCAAGTACAGTCTATGACACCTGCTATCTGGGAGACCTTAGACAAGTTGCTTAATCGCATAGTGCTCTCAAGCAACTCTAAAACTGCATTACAGAATGAATTGTCTGAACCGCATCAAACTGTGTGTGTGTAGGGGGAGGATGAACTGTGTTAATGGTTTCAACACTGGAAGTTCTCATAAACCGGGTTTGGGGTGCCTGTGACTCTGATGGCATATGTGGCCCTCTAAGTCCTGAAGACCAGTTCTTTGACAGTATCCAAACTTCACAGTATTCAACCAAATGGCCACCTTTGAGGATCTGGAGGGCCATATGTGGCCTTGAGGCCTCAGGGCCTCTACCCCTGTAAACCAATGAAAATAAGGGTCTGGAAGAAAAGAAAGAAAGAAAACTAAATGGTAAGTCCCTTGAGGTAAAGGGATATCACATTCACTACTGAATTACTCAACATATAACAGAATTTTAGTTGATAACTCTTAATTAATTCCACTTCCTTTTCCCCCTAGTTTACTTCCTGGCTCCTTGTTTCTTTTCCCAGTACCTGGAAAGGAGAATAGATTAACTCTGGAAATCTTTAGTCCTGTGATACATGAGACAGTCTATTAACTGGTACCCTAGTGATGCAAACTCATGTCTCTTAGACTTAAATGGACCAATTGAGAAAATGTTCTGATCTCTTCTCATTTGCAACTTACCTCTTTCCCTGGTTCCATGTTCCTCTGAAGAGGGGAAGGGCCGTGATCGCTTTTTATTTACATGATCCTCAAATAGTGACATGAGGAAGGCCTTCTGGACAGAGTCTTGCTAGGATGTCTAGAAAACATGTACTTTTCATACTTCACACAGGAAAATTGCAGTTGTTGATTTGGAGCTGGATGAGGCCTCTTGGAAACCATGGAGTCCAAGCCTCTCATTTTTTGAATGAAGAAACTGAGGCACAGAGACATTAAGGAAATTATACAGTGTCTTCCAGCTAGTACATGTCAGAGCAAAATCTGAATCTAAATTTTTCTAACTCTAAGCCCAGTGTCCTATCCACTGTATTGTTCACCAGAATCAAATCTGGTTCTGTCTGATTTTAATCACTTGTAGTTTTTAAAGAATAGGACCTATGGACCAAAAACTGAGAAAAACTCCAATGCTAAAAGATAGGAGTTACAAGAAGTAATTTTCTCAGTTGCCTGGTGTGTTATTTGGGAGAGCTCATCTTTGATGGGTTAGTATACAGTTGGGATATTGTAAAAAGAACATTAGTTTGGGCATCAGAAAACCTCAAATCTCAAGTGATGTTCAGTACCTATGGGACCTTGGGATGACTCATTTAGCCTTTGTGGGCATTGCTTTCCTCTTCTAAAAATGAAGATATGAGACTAGACAGCCTCTGAAATCCCTTCCAGCTATATGTCTATGCTCCTATAAGACTCTGAACTTTCAGATTTTTTTCTTTTGTCTCAGCTTATATATAACTTATCTACTTGCCAAATAATTATAAAGTCATTTGCTACGTTTGAAGTCTTTTTATGAGAAAAGAAAAAAACATATGTATACATACGTGTATATAAATATATATTTGGTGAAGAAAGAGAGGGGAGGGGGAGAAAAAGAGAGAAAGAGAGAGAGAGAAAGAGAGAGAGAAAGCTCTGCTTTTCCATCTTGCTTAGTAATCTTGTTGTTAAAATAAGGATACCTGCTGTATCCCAAAGAGATCATAGAAGTGGGAAAAGGTCCCATATGTACGAAAATATTTATTGCAGCTCTCTTTGTGGTGGCAAAAAACTGGAAATTTAAGGGATGCCCGTCAATTGTGGAATGGCTGAACAAGTTATGGTATATGAATGTGATGGAATATTATTGTGCAATAAGAAATGGGAAGGAGATAGACTTCATAACTACCTGTAGAGGCTTATATGAATTGATGCTAAGTGAGAGGAGCAGAACCAGGAAAAATTTGTACACAGTCACAGATACATCATATGTGTGATGACCAGCTTTGAAAAACTGTACTCTTCTCAGCAATGCACAGTTAAAATACAACTCTACAAGTCTCAGGATTGAAGGAGATGTCTACATTCAAAAAAAGATACAGAAAGATCAGAGGTTAAATGGAGACTGAAGCAATGCATGCTATCATTCTTTGTGATGTTTGGTTTTTGATTCTCTTTTCTCATTGTTCACTCCATTGGTTATAACACCTATACAACCAGACTATTGTAAAATTTGAAAGAATTTGCAGATCCTATACATGATTGTATGCCACCATGGCAGGGGTGGGGGGTGGGGAGGAAGGGGAGAAAAATCTGAAACTCAAGTGACTCTGGAACTGAATCTTGTAAACTAAAAGTAAACAAACAAGTCAATAAAATTTTTTTAATGAAAAAAATAAGGATACCTGCAATAAAAGGCAAACATATTTATTGAAAGGAGGTCCAGAACAAGCAAATATGTCTATACTATAACAAAACAGATTTGTTATCTGAGGGATCTGTCCTGTCAAGTTTTATAGCACTTTTTTCTTTAGAACATTTACAGAAGTTTCAGGGAGGGGAGCAACATGCTGCTTCATGAAATCTGTTTAATTAACCCATCATTTCACTCCTGTCATAGGTAACAGGGGGGATTAGTATGAACCTGAATGACCATGAAGAGATCTAGCTGTTCCCCAAATGTTACATTTTCTCCCCATATAGTTGGAATATTTAAAAGTTTGGGTAATGAATTATTTCACAATTTTCCAAACTTTAGATGATAAATATTTAATCACATCTTGAGAGAATTTCAGTTGTTAGGCCTGAATGATTGAGAGCAACAACTTTAAATCAGTAAGAACATTTAAAATAGTATTTTATTCTCTTTTATAATATTTGGCAGACAAGTCACTTTTGAGAATGCTTATTGAGATTCTGTTTTCATCACAAATCCTTTTTATCAAAACCAGTGAGAATATGCTTTGCTAACCCCCTTTTCTCCCACTTTGAATGTTTTTCATATACATTGGAGAATGGGCATTGAAAATGGCATTTCTAACTTGTCATAGAAGGGAAAAAAGAAACAGCCCAGTATTCTCTCCCACATGGGAGCCCATGCTGTTCTTAGAGAATGTCACTGAGTTGAAGATCTTCACCCCAGCCTGTTATCTCATTGTTTCCCATGTGTAAATTTTGAAGGAAGGCACCTTCTAAAAGCATCTTTCCTTTGTTATCCCCAGAGGAGACAGCATAGTATCAGGCATGTGGTAAGTGCTCAGTCAGTTTTTCTTGGATTGTGAAGTAAAGCTAGCCTGTGTTAGAATTCAGACCGGATCTATATGTGGGGCTGCTGGACTAACACTTTGCCAGATATGTGTGGATTAAGTGAGGAGATCCCAGCAGGGATCAATTTGATGACTAAAATGACCATGATATGGTCAATGAGGCCACTTTTGCAATATTAACCTATATCAGTGAAATATCGGTCATTCTATACAAATTTATTAAATGCTTATGACACGTCAGGTAAATATGTAACAACAAATAGATAGAAAATAAACACAATGTAAACACAAGTAAATTTGACAATAGCTAGGCTACCACTTACTGAACGGATAAGGAAAGATCTGATATAATAGATCCAGATTGAATTGAACTTTAGAAGAGATTAGGGAATTTCAGAGGCAAAATGAGGAAAGAGTATCTTCTAGGTATTGGGAATGGCTTGTATGTGCAGAGAAGAGTGATAAAATATTGTGTGTGAAGGACAGGAGGTAGACCAGTTAGAGTTTAGACTAAGTAAAATGATGAAAAACATACTTCTGCAGTCATGTTGTAAAGGGCTTTAAAAAATAATCGATGAGTTTGTATTTGATCCTGGTCAAAATGGAACTATTAAAGGTTCTTAAAGAGGGGAGTAACATGGTTAGACCTGGTATTTAGGCAGGTAGGTGGCAGATGGTGTAGAGAGAGAACAGTCTACTATCTGCCTGGCACTGTTTTTGGCAAAGAGAGTACAAAGACAAAAATGAAGTTCTCTCAGCCATCTCAAAACAATTTGTGTCATTCATACTTTTTTTATTATGATGGTCAAGATTTGGATTTATTTTATGGATATTATAGGTATGTACTTGCTTTGTTGCATCCTCTTTATATCCATTTGTGATGCCCCCAAAAGAATAACTAAATTTCACAATTGTACACAGAGTCAACCTTCATTTAATATGCCAAATGAAATGAAAAGAACCTATTTCCTCATAAGCAAGAGTTATAATCTTTCCCTGATACATAATTCCCAGTGAGAATGGAAGCCAGCTGTTCCTGGTCCCTTTTCCTCTAAGTGCCTAGGCAAAAGAATGAGGTAGACAGATGTAGATAGATCTTTGCAGGAAGGTATGTCTTTAGCTCTGAGTTGATCACATATTCAGTGAGTGACTTCTTGATCTGAAAAGTGTGTCTGCATAGTCACGTGGTGGGTGAGTTTTGAAGGAAGGCACCTTCTAAGAGCATCTTTCTTTTGTCATCCCCAGAGGAGACAGCACAGTATCAGGTATGTGGTAAGTGCTCAGTCAATTTCTCTTGAGTTGTGAAGGAAAGCTAGCTTGCTTTAGAATTAAGATTAGATCTATATGTGTGGCTGCTGGACTACTAAACTTCACCCACTCTGAACTCTAACTGGGGATGGGGTTCAAACCTGAGGACTTTTATATGATATCTTATTTCTCTCACTCACTTGCACTCACTCAGTTAAAAAAGGAAAAAAAGAAAAAAGACTCCAAATTTGTCAGCATCTGATTTCAACTCAACATGCTAATTGACAAAAGCAAATAACAACATTGGAAGAGTAAATCTCTTAATCAGAAAAGAAATATGGAAGTAGCAGAAGGAATTATGTAAATACATATTCTTTTCCCCATCAACAATAATTTATTTTATCAAATTCCTTCCTCTCCAGCCAAAATAATAATAATAATCATGATGATGATGATGATGATGATGATGATGATAATGATAATAAATATATACATAGTTAAGCAAAAAAAATCCCCAAATTGACCACATAAAAGAAAAAAGTCTTATTCTGCTTATTTTGTCTATCACCTCTCTGTCAGAATGTGCATCTTATTTTTTTAAATCATTAATCACATTTTTTGTTGTTTTGACCAGATATCTTAAGTCTTTTGCAATTGATTTTTTGCAGTGTCATCATTATAATGCAAATTGTTTTTCTGACTCTTTTTGCTGCCTTCTGAATCAATTCATACAAGTCTTCCCAGGTTTTTTTGTAATTTCTTATGGCATGATACTATTCCATTACATTCACTGCAATTTTTCAACTGTTCTGCAGTTGACTGGTACCACTTAATTTCCAGTTGCTTGCATGCACAAAGCTGTTAATATAATGCTTTACATATAGGATTTTTTTTTCCTCTTTCTCTGTTGCTTTGGTATATAGGACAATTAGTGCCATCACCATATCAAATAGGATACGCAGTTTGGTAACTTGGGGCACATTTTCAAATTATCAGCACGTGGTTTTTAAAGAGTGAAATCTCATTCTCTGCCCACTCGTCTCTCTAAAAAGGGTTTCAGAAAAGAAGCTTTCCCAAGACCTGCAATTCAGGATAAGATTGTATTTTGGGGGAGTCTTGTCTTCAGTACAAACAGCCTTCATGTCACTGCTTGAATACAACTCTTACTGATCTAGAAGACATCTCTCACTTTCAGCCTGAAACCCTACATTTCTGTTGTCTCTAACTTCTCTCATGTTCTTCCCTTTGTCCTACACCCCCAAGAGAATATAGCTTTTTTTCTTATTTTCCTGGAAAGTTCCTTCCATACTCTCCCCAATAACTGATGTGATCAGTCTGCACTTTGGGCCCACAGGCCTCAAGGAGAGTAGAGTTCTCATTTCTGTGTCACTGAGCAAGCATTTATTAGACACTTAGTCTGTGTCAGCCATCGTGTGAAGTGCTGGTGATACAAAGAAAGTCAAAAGATAGGCCTTGCTTTCAAGATGCTCACAGTTTAATGTGGGAGGCAACATGAAAATGGCTACCTGCAAAATACACACACACACACATACATACACATGCAATAGTTATAAACTTTTTCTGATCCATAATTCCCAATGAGAATGTAAGCCAGCTATTCTGGTCCCTTTTCCTCCAAGTGCTTAGCCGTATGCGTATGTGTATGCGTATGTGTACGCGTATGCGTATGTGTATGTGTGTGACTATGCATGTGTATGCACATGTGTATGTGTGCATGTATATATGTAGATATATTTCACACATATATGCACACATGCACATATACAGATTTATATGCATATATGTGTGTATGCATACATAATAATATAATAAATTGGAAATAATCAACAGAGGGAGGGCACTAGAATTAAGGAGTATCAGAGGAAAGGCCTCTTGTAGAAGGTGAAGTTTTACTTGGGACTGGAATGAAGAGAGGGAAATCAGGAGGTGGAGAGGAGAAGAGATATTAGAAATACATGCATACATATATATGACATTCATATAAACATATACACATATATGCATTATTTACATGTGTGTGTGAATGTACATATACCTGTGATGAGCCATTCACCCCTGAGTTCAGGGCTCCTGTGAAATATTAGTCTTTCCCCTGCATCAATCATGCATATTAAACATGTCTTTGGACTTTGTATTTGCACTAGACCAGGGTTCTGACCCAGCTTTAGCTACTTACTTAAAGCAAGTTGTGTCCTTTTTTTATTTTTTAGCCCTAGTTTACATATCTGCAAACTGAAGGTATTTGACAGGGTACAGTACTTTACAATTTATAGAAAAGGACAAAGCTAAACAAAAAAATTCTTCTGAAGTGTGGAGTGGGAAACATCTGGAAGTTTTGTTTAGATGAGCCCCTTAAGATTGGCTGTGTTGAGGAAGGACGCATTTGTCTTTTGTTGTTGGTAAACTTACTCAGCAGAGGTATTTTTTACACTTGTTAGTTCCACCGTATTTGAAGACTGAGAATGAAACAATGAGATGATAGGAAAACAGAACACACAGATAATACAGGTTGGACCAAAGGGAGGGGAAGGAAAGTATAACAGGACATTCATCTATGTGAAGAGACACTGAAGGGCAGAGATAGTTTGTTAATCTGAACAAGTAGAGTCTAGACAATTATGAATTTAATGAAAGTCTTCCTTAATTGATTCTGATGTTCCCTACATGGTATGATGGTTTCTGTCCTTCAAAGGAAACCCTAAAGAATGAAAGCAGATAAGGTGATCCAGTAGAAAGAATATTGAATATTAAGTCAGAGCATTTAGGTTCAAATCCATCCCCTGATACTTATTACCTGTGTGACCTTAGGCAAGTAACTGAACCTCTGCTGGCCTCAGCTTCCTCATTTTTCAAATGAAATGTTTGAACTTGATAACTTCTGAGTTCTCTTCCAGCTCCAATTCTATGATCTTATAAACCCATGAAAGCCAAATGCAAACTATTCAGCTTTAAGGTAATTAAAGCACATTATGGACCTATTTTCTCTGTAAGGGTGGTCACAGCTGCCTTGATGAATGACAGCTGGACTGACTGCCCATGCCCAGTGCCCAGCAGGGAACAAATTGGCCCTCTCTGCACCAAACAATTTGCAGTCCCAGCTTTGAATAGTCACTGGTCAGATGTGGGACTGAGATGGAAATGCAGCTAACAGGTGGCATTCTGAAGAGGAGAAGGAATGAATGAAGAGCTTTCATCTCTAGCTTTGAAATGGTTGAAATACTTGCATTGCTACAGTCCTGGGTGGCATCCAGCACTGACTCAGTGCAGGCTCTGGTGGACAGCCTGGATCACCAAGCAGATGGAGCCATGCTGTGGCCCTAGGGAGTCCATTATATTAGGCTTACCCAGGCCATTCTGCCAGTTAGGACAGCTGTCTTTGCAGGGGCTACTGTGACTCTTCTATTAAAAATCCTCAAAAAATTTGTGCCTAGTTTAAATGACTCATTGGGTGATTTTCTAAAAAACTTTCCTAGTGTTCCCCACTGTCTAATGCTTTGGAAAGGTATAACAAATTGTCTTTTTTACTTTGTGTTTTCCAATATTTTTCTCCCAGTTCCCCTCTTCTTCCCTCTCTTCCTCCCCATTTCCCTATCTTTCTCTGTCCTTTACTGAAACTTCTCTTTTGTCTCCCCTCTCTTCCTCTCTCCATCTGCACTTAAGTGTTTAAGGACAGACATGATATGAGACAGATATGAGATTGTTTATTTTTTTGTTGCTATGTTTGTTCTTTTCTGTTAGTCTTGCATCTCTGCATCTCTCTCTCTCTGTCTCTCTCTGCCTCTCTGTCTCTCTCTGTCTCTGTCACTCTTTAGATAGCTCTCTGGGACCTCTTTCTATTCCTCTGGGTCTTCTTTTCTCTGTCTTATTCTGTTTCTTTCCCTTTGTGTGTATCTCTTTTTTTCCTGTCTCCTACACCTCCCCCTATTCTTCGCTCAAGGACTGTGATGAAATACTTTCTTGGTTGGATTGAGAAATATTGCAAGAATATTTATGTATTCCAGAAAAGATATGTGCATCTCCATATGAAGAGTGATGAAATAGGATTTTATTTCCTTCAAATAACTCACCTAGGGAGCAAAGGGGCAAGAGCAGTACACCCTAGAATATATTTTCCAATGCTAGATGGTATTTTTGTCCAACGTATTCCTTGGATAAAATTCAGGTCAGTGCTCAAGTAGAAAAGGATCCCCAAGAAATTAAGATTATTTCGGCTCAGTGCAATGAAAAACTCCCTAATAATTAGAATTGTCTGACTTGGGCAAGATGCAAATTTCTCCTCACTAGAGGTTCTCATTTGAAATCTGGATAAATGAGAATGTTAGAGAAAGAATTAATATGAATCCAGTACCAAAGAATAAATGTTCCTTTCATCGTCCCTTTCAATTAGAGATTCTTTGATGCTGTCTGTTGGATAAACAAGGAAAAGTTTTAAAGTTATATGTTCAGTATATTATATATTTTGAAAGAACAGCAATTTGAACAAAAGATTTACAGTTTCATGTGCAACATTTTAAAACTATACTATGTACATGAAAATGCTTGTTTTATTTGGTCTTTAAAGTTTAGAATTTTTTTAATTGAAATTGCAAATTGTAGGTAAAGAAGTATTTTAAGGTAAATTAAAATCCACTATAATGATGACAAAGAACAGATATAAGGAATGGGAAATGGTTAAAGTCTAGTCTCATACACTGGAACACAAAGCCTATAATTATCTGTCCAGGTCATAAGATGATAAATTTCAAATGGGGAATTTTGGCTAATTCTCACACATTCCAGAGAAGAAATTGAGACCTAGAGCAGCATGGAGGTAACCTGCATTATCATAGACATTACTTCCTCTTATTTGCAACATGTATACTTGTACTTAAGGAATGTTGAATAAATCCAAGCACTGCTAGCTTTCTAGACTCAAATGAATTTTGCATACATTGCTTCTTAGTAATTTCTTCAAGCATCATTTTCACCTTCCTCCCACATGCCCACCTTTGTAATGAATTCAAAAAGCATCAACAGATTTGTTGACTGAGTTGGGAGGATCCTGTCAAAGTCTTTAGAATTTTTCTGTATTATTTCATTCTCAGCAACAGATGTTGGCATATACACTGTATTTTTTATCGTTGTTGTTTACTTGTTTAATTGTAAACTAGTAATGAACTGGAGAAGAGCACAGTTCAGTGTAGAAAATGTTGGACTAGTAGGCTTTAAGTTTTGGACATTGGAGATAACATTATCTTATACTCAGGAGTAGTCAAAAAAGAGGGTAAGCTTTACAGATGTACCAGTAGAGCACAAGGACGCTGAGCATCTTTGAATGTGTGAATTATGAGGAAGCTAGATGAAGATGCCCACAGTCAGTACTCAGGAATAGTGTCAAGGACTAAGTAGGTGATAGTGCTAGTCCTTCTGTACTCTGCTCTTATCATACCATTTCTGGAGTGTTGTGTTAATTTATGAATACCATGATTTAAGGACATTAAGAATCATAGGGGAGGGCAGAGCCAAGATGGCGGTGTAGAAGCAGCAAAGCACTGCAGCTCCCACACAGACATGCTAAAAACTCATAAAATGGGCCTCTAAAACAGATTTTTCAAGCTCCCAAACTCTCCAAAAGACAGAAAACACATCTGTTGCTACAGGCAGCTCAGCAGGTGGGGCTCTTCTCAGCAGTCTGGGAGCCCCGGCGGAAACCCCAGTAGGGTCAGGGCCCAGGGCATTGAGCGAGGAGCCGTGTCTATAGGAGAGCAGATTGGCTGCACTGGAGGCACAGTTACCACATTTATCAGGCCAGAAGAAAAAAACGGCTAAGAGAAAGATCAGTGGATTTTGCTAACTCGGGAGGAGAAGAGCGGGTCTGGCCAAACTGCTCCCAGGGCAAAGAAGCAGCGGGAGGTGGCTATAGCAGCAGGAACGGCTGAAAGCAGCAGTGGCCTCCACTGGGCTGCTTCAGAGCCCTCAGCCTGCAGATAACAGGGGGGCTGAGATGATTGATCAGGGCCAAGGGCTCTTGCGTTGAGTGGCCTGGATCTAGATCATGGTCTTGAGTGGTGGTCCTGGGGTGTGCTTTCAGTGAGCCAAAGCTGGAGGGGGTGCTGCAACATCCCACTAATAGTTCCAGCAGCTGTGAAGGCCCCAGCGATTTGGGACAGAGCTTTTCCCCTCCAGGAAGCAGAGTTCCACAGAGCTAAAAAACCAAGCAATTAATAGACTGGCCAACATGAGAAAAAGGAGGCAAAGTAAGAATACCAATAAAACTGCAGAATCCTTTTTTG
>CM053595.1:160132212-160153342 GCA_028646575.1 Pseudocheirus occidentalis
TCTAGAATTTAAAGCTATACAATCAAATGCAACTGGGAAACAATACATATAGGGATGGGGGCAGGGAGACCCTCCCTGCCCTACTAGAAAACTAGAGGGGTGTTGGAGGAGGACATAAAAGGGAACAGATTGTGGGAGGGGCTTTATGGTGGGATCACTGTTTTGGGCTGTGGGGTAGGGGAAAGAAGGGGAGGAAATTTATAACTCAAAACCTTGTGGAAATGAATGCTGTAACCAATAAAATAAATTAAAATTAAAAAAAAAGAATCATAAGGGACCAATTAGATTGATGAAGGACCTTGAGAACATATCATCACATAAGGAAAAGTTGAAGGAACTCAAGATGTGTAGTTCAGAAAATGGAAGGCAATGGGGAGTTGTCTTATTATATGTGAAGGTCATCATGTGCAAAAGCATTAAATTTTATTTGTTTGGTCCCAGAGAGCAGAATCAGGAGCAATAAGTAAAAATCACACAAAAAGGGGAAAAATAGCTTTCAGTAAAGTAAAAAAAATCTTCCTAATAATTAGAGCTATCAAAAAGTGGAATAGGTTGCCTCATGGTTCAATAGCATTCCTCACACTAGAGGTCTTCAAGAAAAGTTAACTACTCATTTGTCAGGATTATTGGTGGAAGGACAATATTATTCATGAATGCTAAGATGAAATGGCCTCTGAAATCCCTTCTGACTCTAAGGTTTATGTGATTCTAAAAGTGACTGGTCAGATAACATATGTTCCTGCTGTGCAGATGCCCAGAGTCAAAAGGACACCCCCTTCATTCTGTGCAGACAGGTATGTTATGGGAATAATGACTATAGAATAGAAAATAGCCATTGATTGGGTCAACTGTTCTCTCTACTACACCTTACTTTAGTGGGGGCTGTTGAAAGAGAAATCCCTTTTTTTTTTTAAATAGAATTTTGGTGTTTTTTTTTTTACCCAATTACATGTAAAGACAACTTTTAGCATTCATTTTTCAAAAAATCTTAAATTCAGCTTTTCTCCATCCCTCTTCTCTCTCTAAAGTGGTAATTTTATATAGGTTATATATATGTATGTGTATATATACAATCATGTAAAACATATTTCCATAACATGACTAATAACATTTTCCACAACATGACTAGTGTTGTGAAAGAAGAGAGACCAAAAGATAAAATCACAAAAAAAGAACGTGAAAAGAGTATGCTTCAATCTGAATTCAGACTACATTATCTCTTTCTCTTTATGAGTCCTTTGGAATTGTCTTGAATCATTATTTTGCTGAGAAGAATAAAGTTATTCATAGTTGATCATTACACAATGTTGCTGTTACTATGTACAATGTTCACTTCACTTTGTGTCAGTTAATGCAAGTCCAGGTTTTTCTCAAATCTTCCTGCTTGTCATGAGAAATTCCTGTTTGGATAAATATCTTAATTTTCTGTGTTTGCATTTCACCCTCATGCTAAATTGTCAGTTCTTCAGAACAGTGTCTTATCAAAACTTTGTCCCCTGTGGAGCAGCTTTTACAGTGGTCTGCACACAGTAGGTGCTTAATAAGTATTTACAGGCTGACAAATGAATGTGGGCAAATACACAACTCTCCATCCACACACACACACACACCTCAGTGCTTTTCTTCATGTAGGAAACAATAAAGTTTGGAATTGAGTTCAATATTTTAAATGAAATACAAATTATTTGTAAGTGGATGAAATGAATAACCTGGTAGAGGAAAGGAAAAAGCTTAAGAAAAAGCTCTCAAACTTGCAAGTAATATTTATGTGTAAACCCTTTGCTGACCTGGCCCCCCATTCTCAAAGCATTAGGAATGAGTTTTCTGTCCAATGCCACTGGTGATTGTACCCGTAAACAGCAAAATCTTCTATTCTACTTTTTTAAATTGTCTTTTTTTTTTTTTGCTTTTTTTTTTTGGAGGGGGATATCAGGGCAATTGGGGTTAAATGACTTGCCCCAGGTCACATGGCTAGTAAGTGGTAAGTATCTGAGGCCGAATTCGAACTCAGGTCCCCCTGATTCCAGGGCCAGTGCTCAATTCACTGTGCTACCTAGCTGCCCTTAAAATTGAGTCTCTTCAAAAATCAATTAAATGTCTCCTTGTCATTGAAGTTAGGAACCCCTAGGGCCTAGGGCCTAGGGCCTAGGGCGTAGGATCAAATCCTTCTTCTAACATTTAGTAGCTGAATGGCCTTTGGCAAGTTGCTTAAAATTTCTAAGCCTTAGTTTCCTCATTTATAAAATAAAGATTAAATACCTATAATAACTACATCACAGATTCCTTGTGAGCTTTTAATTAGTTCATATAGAGGTAGTTCTCTGCCAACTTTAAAAATCTATGTATTTTAGTAGCAATCATATTATCATTGTTATCACAAAGTATTCTGAGACATGATACAGGAGGACCAACAGGGTACCTACGTATATGTACAAATACATACACACATAAACATTTTTTTGTATGTATTCTGTCTCATTTGGACTGGCTGTTCTTTCCTATTCCCTTTTATTCCCCATCTTTTCTTGCTTTCTCATTTATTATTCTGCCATGTTGTGGCCTGGGAAATCCGATAACCAAGTTTGCTCGAATTCTATGTAAAATAAAAATGAATAGGCTCTGAATGAGGGACTCTTCCATGAAAATGTCCCACAATGATACTACTCTTGGCAATTTGTGGGATGACACAAAGCTGTAAGGATAGTTATCACACTATTGGTTTTCAATAAATGTTTGTTGAATGACCTTTCAAGGATCTACTTGAGATACTTTTTCTTCTTGTTTTTTTGCTGTGCCCTGGATCATTGGTATTGCTAGCTAGAAGACCTTCACAAAGGGGTAATGTTACTATTTTTACATGTGATAATTATTTAAGAATGTTGGATTTGGAACCCTAGGGTTCTCTTATGCTAATTCAGTAACTGGGCAACAGCAAAGTTTCCTGAGGGAAGTTTCCAGCAATGACAAAGATATTAGATCTAAAGGTGATGAATCCATTATCTTCTTGGAGTCCATACAAATATGCAGATAGCAAGGTCTCCACTTTTCCTCCTCCTTTGCCATTCTTGTCCATGTCTCTCTTTACAATCTCCAGAGTTATCCAGTTGTTATACTGGCAGCTTTCCACTAGTTCTGTTTGCTATCCAAAGCCCTTCAAGACCTAATCTCCCTCACCTTTCTAGTCTAACACCTTACACTTTCTTCCATTTCCATGGTCTCTGTGATCCAACAACAGTGTCCTCTGCTGTTCCTGAAACAAGACACACCATCCTCCAAATCTGGGCATTTTTACTGACTATTCCTCGTCTGGAATGTTTTCTCTCCTTGTCTCTTCCTTGTGACTTTCTTCAAGCTGTAGTCCAAATGCCACCCTCTATAGCACTGGTTCTCAACCTTCCTAATGCTGCAATTGTTTAATATAGTTCCTTATGTTGTGGTGACCCCCAACCATAAAATTATTTTCCTTGCTACTTGATAGCTGTAATTTTGCTACTATTATGAATGGTAATGTAAATATCTGATATGCAGGATGTATTTTCATTGTTACAAATTAAACATCATAACCCACAGGTTGAGAACCACTGTTCTATAGGAATCCTTTTCTGAGCTCTCATATCACCACCTAGTTCCTGTTCTGCTTCATCCTCATAGAGCCAAGATAGCATGGGGCATATGAAAATTGTTATCAAGTCATTCCTCCTAGCTGGAGGGACATGGCTGATTTCATTGGAGACTTTTGTGAAGATTCTTGAGAATCAAAATGCCAAACACCATTTCCCCCCTAGTTTAGTGCTTTGCAAGAGAATGACATATTCTTTCCTAATTATAATTACTGTAAAAAGCTTGCCTAGCCCTGTGGCAGGGGGGATCCGCTGTCTTCTCTGATAGATATTTATTTCAGCTGGTGCTGGCTTGAGTTGTTCATGGAGAACAGAAATGTGGTGTTTATTGAATGTGCCCCTGGCAGAGGAGCCCAGAGTACAGATGGCCAATGGGAACTGGCCACTGATGTGCTACCCATGCTTGTGGAAATAAGTTTGGAGGGATGTTATTCCATTTTTAGTCCCTCTCCGTATGCTACTTTTCCATTGCATTTGTCTGCATAGAGGGATGAGGTCTGAAGCCATGGGCCATGGAATTCTACTTTAATTACAGCAATGGGGTGTTTGTCAGGCATCCACACAAGTGATGGCTCCACGTTCTCTGATGGACTCAGAGCAATAGTTCTGCTCCGCGATTGTTGGCTGCCTTCTGTCAGTCCTGGGTAACTGTGGCATTTTGTTTGATGTTTGTTATTTGAAATCTGACAGCTATGATACAGACAGACTCACAGTGCAGAGAAGATAATTACAACTGGAAAGGGTGATAAGGTTTACAAAGACATGACTGCAGAGTGAAATTCCATCGCTCCATGAATTAAAGCTGTCACTGGTGATATTCTAGTGGTCTTTAATAGTATAACAATCATAATTATAATAATCATAGCTAAATTTCCATAGTACTTACTATGTTCCAGGCACTGTGCTAAATACTTCACAAATATGATCTTATTTGCTCCTTACAACAACCCTGGGAGGTAGGTGCTACTATTATGCTCATTTTACTGTTGAGGAAACTGAGGCAGACAGAGGTTGACAGACCTGCCCAGGGTCATATGACCAGTAATTATCTGAGTTTAGATTTGGACTTAGTTCTTTCTGGCTCTAGGCCTCATGCTTTATCCTCTATGCCACCTGGGGCAGGGAGCTGGCAAGTGTCTGAAGCTGATTTTGATGTCAGGTCTATCTGATTTCAGATCTGGCACTCTGCTGTGCCATCTACTTGCCTCTGGGTCTGATTTAATTTCTTATCAGAGGCTATAGGTGGCCAGACCTATTAGTAGGTCAGGGTAATTGTATCTTTTCCTCTTGGTACTGATATTTTAGAAGGTCTCAGTTTTTCATGCATGTATTCTTTAAACGTCACAAAAACCAATATGGTTAATTTATTTCCTTTATTAAACATTACTTCTACCTTAACACAAACTCTACAGTTTGACCAGTCAATTGAGCTTTCTTGCTATTTATCAAGTCTGAAATTCCATTTCCCATCTCCAAACATTTTCATGGAATACTCTCTAATAGTCCCTCTCCTGGAATATTCTCATTCTTTACTTCTGCCTCTTAGAATTCCTAGTTTCCTTCAAAGCTTATCTCACAGACCACCTTTTAGAAGTGACATTTCTTGATCCTCCCATAGTTTCTCCCCCCAACACCAGCCCATTGTTTTGTATCCATTTTGTATATGCTTAAATAGAAAAGTATATCTGAGAGACTAATTTTGAAGGAAGACTTGGGTTCAAATTTTACCTCTGATACTTACTGGTTATATGATTCTGGGCAAGTCACAACTCTTCAGTGCAACTCACTAAGATTTTAAATACTAAATAACCCTCCTTGATAGAGGGAACTTCTTCTCCTAGGAATAACCTATATTAATAGTGTTTACAATTTCCTGAGCTTAGATTGTGAGCTGGCCTGACCCCCAATGAGAGTGAAGGCCAGCTGGGGACTGGGGCTTCTGCATTAGAACGTATATAACCATGTGCTTGCTTCCACATGTTGCTCTTTTCCTGTCAGATGCCATTTGAGCAACAGAGGGCAGGGTCCTTTTTCATGGGAAAGAATAAAGACCTTTTCTGATAACAGACTCAGACTCTGAACTCTTTCATCTCACACCCTTCCTTCCTTCCTTCCTTCCTCTCTCCTCCTTTCACTTCTCCTTTCCCATCTTCTCCTCCTCCTCCTCCTCCTCTTCCTCCTCCTACTCCTTCTATTGCTATAGGCTAAATAGAAAACAAAAAGTCTCTTCATCCTGTTACTTGGCTGAATTGAGGCCACACCTTTCTATTCACACTTGGGCAAAAAAAGTGTTCTGAAGACTAATAGGATCGCAAATTATGGAGAGATGGTAGGGACTTTAGAGAACATTTAGTCTAATTCGACTGAGCAAACTGGGGTTTAAGGGTGGAGTGGTAAGGGGAAAACTTTGCCTAAGCTTATTTGCCTTATAAAATGCCAGACTTAGTGAGGGATATAATCACTGTATTCAAGTACCAGAAGATCTTTGTGAGATTTGTGATTCCATGAAAATACTAACCTAGATAGTAAGTAGTAGAGATATGATTCAAACTCTATTCTTCCCTCCTGTGTTCTATCCATTAAACCACATCTGTTTCTCTGGAGGTGGCCTTTGGGCCCCTACAGTAGCTTTTGTACCTATCACTCAGATGCGTGGCCCTAGAATTAAACATAATGAACTAAGGTCCAGTTGAAAATATTTACTGAGTTTAATTATCTTTAGTTGTTACTAAAAGGGTCCCTTTCAATTTCTTTCTTTATAAATGCAATCTCTGTTTTTGTTCTAATAATCAGAGTCTAAAGGAAATCTTATTAAACTCATCTTCTTAAATTAAGGTAATAGAAAAAAATGGAGAACAGCAGACCCTGAATGAATCAGAAAATTAATTCAATTATAAATAACAGGAATTGGCTATACTTTAATGTGTATGAAGTATAAAGCAATATTTAAACATTTAAGAAATACGTTCTCATCTTGTTACTATGGCTACAGGTTACTCTGAGCTGTGGCAGTTCCATAGTAACCATGGAATTACATTATTTCTTTGCAGTATTGAAATATTCAATAACTAATTTCCTGTCACTTCATAATAAATCATGTTAATGACCTCAGAGGTAGAAGTCAGGGCAATAGAATCTTATCTGGGCTCTGTGTTATTCATCCAAACTGTGGAACAATAAAGGAGAGGGTTTTGCATGACTTTGGCCTTGAAGTTTATGGGAATTAATACAATCTTAGAATCTAGAGGTTACAAAGACCTTAGAGATCATATAGTCCAGCCCAATCCCTTATTTTATAAATGAAGCCCAAGAGAGGGAGTGTACCAATTAATGCAGGCTTATGAGATATTGCTATTTTTTTATTAGCTACATCACCATAATGAGCTTGGTGTTATGATAAATAGGAAGGCTGGGTTTTTTCTTATTTTTGAATTCTTCTAAGAAAAAAAGCCCAGTGATAATAATAATAATTATTATTATTATTTCTACTGAATAGGGGACTATTGAAATTTCACAATGTCTCAATATCAAGGTCTTGCCTCATTGATCCCAATGACAACCATGTGGAGTAATAGCAAGGTAGTTGGAATACTCTTGAGCCAGGAATCAAAAAATTTTGATTTCAGTACTGTCTCTGATACAACTAGCTCCCTGACTAAGTCATCATACCTCTCTCCATCTCATCTTGATAAGGTGAAGGCAGGTTCTAGGGTGGCTAGGTAGCACAGTGATAGAGTACCGGCCCTGGAGTCAGGAGGGCCTGAGTTCAAATTTGGCCTCAGACTCTTAAAGCTTACTAACCGTAAATCTAGTTAAGTCACTTTACTGTCCTTCCTTCCCCTCTTAAAAAAGAAAACAAAAAGCTCCAAAAAAAACACCCAAAAGCAAAAAACAAAATTAAAAGGTGAAGGTGGGTCACATTGTGGCAAAGATTCTTTCTAGGTCTAACACTCTACAAAATAGATAATGCGGTTGTACTATTCTCCTCGTCTTCTAAATTATTTATTTCTGGTTGAGACCTGTGATTCCATCAGTGTAAGTAACTTCCATTGTGCAAACTGTTTTCACTGGTAAAGATTCACAACTCAGGTATCTTTAAGAGAACTGCCTAGGACAATGAGAGTTGAAGTGATTTGTTCCTGGTCTCAGCTGTTAAATGTCAGGCACAAGACTTGAACTCAGGTCTTCTTGACTTTGAGGTCAATCCTCTAGCCACTTTTTTATGCTGCCACTCATTTCTGATTTTTCACGTGGGAAAACTGAAGCACTAATACATTAAGTTGCTTGCCTGAGGTCACACTGCTTAGTTATTAGAGGATCATTCGAAAGCATCTTCCTACCTTCCCATACATAAAAAGACACATTTCTTTCTGGCAACTAATAGCATGCATTACCACATCTTCAAAGCACAGCAGGAAGAAGGGTCATTGTTGCTCTTTTCTCTGGACAAGCTCCTTGGCTTCTGTCTTCATGAGCAGCCACTTATATAAATATTTTAAAATAATGCCTAGGACCTAATCTGGTTTTTACCATCCTACCTCAGAATATTACATCACGGTTAAAAGCAAAGATGCATTCCTTGGTGACTGAGAAACCAGGAGAAATTCTTTTGTATTTGTTTCACTGAGATGCTGTAAAACCTGGTCCCCCCTACCAATTGATTTGTACCCTGAAACTGATATAGAGAAGCCAATAATTTCCCAAGCTCCAGATCATTATAAACTCAGAATTAGAAGAGACTTCAGACCATCTATTCTAAACTTGTATTTAACTAATAATCTCCTCTATACCATCCTTGACAGGTGTGGGGATTGGGTTTCTGCTGGATGACCTCTAGTCAGGGAGACCCTTCTAATCAAGCTTCCCATCTAATTTTGGGAAATCAACTCTAAATTTTTAGGAAGGTATTGTGTGTATATGTGTGTTTTGTACATAATTGATATCTTTGTGTTAACATTACCTTTGCATTCTTACACAGTCTAGCATAGGACTGTGAGGGCAACAGCATCTACAAGTTTTTGTTGAATATATGAATGAATAATAAAGGAAAAAGAAAACCATATAATCTCACAGCTGAAAGTGACATCAAAAGTTATAGAATCATAGCTTCTCACAATGTCAGATTGGGAAGGGACCTCAGATTATCCAAATTCTTTTCCCCAATAAAGTAATCATCCAGCCTTTACTGGATAGGGGAGGGGGGAGGAGAAATGATACCACTTCTTGGAAACCCATTCTCTCCCAAGTCACTCTATTTTTCTTATGGATACTTCTACTAGTCGAGAAATTTTTCTTTATATCAAATTTCAATTAATCTCTTTGTGAATTCCCCTTTCCCCATTTCTCTTAGCTCTGCCCTTTAGAAGCAAAACTCTCCTTTCAAATACTTGAAGAAAACTATCATATTCCCACTGAGCCTTATCTTTTCCAGGCTAAATATCACTAGTTGCTTCTCCTGATCCCTATATGACAGGGGCTCAATACCTTTCAACATTTTTGGCTAGCCTCTTCTGGGTACACTCCAGCTTATCAACCTCCCACATATTGTCCACAAAAATATTGCAAGGAACTTTGTCAAGCGTCACTGAAATTCAGATGCCTTATGTCTTCAGTGCTCCTTTGAGTTACTAGACTACTAACGTGGTCAAGAAAAAGAAAGACTTGAACGACTTATTCTCAGTGAACTTATATTGTCTTGTAGTGAGGATCGCCACCTCTCTTCCTCTTTGTCCACTAACTGTTCATTTACTAATCTGGTCCTTAACTTTGCCAATTTATATACCCGTCAGTAGATCCTAATTGTCTAGAGAACAACTCCTTTTAAAATGAAACTAAAAAACAGATACATTTTGTAGGTTTTCATATGAGGCTAGCAAATCCATAGACATAAGCCATTATGAATCAATGAGCAAATGTTTATTAAAATTCAACTATGGCTGAGGCAATGTAATAGGCAAGAGGAATAAAAACAAAAAGAAACATGAGGGGATAAAGTATTGGGCTTAGTCAGGAAAGATTGAGTTCAAATGTGACCTTACACCCTAGATCTGAGACTCTGAGAAAGTCACTTAACCTTGCCTCAGTTTCCCCAACTGTAAAATGGAGATAACAACAGCACTTACTTGTCAGAGCTATCATAACCATGAAAGAAGGTAATATTTGGGGAAAAAAGTGCTTATCTCTATATGAGTGCTTATTCCTTTCCCTACCCTTCCCCGCTAAGGTAATCTTTGCCCTCAAGGAGTTTACATTCTGCTGAGTAAACATGCATTTATTAAGCAGTTATCATCTCCCAGTCCTGGTGTTAAGTACTAGGGATACATAGAAAGGCAAAACCAAACCATTATATATATATATATATATGTATATATATGTAAATATATATATATATATATATGTATATATTTATTTATTTATTTATTGGAAGTTTTTTAATGCTGGAGGAGATGGAGGATTTAGCATGGCTAAACCTATACTTTAGGGAGATCAATTTAAGAGTTAAGTCAAGGATGAACTGAAGTAGAGAGAGACTTGAGGCAGACAGATCAACTGGCAGGCTATTGTTGGTTTAAGGAGATGCGTCTATGTAAGAGTGGTGTCACTGTCGA
This sequence comes from Pseudocheirus occidentalis, assembly GCA_028646575.1. Lineage (NCBI taxonomy): Eukaryota > Metazoa > Chordata > Mammalia > Diprotodontia > Pseudocheiridae > Pseudocheirus > Pseudocheirus occidentalis. Next base: position 160,142,441 of record CM053595.1, read on the forward strand.
AGGAATAAGGGGGAATATATTCAAAAGATGATACAAAGGTGAAATAGATGTTGGCAATAGATTGGATTTGGGGAATGAGAAAGGTTAAAGAGTTAATGATAAAACTTAGGTTGTGACCATGGACACTTGGGAGGTAATAGTGCCCTTGACAGTAATAGGGAAATTAGAAAGAAGAGAGGATATTAGGGGGAAGAGGCATTCAGATTTGGACACGTTGAGTTAAAGATAACTGTGGGACATCCAAATGTCCAACAGGCAGTAGGAGATGTGATACTGAAAATTAGGAAAAAGATTAGAGTTGTATAAATAGATCCAAGAATCATCTGCATAGAGATGATGATTGAATTCATGAAAGCTGATGAAATACCCAAGTAAAATAGTATAGAAGGAAAAGAGAAGAGGGACTAGGAAACAGATTAGGGGGACACCTACATTTAGTGGAAGAGAACTGGATGAAGGACCAGCAAAGGAGGCTGAGAAGATGTGGTGAGCTGAGACAGAAGGTAACCAAGAAGAGAACAGCATCATGGAAACCTTTAGAGAAGAAAGCATCCAAAAAAAAAGTGACTACCAATGTCAAAGGCTACAGAGAGGCCAATAAGGGTGAGGATTAGAAAAAAACCACATTTGATCTGCCAATTAAGAGATCATCATTAATTTTGGAGACAGCAGTTTCATAGCTATGATGTAGTTGTAAGCCAGACTTCCAAGTTAAAGAGTCAGAGGAAAAAAAGTAGAATGAATGACATTACCATCTCAATGAGTCTATCCACAAAAGGGAAGACAATCAGGATGACAGCTAGTCTGCATGAATAGATAGTCAAGTGATAGTTCTTTGAGACTGGAGGAAATATAGGTTTATACCCAGGTCATAGTGAAGCAGCTGATAGAAAGGAATATTTTGAAGATTATGAGAGAATGAGGATGCTAGAAGGGGTACTCTGATGGAGAAGATGTGATGGAATAGAATTATCATATTTAGAAGAAATTGCTCTGGCAAGAAAAAAGGTGATAAACTCCTCCATTGCAACAAGAGTAATAGAGGAAATGGCACAAAGCACTGTGTGATGTGAGATAAAGAAAAGGGGAAAAGGAGGAGGTCTCAGTGACTATTTTCATTTTTTTCCAGCAAAATATGATGCAAAGTTCTCAACTGAGAGGTTTGCAGAAGAAAGATCCATGGGAAGTCTTAGGAGGGATGCAAAGGTTGGGAAAATTGCTATGGTGAGTGGGATAGTAAATCAATTATCCAGATATTAAATGATTGCATTGCCACATTAAGGGACACAGTTGAGATTACGTAAGATAAATTTGTAGTAAACCCAGTCAACATAGATTCATGTTTTGTTGTTGTTGTTGCTGTTTGCCTAGATTCATTCAGTAGCCCATGGATAGATGTGAAGGCAACAGATGGTGGCAATAAACCAAAACAGGACCTTAGCAGGGCAATATTGGTACTAGGATTAGGAAATAGGGAATTAAAGAGAAGAAAATAATATAGACTTGAATTTGTTCACCAAGGGGTCAAGATGGAGAAAGGATAAAAATATAGCTCGAACAAGAGTGATAGCCTGGGAAAGAACTGAGGTGTAGAGGGATTAGAAATCACAGGGAACAAGAAGATCAATTAGGGGTTGAAAAGCAGAGGGAAATATGGACTGATAAAATATTATGATTGAGAAAAGAATTTCAGGGGTGGCTGGGTGGCACAGTTAGTGGATTGTTGGCCCTAGAGTGGGGAGGACCTGGATTCAGGTACAGCCTCAGACACTTGACACTTACTAGCCATATGACCTTGGGTAGATCACTAGCACCAGTTGTCCTGCCTTCCTCTCTACAAAAAGAAAAAAAAAACAAGAAAAGAATTTCAGAGTTCTTAAACATGGAGGTAGAAAAAATCAGGGATATGACCCTTTCTATGTAAAGCTGAGGTGGAGTAGAAGAGTAGGACATAGGAAATAAATAAATGAAAGGACTTGGAAAATATGTTTGAGGAAGTATGTATGGAGAAATGCAGTTCTCCCTTCTTCATTGCCACTTTTACCATCATGTCTTTGATATATCACTGATTGGCATAAGTTTTTTTTTTTGTTTTTTTTGGGGGGGAGGGCAGTTGGGGTTAAGTGACTTGCCCAAGGTCACACGGCTAGTTTTTTGTGTTAAGTGTCTGAGGTCGGATTTGAACTCAGGTCCTCCTGACTCCAAGGCCGGTGCTCTATTCACTGCGCCACCTAACCGCCCCGGCATAAGAAATTTAATAGGAATTTTTTTTTGGGGGGGGGGGTTTGTGCAAGCCTTAGATGACGTATGAAGGCCAACAGATGATACTGAGGCTATGACCCAATATTTTTATTTTATTTTATTTTTATTTTTGGAGGCCATGGCAATTGGGATTAAGTGACTTGCCCAAGGTCATATGGCTAGCAAGAGTTAAGTGTCTGAGGCTGGATTTGAATTCAGATCCTCCTGACTCCAGGGCCAGTGTTCTATTCACTGTATCACCTAGCTGCACCTTTATGACCCAATATTTTACCCAAATTTTACAATAAGGTACTGTTGGTCAATTGATTGTTGTCCTTTGTTCTTGAAGAGGACCAAAATGACATCACTATACTAGAGTCAAGTTTTATTGTGTCCAACTGTGACCGATCAGACCAATACAAGCTCTGAATTCTCTACCACAGGTCAGTCACAAATAGTCCATGTGAACGTTTGCGGTGGATTCTCTAAATTTTTACATTTCGTTTGAGCTGTTTCAATTCTACCTTGCTCACAGAGCACAGCACTTTTTCTGATGAAGGCCTGCCATATTGAACACTCTAGTTCCAGTATCTCCCATGTCAGACAATCAGTTTCAAAGTTCTTCTGAGAAACCTTGAGAGTGTCCTTGTATTGATTCTCCTGACCACCATGTGAATGCTTGCCTTGTGTAAGTTCACCATAAAATAATCTTTTTGACAAGAGTACATTTTGCCTTAGAACAACCTGACCAGTCCATCTGAGTTGTGCTCTCTGAAATAGAGTTCGAATGCTTGGCAGTTTAGTTTGAGTAAGCAACTCAGTATCTGATACTGCCAGTCGATCTAGAGAATTGTCCTAAGGCAATTCAAATTGAAGTGAATCAGTTTCTTGGCGTAGTGATGATATACTGTCCAGATTCCACAGGCAGACAACAGTGTGGTCAGCACAACATCTCTGTAGACCTTCAGTCTGGTAGGCAGTCTTATACCATTTTCTCCCACACTTTCCTTAGGAACTTCCCAAATACTGAGCTACCTCTGGCAATGTACATGTCAACCTTATTATCTATCTTTACATCCCAAGAAAGCATATTGCTGAGATAGGATCAAGTGATAAAACACTGAAATGATAAAGTACTGTGAATACCCCCATAAAAAAAAGAAAAAAAATCAGACTTTCCTGTTCCAAAGGGAAGGCCAAATTTGTTTTTAGCAGATTTTCCAGATCACAGGGGCAATTCATCCCTAACTCCAACAACATGGAAGGAATAACTGTACACTCATGACAGCAGTAGTTGTGGAGGAAAGAAAGACTGTAAAACTGGCATTGAATTCACCAAGGAAGGAAGAGGAATATATTGGAGGTCAATGGATAACAGCTACTAGAATCTTAGTTGATAAATATAGATTGAGTGAACCTCAGAGGAAGAGAGATTATTGAGTGATGGTCATAGAGTGAGAGCCTAGAAGTGGCAATGGAAAGCAAGTAATATTCTCTTTCCCCTCCCAAGACCATTCAGGAGTGAAAATGAAATCTGTGCTGCAAAGTGTATGTTGTGGTATCATACTATCAGGAAGGAGTCAGGTCTTTGTCAGCGAAAGAAGATGGAAGAAATGAGAAAGAAAAAGGTTTCAGATGAAAGCGTGGACATGTTTTCCAAAGAGCACGGTAGAAAGAATGAATACATTTTGAGTGGGACATTGTGGGCTTGGATTGAGGAACATGGGACCAAAGGATTGAAAGCTTGGGGATAGGGAATGGGGTTTGTACAATGACTGCTGAAAATTAAAATAACTAGAATAAGGAGGTTAAGGATGGGGGGTGGAATAGGCTAATATTAGAAATTAGATCTGTGAAGGTAGACAACATTGCATAAACATATACACACACAAAGTAAGATAAAAATAAATTCAAGATGAATCTCAGTGAGAAGGGCATTAGCAGCAGGGGAAAGAGATCAGAAAAAATCTTAATGTAGAAGGTGGCATTTGAGTGGAGTCTTGAAGAAAACAAGGAAATACACAGCACAAGGAGAGAGGGTGGAGTGCTGAATGTAACACAGAACAAGACCTATTTGACTGTTCCATAAAGTGCCATAGAAGACAGTTTATCATAGAAGGGACTTCACATATAATAAATTTAGAAAGGCATGTATTTATCAGGTTGGAGATGGCTTTAAAAGCTAGATGTGGACTCATATTTCTTTCATCACAACAAATGCATGATTCCAAGGATCTATGATCTCATTTGTGTGGGCATGTCTTCCACCAGTGGAGATTTAATTCTTCTGTAATTTGGTGGATAATCTTTGAGTGTATCTGTGACTGAAATAATGTGTCACCCTCTGGCCAACCTAACTGTAAGCCTCTCTTAACTTAACCAAGCGAATTTTTGGCTAAGTCATTGAGTCCATTACTGGGTCCATATCTTTTCTCAACTTTTCAGTAAATGTCAGAGCATCACTCCTAGAACCTCTAAAAGCCAGACCAGTTTATTTTTTATTTATTTATCTATCTATCTATCTATCTATCTATCTATCTATCTATCTATCTATCTATCTATCTATTTATTTATTTATTGCTTTTTGGAGGGCAGTTGGGGTTAAGTGACTTGCCCAAGGTCACACGTCTAGTTTTTTGTGTTAAGTGTCTGAGGCTGGATTTGAACTCAGGTACTCCTGACTCCAGGGCCGGTGCTCTATTCACTGTGCCACCTAGCCGCCCCCAGACCAGTTTATAAATCCATTAATCAAAAGTATTTATAAAGCATTTAATATATGTAGATAGCTAGATAGCTAGATAGATGATAGATATGAATGTATGGCATTTCGTCTATAGGAGATAAGTTTATTGATTTCTTATACTGTCATTTATTGAGATAGACCACTTACAATAACTTAGTGAAACATTGATGTCATATAGTAGAAAAAGGACTGAATTTGGTATCATTGAATGTGATTCAGGTCCTGGCTTTACTATTTTATATAATTATTTCAACCTCTCTGAGACTCAATTTTCCCAATGTTAAAATGAGGGCTTTGGACTACATGATCTCTATGGCCCCTTCCGTTTCTAAATCTATTACTCTGTGAATGCACCTATTCCCTTTCAGCAGTCAGTATAATAGTTGCTCCTCTCAACTCCTATGTTACTTGTCCCTTTTCTCAAATTTGTTGGTTCTCCAGAGATCACAGACAACCGTCCAGCAATCATATCTGACTATTCTTTCATTGCCTGGTCCTGGGCTAAGATCTGAAGACTTGAGCACATATGAACTGTTCTGAGTGCATTATTATTCTTTCACTAGTTTTCATCTTTTCTTTCTCTTGATGATGATTGTTTTACTGTTTCTTTCCTGAAAATCGTTTTCCTTGAGAGGAAACTGAAGCAAAATAGTTTGGTCTGCTTTCATTCCCCTTGTTAACACTATTCTTTCCCAGATAGTAGTTCTGTTATTTCATATATATGCCCTGAACTTAGCTTAAAAAAAAGTCTGTGTTTTCCCCAGACACCTCTAGGCTGTATGTTTTCTGATACTTAAGGACTTGTGCTGCTTTTTTGTATTGATCCTCTGTTGTCACCCTGCATCTTTTGTCCACTGGGAAGCTTCCTGAGAATCCATATCAGTATCTGTGGGTATCTGCTCTCATTTTTTTTTTCTTCAGTGAGATACTTAGAAATTTTAAAAATCACAATTTCTTTCTTTCTCTCTTTCTCTATCCTCCCTCTTTCCTTCCTTCCTTCCTTCTTCCTTCCTTCCTTCCTTCTTTTCTTCTTTTCTCTTTCTTCTCTTTAGTGTCTTAGGCCATGGAATTCCATTCTCTCCTCTTTTTGACTTCTGCTTTTCTAAATTCTAGAGTGGGTGTGTCTGTCAGATTTTGCCTGGTGTTCCCTTTTGATCTTTCAGACTCTAAGATGGCCTAATCACTGCTTCACAATGTTCCTATCATTTCTGCTTCACCAACCAGTTCATGTTTATTGATCAGAATTAAGTCCAGAAGAGATCCTTTTTTGTTTCTTCTGGTTTCTGTGACACGTAGTTGTTATCAAGGCACATGAAGATCACATGATCTGCCTATAGGAGAATGAGCCTCACAATGAACAACTGGGAAACTAAAACTTGCTCCATTGCTGTAGGTTATTTCTGTGTCAGTTTTGTAATCCATGGTAGGAAGTCATCATCCATTTCTTCCACCTGGCAGAGTAGTCTGTTGTCTTTTTTTTTTTTCATCCAAATGCTCTTGGCTTTGGTTTGCCCTTCCTTTAAAGTTTATGGATTTCCATACAAATATACAGCTCTGATACTAAGCAATATTTCTATGTCATTTTTTTTCACAAGGCACAGTCTTGTGGTTGAGAATTCCAACCCATCAATTCTTGCTAATGACTTCGGTAGGAGTTTCCATGTAGAAAGACTTACATTAGTCATTTTTGTATTCCCCAGCAGGAAGCTTTTATGAATATCTCCAAGTGATTAAAAGAAAATGGTAGGATTTGGAATTCCTGTTTTTGCAAAACGCTGCCAGTGCTGAACATTACTGGTGAAATTTAAATGACTATGCTCTTCACCTAAGAAAGGTTAATTATTTAACATATTTAAATATGTTTAGTGCCTCTAATGGAAGGCAATGTTCAAACAGGCATCATTATAACTATTATTGTTGATTAATATTAGATCATTATCATCAATACTATGTAGATATCATAAACAAGATGATAAAATGGATATATGCACTTAAGGAAATGTCATTCCAAAAAGGCATTGAAAATAATTCATTATCTCAGATTTGAAACCCCCTGCAGAACCTAATGAAGTGTCCACCTTCTCATCAGCTCAATCTTGTAAGTCAGACTGAGAAAATCAATGCTCACAATTACAGTGATGCCATGGTATGAGTATAATAGGGACAGTTGAGACACATGGATAAATTTTATGTTATTCCATTTATATCTTCATAGAATACATCTGAATTCCTAGGGAACTCAGATCTAAATTGCTGAATATGCCTGAGAAGGGAAATAGTTCTGTAGCTGAAATCGCTAACATCAGTGTCACTAGTAAGCCCATTTCTCAAGTGTTCTTTAGGAAGAAATTTGGAGTTATGTAGTATAATTGGAGGTTTTGAGACTGAATCCTGATGTTCACTGATTTGATCATCTTCTGGAAATCATTTCCCCTTCGCAAATTTCTTTCTCTGCCAGCACAATGTGATTCTACCTATAGACAGACCACCCATCATGAGTATTCCTCTAGACTAATCTGAGGATGGCCACCATATACTTCCTGAAGAACTGACAAGAAGTGGGCTTGTCAGATTTTAGAATGATTACATTAGTGAGAAATATTTCCAAAAATAGATAAGTGTAAGTACTGTTTCAAGTGCCAATGTATTCCTCATTTTCGACTACTGTGTTTAATTTATGAGGCAGCATAGTTAAGTGGGAAGAAGATGAAATGCAGAGTCAAACAATGTTAATTCTTGACTCTACCACCTGTGACTTGGGAGAATCATTTTAATGTTTCTGGGCTTCAGTTTTCTCATTTTAAAATAAGTTGTGGAACTAGATGCCTAGGTGATCCCTAAGATCCATTCAGATTTAAATGGTTCAGTGATCCCTCAAACATTTATTTCTTTGATATGTCAAGGCACAATTGATTTGTGATTCCAGCCTTGTAGGGACACATTCCACATTTCAACTTTGATACAACTTAACAGGAGAAGTCTTACATTGTTGAACAAGGCTTAGAAGTTAAGTAATTTGCCCATTGTCATTCTTTTTGTATTTATTAAAGATTAGATGACTATCTTCCCCTGCCTAGTTTTATGTAAGGTTCAGATTTTGTTGGAAACAACAACAACAACAACAACACAGCATTGGATTCTCAAAGCTTCACATTTTGCCCCTTTGCCCTTCACTCACTCAACATTATCTAATTATCATCTTTATCTCAAAACAGAGTAGTGGCATCATGAAATTTACAAAGCTGAACTGTGATGCAAGTCCAACTGTATTCTTGAATAACAATCAACTCTACAACATATTTGATGAAGAATTATATAGCCTTTTCTCAAATACTTCACTTATGGAGAACTTTTTACCTCTAAAGGTAGACCATTCCACTTTGGCAGGACCCCAATTTGTAAAGAAAAAATATTCTGACATAGAGTCTCAATTGACCTTAACCAACTGGTTTGATAGTTTGTGTAGCAATACCCAAACTTATGTTTATGGGCAGTAGCTTAGACGGGCTGTTGTTTTCAAGAGTCCTATAATTCATCATCTACACAACTAACTCAAGGAACTTGACTACCTTCCTCTTCCCCCTTCCATATACTCTCCCCAGGCTGCCATTTTGTATTTTTCCCCCATTTGAGATTTAATTTGGGATTGAGGAATCCAGGAAGACAAAGAACAAAGTGATGATGGTGATGATACTGATGATGATGATGTTGATGATGATTATGTCAATAGCTATATATATATACACACATATATAGTACTTGAAAGTTTGCAAAGCATTTTTCAATACATTTTCTCATTTGATCCCCACAACAACCCCCATTTTATAGATGAGGAAACTGAGGCCAAGAGAAGTAAAGTGATTTGCCCAAGGTCACACACAGCTAGCAAGTCTACAAGGTAGGATTCAAATCTAGATCTTCCTGATTTCCAGTCTGGCATTTTATCTACTGCACCACTTAGCTACCATATAAATGAACAAAAAATAAACAAAAGGACCAGATTCAGGAAGCTCCTTTTGCCTTTATCCTTCTGTCCTTAGTTTCCTTATTCTTCAGGTACACATAGGGTTGGTCACACCCTGAATCAAACCATTACCCACATATCTTATTCTTCTTTATTCAAAGATCATGACATTCTTATCTATAACCTGTAAACTCCCATCATTTCCTCTCTCTTTAGGCCTCCTCATTCCCAAACCCATTCTCTGCCTTCACTGACAGCTTTACTCTTCCACCTCTCAGGATTTTTCTACCACTGCTCAGACTATAGTTTCATTCCACTCCAACCCCTGCCCTATGGTTAGTCAATTCAGTGCTATGCTATTCTCTACTTATCGGTTTTTCTTCCCATTCTCATCTTTTGCCAAATCTCAGCAAGTGATTACTCTCATCACCTTCTTATCAAATGCTGGGCAGAGCTGGAGGAAGTGATATAACTATGCTCACTGAGTCAGAAATATTTGAATTCCATTTCTGATGCTTATTTGCTGTTTCACCATGAACAAAGCTTTTAACTTTTCTGTGGTTCATTTTTTCACATCTATAAGATGGGAATAATAATAAACCTACCTTTTTAGACTGTTGAATATAAGATGTATACCAAATTATTTGTACCTTAAAGTGCTGTATAGACTTTACTATCATTATTATTACATGACATTGTGGAGAGAGAGAAGATTTAGGAGTCAGAAATGAGCTGGGTTCAAGTCTTATCTTTGACACATATTATTTGTCCCACCAGGTCAAGTTCCTTAACTCCTTAGGTCCTTGGGCAATTTTGTAGGATGAAATTATCAAAGCTGCTACTGATGCCATTAGTAATGGAACTTTCCACACTAATAGTGTCTTATACCAGTGAAACTGAAGTCCTTGCCGAAGTAATGATAATGAAAACAACAGTAACATTGAGCATAGTTGTTGGAAACTAACAGAGATTGTACTCCACTTGCATATATTTTGTGCTTAATGTCAGTGAAGTGTCATTGGAAGATTTTAATAGAACATTTTATGTGGTTCTTTAGGAAAAATACCAGTTTAAAGGATTTGGGTTCAAATCCATTGTCTGATTCTTTCATTGACCTCAATTTGTAGGCAGCTAGGTGGCACAGTAAATAGAACACCTGGAGTCAAAAAGGCTTGAATTCAAGTCTAGATTTAGATATTTACCAGCTATGTGACACTTAAGGTCCATTTGCCTCAGTTTAGTCAACAAAATTGGGTTAGTAATAGCATCTATCTTTCAGGATTTTCATGAGATAATATTTGTAAGGCACTTAGCACAATGCCTGGCATATAAAGATTGCTAATGCTCATTCCTTCCCCTTTCCCCTTCCTCTTGCTCTGTCAAGGCTGTCTCTCCTATATTTGGCTAGATATTTGTGTGAGACAAAGGACAGTGAAGAGTCATGGATGAAATTTAGCTTGCAAATCTGGATAACTAAAAGAATAATGGTGTTCTGAAGAGAAATAAGGCAGTTCAGAGGAGAAGTGGACTTGGGGGTAAAGATTAAATCATGTCAACCTATCCATATCTCTATATCCTTTTATTCTCTCTCCAATAAAAAAAAATTGAAAGTGATAGTGGTGTGTGTGTGTGTGTGTGTGTGTGTGTGTGTGTGTGGAGAGAGAGAGAGAGAGAGATGTATTGTTTCTTACATTTCAGTCACTTCTCTACAGAATTCTCTACACTATATAGAATTGATAACAAGGATGATGAGGGAGTGGGTGGCCACACTTGTCAAATTTTACTTGTATAACTGGTTCAGGTGCCTGGGTCTAGTTGAGTTATTACTTTCCTGAAGCTTTCACTCCCTGGGAAGCCAGAGGGGAGGCCAGTGGTAGGATGGGGGAAAGTGGGATAATGTTGAAAGATGTAGGGGCAGTTGTTTTTGAGACAAATATATGATTGGTTATTGATG
>CM053595.1:160153842-160168209 GCA_028646575.1 Pseudocheirus occidentalis
AAAAAAAAGAAACAAAAGAAACAAAACCAAACATGGAAAAGAACAATAGCATGTGTTGCTTTAGTCTCCATTTAAACTCTGGTCTTTCTAGATCTTTCTCTGAGTGTAGACATCTCCTTCCATTCAGAGACCTGTGGAGCTGTCTTTTAACTGTGCGTTGCTGAGAATAGTCCAGTTTATCAAGGTTGGTCGTCACACATATGATGTATCTGTGACTGTGTACAAATTTTTCCTGGTTCTGCTCTTCTCACTTAGCATCAACTCATATAAGCCTCTCCAGGTAATTATGAAGTCCATCTCTTTCCCATTTCTTATAGCACAATAGTATTCCATTACATTCATATACCATAACTTGTTCAGCCATTCCACAGTTGATGGGCATCCCCTAAGTTTCCAGTTTTTTGCCATCCACTGCTTTCTTTCATGGATCATACAGTGATGGCCTCATTTCAATCATTCCATTGCCTTCAAGAATAATTAAGAATGTTGGTTTGTGATTATGATTTTAAAAGGTAATGTGTAGACTGCAAGATCCAGTAGAGCCAATAGCATTATTCTGCAACAGGGAAGAGACTGAAACTTGGATCTGAAACTAAAAAAAGTATACTAGTCCAACTGAGCCTCCACACTACACCTTTCAGTCAACTAGTAGAGGCTAGGGTACAGTCACAAAGAAGGTCAAGTTGGGAACGAAAGAAAAACTTAGACATGAACAAAAAATCTTGTAATTAGCAAGGAGAACTAGAAAAGGACCAGAAAAGTTTGTTGTCCCATGTCAAAAGGCCGTTATGGATGGAAGAGACAATTTCGCCATTAAAGACTGGGTTACCTGGGATGGCCTGGCTAGCAGAATTTGTTTCAGTTATACATATGAGAATAATTAGATAGAGGAAGGTGATAAAAATGTAAACAGGACATCATAATTTAGAAAAATCTCCTCTAGCATCAGGGCAGGGCTGGCCATGCTTCAAAATGAAGGACAGGCTCTTTTATTTACTGGTTGGTTGGTTTATCTGATTTTGTTGTGTTTTGTTTTCTCTGCATTTGTCCATGTTTAGGTATCCCAGGTAGCCCTTGCCCTGAAGCCAAGTATTCCCAGCATGATGCTATGGGCCTACTGAAGAGAGATGGGCAGTTCCATTAATTAAAATTTCTCAATTCACCAACCATTTATTGAGCCCTTACTCAGCCAACCAGTGAAGGAGATGTAGAGAAGACTAAAAAACTATCATTGCCTTCAAGGAGCTGACACGGACTATCAAAGAAAATAAGACATAGTATAGATAATTAGACAGCAGAATGGTGAATGTGTACTAGGATATGAACCTGTAAGTACTCTGTGGGAAAAGGGGAGATAAAGATCACATCTGCTTGGCACATAGTAGGCTGTTAATGAATGTTTATTGATTTATTGACCTGAGTGACTGGAAGGTATGAAATTTGAGCTTTATTGTCACGTGCTAGAAAGAGCATTAGAATTGGAAGCAAAAGATTTGGATTCCAGTCTTAATTCTGATATTTAATACATGCATGATCATGGGAAAACCTTTTCCAATTTCTGGGCCTTGGGATTCATAATATATGAAATAAAATATATGACAGAGACAAATCAAAGTATCCCTACCACAGCCTTACTCTCAGACCATCTCCATAATACCATATACTAGGACTTTGTTCCTGTGTTCCTGGTACACTTCATCCCTGATACATGAATGTTTTGTTTCATGTAGCCAAAAGTAAGATCTCCAGGCCACTTCTTTCCCTAATATATTCCCTTTCCCTTCCTTTCCAGCTTCCATCTATGTGTTGTCGTCCCTTATTAGGATTGGAGTTTCTCTCTCTCTCTCTGTCTCTCTCTCTCTCTCTCTCTCTCTCTCTCTCTCTCTCTCTCTCTCCCCCAGGTAGCCAACCCTCTATCTATATATCTGTATATATACATATATATATATATACACATACATATACATATGTACATATACATATATATAATATGTGTGTATATAATATGTATATGTATATATGTGTGTGTATATACACATATATGTATATATATACACATATATGTGTGTGTATATATCTATATCTATATCTATATATCTATATATATATCCTTAACACTTAGCACAATGCCTGGCATGTAGTAAATATTTAATAAATGTTCCATCTCTTTAAGCTTCCTGCAAGTTTTAAATATTATGATCTTATAACAAAAATTAAGCTAATGATAGTAGTTTATTTCTTTGTGAAATGCTGCCAAGGTTTAGACAGATGCAAAGAATTTAGATTTTTTTTATTTTCAATCCAGACTGATAGATACAGTACTTAGAAGCTTCTAAGTATAAAGTGTGGGTAGCTAGGTGGAGAAGTGGATAGAGGGCTGGACTTGGGAGTCAGGGAGACTCATCTTCCTGAGTACAAATCTAGCCTCAGATACTTACTATGTGACCTAGAAAAGTCACTTAACCCTGTTTGCCTAAGTTCTCTCATTTCTAAAATAAGCTGGAGAAGTAAATGATAAATCTCTACAGTATCTTTGCCAAAAAAAAAAAAATCCAAACAAACCCAAAATAAGGACACAGAGTAGCAAATGACTAAACAGCAACAAATCTAAGTCTAGAAATGTGGAAATACAGTCAAACACATAGAATCTCTCTAGTTGTCCAAGAGCTACCTCATAGACAACTAGGTTTGTAAACAGCAGTGTCAAAAGCAGCTTATTAAGAAACCATTTGGGAAACTGTGTGGTTTAGTGGCTTAAGGCCAGGCAGGAAGATCTAACATTAATAGATATATAAGCATGGTAAGTCATCTGACTTCTTAGTTCCCCAAACAATTCTCTATGTCTTACACGTCTTGTGTATTTAAGCATCATTTTGGATATTTATAGAGCAAGTTAGCAGTCAGGTCCCATTTTTCAGTCCTGCACTAAGACTATAATGTAAAAATGAGTTGATTGTCGGCATTGTTGGAGGAAGTTCACACACTGTGAATTTCATATACCAATTAAATCATGGTTTCCAACTACGAAGGAAAAACTGAGGGAAGTAAAGTTGAGGAAGGAAGGGAATGGATAAGGAGGGGAAATGAAAAAAAGGCAAAATGGAAGAAACAAGGGAAAGGAGAAATGTATCATGTACAATCATGTCATCAGTTATGCTACAAGGATTATTTTAAAATGTTTTAAATCATTCTTTATACCTTATTTAGGCTTCAGTTAATTGGCATTCATCATTGAATGAAATTATTGTGCATTACTCTTTTTTTTGGGGTGGGGGAGAGCAATTGGGGTTAAGTGACTTGCCCAAAGTCACACAGCTGGTTTTTGTGTCAAGTGTCTGAGGCCAGATTTAAACTCAGGTCTTCCTGACTCCAGGGCAGGTGCTCTATTCACTGTACCACCTAGCCACCCTTTGCAATGCTCTTTGATTCTATTACTGATTGACCAGGAAGGTATTTTTGAATTCAGTTATTCCTTCTATACAAAGAGCCCTGTGCATAAAATAATGTATAGCCTTATAGCTGACCTATGGCCTGATATTCCAAATTACCTGGGTAGTCATTTGCATTTACTTCACCTTGACCCATACATCTCCCTTTCAAGACTAAACTACCAATCGTTAATTCTTAAAAACAGTTGTGAAGTGGACAGAATCTTGAAGACATTTTTAAAAATAAGATATGTGTCAGGCAAACTTCCTTGTAAAACAATCAGACTAATAGCTGGGAGGGGGATAGCATTTTGAAATGCTAGATGATTTGATTCAGGAATTCAAGACATGTTCCAGAGAGAGCCAGCTAACCTGTAATTTATAAAAGAAATCTATTTCCTGTTTAAGTTGCTAAACCTCTCAAGTCTTTTCCTCATCTGAATCCCGACTCAGAGGTGCTCAAAGACATTCTTTTATCCAGGCAAAGATCAGGAAACCTACATTTTCTTCTAATTTATTCATTCATTTAACATGCATTTATTAAGCACCTACTATATATGACATTGTGACAAGTACTGGAGACATAATCCCTACTTTAACAAGCTTATAGATGTGTGTGTTTGTGTGTGTGTGTGTTTGAAAAAATGTGCTTACAAATAAAGACAAACTATTTACAAAGTATTTTGGGGAAGGAAAAAAATAAACATGTAGGATGTGGCACTTGAGCTGAATTTTGAAAGAAGCTGGGGATTACAAGAGGCAAGGAGGAGAGAAGATGAAAGGCATTCCAGGTTTAGGTGATAATCAGTGCAACCCGGATGGGGATAGGAGATGATAGGCTGGAAATGAATCAGTCAGTCAACTAGCATTAAGTGTCTACTATGTGCCAGGTAATGTGCTAAGTGCCAGAAAGAAAGAAGGTCATTTTAACTGAAAGTCATGTGTAAAGAGGAGTAATGTAAAATGAATCTGCATTTTTAAGGTGTACTCAGATTATTAATGCCTAGCAAATGTTGTTCAGTTTCATTCATGTCCAATTTTCTGTGACCCCATTCTGTGTTTTCTTGGTAAAGACACTGGACTGTTTTGTCACTGCTATCTCCAACTCATCTTACAAATGAGGAAACTGAGGTAAACAGGGTTAAGTGATTTGCAGAGGATTAGAACTCAGGATGATGAGTATTATTAATGTCAGGCCCCGCGCTCTATCCACTGTGCCACCTAACTGCGCTTAAATAATGAGCAGAGAGGTTTATGGCTAGTCATAGAGACAACAGGGAACTGGAGACCCTTTATACATCTCAATGGCAGCATGATGCCCATTGCGTGATTCTGGAAGCAGCGGCTGATGGTATTGTTACCTGGAATTGTGATTGATAGACCAAAGTCTGACTCTGGGATCTCAATGAACATGAACTAGGGCCTAGGAGGGGCTTTGACAGCTATCCTGACTGGTAATAAGCAAGAGTAATTTGGGAGGCAGCATGGCATAGCATAGTGCCAGAGGGACTATGCATGATCCATCCTTTACTTTCATAAAGTGAAAATGAAAGCAAATAGTAATAATAATAACTGGGTTGAAGGAGGACAAGTAGAAACAAAGTTCTTAGTGGGAAATGATCTCACACTGTATCAACACATACACCTTTTCCTTCTAGAAATGCCCATAGCTGCTTGTCCTTGGTCAAGGCCTAATTGGCTTAAAGATCAACCTTTTTATTATTATCGATCTTTTGAACATCTCTCATGTATTAGAAGGGACACTAACTAGACTAGGTCTCTCTCTCTCTGTCTCTCTCTCTCTGTCTCTCTCTCTCTCTCTCTCTCTCTCTCTCTCTGTCTCTCTCTCTCTTGTATATGTGTCTCTGTGTCTGTCTCATTCTCTCTATTTCATTGTTTCCAGGTATATGAAATAGGATTAATAATAACATGGTTGAAAGAGCTAGATAATTTCAGCAATATTTAATCTTTTGTCTATTGAGTTATGTACTGGAAAACTTTGGAATTGTCAGAAGTAATATATCTTTCATACATTCTTCCTTCTAGCCAAACTGTCTTACTGTTTCCCATAGTGTGGTGATTAAAATCTGCAACAGGTAAAGAGAGAGTGAGGTACAAAGTTCCAAGCAAAATTAATTCATTAGAAAGGCTAGCATTTACCAAAAAAAGAGGTTTATGGCCCCTCAATAGCCAAGAACTCATGTGACAGAGCATTTCTTTTAGAGAATTGATTACATTAGATAACAGAAGTAGTTAAGTGATACAAACTAAGCAAAGACTGTGAATGGTCACAGAAAGATGAAGGGTAGGTTTTGCTCAGCTTGACTTGAAGGTTATTGTTTTTGTAGTTTTTTTCCCCCCCAACCCAATGCAACAGGGAAAAGAACAGAGTTGACTCACATCCCCTGGAAAGTTTCATGGTGAACAAACATCCTATGTCTAGGTTGACTTGTCTTTCTTTCCCCCTCCTCCTCTCTAAACACTTTACAGGTTTTAAGTCTTTGTGATCTGATTGTAGCCCATAGGATACGGAAGTTAAACTCTCACAAACCCTCCCACTGAAGCCTCCAAATCTGATCCATATTGATATACTTATTGGATATAATTCCCAATCAATTAATAAGTAATACAAAATAAAGTGGGATATCAAGTTTCAATTTCATAACAAATAACAGTTTGTTGGTTGTTTCCTATTCCTAGATATTTCCCCACTCACTCCAGTTTTGTCAGAATATGTACCTTCCTTCCAGACTTAGCTCAATTGCCATCTCCTATAAGAGATTTCATCTTGATCATGTAGTTGTTCCAGTTGTTAATATGTGTCCTCACTCCAGAAACTATTCTGCATTTACTTTGTGTAAGTCTTGTATTCGCTCAAATGTGCTTATACTGTTTCCCTCCCTTCCGCCCCTACCAAAATGTAAAAACTTTGAAGGAAAGAACTGTTTCATTTTTGTCTTTATATCCTAGAAAAGTATCTGAAACATAATAGTGAATATTTTTAATTCTTCAGGGACCAGTGTAAAAAAACTCTGTACCCTGTGGAAGGATGAAGGGAAGCAAAAGCGTAGTGGGAAGAAGCAGAAGGGAAAATAGGAGGCATTTCTCAGTTCTTCTACTTAGAAGTTTTGTTTAGGGCTCAGATGGTACTCATCTGGCCGCAGAAAGAAAAGGTTATCTCTAGACCAGTCTAATATAAATCAGGAGACTATATAAGAGTTTTCAATGGTCACATTGTATTAGGAATGAATATATGATTCACTATGACTTAAGTCTATGTGGTTGAGAGTCTCATTGTATATTTTAATATCTGTCAAAAATGAAAAAAATTCTGATCCTTAATTATGTTTTTTTTAAATTAAACAACATTATCAATTCAATATAAGAAAAATCTGGTCAAACACTGACAAATTCTTCACTCTGGGTTTGCCTAAGTATATTGTTTCCAAGGACAGAGCTAAAATGTTCATATTTTCATATGTTGTGAAGCATGCTACCTCTACCAGGGTGACAGGCTTAGAGAAACGTGCCATGTTTACTTACATAATGTCCTCATTTTCATGACAATTTTCTGTTCTTAAAATGGAAATGCACTGAAGAGCAGCTTTTTTATATATGAAAATTCAATTTCTCCAATCCTGAGGTCTAAGAGCAGCAATTATGAGATGCTGACTATTATGTGAGTAAAGACATTGTTTCGAGCACAACTTAAGGTCTGGCAAGCTATTTCAAATCTTTCAAATATTTGGGGATTTGCAAAGCCCTAAACAAGTTTCCTGGAATTGAAGTAATAAATGTTTGCTACTGCTTTAGACGAAAACCATAAAAATCCCATTCTCCAAGAACGATTTGGTGTCCAATAAGCATCTTTTATCCGAACGAGGGAATTACGTTTTGCCAACACAAAGTGGAACGTGAACCTCCAAAGACAAAAATTTGGGTGTAGACATGGAGGCTCTATTATAAACTGGGCAGAATATGTTAGTAACAAAGAAAATGTAATGCACAGTGAAGTCACAATTGCCTGTCTCTGCAGACTGCTCTCGACAACCATCCAGATTAATCAAATGACTTTGGGGCAAGCTAATGTGGATGCTTATGTTCTTCAGCACTCCTGAGGTTTGCCTGTTTTTAAAAGACAGGAAAAATCTCATCTTGCACAGCACTGGTGAGAAAGTTTCTAGGCTCGTTATCAAGTTGATGTGGATTGCCTTCAAACATGTTTAGTTTACCACTTTTGCACCTTAGCTCAATTACCCTCTCAGCAGATAGTGACAGGCCTTCAAAAACTGTTTGTCTTTGAGATCTCTCTTTCTCAAAAGAACCCGGGGGTGTGATGATGCCACATGTGTTTAAGCATCTCTTTGTAGATTTACATAATAGGTATGCAGTCAGGTCCCATTTTTCAGTCCCCTGTTTGTACCCTGGCAGCACATATTTCATCATTTGTACTGTCATATTGCAATATCACATCACCTCACCAACCATGCAGTACCAGAAAGGCACCAGTGTTTCATGACTAGTTTGCAAAATCAGAAAGCTAGGGCAGCTGCTCTTACAAACTCAAAAGGTTCTGTACCTCTTTGGTGATGGCAATCTTTATGTGCCTGGCCACCCCCTGTAAGGACTATGAGTGTCATTTGCCCCTGAGATGTTCTGCTCTGTTTTATCAGAAGGAGAGAGTCAGAATCTTTAAGCACAAACATACTATACTCCAACCTTAGTTTAAAAATCTTATTACAATCTGTGGGATGAAGTTCCATTTTTTTCTACATAGTTACTATAATGATAAACCTTCCTGGATCTTCAAACTCTTGGGTCTGATTTCTATTTTGAAACTTTGCTATTTCTTTTTTGTCTTTATATTTACTATACCTAGCACATTTGAAGGGGAGAACAGGAGAATGCACACATGATAGCATTGGTATAAGACACTCCCTAGGAGGAAATTCTATCTGCCAAAACAAATCAGAACCCGCTCTGCTACTTATAGATGTAGCGAGTTGGCTGGGGAAACTGTGAAGCTAAGCAGTTACATAGAGTATTAGAGGCTAGATTTGATGCTGGATCTTTCTAACTTTGAGGCCCGCCTGTGTTCAATTCATTACCACAGATCGAACCCTAGACTGGCATATATTTAATAAACGCTTGCAGAATTGAACTGAAATGGCTTCTCTTCTGCTTCTAAATATGGGCATCCCCAAGGTTCACTTCTAGACCCTATTCTCTCTTTATATGCTCTTGCACATGAGCTCTCTTTTTATTTTGTAAAGGATAAACCCTTCTCATGTGTCCAAGCCCCCTTTCTGAGAAGATGAATCTCAAATGTGTTTCTCTGACTTCAACCTCTCTTCTGAGGTCTAGGCCACACTTTCTGGGTAGACATCAAAACCTCAGCACAAAATCAGTTGTCTTAAAACCAAATTCATCATCTTTCTCCCATCAAAAAAACTTTTCCTTTTTTTGACTGATCTATATGTGTTGATGGCATCATTTTCCCCCCACAAGCATCCATGTCCAAAATCCTGGAGTCATTTTTGAAACTTAACTTTGCCATCTGTTTGCCTTCAGTCAGTTACTAAATGTCATCATTCTCATCCCAGTGCTCCTTTTCTTTTTCCACAGCCACCCTCTTTAGGCCAGGCTTTTATAACCTCATACCAGAGCTATTATAATAATAGTCTCTTAAATGGTCTTCTTGATTCAAACTTCATTCCTCTCAAAGTAATCCTGCACACTACAGCCAAATTAATCATCCTGAAGTGCCACTTTCTTCACAGTATGTCTTTGATTGAAAGCTTTTATTGACTTTTCACGGTAAACAGAATGCTATGCAAATTTCTCGTATTGTTTCTTAAGACCTACTAAATTTTGTATCCTAACTCATACTCCCAGCTTATCTCCTGCTACTCCCATTAAAGATTTCTTACCTGGTGTGGGCTTAGAGAGGCAGCGGAGAGAGGTGAAAGAAGGGATCAGGAGCTCTACCTATTCAAATCTCACTTACTAATCTTAGTAGTGAAATTATCACACACAAATAATTTAACCCTACTGAGCCTGTGTTTGTATCTTTACAAAAAGAGGAAACAAGACCCATAATGAGAAGCAACATATCATAGTGGCTAGAAAACTAAATTTGAATTCATAAATGTCTGGCTTCGAATATTGCCTCTAAATGCTAGTAGCTATTTGACTTTGGGCAAGTCACTTAACCTTTCAGTGTCCCAGATGACTAATGTACATTGCATATCATTGTTAGATGTGTAGTGGTGGAGAGAGCCTCCACACTAAAGCTTTTTACGCTAGCAAAATCACAAGTATAGACCTAGATAGACGTAATTAAAATGTTAAATACCTATCTCATAAGATTATTGAAAGAATAAAATGAGGTCACAGCTTTGGGTACAGCTAAAGCACGATGTGTATGTCAACTCTTGCTTTAGTCAAGATTTGTTTGTTTGTGGTCCAAATTGGCCATTCACATTTCTCCCTCTATTTCCTTTGCTCATTCCATCAACGCTGATCTGAAAGGCCCTTTGAACTTGCCCTCTACTCCTCTGAATTTGACTTGGATCACTAAATCAACAAGTTCAGAGGATATGCTATCCCAACTCTATTTGAACAATCTCCTCTACAACATACAACTTGATGAATGTTTATTCAGCCTCTGTTCAGAAACCTTTAGTGAAAAGAGCCTGCCTTGGAAGGCAGTCTATTTCACTTTGTTATCACTTTAATTGTTAAGAAATGTTTTTAATACACTAAAACTAAATCTACCTCACTGCAACTATGATCAGTATTCCTAATTTGTTCATTCATCTTTAATTCATTTGTTCATTAAAGAATCAGTTATTAAGAGCCTATTATTACATGGTAGTTATTAAGCTAGGTCCTAAGTAGATAAAGAAAAAAATTATATGACATCAAGGAGCTTATAGTCTATTGAGGGATATAATATGTACACAGCAAAGTAATACAGCATATATACAATGCAATATCTAGAGAGAGGGGGATAACAACCAGAGCTGATGAAGAAAGGCTTGATAAAGGAGGTGGAACCTAGGCTGGGTCTTTAAGGAGGATTCTAAGAAGCAGTGGAAAAAAAGGCGTAATTTATGGGCATGGAAGACAGACAGTATATGTAAAGGAGAAGAATGTATAGGGAAAGGTATGTAGGCAATTATGACTCAAATACACAGGGCAAAAAAAAAAGAAACAGTATGAAATAATCCATTATGAAATCCAATATGTAATGATATGAAAAAGAGGTTTAAATCAGATAGAGAATGAATTTAAATGCCAAAATATGTATTTTATTTTAGAGGCAATATGGCAAAGAAGCTCAATAGGAAAGGAGTGATATGGTCAGAACTGTGTTTTAGGAATATCAATTTGGTCATTGTGCAAAGGAGGAAATTAGGACTACTTTATAAGAGTTCTGGCAAGAAGTGATAAAGGCCTGAAATAGGGCAATTTTCAGGTAGTTGTTGAGAAAGACTTGTTGGGAGATGCTAGAGGGGGAGGAAAGTGATAAAAACTGGCTATTGATTAGATATGAGAAGTAGGGTGAGTAAAAATAAAGAGTTGGGAATAATTGAAAATTGTTGAGATTTGAGTAGAGAGTTGAAATTTGAAGCTAAGTGGACGGAAGAACGGTGATATTTCTAATAGAAATAGAAAATAAGGAAGAGGGGCATCTGGGGATGTGTCATTGTTAGGAGGAGGAGAGGGAAGGGAACAGTAATTTATAATGTCCCTTCTATGTGCCAGGCATTGTGCTAAGATGGCCAAATGGTTCTTTATTTTCATCAGTTCATGTGTTCTTTCCAATCTACTGTGTTCCAGCCAATCTACTCTTAACTATACTGTGTGACTCTTATACATGTTCTCCCAAAAGTTTTCCGCAGATGGTTCACACAGCATAATGAAGTCCTTGGATTTCTCCCAAAATTTTGATGATACCAATGGAGCACTATTTCTGTCCCATCGTTGAAGTTAAAATGCCAGTTCTGTCCTCTGGGTCAAAGAATAGCAAGTCTATCTCTATTACATGCACTAGCCCTTCAAACATTAGTGTATCTGAGTTGATTGAGGGGCCCTTGATATTTCTGGTGTTCCTAGTGCCCTTGATGAAATTATAGAGTATAAAGGGGAGTTAACACAGAAGATCAAGTCCTAAGGTGTCTCTTTGAAATTTTGAGTAAATGTATTTATTATTCATTTATTTATTTTGTAAGACCTCAAGTGGTTCATATTTGATTGGCCTATTCACAAGTTTTAAAGAGTTTGACACTGGGAGTAGTGGCCATCCACAGTTTGCAAAAAAAAAGTCTAAAGAAGTCTTTATGCTTTTTTTACTCTTTCAGGACATGCAAAGTTCTTAAAGCAACTTTAAGAAACTATACGTTCTTGTTGTTCAGACATTTCAGTCATGTCTTACTCTTCTTGACCCCATTTGGAGTTTTCTTGGCAAAGATCTTAGAGAAGTTTGTCATTTCCTTCTCCAGCTCATTTTACAGATGAAGAAACTGAGGCAAAGTTTTTCGCCGAGCGTCACAAGGCTAGTAAGTACCTGAGGCCAGATTTGAACTCAGAGAGTTGAGCCTTCCTGATTCCAAATCCAGTGTTCTTTCCGCAGCACCATCTAGCTGCCAGGAAATTATATAGGGGATAGCAGCTGGCTGACTAAAGGATGCTATAGATTGGACAGCAGTCCATCATTAGACATTAGATCAAATTTGCTGATCCAACTTGTTATTTCAGATTTTCTCAGTTTACCTTTGACACCATAATGTTCTGTTTCTCTGTCTTTTATTCTTTTCTTACATTCACCACATGGTGCTAGTTCAATATAGAACCAAAGTACTCAACAGCAGTTTTGAGCCCTGCTCAAGGCCCCTACTAGTTCAGCATGAATGACATAATGCTATTCTCTTCTCTTGCCAGTGGCAGAGGATAGTGACAGAATCAGTCACTTAAGTACCTCTGGAAGGGGTCATTACAAAAGGCAATGGGGAGGTAAAACTTAAGGGAAAATAGTAGTCCTAAACACCAGCATTACTTGGGATTAGTCCTAATCTTAATGAAAAATAATCACAATAATATAAACATTTTTTATCCAATCTATACATAAGGCAAGAGAACAGATTTCAAAGAACATAGAGAAAGGATTGTCCATCTCCTCTCATCAAAGAGTCTATAATAGGAGACAACCCAAAGGAATAAGACAGTCTCAAAAAGAAAGCCAGAGGATACAAGCTCAAGTGGTTCAAAAGAAGAAGGAAAGGGAGAGCTGTCCTAGAGGCTAAAGGAAATGCATGGAATGAGCTAGAATTTTAAAGGACTTGTCTAGAACATGGAAGCAAGGACAAGAAGCAGAAGATGAATACAAGAATACCATGGCATGCAAGAATATTGTCAGTTCTATAGTTCAGAATGCATGAACACTAGCAATGAATGAATTCTAACGACAAAAGAAATGCTCCCTTTTTCTCCAGTACAATGGGGGTAGGAGAAAGCTCAAAGGGATAGGACAAGACTAACAGTTCTCACAGGGAAAAAGAAACAAGGACTGCTTTTTGTGGTTGTACAAACAGTCTATGGAGCTGGGAAGAAAAGATAAAACTAACTCAATGGGGGTTGGAATCTAAGATAACTAAGAAGATTAAATAGAAATATGCCCAAGGAGTTGCAGTTATCAGACATAAGAGAATTATATTAGACTGTAAATGGGTGTAGGGTATATTTTATTTGTTGAGTTACTTGGGTACAAAGAACTTATATTGATTCAAATCTAAACTTACCATCAACTTACCACCAAAACTTATTCTGTTTCCAGACATCCCAACATTCTCATTTTCTCTTTTAAAAAATGAGGGAGGTTGGATATATAGCTTCTAAGGTCTATTCTAGCTCTTAATTTAGGATTCTATCATCCTTCTGGTTCTCCATATTTGCAATCTTGGCATTATTCTTGATTTCTTATTCTCCACTCCATAAAGTCAATAAATGGGACAATTTCATCATTTCTAGTTCAAAATGTTATTCATATATGTTCCATTTTATTTTCTCATACAGATATCGCCCTATTTGAGGCCCTCATCACACCTTTCCCAGACTATTGAAATAATCTTCAGGTTGATCTCCCTTTCTCTAATAGCTTTTCTACCCCAAATCACCTTAAGGACATCTGCCAAGATAATTTTCCTGAAGGATGAGTCTGATCATGTACCTCCCCTACTCAATAAGTTCCTAATGCTCCCTATTGCCTCTGAGATCATAAGCCTAAGCTCCTATGTCTGATGTTTAGAGCCTTTTACAGTCTGGACCCATTCACCCTTTCCTATTTTATTTACTATACAGAAAAACTGGTCTTCTTTAAGTAGCTAGCACATGCCATTTCATCTCCCATTCTTTGCCTCTTTACTCTTTCCCATACACAGACTCCTCTGACACAGCAAAGCTAAGGAAACAAAAGACCCAAGAAGGAATAAGAATATGAGAAAGAAAAACTCCTCTCCACTGGAGCTCAATAAAAACAGAATGAGAAGGCTCTCAAATTCAAATTAAATAAATTAGATAACAGATATCAGTCGCCTGATATATGCGTTCTTGTGTTGAAATCTAGAACTAGAAGGGGTCTGTTAAGCCATTTAAGGACTTGGAGGTGAAATGAATTTCCCAGGGTCACATAGACAACAGGCATCAGAATAGTATCTGAACTTAAATTCTCTCACCCCAGACCTAGAGTTCCTTCTGCCCCATCACACGTGACTAGTAGTATTGCAGTGTTGAAGTGAACACTTAGGAACTCATAGCATGACATTCAGGGGGCTTCCAGGTTTGTCTCTAGGGTCCCCTGTCACTCTGGACAATATTCCCCATGCAGAGGAGACAGACCACCAACCAAGCAAGAGTTTTCCATAGCAGAGGCTCAAGA
>CM053595.1:160176117-160198366 GCA_028646575.1 Pseudocheirus occidentalis
AGCAGGGGTGGGTGACAAGGGAGGAATTGAAAGAATCTAGAATTTAAAGCTCTGTAATATCTGCAACTAGGAATCAAGATATACTGGGGCTGGGATAGGGAGACCCTCCCTGCCCTACCAGAAAGATAGAGAGCAGACCAAGGGAGGGGCTCCACAGTGGAATTGCTGTTTTGGGGGTGGGGTAGGGGAAAGAAGGGGAGAAAACTTGTAACTCAAAAATCCCATGAAAATGAATTATGTAAACAAGAAAACAAATAAAATTTATTACATAAAAAGGCCACATCCAAGGACCTTGAAGGTCACATGTGGCCTAGAGGCTAAATCCTAGACTATGTAGTTCTATTTTGTCCAAATTATCCACTATAATTCTGGCATATTTTAATAACATTATCTATGCTCTAAGCAGTATTTATTGAGCAGCCATTACGGTAACCTTTTTAATAAAAGAAAGCAAATTTGAATGAGAAAAAAAATAAAAATAAAAATAAAAATGATTAAACCAAATAAAATTCCATAGTGGACTAGTGAGTTCTTTATCCCTGGAGCTGCCCAAACAGCTCAAAGTTAAACTGCTACAGATGTAGTTGAAAGAACATGGACACAGTCTCTTCAAAATCATAAAGATTTTATAATTCTTTTTCAAAACTCTAAAAACTGTAGTGTATTGAAAACTCATTCTTGAAAAAAAGAAATAAAACCCACTTGGAGGTTCATTTGGCAACACATGGGACACGTTGATGTGGGTGTGTTCACTCACATTTGTTTCATGGTTATTGTTCCCTTTCTTAGTTATCAGCTTGCATTAGAACAGGTTCCTTGGAAATATCTGTCCTCAGGTTTGTTTGGTCATGTATTCTCAGCTTTATCGATGTTCAAATTTTAAAGTTATAACTTTAAGCTTATAATAAAATACTCCTTATAACCAATTTAAAAACAATTGAAGATTTTTAAAAAGTTATTTGATATATAAAAGGCAACAAAAATAAGTAATTAAGACTCCAAATGTGCTGAACTATTTTGAAAACAGTGCCAGCTGTTAATATTTAAAAATAATGACTATTTACAGGAGAAAAATATATACTACTTACTGATCCACAGATGCATGTATTGTTCTGCTAAAATCCCAGACTCAAAGAATAGCAGGGTACAATTATTTCCGAGGTCACTAAAATAATGAAATTCCCCTGCATCAAATACCACTTTATCCTTTTTTATAGAACTTTTACATTCTTGATTTCCACAACAACACTATGAAGGAGTCATGGGAGATGCTGTGTTTCTTATATTACAGTTGGGGTAAAAGGGGCTCAGCAAGGTTGAATAATTTGGACCAAGTCCCAGTGTAAGCTAGTGATAATCAGTCAGTCAGTCAAAAAGCATTTATTAAGTTCTAGGCACTTAGGATTCAGGGTGAGGCCAACTACATCTCTACTTCAGGTTTCTATCTATTGCCCCTTTTTGGAGGGCAATTGGGATTAAGTGACTTGCCCAAGGTCACATGGCTAGTTTTTGTGTTAAGTGTCTGAGGCAGAATTTGAACTCAGGTCCTCCTGACTCCAGGGCCAGAGCTCTATTCACTGAGCCACCTAACCACCCACTACTTCAAGTTTGTAGAGGTTATTTTTGTTGTTACAAAATTGTTGTTCTGACCCTATTTGTGTTTGTTTTTTGGCAAAGATTCTGGCGTGGTTTGCCATTTCCTTCTCAAACTCATTTTTAAAGGTTTATTTTTTAGCATTTTTGTTTAAAATATAGCTCCAAATTCTATTCCTCCTTCTTTCCCCTCCTCCCTCTCCAAGATAGCCAGAAATCAAAAATAGGTTATGCATGTACAATTATGAAAAACATTTCCACATTAGCCATTTTGTACAAGTAGACTCAAAACAAAAGTGAAAGAAAATTGGAAAATAGCATATTTCAGTCTGTATTTAATCAAATTAATTCTTTCTCTGGAAGCAGATAGTAAGTTTCATCATTAATTCTCCAGCTCATATAATAGATGAGGAAACAGGCAAATTGGGATAAATGACTTGCCCCCAGTCACACAACAAGTAAGTTTCTGAGGCTGGATTTGAAGAGGAGTCTTCCTAAATCTCAGCCAGGCACTCTTTCCATTGCACTTCCTCACTGGTTCTAGAGATCCTCCTGAGGGATTAGGAGTGTCTGTCTCTAAGACTATTAACTCAGGAACTAATTCTTATGTGCTCCCCACTCTGCTAGCCATCAGAGACTGCTGCCCTAGTTCCATTTAAACAAATAATACTGATGAGCTGATACAAAAGATACTTATTTCACAGCTGGAGCAAGAACAAAAATGCCAACATTTCCTCCAATGTAATAGGGACATCTTCTCCCCTACTCCACCTCAGTCTCTAGGCAGAACAGGCTCATACCTACCACAGTTTCTAAGTAGCATTAGAACTAGTCCAAATGTGACACTGCTGTTGTAAGACAGATAAATACGGCACACAGGGGGTCTGCTAGCACCGGTTATCTCCTGATCTTGTCAGACAGGAAAGACACTAAGAAGGAATTAATGATCTTACTTTATTCTAGGCTAATTTTCTCAGAAGAAGTTTCTGATAATGAGAACATAACTCCCACAGCATTCCCTAATCACCCTTCTCACAGGAGCCAGAGAGAGCTAGGGGCAACTACCCCTATGTCTTGATGGGGTCAGTTGAGACATGCACAACTAGTGCATCCCCTAAATCTCCTCAAGCCTCAATGGGAGCCATTTGAGGCACACACAGTATTTGTGCAGTTAACCCTAAGGTTCCCCATTCAGTGACCACTGCCCTCCTGCTTTATAGGGCAACAGGCAAAGAAGGCATATTGCCAGCAATAGCCTCCCAAATGTACATCTCCCCATCCCTGTATCTCACTGCATAGTCACAGTGGATGCTTATATTATTTATCATTATATAAACCTATACAAACATGGTGGAGATGTTTTGAACCATAGTTATGGGAACTTGTATCTAATACCTGGGAGTGAGAGATTGTTATGGATATGGATCCTGGGAAACTGAACTCTAAGAAATAATAACAAAAATTCACTTCACACAGACTAAAAGCCACCTTACTTACAGCTGTCTGATGAATTCTCATCATAATTACTGTTGGGATAAGCCTCAAAATCATTCCTGGCTCCTTGGCACTGACCAGTCACAAAACTCAAGATGGACCAGACCTCCTGGTGGATTGCTCTCCTGACACTTTCAAAGGCATGAGGTTGTAACTTCCTTTCTCCTTCCACGAAAAACAGAAAATAATAATAATAATTGTAAAGAGTCAAAGGGCAGAGGTCTGTATTGCCAGGTCACATGTTGGCCTCAGAATGGGAAGTACTGAGATTCATAGTCACTCTTCCAGATGGAAAATGCCACAGGAAGAAAGGGTCTCACACCTTTTGCTAATTTCTAATTAGGCACTAAGTCAAGAGGTGTCATGCTTTCTGGCTCTGAGAAGAGTACTTATGCTCTGAGTTGGCACTTTGCTTTGGGGACTTGCTTATGAGAATGGTCTTGTAATTCCCTAGTTGCAATTCTGAGTGGCTTTATGTTCAGATCTCCCCAAATGCTTAGATGTAAAAGCTCTCTTGATCTAGGGATGTACTTAAAGTATATAGTTGATTCAGACAGTCAGAGTCCTGTCTGTTGGTTTTTATTTCTCTTGTTTGTATTTTCTCTGAAGTTCAAGGTGCTGACTTTTCCCCTGAACTGGTCAATGTAATTTTAAAAGATTGTTTACACCTTAACCAACTATCTTTCCTAGTAAAGCAGATCTAAGAACCTGTGCTAGCAATCATCCTGGATGTGCCGGTGTGTTGGCTGCTACAACCAAGCACCCTGGTGCCTGATCACAAGCCACTGTTACACAACATTCCCTTCTAGCAAACAGCTCACATTTTAATAGGAGATCAACATGCAAATAACCGTGAAATAGATATAGATATAAGTATATGTACAATATGCACAGGTGTATGGAATATGTGTTTGGGTACATATATGTATCTATATGTGCATGTATATGTTATATACATATAGTATAAATTTAAGATCTATGCATTTATACATGTATGTGTATAGATATATGTGTGTGTGTGTATATATATATGTATATGTATATAAGTAAATAAATACACACACACACACAGAGAACAAATGGAAGAAAGGGACTTGAAGAGATGGAGACTGTGAAAGGGTTCCCAAAAAGAGAGATTTTAATTAAAGCTTGAAGTAAGCCAGGAAAGCCAGAAGATAGAGAAGAGGAAGGAGGACATTCCAAGTATGAGAGACAATTAGCAAAAAGGAGTCAAGAGATGGAATATTGTGTCAAAGCATACCAAATAGACTAAGTGTAGTGGATTATGGAGCCTGTGGAGGAGAATGAAGTATAAAAAACACTGGAAAGGTAGAAGAGACCATATAAAATAAGGTTTTAAATGCCAAATGGAAGACTTTTTTTATCTTGGAGGCAAAAAGAAGTCATTAGAATTTATTTAGTAAGAGGAAGACATGTTCTAACCTACACCATGGGAGAATCACTTTGGCATATATGAAAGGAGTATGGATAGGAGTGAGGCAGCTAGGTGGCACAGTGGATTGGGTGCCAGTCCTAAAGTCAGGAAGACTCTTCTTCCTAATTTCAAATCTGACCTCAGACACCAGCTGTGTGACCCTGGACAAGTCACTAAACTCTGTTTGCCTCAGTTTCTTCATCTTTCAAATGAATTAGAGAAGGAAATGGCAAACCACTCCAGTATCTTTGCCAACAAACCCCCAAATATGGTCACATAGGGTTGGAAATGACTAAAATTACTGAACAACAATAACAGACTAGAGTAGTTAGAGATGTGAGTCAGAGAGACCAATTAGGGGCCATTTCAATAGTCTGGGCAGAGGTGAAGAGAGCTGGTACTAGACTGGTGGCTTTGTCAGGAGGGAGAAAAGAGCAAATATGAGAAATTTTGTGAAGGTTAAAAATATGAGTTTTGACAACAAATTGCATATGTGAGTAGAATGAAGAATAGAGGATAACATTGACGTTGGGAAAACCAAAAGTGGAGGCCAGGGCCCTGTTTAGCTACATGACAGTAACTAGCTCAACCTTGGTAAATTGCTTTGGCCATGCTATACAATCACATCTGATTATGTTGCAGCCTGCAAGACATAACCTTGGGGCACCAACAACTCTGCTTTCTATCTGGTTGGCTTAGAGCTTTCACTAGGGTATAACTCATGGTGGTAATTGATACAGTCTTCACTGAAAAATCCCTTTCTTTTGCTGAGTCTGTCAGGAGTAGTCAGTGACTGGTCAGTAAAGAAAGCATTTTCACACATGCCTCTAGGGTATCAAGTCTAAGAAGATAACACATTTATAGTAGTCTTTGCCTATAAATCACAGGGAAATGTGAAACTGTACCCAGAGTGGAGGTATGAAGAGGAAAATTGTTAAGGGAGAGGTCAACTTCATTCAGTTTTACATAAGAAAGCCTAGAAGGAAGTTCATTTACATTTTCATTTAGACATGTTTTTTTAGTTTTGAAATCAAATTCATTCTAGAGCATGTGTGGGAACAAACATAATATCCACCCTACCCCACCCTGGAAAATATAAAATTTAATAAACAACTTCTTTTACATGAATGTATCCACCATGAGTATTAATTGAAATGTTAACTCCCTGAGAGTCCTTTTTGCTCGACCATTGATTAGGTTTAATTTACCTTAGGGGTATTTCTGCACAAGGCTTGCACACATACCCAATTAGCCATCCTCAGACTCAAATTAAATTAAACATGATGAATAAGACTGTAAAACAGAACAATTTAGTTTAGCGACCTAATAACTTAGAGTGCTATTGCAAGTGCCTTTTCAAATACGGAAAACTTAATTCAGTTCAGCAAATATTTATTAAGTGCTTGCTCCCTGCAAGGGACTGTGCATATCACTGTCAAACAGATGTCAGATGCACAGTAGGGACAAGACAGTCATACTGCATCACAGAAAGCTGATTCTGGGACTCTCTTTGGAAGTCAGTCTTATGAGTGTTATAATAGAAGTTTTAACATTTAAGACGAACTGGGAGCAAAGAATTATTTACTTTTCAATGATTATTATGCACACACCTGACTTTCCAAGTGGGAATCCTCCTTTCCTTAGCCAGTCAAAACTTAGTATTTGGCACTTGTCCTACTGTAAAGGGAATAAGGAATGAACACTGGTATTTTCAAATCTTTCTATTCTAAGGTTGCCCAAGATCAATAGTTTCAAAGCTTTCTCTTTCATAATTATGTAAACTCTATTCTTCTGTACTCTCTTACAGCCTGTAGACTTCTGTAGGATCAGCTGAAAGGGGGGGGGAAGACACAACTTTGCATCCTCTGATCCTTAGGAGACAGAAAAGACAAATTCACAAAAGATAGTTTTCTGTGGTGTAATAGAATCATGTAAACCAGACAATGCAATTAGTTAGATTCTAAACTGGTTAGAGGACCTGACTTAGTGAATAGATGGTCGTTAATTGGTAAACATCAAGGTCAAGTGAGGTTTCAATTCCATGGAACAAGATGCCCTTTCCAGGTAAAGCTCATGCCCTATAATCACTGCACCATGAATCACCATGTTGTTAACTCAGGCCTGGACTGACACTACCTTGAGCCTCCTTTCCCCTCTGTAGGGCTGTGGGCTGTAACACCAAACTCCTTCCATTGCCTTCCTATAAAGATGGAACAAACTGAACTTTTTGGGTGCACTTCAGTCTGCATCTCCTATACCCTGGTCCATCCCCCCACTCTTCACCCCTAGATCTCTTGCCTCCTAGTATATTGTGTCTTCCCATTAGATTGCAGGCTCTTTGAGGATAGGACCTGTCTTTCTTTTTTATTAATTCTGGCCTCAACACTTAGCAGGGTGCTGGTCATATAGTAGACAATTAATAAATATTTATTGGCTTGATTCTAATGAAGGGCCCTGGGATTTCCACTTAGACCTATGCTATTCATCATTTTTATCAATAGCTTCTATGAAGGCATGGGTTTATTTATCAAAATATCATTTATCAAATTTTATCAATTTATCAAATTTATCAAATTATCATTCATCAAATTTCAGGTGATAAAAATTTAAAGTAATAGCTAACACATTCTAAGACAAGGATTCTATTCATAATCATCTAGAAAGACTAGAATAGTTGGTCAAATTTCATCTTAATGAAATTTCATCATGCTCATATATAAAATCTTCTACCAGGGTTCAAAAAAACCATCTGCAAAAAACAGGTAATAAAAAGAAGAAAGGGAGGAAGAGTAACTAGACAACTGTCTGAAATATGTCTTGCATTCAATATGAATTGATATTATGGCATGAATGGCCAGAAACCAAATACCATCTTAGGCTGCATATAGAAAAGTATACTCACACACATACACACATACGCACACATACATGCACACACACGCATTATCACAAAAATGATTTTCTTTTAGGCAAAATGTTGCTTTTCTAGTCTCTGAATGACACAGTTCCATTAAAACATAAGCCTCTGCCCATTTACATATCACATTTTTAGAAGGATATTGATAATAGAGCCTGCTCAGAGTAAGAGAACAAAAACAGTAAGGGAACTGAAGAATATATCACATAAGAACCAGTTGAAGGAACTGTGGAAGTTTAATCTAGACAGGAGAAGGAATTAGGGAGTGTAGGGAAGACATGATAGTTGCCTTTAACTATTTGAAGGGATAGACTTCTGCTTCAACTCATAAGTAGAGCTTAGACCAATAGTGAGCTGCAAAGGGGTAAATGTAAACTAAAAACAAGTGAGTATACTATTTTTGATGGTAATTATTCCCTCCATTACTGGACATCTTTCCTTGCCATCTAATAGATTACAGGAGAAAAGAAAAATAGAAACAACATATAAGTCACATTTTCGACATCCTAAATTTTCTTATATCCCAACATCCCCAATGCAGACAGGCAAATCAACTTGTAGCTTCTTTCCATGACTCTAGGAGCAAATCTATGTGACTAAAAATACTGAGCAAAAATCACCTAACATTTTCTATTTAAATATATTTATATATTTAGTTTCAGCTAGAATTTTTTGTTGTTAATATATATAAAATATATATAAAATATAAAAATATACATTTTTAAAATTTAAATTCATTATTTATTTACTTCTACAATTCATTTAAATTTTTTTGAGTTCTGAATTTCCTCTCTCCATCTTACCAATTTTGAAAATAAGAAATGTCATATGAATTATACATGTGAAATCACATAAAACATAGTTCCATATTATCCATGTTACAAGAAAAAAGTAAGAAAAGTAAAGCTAAAAATATGCTTTCGTTTGCACTAAGACTCCATTGGTTATTTCTCTGGAGGTGGATAGCATTTTTCATTACAAGTCTTAAATTATCTTGGATCATCATATTGATCACAATAGATAAGTCATTAATAGTTGATCATCATATGATATTGCTATTGCTGTGTACAATGTTCTCCTGGTTCTGATCATTTCACTTTGCATCAGTCCATGTAAGTCTATCCAGGTTTTCTGAAACTATTCTGTTCATCATTTCTGATAACATGATAATGTTCTATCATAATAATATACTACAACTTGTTCAGACTGACATTTCCCTACTGATGGGCACCCCTCTATTTCCAATTCTTTGTCACCACAATAAGAGCTGCTACAAATATTTCTGTATGTATAGGTTTTTTTCATTCTTCTTTGATTGCTTTGGGATATAAACTTGGTAGTAATATTTCTGAGTCAAAGGGTATGCACAGTTTTATAACCCTTTGGACCTAGTTCATTTACTGAGTCCATAAGCAGTACAGATCCTATTCACTACTTTTAAAGATGGAAAAACACAGTCCTCTAAGTTTTAAAAATAGGTAAACATTGCTAGAATTTGTTAAGAAGCATTTTAATTACAATATAAATTTTGAGAACACAGATTTTCTTGAAATACCCGTTTTGGTCATTTTAACTATGGCAAAAGTTCAGCTTTCTGCTTTACACAGTGGGGAGCTTCATAGCATCTTTGTAACTAAAGGGTCATCTACTTTTATAGCATTGCCATCATGTGGCCCTCACCAGTATTGCTGCTGAAAACTTAAAAAGTCAAGTTGCACTTCTATCACTATGGGCAGAAATGACATCCTTTCTGGATTCTAACATAAAGGACCAGATGGCACTAATGAACCAAGGGCAGTATCCAGCCCCTGGTCAAAAGACTGATGTCTAGCATTCCTATATCTCCTTTCTCTTTGCATCTTTAATCATCCCTATGACTATTCATCTGGGTGCGCCGTGCATATGGTTGTGCTGCACAGTTGCCTTCAATCTGGAAATAAATAGCATGAGGAAAAATGACTTGGAATAATATTTTGGCCACCAGATCAGCAGAGGCTTTATACTTCCTGAGATCCTTCACAATTCCCAACTCTACTTCACAGCATGCCTGAAGAAGCTCTAAGACATGATAGAAAAATAGCCTGGTTTAAAAGACTATCAAATGTCCTCTAATGACATTAGAGCATATCTTTTATGTTCCAATCTTCTCCAGATGTCACCCCAAAACAATTAACATTAACAGAATCATATCATCCTTTTCCCTCTCCTCCCAGCTGTGCCATCCCCTCCCCACCCCACGCTCTCCACATCTTGGTAGAAGTCTGTGAATTTTTTCTTCCTTTTTGGCTTAACTTTTCTTCTGTGACTTCTTGATACATGGGATACATTCCAAACTTAAAGTGTGCAATGAAGACCTGGATTCAACAGGTGCCTTTAAAAAATCATTATATGTATTTTTACTGTTTTTCAAACTTCATATTCAAAAAGGACCAATAATATCACTATGTAGATGTCAAGGTTTAACTGGGGCTAATCAGACCAATACAGGTTTGGAAGGTTCTACCACAGATTGGGCACAAATAATCCATTTGAACATTTAGGATACAGTTGTCTCTGGATTTGTGCATTTCATGTTTCCTTTGTTTCACTAAAATTCTGCTTTGTTCATAGAACTCAATGCTTTCTTTGAAGCAGGCATGTCATGGTGGATGGTCCTGAGCCAGCGTGTCTCAATCAGTTTCAGAGTTCTTCAGAAAGACCTTGAGAGTGTTCTTGTACTTCTTTTTCTGATTTCTGTGTGAGCACTTGTGTTTTATGAGTTCTCTGTAAAATAGCCTTTTAGGTAAACATACGTTTGGCATTCAAACGGCACGGCCAGTTCATTGGAGTTGTGTTTTCTGCAGCAGAGTTTGAATGCTTGGCAGTTCAGTTTGAGAAAAGACCTCAGTGTCTGCTTATCTTGCAAGGTGATCTTCAGAATCTTCCTAAAAGAATTCAAATAGAAATAGCTCAGTTTTCTAGCATAGACTGTCCAGGTTTCAGAGGCATATAACAATAGAGTCAGCATAATTCCTGGTTCTGCTTCTATCCCAGCAGAGATGTATAAGGCAGGAGGTCTGCTGTTCAGTCACTGAAGTCTTCCAGGGTATATGGCAAGAGGAGGTTATATCCCAGGGACTACGGCTGCCTCCATTGTCATCCATCTCTATAAAGCAGTGGTTCTAAACCTGTGGGTCATGACCACTTTGGGGGTTGAATGACCTTTTCACAGGGGTTGCCTAAGACTATTGGAAAACACATATTTCTGATGGTCTTAGGAACTGAGACACTGCTCCTCTATGCATCTCCAGGCTCTATGCATCTCCAGGCAGGTCCGCCCACATTCAGATATGCCCACATACGAGTATTAAAGGGTCGTGGCATTAGAAAGGTTGAGAACCGAGAACCACTGTTATAAAGGAAACTTTCTCTCTCTCTCTCTCTCTCTCTCTCTCTCTCTCTCTCTCTCTCTCTCGCTCTCTCTCTCTCTTTCTCTCTCTCTCTCCCTCTGTCTTTACACACACACATGCGCACGCACACGAATATTCAATCCCTTTTGTCTATACTTTGCCAAGAAGCAAAGAACAAGATTAACCCAATGTCAGTCTCTAGTCTAAAACATTACTATGGAGTCAGGAGGAGAGGTTGAAACTGACTTTGGTGGGAAGTCGTCCCCAGATATATAAGTGGGTTCCAACACCGTAGTCAATATTCATAAGAAATGAAAGGGAAAATTTCCTTGTCTGACTCCTAAACTTCTGGAAATGTTTGCATTTTGTATGTGCTGCTGAAATTCCATATTAGGTAGCCCATTTCTGAGTCTGAAATTCTGACTGGTTAAGCCCAAGGTTTGGTGCTCATGGTAGCCCAGTGGTCAGAATAATCCAAAACTCCAGTTCTCTTTACTAAAGAAAGTCTTCTATCCCCCAGTTCACCATAAACTGTCTTCCCTGTGTCTGAATTAAGAAAAATAGGAATCTCTACAGAAAATGATGGCCTTTTCACACACACACACCAAAAACATTTTGATACATTTTCTGTCATAGCTGTTGACTTGGGAAGCCAGTGTATTTTATTTACTTCCTCATATTTCATTGCAACTGTCACATTTTGGAGGATGGTCTTAAAAGAAAGAAAATGGTCTGGTGAGCCTGATGTGCAGACTGACAGGTGTCAGTGCTGAGGTGACTGGCTACCTGGAGGGGAATGCATTTGCTGAAAAATGTAATAAACTCTCTCAGCTTGTACTTAATCAGAAATTCATGCCCCTAAATTTTATTTGTCATAGAGTAGAAGTTAAAATGGAAATGTCCCTAAAGATCAGCAAATTCTCTTCCCTAATTAAAATAAGCATCTAAACTAACAAATAAATGAATGAATGAATGAATAAAAGAAAAAATGAACAAAGGAATGAATAAGCTAAATAGATAATAATAATAGAGTGTTAATGAGGGATACTGCAAAGATATAGTAAAAACAGAAGTCACAGACATATACCCAAAAAGCTGGGGACAAAGTGTTTCCTTCATCATCTTGGTCCTTGGGGAAAGTGGGATCAGACTTATTGTGGTTCATTTATAACATTCACTTCACCAAATTCAAAATTAAATTTATTAAAAATGATAGATAGATGAATCCACAACTCTGCTACTGATAGGCTCCTAAAGCAATTCATTAGGGACTTTCTTCCTTACGTTCTGTTCACGCAAATGCTGGCACGTATTCTGAGTTGGACACAGCTGAAACAACTCGAAAAAACAACAAATTCTAGTTCCTGGACCTGTAGTAGCTGGCTCTCCTGACCTGTCAGAGCTCACAAAGTCAAAGCCTTCCCACATATTCTTTCATCTAAAAGCAGGAGAGAAGGGACATAACTGTGACGAATGCAATAACAGGGCCATACACTCTTTGATTCATGCTGACTCTGAGTGAGAGAAGACTCAAAGCTCGTCTTTCCCTTGGAGCCTCATAGTAGCTACAGTTTATTCTCTGATACTAGGCAGGCCAGAAAGAACATTTAAAAAACTATTTTATATCACAGTTCTTTATGGATATACTCCCTCCTTCTCTCCCTCAGCAAACCTTCTCTTATGTTGAAGGGAAAAAATAGTGAATTAAACAAAATTAACTGCTTTACTGATTATATCTGATAACATACACAGCATTCTATACCAATACTATCCCATCTGTCTTAAAAAAGGAGGGAACTTCAGATCCTTATGTTTTCTTCAAAGCCAATATGAGTCATTACAATTATAGAGAATTCATTTTCATCTTGGAGCTCCTTTCATTTACATTCTGACAAACTTAGGCCCAGAGTGACAGTGACTTGCCAAAGGTACCATAGAACTTAGGTAGCAGAATCTGGATTTGATATGACTTGCATTTGATGCTTTTGTAACTTTACCAAGGCCGATTACTTAATCTAAACTCCTGTCACCACAAAGGACAATTTTACAGAAGGTGCAAGTTTTATATTCCTGGCTAAATTCTAAGCTTCCTAAAGGCTCCAAGATTTAGGCCTTATACCTCTTAGCCTCCTAAATAATATAGCACACAGCCCCATAGACAGTTAATGCTCAGTGAACAATTGTTCTTTTTCTTTCTTATTTTCTTTTTGCTTTTTGGAGAGCAATTGGGGTTAAGTGACTTGCCCAAGGTCACACAGCAAGTTTTTGTGTTAAGTGTCTGAAGCCAGATTTGAACTCAGGTCCTCCCGACTCCAGGGCCGGTCTTCTATTCACTGTGCCACCTAGCCACCCAAATTTTTTTCTTTTTTCTTTTACTTTTCTCAGTGAATAATTGTTAAAGCATTTAAAGATCTCCAGAAATGGAAATTGTATATTATTATGCACCTGGCCCATAGCAGGCACTTAATAAAAGTTTGTTGTTTGATTAACTTAGATTTTTTTTTCCTTTTAGAGATGAGTTCTCATTGTCCAGAAATTCTTTCCTTTCTTTCACCCATAATCCCTGGATTAAGTTTAGTGACTAGCCTCCTGTCCTCTGTAGAGAGAGGGAAAATTAATCAGCTTTCTGTCATTTCCTCACATACTTAAGAGACTGTTTTCTGGCAGTCTCTACAAGACACCAGTAAGGAGATATCAGTCTCACAGATGTACAAAATATCCAGATCCTTTACCTACACTTGGGTGTGGATATGTTGTCTTCCTGTAGACAATGTCTAAGTCTTATTCCATCCTTTTTTAAAAAATTTTGATCAATTTGATTTAAACATTCACACTGAAAAATATTTGTCCAGTCCCTACAACTAATTGAGTTTGTATTAGTCCTAAAGAGGACTGCTAAAGAGAACTCACTGCATGGGGTGAAAGAAGGGGGGAAACAGGATGCTAAAAATCTGCACAGAGGTTGTACACTGCTTAGAAAGGATAAAATTAGCATTTTAAATATAATGTCAAATCAGAAAAACAAAAAGCAAGAGTCAGAGGGGAAATGTGCTCTCCTCCTTTGGAGTTTCACCATCTGTCTCTGCAAGAGGTCAAGGAGGTGGTAAATCCTACACTCTAGGCCTCCTTCCCCCACATGGATTTCCCTAGCAGGGACCTCCCTCCCCATATTAGCCCATTCTTATTAACATGTTGAGGGCAACTTATTAGCAAGTTCTTTCTGAATTCTTGACAGAATACAGATCATTAATGGCACAGGAGATACTACTTGTGTGACCTTGGGCAAGTCACTTAACTCCCTTGAGTCTCAGCTTTGGCATCTGCATAATGACAGGGGTAGGAAGAGGAAGGGAAAGGAGCTCCATTTTTATTCACTGAAAGAAAATAAAAATAAAATAAAATGAGAAGAATGGACTACGTGTCTCTTGAGTTACCCTCCATCTTTAGATCAATGAGACCATGATACCAAAATTCCAATGTATAGGAGTCATCTTGAAGGCATGGAATGCTGTTTTTTTTTTAATTTCCTTCACCTTCTCTTGGAGAAGCTTAGGATAGTGTTTTGTATGAACAGTGTACCTTTTATGAAATACACTAAAAGACTATGCATTCTGGGTCTAGAAGGGAATGGAACAAGCATTTATTATGTGCCTACTATGGGCCAGATTCTGTGCTAAGCACTTTAAAAATATTTTCTCATTTGAATCTCACAACAACCCTGTGAGGTAAGCACTATTATTATCCCCATTTCGGAGTTCAGAAAACTGAGGTAGGGAAAGATAAATTTACTAATCAAGGGTTCCACAGGTAATAATAGTCTGAGGTTGAATTTGAACTCAGGAGGTCATCTTTACTCCAGAAACAATATTCTATCCACTTGTAATGAGAATCTGAAGATCTTTCCTGCCCATAAACCCTTTGATAGGCTTAAGTGGCTCTGAGAATGTTCCCTGATTTGAAAGTATACTCTGCCCCCTAATAGGCTGAATGTGGTCACTTGGAGCCTGTGGTGGCAGGCTTGTTTTTGGGGAATGGCCACACCTTGTTACTTTGTAATTGAACAGTGGGCCAAGAGGACTGTGACGTTCTCCAACCTAAGAGAAGCTTATATATACACCCTGATGTGAGGTTTTGCTTTGGGGCTCACTTTGAGAAGAGTTATATGATATGGCAAGATGAGATTCTCGGAAGCCTATGAGTCCCCAGCTTTGAAAAACCCAGATGTTGATGCTTTCCTCTATGGTAATTTGAATAGGTAATGGATGTGATGGTCAGATGGTTGGAAGCCCATCTGCTGATCTGTTTCTTGGTCTGCTTGTAACTTGGGTTTGTATTCTCTGGAGTTCAGGGTGCTGACTTTTCCCCCTGAACTAGGTAAATGATATGTTTCTTTGATTAAAGAAAGATTGTTAACCCATTTTGAGTTGCTTTCCTTTAGTAAAGCAGATCTAAGAACCTGTGCTAGCAGCTGCCCTGGGTATGCTAGGGTGCTTGCTGATACACCATTGTACCACTACATGGGGAGCCAGCAGGTTCTGTGGGGAGGCTCTCTACAAACCCCCAGAAACAGGCACCCATTTTCTGAGACAAACAACAAGGAGTTATTAAATACTTACCATATGGCAGATACCGTACTAAGTGCTCGGGATAGAAATACAAAAGTGATATAGTCCCTGCCTTCAAGAGGTTTACATTTTGTCAGCTACAATGTTTAGATTTAAATAGAATAAAATTAAAGTTGTTTTAAGAATAAACCCATAAATCCATCTTTAGAGAAAATGGCTTTAAATTGGTGGTAGCCTTCCATTCCTAAACTCATCTCTGGACAGAATCCTCTAATTAGGGGGTTTGCCAGATAAGTGTCAATACACCCTGAATAAGATTGGCATATCTCTCTTAGCAGCTGCATTTTGCCTTGACATTTGAATATGGTTTCTAAGCATGGCAGGAAAGGAAAAAATGTTGGGAGGAGAGAAGGAGATTTCTGTGTCATGGTGAAAATGAATTATTAAAATGTATAATTTATGCTGACAATTCAAAATTCCACCCAGGTCTGCAAAGATGTTATCACATAATGGAAAACTCCAAGAATGGCAATTATCTTTTGACTATTAATAACGTCTCTAATAACATCCCATATTTATATAGACCAGCTCAACAAAACTTCCAGACTCACTTCATAGCACTGTCAGCTAGCAAAAAGACATGTGAGCCAGTATCATCATTCCTATTTTGGAGGCAGAAAAAGTAATCCTAAGAAAAGAAGTGGTTAAATGTATTTTGAAGTGTATAAAATGATCCTGATTCTCTGATCTGAAGCTTCAACTCTGCCTATGGAAACCAAGTTGGGGTTTATACATATGTTTTCTTTTGGGGATGGGAAGAAAGAAGAGGGCATTAGATGGGATATATATCTTCCTCTCTAAATCTGTGTAGATTTGTGTGCTTTCATGTGTGGTTCTGTCTGGCAGGAACAATCATAAAGTGAATTGGGTTTTAGATATAAAAAATGCAGATACTAAGCTGTGATCAAATGAAGGAGAAATGATTACATGAAGGAGTTGACTGGACAAGGATCAGTGGATTTATAACTGGGGGAGGGTCAACATAGATGATGAATCAAAATCAAGGTTTTTAGAAAAATGGGAAGCTCAAAATATCAAGGTTATAAAGGACTCAGACAGTTATGAATTGGGAGGAACTTAAGGACTTTAAAAGTCTAGTTTAGTCCCCATCTTCTTTTACCTTTGCTGATTGTCTCCAATGTCTTTTTGTTTTAATCTTTAGTCTTCATTAAAATTTGCTTCTTTACCTCTGATATCTCAAGCTTCATTTCTTCAACCTCCTCTTCTTTCCTCTCCTCTTCTCTCCTCTTTTAGTTCTGTACTTTTTCCTTTGATGTCCTCACCCATTCCCAAATCTTCAGCTATCAATGTGCTATGCTGTTCGTTGCTAATTTTATAGCTATAACTCCTCGGCAGGCCACCAGCATGGCCAACAAACAAACAACAACAAAAATTTAATTTCATTTGCAGGAAATGCATCTCTTTCCTACTTTTCTGTTTCTATGAATGATAACAGCATCCTCCCAGTCTTGGATGCTTGAAATCTTGAGTTGCCTTTAACTCTTTACTCTTCCTCGCACTCCACATCTAGTCAGCTCCCAAGTCCTTTCAATTCTTTCTCCCTAAAAGTTCTTTCATCCCCTTTCTCCTATCCTATCCCTGCCCCCTGCACAGGTCGTGATTACCTAAAGATGTACAGGCATGGATGGGTTACAACCTGAATCTTTAAAGAAAATGTCCCTCTTGATGATATTGTAGATCTTTTGAAGCACTGGAGTCCTTCATGGTACTTAAAACAGGGACTTATACATGGCAGGCCAGATACTCGAGGAACATTTGTCGAATTAAAGTTAAATAGAACACATAGCATTTATGAAGCATTAACGTGAGGCATAGGTTGTTAAAGCATAAGAGTGTGGTTGGAGCAGAAGATTGTCCCTGAGCTTCCTTCAAAGAAAGAGCAACTCTTCCCCTTATTCAAAGGTGCTGCAATAACATAAGTTAAATGGATGAGTAAATTCTTAGGCATGTCATAGAGTAAGAAAAATACCCTCAGAATAAGGGGGAAATGATTTGTATCTCATATGAGGGTGGGGAAAACATACACACCTTAAAAAGAGGAGGCAGGAAAACAATTCCTGACTCAACCAGAGCTTTCAGTAGGTGTTTAATATCTGTTGTCTGTTCTTATACTGGGTAGTTTTATTTAACATTCAAGGTTTTTTATTGTGTGATTGAAGCAGCATATTTTTTTTCAATGTTGAAGCATGACTACCTAGGTAATCTCGCCACTAAAGGGTGGGCAGGTAAGCTCATATCCCCACCTGGTGGCAGCATAAAAAATTTTACCAAGGAGAGCTGCCCAAGGTGGGGAAAAGATAAAACTTTGATCACTACACTAAGAATCTCATCCCAGGATCATCACAGGTATCCCTTTAGCCATCAACTATGACACAAGGGAAGTGTGGGGCCTGAAATATATAAGATGCTGTAATTATTTCCATTTTACTGTTCATCTTTCCTGTGGGAATAAAATGTAAGTCCAGATGATATTTGTTGTTATTGTTGCTGTTTTTAAGAAAGTTTAGTTCCCCTGGGATCTGTGATTTTGGTGAATTTCCTTAGGAGAGATTACTGTGGTTCCAAGTATCTATTCATTCTTATCATCAACCCATGAATACAAGTAATCACCAAAACGAACTAAAATCTCTTCAACTTCTCCTCAAGTTCTTCAATGTAGTACCACTGCTAGATGGCTGTGGACAGAGTGCCAGGCCTCAGGTTAGGAAGACTCTTCTTCCTGAGTTCAAATCTTCCCTTAGATGCTTACTACCTGTGTGCCCCTGGGCACTTAAACCTCTTTGCTCCAGTTTCTTATTTATAAAGTGAGCTGGAGAAGGAAATGACAAACCACTCCAGGATCTTTGCCAAGAAAACTCTAAAGTAGGTAACAAAGAGTCAGACAAGACTAAAAATGACTGAATCCTTTTTCTTTTCTTCTCAGCTTTAGTCTTCATAGGCAATAACTATGAGTGCAATGCTGCAAAATGGGAAGAACCAGAAGATGCAGGTTCCAATCCCCTTTCTTTGACGAACAAAGGATGTGACCCTAAGCCAGTTTTTTCACATCTCTGACAGATTCACACTCCCTAACTGAGAGATCAGGAAGATAGAATGGAACAAACACTGTCTCTAGAGTTAGAAGACTCAGGCTCAGTTGTAGGTTTTGCTGTTTATTGATAGGAGATCATGGACAAATCACATCATCATCTTGGGTGGTAGTTTATCTGTAAAATGGGAGTGTTGAATTATCAGTGCTTCTTAAAATGTTGGTCCAGACCCCACATGAGGTCACAAAAAAACTGGAAACATTAAAGGATTTCTGAATATGCAATGACCAAAAATTAACTAAAAATCAAGTGTATAATGAATCAGAGGGAAGTGCTTCTCAGTGGTATATCATACAATTTCATTGTAGCCTTGGTTCCAAACACAAAGCATGCACACTTTGCATTGAGCATGCCCTCAGCCCACACAAGGCCAGGTAATTCTGGTCTGAAGTGGAAAACATTTAAGAAACCATGGACTAGAAAGGCTTTGTTGTTACTTCCAGCACAGATTCTATGATCTTATGATTCTCTGATTTAGTTGGTATCAAACATGCTTTATAGGACTTAATAGTCTGTTTCTACAAATGGTCTTACTGTACCATGACATAAAAAAGTAATGGGAGTCTGGCCCATGTGCAGAGTGTGTCACTTCCCTCAACTGGTATAGCTCCCCTAATTGGAGAAGGGGAGGAACTAATTTCTAGGACAGTAGTGATGGTTGTAACAAAAATAACTCTCTTGGAAAAAAAAACTCTAGAACTCGGAGGACATTCAGTAGCTGACTACAGTTTGTTAAGTTGTGAAGGGGAGACTTTTCCATTATTTTCAAAAGGACATTTAAAAGATCCTAGGCAACCTCTGCCATTTTCTCTTCAAAGTCATGGTCTTCAGGTGCAGCTCTGATGGTATAACCTTGTGAGAGACAATGGTGTTAAAAGAGAAACTTTGGGACTTTCTCCCCCCAATAGTTCTT
The DNA here is from genome assembly GCA_028646575.1 of Pseudocheirus occidentalis. NCBI lineage: Eukaryota > Metazoa > Chordata > Mammalia > Diprotodontia > Pseudocheiridae > Pseudocheirus > Pseudocheirus occidentalis. Next base: position 160,195,594 of record CM053595.1, read on the forward strand.
GGTTTTGGGTTCTTGTTATATGTTTTTCTTTTTCTTTTTCCTGGCCCAGGAAGAATCAGAAAGATCTGACTTCAAATCTATCGTCAATCACTTCTTACCTCTGTGACCCTGGGCAAGTCACTTACCTCTTTCTACTCCAGTTTCCCTAATTGTAAAATGGTGCTTAGCACTTATCTACTTATTTGCTTGTTTGAGAAAGCAGTGTGGTGCAGTTTATAAAATACAAGAATTAAAGTTAGGATAAATAGGACTTCAAATCCCAGCTCAGACATTGAAGTAGCTATGTGATTTGAGGCAAGTCAATGGAACATGTTTAGTTTCAGTTTCTTTATCCTATGAAATGAGGAGAATAACACATGTATTGCCTGCCTTGTGAAGAAAGCAATTTGAAGCAATATAAAATTTTGAGGTGGCATTATTATTAGCATTATTAATTTTGTTATTTGTCTATTTTAATTTTTTAATTATAACTAAAGAAGCAATACAAAAATGTCATAATGTACCAAATTCATTCCATTTCTGTGTAAATCTTTGCTCTCCTTCTGGAACTCCTCTTGTCTGTGAAGAATGCATGTTGAAGTAGAGACTAATAGCCCTACTGAGGCTATTAAAGGGGGCAGAGGGATAGATTCCAGGTTTCTATAAGGAAAATCTTCCAATTAAAGATAATTAAAGTAGAGGGGAATGCCTCAGGAGGAAGATCCTGTGAAAATCCACTTGCCAAGTGGTTATTCAACTGTGATTCCTGTTCAAGTACATTTGGACTAAATTATCTTTGAGTTTCCTTTCAAATCTTATACTTTGGCATCCTATAAGAAAATAATTTAGCCTGACAGCATATATGCTTTCCAAAAAATATATTGAAGTTTCCAGGAGAGTGGTTTTCATGTTGACAAGGTTTAAATGCCACCTCCCATTCTGAACTCCTCTAGAACTTAGTTTGTTTCACTTTCCTGTCCTTTCATGTGTGAATTTTGACCATAATTACTTTTAACTTCATATCACACCCTCACACCCTCTCCCCACCCATGGACAGCTGGGTGGTGAGGTGGAGAAACTACTAGATCTAGAGACAGGAAGACTCATACTCCTGAGTTCAAATTTGGCCTCAAATACTTAGCTGTATGATCCCTGGGCAAATCACTTAATGTTGTTTACCTCAGTTTCCTCATCTGTGAAATGAACTGGAGAAGGAAATGACAAACCACTCCAATATCTTTGCCAAGAAAACCCCAAATGGGGTCACAAAGAGTTGGGCATAACTGAAAAAAAACAAGTGAAAAAAGCACCCCTCCACCCCCAATCAAGCTAAACTTTGTTAAACTTTATGCTCCTTGAAGACCAGGACAGTTAGTTCATTTATTGCTCAGTGTTCAGCATGAATTGTTCATGTTCAGATCACATTCAGATGAGGATTGAATTCAAAAGAATCTCATGACTATTCCAACATGGAATCTAATACAGTGGAATCTAATCACACCCATCTTGGAATTTTAAAGCTAGAAGCTACCCATTGCAAATGACCACTGAAATATATTTTTGGTGAACATAAATGATAAATTTTCCCTACCCCACTTAATTCTTATTCATTCTCACTTTATAAAGAAATGTGAACAATGTTTAAAATGATGTAAGTAAGAACAAATGAGAGGAATCTGAAGTTTTTTGAACACAGGACTTACACAGGAAGAAAAGCAATAGCATTTGGAGAATTTCAAATTATTCCATACTGTAAGGGAACTGAAAAATCACCACAGTTCGCATAGCAATTCATTGGGCAGCTGTTAGCAAGAATAACAAAAGACTGAGGCTGTAATTTCTAGCAAGTATGGAAGTGAATTTTAATTTTTTAGTGGCCTACATAGAATATGTAGCATTTCTGTAGTGGCCAAGTAGATATTACATATGCTTAAAGTGTAGATATATCAGTCTGCTAGAAGGAAAGAAAGGGGGATTACAAAATACCTCTCTACTCCTCAGGCTTTGAGAGGAATGAAGGGTCTTTAAGAAACAAAATTATAGAAGTGTTTCACTTTAAAAAAACAAAGGATAATGGGATAAAATAATGTAACAGGTGAATAAGAAAGAAAACCATCATGTGGGCTTAGAGTACATTCCATTCCATTTGTATATTAGAATGAAATTTAGAGAATGTATAAAATATTTGAGGAATTATGGATTGGTCTAACTATTCAAGAAAAATAATTTGAATCTATCTCTGCAAAATCCCAAAACTGTGCAGTCCTTGAACAAGCAATATCACTACTCATCCTGTAACCTAAAAATATCAAAGAAATGGGAAAAAGGACCACATCCAAACATATTTTTAGCAGCTTTTTTGTAGTAGAAAAGATCTAGCAACTGTGAAGCTGCCTCTCTGTTGGGGAATGGTTGAACATATTATGACACATGAATATAATGAAATACAACTGTGACATAAGAAATGACATAATTTCAGTGAAATTTAGGAAGATTTGTATGAATTGACTTAGACTGACAAACCCCTTCAGTATCTTTGGATGAGCAGACTCAGAATAATGCATACAATAAAAACACCATAAAGAAAACACCTCGGAAGGAGCCTCCTCCCAGTACATGTTCGTGGCTCTGTCTCTCTCCTTCCCTCTTCAGGTGAAAATGTCCAAGCAGGTTCAGGCTCGAAGGCTGGAAGGCATTGACAAGAACCCTTGGGTGGAGTTTGTACAGTTGGCCAGCGAGAATGAAGCTGTGAACTTGGGCCAGGGCTTCCCTGATTTTGCACCACCAGAATTCT
>CM053595.1:160198866-160219241 GCA_028646575.1 Pseudocheirus occidentalis
AACTGTTGAAACTGTGAACATTGTACTGAATAAAGATTTGTAATGGAATAAACAGAGTGTTCACTAACACTGTGCAATCCGAATCTTAAAAGCTCTTCACAGTAGCATTCTCTCAGGAATCTACTGCTGATTGGCTTTACACCAATTACTTTCAGCCCTAAGTCTAACAATCACACCTGAATTATGGGACACAAAGTTGTGAGTATTCCCTAAAATTAAGCAATCAAACAAACAAACAAACAAAAAATACATATCGCCTTGGTAATAGAAGAAAGTTGGGTAGAAAAAAAATGAAAAATCTGGATGGGATACAGAGAAGAAAAAAAAGATTTTTCTTCATTTTGCCATTGTGAGGCATGTTGTGTTCTGTAGACCCATAAAGAGACAGTTGGTCAGAATGATTAAGGTAACTTTTTGCAGTTTTGAAATTCTATAACAACGTACAATCTTATGTATACTATGTCAGAGAATTTCTTTTCTTTTTTCTTTCTTCCTTTTTTTGCTTTTTGGAGGGCAGTTGGGGTTAAGTGACTTGCCCAAGGTCACATGACTAGGTTGTGTGTCAAGTGTCTGAGGCCAGATTTGAATTCAGGTACTCCTGACTCCAGGGCTGGTTCTCTATTCACTGCGCCACCTAGCCATCCCAAGAATTTATTTTCTATCAGTAAAACATGTACTATTCAGAAATATATTTTTTTCCTGAACCACACTGGAAGAAAAGACAAAATTTAACCCTTGAAAGTCTGAGATTTTAGTGGCCAATAAGAAAAGTAAACTTCTATATTATTATATTTTATCTTCTTTTCTTCTTTTTATTTTTCTTTTAACCTAGACTCGTTATTTCAATGAAATGAGAAACTGCCAGTGTAAGAAGTCTCACCACAAAGTCAGACTTCCAACTCACATGTAATTTAGTCTTAGACAATAGCCTATGAATGAAATAAGGTTAAACAATTTACCTATGGTTATTTCTCTAGTATCAATCAATCAATAAGCATTTCTTGAGTACCTACTATGTGCAAAGTACCCTGTTATGTTCTGGGGATATATAGAAAAAAAACATGAAATAGTCACTCCTCTCAAGGACTTTATATTATGGTATTGTAGATTGTCAAGTGCATTATCTGAACCTGTCTTCCTGGTTGCAAAGCTGAACTTCAATTGATTCAGCTATGTTACATCTCATTTCTTTGTTTGGAAGTTTAAAATATGAAATTAGAATACTTGCTGTCATATGCTTCCCCCAATTAAGAGTTGCCCTCGGCGGCGTTATACTGTGCTTAGCTGAGAATTTCATTAAGTTTGCAAGAATTTTTTTTTGGCACAACCTGATATGAACATTCTCATTTCTTGGCCAAGTTAAACTGCACTAGTTTATTCACTGTTTCTCTGAGTGAACCATTTCTCTTCAAGAAGAGAAAGGAGGAAATGTTTATTATATTAACATTTTGCAACTCAGGCAGAGAGCCGTGGTTATGATAGAGAGAGGAACGTCAATGGAAGTTATCGTGTCAGGAAAATGAATCAGCTGGCATGGTGTGCATATAGCCTGTTTCTAAGTATTTGTCCTAAGAGGAGGGAGTATGAGTACACATGATTAAGGGATTTATATCAGTATGAGGGAGGAAATGCCCCTTTGCTTCTTCTCAATGACTACAGTGGCACTGAAACACATCTCTTCGAAGGAGCAGGAAGAATTTGCTTTTCATCACCTTCCTGGGGGAATAATTGTTCTCCCAAGTAGCTCAGGGTTGCCTGAAAGAAGTACTAGATCCATCATTAGGGTACCTGATTCAAGTCTTTTCTGTTATCTATATGACAATAGGAAAGTCATTTTTCTTTTCTGGACTTGAATTTTTCCCTTTAAAATTATGATTAATTTTAGTGGAATTGGTCTCTTCCAGATCTAAATCTATGATCATCAGAACTGATCTGTTTTTCTCCTAGTTTCTCCATATGTACCAGGTGGGAACATGATCTCTGTGGTGTATTTCTTATTAGGGAGGAAAGAGTATGTGATTCAAAGGTAGTGGTGCTGTAGAGTTTTCTTTTATTTTTTGTAGTTTTTTTTTCTCATTTGAATTCCCATAGTCTTATATAGCTTACCTATAAAGTTGTATTTTACTCTCCAGAGTAGCTTTTTTTTCCTTTTCAACAATACAATGCTGCCTTGTGAAGGCTGTTTATCACTTGTCTGCTTACTGATTCCAATACTTCTCTGGAGTTCAGCAAGGGGCTAAGGCTAGAGATGTTAAAACCTCATGTGGACCATCTTTAGCATATCTTTACTCATACTTTCCTGCATGCCCCACTGTTTTCTTCTGACTTCCCATGAGTTATCAGTTCTTTTTTAGGAAAGAAAATTTGGGATGTTTTAGCCCATCCAGGTGATGTTGAATAAGAGTTCTGCTACAGTGTGACTAAAAATTACTTTACATGCTCCAATTCTGTAGACTGGGTATGCTTTCAGGTAGGCTTTGTTTTTGTTTTCTTTTTTAGAGGAGAATATAATGATACTAGGTTAAATTTCTGGGCTTAACTTCTATACATTTAACACTATTAATTCACACCTAACAGTGTTTCAGGGATTCATCATTAAAGTAAGGAGGGACTCATTCTTGCCTTTTAAAAAAATCAGCCTGGGTTCAGTACTGTGTTTGATGTATGGCATGGCAGGATTGTATTTAGAGCTTTGGACTTGAATGCATGAAGATGCAAATCTTAATTCATGCTTATTAACTTTGTGAACCAGAACAAATCACTTTAACTGCTCTCAGCCTCAGTATCCTCATCTGTAAACTGGAAAAAATAAGTTATACCTACCTATCAGAGGTATGTATGTGTGTATGTGTATATGTGTGTGAATCAAAGGATGTGTGTGTGTGTGTCACATATGTATATATGTATAAAGTACTTTGTCAGCCTTAAAACTGTATATAAATGCTAGCTACTTGTATCAGCAATGCAGCATTCACAATGCCTACACTAACTATAAGAATGCTGATATGGTTATTAATCACAAAATATAACAGGCTCTCTTTCATGAGAAATATAGTCAGAGCATTTATTCAGATACTAGAAAACTGAGTCCCAAAACCAGAAAGTCAAAGCCAACACAGTAGTTATGAAGTTGGCACATGTAGTTAAAGTAGTAAATACCCACATTCTCAAGCCTTCAAAACAGAACAGGCGACCTCAGGCAAAGATCCTCCTCTCCTCACTCATGGAAACTGTTCAGCATCCAGGCAGCTTGCTCCCAGCAGCTCTGGCCCCTCCGCAGTTCTCGTCCCTGGAAGTCCTCAGCAAGAGTCCTTAGCAGAGATTCTGACTGGCTCAAAGAAAAAGGAGTTCACGCTGCCACTGCTGCTACCGCTGCTTCCAGTCACCAGCATGGACTGTAACTTGGTTCGGTTCTCTTGCTCCACCCCTTCCTGCTACGTCAGCAAGTTCAAGGGACATGGAAAATCTTCAGATCTCAGTATCATTACACTATTAGTGAATGCTTGCTGACCACAAATGCTGACAGCATACATAAGCCATGAAATTTTCAATTATTATTAACATCCTTTATCTAGGGAAGATTCTGAACTGCTAGTCTTCTAAGTCTAAGCCCTGCTGCTAGTTAGCTACAAAAAGCTGAGCAAATCACTGTATTAGGACCCCAGTTTCATCATCTGTGAAATGAGGGAGTTGCATGACCTGATCTGAATGATCTTTCCTCGTTCTGACTTTCAATGGTTTCATGACGCCAGAGGAGACATGAAAAATGTCTCTTTGTATGTCATTTACAATGTAAAGCAAATGATGGAGAGAAAAATAATAAGGGAAGAGGCCATACAGGAATATTTGTATCAGTTCTATTGCCCACCTTCTATCCCACAGGTTGATGCCATTGATAGAGCTATTTTGGTATAGATGAGAGATATTAACTATGGTGACCCAATAATTACATATGCTTCTATGTCAGTACTTGGCTCTCTGACATATAAAAGATTTAGATCCTGCATTCCCTTAGGATAAGTATCCAACCAGTATTAATATTTTAGAAATACTAGAAGTTGGAAGAATAACCATTATTCATCAGTAGCACCTCCGTGACACTAAAATGAAATAATGGATTTTTTAAAAAGACAGAATGACTCTAGGTGTAGAACTATAGAAATATTCCTCTCTCGGGGACGCTGCATTCTTCGCTTTTATCTTTTTTTTTCTCCTCTTGAGAACATTTTGATTTACTTCTGTGATAAGCTTATAACAACTAGGGAAGGCAAAAGCTGGAATGAGCAAAGCTGGGAGGGAGAAGGGAATGGCAGATGAGAAATGGGTCCTGGTAAATCCGTTTGGCTCCAAGTCAGAAAGCATCACTGACTGTGTGCATTCATTCTGTGGTGCAATGCATAGTTATGCCTGTGTCAGGCAGAGATCTGACTTCCTGCCAACCTAGGTTGGTAGGACCTGGAGCAAGGTATCTTTCTAGTGAAAAATAATAAAGCATAGAAGTCTTATTTCACTACAATTTCAGCCTTGGGAATATCAGCTTTGTCCTTGTAACCTCCTTGAACCTCAGTTTTCTCATCTGTAGAAAGAGAGATGAGCTACATAATATTAAGGTCCTTCGTACCTCTAGACATATGATTCTGTGATCCTTTGAGACCTTCAAGGGTCATCTTACTGAGATCTTATGAATTAAAAAAAAACACCCAATTACAACAACTACATATTTTTGGTTGTATCAGAATCACATTTGAGCATTTTCACAAGACATTTTTGGTAGGTGAAGAAAGATACAATCCCTGGATTTATCTGATCATCTTTTTTTTTCTAAAGTTGATTCTTTGTATGAGCTAAGATAGAATAGGGAGATTTTATGCAATTTTTCACATAAAGAAATGGAAACTTAGAGAAAAAGGATGACTACATAAACAATTATTCTGTGCCAGAGTTTCGAAGAGGTGTAAAGACAATTGACAGAAACTCAAAAGTGTTCTACTGTCCTCAACATTCTTGTACTCTTTCAGTTACTAAGAACTTTATATGTATAGAACACTATAATTGATGCTAGAATAGATTTAGATAAGACAAAATTCATGATGTTTATTCTCTTGGGGAGAATACAAATTACAATAACAACATAAAATAGAATGTGAGAAGTATTTAGAATCTTAGAATTGAAAGGGACCTTAGAGGTTACTGAGGTCAACCATTAATCAATGCAACAATTCTGTATAAAATAAAATTTAATCTAAAAAATAAATTATGAAGAAATAAGAATATACCTTGATCTGTGGAACACAGCACATACTATATTGTTAGATACAGTAAGTGAGAAAATTAGTTTTGCTTAAATGCATTTTTTTCTTTCTTTTTGGTTCTTTGTTAAAAGCAGTGGCTCTGCATTGGGTTGATATGTTGGAAATAAAGGTGATATCAAACAAAAAAGATATGAAATTATTATCATATATATGCCTATATATAATATGCATCTAATCTATATAGAGACATAAAATAATGAAGGCAATAGGATACTATAACATATACATATAAACATACTCACATGTATGCTCTATCTATCTAGATATCTAGATATCACTATTTCTAGCCCTTACTGATATTAGGTCATCCAGATTTGACCTCTTTTTAGCAATTATGAGCTCACTAATCAATGAGACAATCCCATTCCACTTTAGATTAGCTAACCCCAAATAAAGTTCTTTGCAATTAACTGGAAGTCTTCAAGCAAAGACTGGACTTGTTGATCACTACTTATCAGTGGATATTATAGCTTTTGTGATGTGGATAGGGTTTGATTCAGATAATTACTGAGATCTTTTTCTACTCTAAGATTAAACAATTCCAATAATTCCAGTTTCTAGAAAATTATATTTTATATTGAGTCAAAATTGTCCTTCCTATAGTTTCAGTCCAATGGACATTTGCTAAGTATTAATTGGGTATAAAGTATTGTGCTAGGCATTGGAGAAGATACAAAGGTGAAATAAGACATGGCCCCTACCCTAACAGAGCTTGAATTTAGTCAAAGAATCACACACACACACAAATACACACAATGAAACAGAATGTCACAAGTGCCTAAATGAGGTTTAATGAAAGACTTAAACAAGGTCAAAAGACCAAGAAAAAAATTTTTTAAAGATCAAACATTGTCCTTGGATAGCTATAATTGTGAAGAAGTTGTATTTTTTTTCCTCTTAGCATCAAGGCCAGATCTGCCTTTCTATATCTTGTATCAATTGTTCTTAATCATGTTTATAATTTACAGGCTAAAAAATGTTAATCATTGCCACATGAGATTTCGCATTGCTTGTTTGGGGAGGAACATATGATTGCATAGTATGTGTGATATCTGCATGAATGTACATCTGCAGTTGGAATTGTAATTTTAATGATTCAGGTATTTCCACCCGTGATGATGGTCATAACTCATCTACACCTGTCTATCTTCTTCAGATTTTGGCCATATCCTCCCATAAGGTGTCTATAAGGGTCCCATTCTTTACACTGAGGGCCTTCCTTGATTTCTTCTGATGTTGAAAGAATGCCAATACAGCAAAAGGGCTTTCTACTGTTATCCAGAAAGATCAGTCTACTTTATCGCATGTAGACTTCCTTGATGACACAGTTTTCATGCTTTAAATTTCCTTATGTTGCAACTGAAGAAATGCATATATGAGTTTGTCTGCCTTCATGCCGAGTATTTTTTCAAATATCCTAAGTGACAGAAGGAGAAGGAAAAGGAGGAGGAGGAGGAAGAGGAAGTGGAGGAGGAAGAGGAAGTAGAGGAGAAGGAGAAGAAGAAGAATTTATTTCCTAGGTAGACAATTTTAAATTTTACTACTTTCATCCTAAATGGTTGAAATTGTATTTATCATGAAAATTTCTGACATAGCTAAAAAAAAAACCCAAAATCTAGCTTCTGGGCTGACGTTTTCAATTAAAGAGTAATTGCCACAAGAGCTGATGCACTAACCTAATGTCCTGCAGTTTTGATCAAAGAGAGAAATCAGCCAGTGGGCAACTTCTGATGTGTCCTGGGAAAATGGCCACTGCGTGTATACTATCTGATCCCAAAGAGGCTGAGATACAACTGTATAAAATTAAGTCTCCCTCTCCTTTCCCTTAGCTATGAGTCAGACAAGGACACAAATATTTGGTTTCATATTGATGTGGAGTGTATAACATAAAATTGATTGAAGCAAAATGAACATAGGAATCCCTTCAGGATGTAGAGTTTGGCAAGCTACACACAGAAAAGGTGTGGATATTTCAATAGAATCCCTGAGCATGATTAATTGATTATCCTTTCAGAAGGAAGAATTGATGCAGAAACTTCCAAATTGTGCCATTATTCTGCCAATGCCTCATGGAGTGTTAGGCATGTGGAAGATGATATTGCTAGTCATTTGAAAAAAAGGGAATATAGTATGGTAGAAAAACACACATACACAAATTCATTGACCTTGGCTTAAATCAAAGGATTTGGGTTCAATTTCTGACTCTGCCCCTTGCTAGCCATATCACAAAATCATTGATTCAGAGCTGGAAGAAACATCAAAAATCTGTTCTAACAACTTCATTTTATAAATCAAGAAACTAAGGTGTATAGAGGTTAAGCACTTGGTTCAAAGTAATTGGAGATGGCAGAGCTGGAATTTGGTCATAGTTCTTTGGACTTGTGATCCATTTCTCATTCGCTTTTGAATTTCAAGTGCTTATCATAATGATGAGCAGTAAATAAACACCTTTTTATTCACTCAGTCACTACCCCATGTATTTCACCTTTCTCACCCTGCTTCCTCATCTATAAAAAGAAAATAACTCTATTTGTGTTACCCACCAAAAGAAATTGTTATGAAAATATTGAAACTATAAAGCACAAGCCTTATAAGCTATTATCATTATTATATAAAGTAGAAAAATATGACCTGAATAAAATTCTGGAACTGAGACTTGAAGCTTTACGAAACCTTTGGTCATCTACTCCAATCCTCTCACTTTCTAATTATGCGATTCTCTAACTTTTTTCATTCCTTCTCAAGCTTTCAATGGCATTTCATTCCAGTCATTTAGCTGAGGATCTCACTTCATATATCACTGAAAAAAACCTGAGGTCATTTTATTTTTCTTCCTCATCTCAAAGGTCTTCTCTTACTATCTATTTCCCCCCTCCCCCAATCACACATGAAAAACTGTCCTTTCTCGTTGCTAGGGCTAATTCTTCTCCTTTGATCCTATTCCTTTCCCCTTCTCTAGTAGATTGTCCCCTCTATCATCGCATTCTTTCTCTGATCTTCAATCTCTTTCTATCTGTTAGCTCTTTCCCTCCTATCTGTAAACATATTCTTTTATTACCCATCCTGGAAAAAAAAAAAGCTCAAGCTCACTTTATCTCACCTTCCCTTCTGGCTATCATCCTAAATCTCCTCTGCTTTTCTTGGCTAAACTCCTTGAAAAAACCACTCTTTGCCTCTACTTCTTTTCCTATCATTCAATTTTAAACCCTCTTCACTCTGTATTCTAACTGCTTCATTCAATGCAAGCTGCTTCCTCCAAAGTCACTGATGATATCTTGACTACCAAGTTTAATGGCCTTTCCTCAATCCTAATCCTTCTGGACCTGTCTGCAGCTTTGGAACCCATTTATCAGCTTCTCCTGGACACTTCTTTTTCTTTATGTTTTTATGACACTACTCTGTCTCCCCTATGTCATTCTGACTCTCCACCTAGAGAACAGTCTAGATGAGTTCCCCAAGGCTCCATCCTGAGTCTTCTTCTATTCACCCTTTTTTACCAGAGATTTTTAACCTTTTTTGGTATGTAACATGGCCCCTCTTTTACAGTCTGGTGAAACCTATAAATCTCTTTATATAATTATATTTTAAATGAATAAAACAAAATGCATAGGATTTTAATAGGAACCAGCTGTATTGAAATACAACAATAACATCAGAATAATGATGATAATGTTTATACCTAGTTACATAGTGTTTCCTATGTGTCAGGCACTGTGCTACATCCTTTACAGATATTTTCTTACTTAGTGCTCAAAACTACCGAGAGGTAGCTGCTGTAATTCTCCCTATTTAACAGCTGAAGAGAATGAGGCAAAAAGGGGATAAGTTCCTTGTCTGAGGTCACACAGATAAGGTGTCTGAGGTGGGATTTGAACTTAGGTCTTCCTGGCTCCAGGTCCAGAATTTTATCCACTAGTCTACCCAACTGCCTCAATAATTAAATATGTAAAAAAAAAAAAAAGTTCACAGACCTCTAGGTTAAGTAACCCTGTGCCATATTCTTTTACCTATGGTCTCAACAGCTCCCATGGGTGCAATGATTATTTCTGTGCAGATTATGTGTGTAGTTTATTTTAATAGCCTTCTACTTAGTCTCCTTGATTCAAGTCCCCCCCCCCCATTCCAGTTACCCTTCACTAAGTTGACAAAGTGATTTTCTTAAAGTCCCAATCTCACTACATTACTTGAATTCTACTCTGTAAACTCCAGTGGCTCCCTATTATCTCTAGGACCAAATGTAGAATCAGCTGTTGGATTTTTAAAGTTCTTCACACCCTGACCCCTTCCCAAATTTCTAACCTTTTAACACTTTTTACTCCTTCCCCCATCTTCCACATACTTTATGATCTCTGTTAGTACACGCAGGTTACATTGTTTATTGGTATTAAACTTAAGAGTTCATTAAAACACTGAAGTATTCTGTAGCTAGAGAGGCAAAATGGGATAATTGAAAAAGACCTCACCTCAAAGTTAGAAAACCGAGGTTTAGAGTCTGCTGCCTGTCTTATACATTTTATATAACTGTGGCTTATCATTGTGATTCAAGGCAACTTTTTAAGATTATCAGTTCTTGAATAGGTAAGCAGAAAGCTCCCCACTAAAAAGCTTGTTCAGCAATGAAATCACAGGTTTTTTGTTTTGTTTTGTTTTCCACTTAGCTACAATTCTCCTACTCTGGACTTGTGAAATAGAAATTTTGTCTCCAGATATAGTACTCATCATTTATTACTATTAAATTGCATCTTTAATTCATCCCATTGTACTAGCCAGCCAGGAACTTCTTTAGATTCTGAATCTCTAATTCAGCATGTTAGTTCTTTCTTCTAGCCTTATGTCTTTCACAAATTCACTAACTTCTGTGCCCTCAACCAAGTAGTAGAGAAAAATACTTCTTGCCAGTAATTACCAATAATATTCAATCTGACTTTATTTTATTTCTGAACCATAAAAGAAAGAAATCTAAGAAACTTTCAGAGAGTTAGGGTGGATATATGGAAGATGATAGATGAGGGACATGAAGAGAAAGTCCCTCCCAGGATCCCACCAAGGTACAGGAAAGGGCTAGGCATAACCTTTTCCTTCACTCTTTGCCTTCTCTGTATGACTTTCCCTGTTCATGGAAAATCTCTATCCTTGCAAATGTTATTAAACTGTGACAATTGGCCTTTTCTGCCTGGTCACTACCACAGTGAGATGAAGCCACTCCATACAAGTGACAAAAAAAAGTTGACTTCTGGGATTTGCATATCTGTGCTTGCTGGCACCTGGGAATGATAGATAGTTTTCCTTATCATTAACTTTCTCCTTTAAACTAGCAATGGAAAAAAAAACCTACAGTGAAAAGTGGTATTGAATTACACAGAATAATAGGAAAGAGACTATAATTGTGAAAGCCTGTTTTGTGATATAATAGGAGTTAGCAGCTAAAGCATTAGCAGATATTCACACCTCAGCACACTGCCGGATTTATTCTGTCTAAAAGCAATACCTGAAATTTCTTACATTCTGTTATACTAAAGAAGGAAAAAAGAAGAAGAAAAGGATACCTGCCTCCCTATGAGGGCAGCCTAGCAGTCTCCTGGAAACTTTAGGGAGTTTAACACAGTATAATGGAGGTCATTTGGAAACTGACTTGCTTCGCATGGTAGGTTTTGGATGAATGACTGAGGGCTAGTTTGTTGTTTTATAGGCCTTTCACAAATCTTACCCCTCTCTGATCCCATCAGATCTACTCAGCTAAGCAAGTGCAGACTGGGTTAGTCCCTGACACCCCTCCTGGGAACACAGAGGTGCTGTAGAAAATAGCTAGTGATTGAAGAGAACTCTCTCTTCCCTCAGGGCCTTAGTTTAACTCAGAATCAATTCTGTCATTCAGGAGGCCCTGGGCAAGTGTTACCCTTCCCAGGAATTATTGGCCAAAGCAAATTCTCCGGGATCTGTCTACCGTTTCCCTTGAAGAACACTTACCTTCCAAGGACCTCAGTATGCTACATTCATAACCTCCTGGTTAAGGTGTTTGTACCAAACTCCTATATCATTTCTTTATGTGTTTATGCTGCCACCATGCCACAGCTATGCAGGAAGGCAGGAGGAAGTCATTCACGAAAGGGTGGAGTAGTGTAAAAAATTCTGGATTTGGAGTCAGAAGACCTGAATTTGAATCCTGACTTGGCCATTACCTCTGTGACTTTGGCCATTCTCTCAATCTGTCACAGTTTCCTCATGCATAAAATGAAACAGGTGGATTAGGAGACCTCCAAAGTGCCTTCCAGTTCTATATTTATGACACTATGATCCTGTGAAAACCAACAAGAATTTAATCAGCGCTCGCTGTGTCTCAGACACTGCTAGATGCAGGGAATACGAAGACAAAACAGAATCAGTCTTTGCCCTCAAGGAACTTTCATTCAGAGAATCATACAAGTGGCAACAGAGGGGAAATTAGAGATCATATAGACAAACCCTCTTTTTATCTAGGATGAAACTGTGACTCAGTGAGTTAGTTGTCTGTGGTTAAATAGATGATAAGTAGGAAAGCTGGGATTGAAAATCAGGTTTTTGATTCCAAAATCTACGACTTCCATTATCCTATGATGATGACAAGTCTGAAGACCTGATGCATGTCTAGTTAAAATCCCATGAAATCACAAGTGATTATCTTTTTTTTTGGAGGGGGGAGGGTAGGACAAGTGGGCTTAAATGACTCACCCAAGGTCATACGGCTAATAAGTGTTAAGTGTCTGAGACTGGATTTGAACTCAGGTCCTTCTGAATCCAGGACTGATACTCTATTCACTGTAAAACCTGGTCATCCTTACAAGTGCTTCTTAATGCTTGGCTGCACTATGATTGGGAAAAACTGTTCAGGAGACAAATATATCCTTCTCCCACCTTAATACAAATATCCCTTTTCTTGATTCTATGCATGTAGTCACTATATGGGGCAGGTAGGTGGTGCAGTAGATAGAGTGCTGAACTGCAGTCAAGAAGACTCATCTTTTGGAGTTCAAATCTGACTTCAGATATTTACTAGTTGTGTGACCCTGGGCAAGTCACTTAATCGTCTTTGTCTCATTTTCTTCATCTGTAAAATGATCTACAGAAGGAAATGGCAAAGCACTCCAGCATCTTTGCCAAGAAAACTCCAAAGGGAAAAAATGTTTGGCACAACTGAAACAGCTAAGCAAGAAGAATTCACTTTGGCCAAGTCTGCCAGAGGTGGGGTAGGGTAGGGAGGAGGGGATTTTTTCTCTGATCACTCAACAAAGCCTTATCTTTGGGAGAAGAGGATTTTTATAACCAGGTACTCACTAACAATAATACCTAGTTAAATGGAGAGATATCAGAAAAGGAGAAGAAATCCAGAATGCAACCATCAGAGATCGTTATATTTTAAATTTCATATTACAGAGTATATAAATGAGCCTCCTCATCTTACAAATGGAGACACTGATGCCTGTTATGGAAAGGGATGTGCTCAAGGTCACCCAGCAGAGAAGAGATACGAACAAAAGTCTCATGACTCTTTCACAGCCTCCTGAGTTCTGAAAGTATATTCCCCCACCCCTCCCTACAAATGAGATTATAAACAATAGTTAGACTTCTAGCTAGTTTATACTCTCATGTTTATGCCATATCTTTCAGCTACATTTTATGTTGGGTTTTCATGGGCCTGCACAGGAACCACCATTTATAACCTTGTTTCCATGGAGAAATGTGTTCTAAGTTCTAAACAGGAGGCATAAAAGCAAACTTTTACAACATAACCTGTTCATATTGGCTGTGGTGCGCATTTCCATATTCCGGCTGACAGCCCATGGGACTTGTACTCTATTGATCTGTTTATAATAAATGTTCTTGAACCATGTAGACATTCTCTAATCCCTTTCTGTGAAATACTCATTTTGTAGTGATCCCTGCCACCACCATGACAATAAAAAGTATGACTATGCAGTGTTTACATTATCTGATGAACATAACTGTGTGTCGTCGGCATTGTGTAAGGGCAAAAACTACTGGGGCCAGAGACAATTCCTCATTACTCCTTTCATCCTACTATTATGTAGCAATTATCTTTAAACTCCCTTTTGTCCCTCCATACTATGAAGGTTTTGTTAGGAAGGCACAGTTTATTTTTTAAACATAAGGGTTTGGTCATTACAGATGCTTAGGAAATTTGAATTGAAATAAATTACACTGTTGTGATCTATATATTTAAGGTGAAAAGACTGAAACAAAGGAAAAAATGTCTCCAAGTGGATAGTTTCCTCAAATGTCTAATTTTTCAATTTCAAAACTAGGCAGTGGGAAGAAAAGCACTCCCTATAAACTGAACCTCATTAGAAGAGACAACAAAATAGGTGGGAACTATAGAAAAAGAGGAGATGGAAGGCACTGTGGATAAAGCTGCTTTTCCTTATTTGTTCTATCTGTTTCAACATAAAAGCTGTTTGACTAGTTACCTAATAATGCATTCTCATTTGATCATTTAGAGCATGGCTACAAACAGTTAGAAAGACTTAAAGTTGGTGTTTGACCCAGACCTCTGTTTATTTCTTTCTCTGTTTCTTACTCTGCAACTTCAAGCAAAGACCTAAGGTGAATTCTTGAGGCTGCCTGAGAGACATTATCATAAGGTGGCTCAGGAGGAGGAGGGAGAAGCCAAAATCAGGCTCCTTTCCAATGCTAGGAAACTTCAGTGTAAGTTCTAATTAGGCTATGGAGAGTTCATTTACGCTAAACAGTGATTAAAAACAGTTTTAATTAGAAAGTCTGCATTTCTGCCCATATGATTCCATTTCTTTTAAATCTTGCTTCAAATGACATTTTTTTCCTTAATATTGGGTGCACCTCCATCTACTAAAAGCCTCCTATAATGCCTTGTCATGGTGTGGAGGTAACTATGGGATCTCAAAGATTAACCCTTTGATAGATCCTACTAAAGGTATTGGGGAGACAATAAATACTTTTAGGACAGGCTTGATGTTTAACACTGTGGCTATTAAGACGAAATTAGCTAATTTGGGAAACATGGATGACTATAGAGATATTTTTTAGCCACAGCACTAAGACTATTTTGTAAGCATATTAGATTGGATTCTTTATCAGTAAAAGGGTGTATCCATGCCAACAAAACCACCCATCCTTAATGTCTTTAAGTTAAGCCATTATGTATACATAGAAAATGAATGCTTAATCACTATTACTTCATTTGCTAGACTTAATGTTTCTCCAAGGAAATCTATTTGGATTCTTGAGATAATTTATATTTTATGCACAAATTGTCCAGGTTTGCTTGTTTGCTTGTCCTTGGCAATAGGATAATGATTCCTGGGTAGGGTTTCTATGAAACATACAAGACAGTCTGTAGCCTTTGGGGGCTGCTATTGTCATCTTGCAGAATTTCTCCCACTTTCTCTGTTTTTGTTTCGATTTCTGTTGGAAATACATAAAATTACTTATTGAGTACTTTTAATACGTTAAACAGTGTACTAAGCCCCAGGAATATGCTTTCATAGGAGGACACAACGAATCTCTACAGAGGAATGGTGACTAGGGGAGGGAGTTTTGACCTGAAGAATGATAAAGACATACACCTGGTAAATGTCAAGTTCTTTCCAGAAAGAGTGATATTATTAGTTTGATTTATGTACCCAAAGGAAGAGATCAGATGTAGGGGAAAAAGGAGAGGTATAAATACAAGTGCAGCAGGTCAGATGGCCAGATGGCTGGAGGTAGTGGGGTTGTGAAGCATGATCTGATATGTGCCCATCTCAATCTATCTAGTAGTCTAGATAAATTTGCATTGATTTGATTATCAAAGATAAATTACTTGAGACTACAGATTGTAGCTCTCTGTCCCACTGAACACTGAAGTCTACTATTATTCTGATAGGTTTTTGTCACAGATGTGCAAATCTGAAATTAGCAGCTATGATTTATTGGCTTAAAACAGCAATTTGAATTTCCATTTTCAGTTGTATCTGAATTCATAATTTTTATTTCATTTACTTATGTATTTTTCCTTCTGTGACATAGGTTGTGGATAATGATCGACCAGAAGGGTCTAAATTCCGACTTACTGGAAAAGGTGTGGATCAAGAGCCAAAAGGCATTTTCAGAATCAATGAAAATACAGGGAGTGTCTCAGTGATGCGGACTTTGGATAGAGAAGTAATGGCTACTTATCAGGTAAAATCCATTTGGTTCCCATACTGAATAGCTGTTTGTTTTTAAGTCTGCTTTGTAGTTTTGGTTTTGAATTTTCCTATGCCTCACCAAACCTGTTGGTACAAGATGTCTCTCCCTGAGGGTACTGCTAAACAGACTATGACAGAGTTTGATTTGTTTTCAACTGTGCCTATAACCCAGTGGTTCTCAACCTTCCTAATGCCGCGACGCTTTAATACTTATATGTGGGCATATCTGCATGTGGGCAGACCTGCCTGCAGATGGATATAGGAGCGGTGTCTCGATTCCTAAGACCATCAGATATATATGTTTCCGATGGTCATAGGCGACCCCTGTGACACCTGTGAAGGGGTCGCGGCCCACAGGTTGAAAACCACTGCTATAACCAATAGCTCACATGTTTGAAATTATAATCAGGATTCAGAGTAGCCTTATCATTCACATGAAATAAAAATGTAAAAGTAAGTCATATGATAGACTCAGCAGGTCACATCTGTTCTATGCCAAGACTTCTTTAATTCATTCAAGATGACTCTATTCCTTTCCTACTCCCCACTCTGAAAAATAAAGTTATTCCGAATTTCTCCAATCTTTGTCATACATCCCATTTAGTTTTTCTTGGTACTAATGCTTTCCCTCTTAGTGCATGTTAAGTATGTGACCTTCTTACCACTCAAGACTAATTCAAATTGGCATTCACCTTTGCAGTAACATGTACCATTCAATTCCATGAATCTGTATCTGTTCTAATAGTCAGCAGAGGGACAGAGAGCTTGAGACTCACTTGAAATAGAAAATCTTGAGCCCCATGCTGTATTGTTGGTTAAGATTCTGCTCAGAGTTGGGCAAGCACATTGCTTTAGGCTGAGAGATATGCCATGCTGTGATTATTCAACAAGATCCAGGGATTTCTGGCATACCTTTCTCCCTCTCAGAAGCCTTGCTAAAGAGGTCTCTTCCAAGTGTTTCAATTTGTTAACATTGAAGAGATGGGTAGAAAGCACTTTGGCACATGAGACAGACTGACCTCCATCTGACACATGTAGAAAACAGTGTCAGGGTTACCAGAAATATCCTATTAGTCTTGCTTAAATTGATAGGAACACAGAGTGAACTTGAATCTATAAATTCTGAGTCCCAATGAAAGAAACCATCAGGGGACCATTTTCTTTGATTCTGCTTCTCTTTCCATGTACCTCTAATCTTTTAAACAATTGCTTCATTAAGTTGGATCTTATTACTTTGTAACTGGGTACTAAGGATAAAAGTGCTAGGCCATTATTATGATTTTTTTTTTTTGCTCAAGACAGATAATATTTAGCCTCCATTATCTTCCCAATGTCATCAGAGTTTTGGTAGCTATCACCACTTTCCTGGTTTTGGTTTCTCTTATCACACGTACACAGACAATAAGATACTATATTTAGAGGTGGAAGAGAAATTCAAGGTCGTGTGGCCTAGCCTCCTCTTTTTTTTTTTTTTTTTGGCAGATGAGCAAAATGAGGCCCACAAAGGTTGAGTTATTTATTCAGGGACATATAAGCATTAAGTGGCAAAAGTGGGATTGAAACCATGGTTTTTTGACTACAAATGTAGCACTCACTTATACTATGCCACTCTACAATTTTTCAAATAGAACTCTCTTTCAATTAGTTGCCAATAACCATAGAGTAGACCCAATATTTCAAAAATTCTTGAAGAATGAAAAGGATAGAATTTACTGAGTTGGGAAAGGGAGGGCTCTTAGTTATGTGGTATTACCTGGAATAAAATAAAAGTGTAATTTTTTTTTCTGAGAGAAAGAGAAACTGTATGGTAGTACTAGTAATTATGATTGAGGAGGGTCAATTGGAAGTGATAAAAAAATACACAAAATTTGGAATCAAGAAGATTTTAGTTCAAATCCCAGATCTAATGCTTATTGTTAATGAGAATCATTTGAGCACTCTGGTTTTCGGTTTCTTCATCTGTAAAATTAAGGGAAGATTTTGTTTCTCTTTTCCTCTCAGTTGGAGATAGGGGATGGCATAGAAAGGTGAGATGGTATGTCGTTTTTCAGTAAAAATATAATATAATTTTAAAAAATTGTAAGTAATAAGGGTTAAGTGTCTTGCTCAAAGTCTCACTGCTAGTAAGTATCTGAGGCCATATTTTAATTCAAGTCCACCTGACTCCAAGGGCATTGTTCTTTTATCCACTGCACAATCTAGCTTCCCCAATATAATAAAAATAAAATAAAATAAGGGGCTGGTCTAGGTGATCTGAAACGTGTCCTGCAGTTCTGTATTCTGTGAACATATACAAGTATCTGACATATTTATGTCATTGTTCATTTTACCAGGAGGCATCTAGGTAGTTTCATGGATAGAACACTGGGCCTAGAATCAGGAAAACCTGAATTTAATTCCTGCCTCAGACACTTGCTAGCTGTGTTACTCTATGCAAGTCACTTAGCTTCTGTTTGCCTTAATCCATTGGAGAAGGAAATGCCAAACCATTCTAGTATCTTTGCCAATAAAACTCCATGGCAGTATGGCCCACAGGGTCATGGAAAGTTGAACCCAACTGAACAACAAATTCATTTTACTAAATTCTTTCACATGGATTATCTCATTTGCTCATGGAACATGAGGCTAGAGTTGTCCAAGATGGCAATTATTTCCAATGGTGACATAGACTGAAATATTATATGCTGTAGGGAGCAAATGAATTCAAAGAAATATTCTACAATTAGCTATCAAGGATGGTTTGGAGATCAGTTGGCCATATCCTCCTGAGGCTGATGTTTTTGAGAACACCTACCCTTATACTATACCAAATGTAAAGACAGGATTCTTGGTTGGGCAGACCATGGCTAGGAATCAATGTATCAGTTCTTGGATTCTCATGGTCTGGTTAAAAGACTTGAAGTGGCAGATAAGTTAAGGATCTGGGACCTCATTTACAGACTAGCAGGGAACAACCACTCAGCAATATAGATTTGCTGACCAGAGGGGAGTGCCAAGTCTCTAGAGGACCTAAAGGCCCTGAATTTTCTGACACCATGAAAGATGTTTATTTTACTATCCAGTGAATTTACAGTGGTTTTCTAGAAAGTAAAATTTTGAAGAAAACTCCTGATTTTTACAATTTGTGAAAGTTAGCAAAGTAGTTTTTTTTTTTCCTAATGAAAACGCCTTGTGATGCATTCCTTTCAGAAGAGGAGGAGACATAGAGTGGCAGGGGACTGATCTAAGCCTTAGGCTACTTCCTCTCTCATCTGGATTCCTGGAATGATAAGACCTACCCCAGGCAAGAGAAAGAATGATCATGGCTGAACTCCTGGATTTCGTGGCTCCAGGCTGTCCCCTGATCATTCTAGCCCTTGCTGCCCCCCTTCCTCACTCTGGAAGTACTGATGCATTTCTTCTAATTGATTCTCTTTTTGTGCAAAAAAAAAATTGGAATTCCTATTAGCTTTTCATATCTATTTAGATATAGGTTTTTTGAGCCCAGGGAATTCTGTGAATTATTTCATTGTTTTCTTTTCTGCTCAGAAACAAACCTGCCTCTGGAAAGAAAATAAAAGGAAATGCACAGAAATTATCAGAAACATTGACATTTAGATTAAATTTCTAATGGTCTCTTCCTCAGTTTCCCCTGCTGTAGTTTCAGTTTAATGTATCTCAATTTAATATATTGTTAACTATTGGGAGGGGAGAGGAGAGTGTATTCTGACCATTTATTGATACTTGGTGTTCTAACTTATTACGTGCTAAGAATATGTGAGTCCCTAATTAATGAAGATTTCTAAATCTAACATGCAAACTGTTGAATTAAAATTCTTTGGAATCCTTCTGGTAAGAAATTATCTATATACACATACACACACACACACACACACACACATATATATATAATTATGCCTATATGTATATATTTTAAGATTATCAAGATGAATTGCTTAGTACTCATTCCCTCCTAGCCAAGAAACTGACAATCAGTTCTATAAATTCCTATTTCCTCATCTTTTTTCTCTGCCTCCCAAATCACTAACAATTTGGATTATTAGTATAAGGCATGGAGTTTTATTGGTTAGTTAATTCATTTTATTTTGTCACTCTGTCTCTGTCGTATAAGACCCACGATTCTTCCTCACTCCCTAGCCTTCCTCCTCCTCCACCCACCCTCATCTTAAAAAAAGAAGAAGAAAGGAAATATGCTTCTTCACTTGCCTGGCCTACAATGGCACCTGGAAAAATAATTTAGGTCTCACTGAACTGGGAGCTGACATATTAATGCAAAGCTCCTTGAAATATTACTCATTATTATGCCTTTTGCCAGCATTTGAGTGATTTGTGAACTCTTCATTGGAATAAAGTACTGTAAATGATTCATGAATGGCCAAGTTTATAAAATTCTATAAAAATATTAGCAGGTGGTAATGGTTTCATCACAGAGTGAATATAGTCTGCTAGCCTTCATATTTGCCAAAATGGGGAAAAAGGGAGTTGGACAGAGGGATGAGTATGACAGGAAGGAAAGGAAGAGATTAGATGGTGTGGGGTGCAGGATCATGGAAGGTTTTGTTGGTTGGGGGCAGTAGAAGTGCAGCAATTAGGAATACGGGAAATAGGGAGTAGACAGCATCATCAGTATCCAAGAGGAGTAATATTTCTTGGGTGAATTATATTTGAGGGACAGGAACCAATAAAGAAACAGATTAAGCCCTGGCCACTAATGGTAGAGGTAGAGAAAGTACCAAAGAAATATGCTGTTGGGAGACACTTGGCTTGTTGCCTTTGTTCCTAAAGCAGGTGTAGAGATAGACATAGAAGTCCAGCCCAAGTCAATACCTTGAGTCATTGTATCAGCAAGCACCCTAGCACACCC
>CM053595.1:160219741-160249004 GCA_028646575.1 Pseudocheirus occidentalis
CCCAAAAGCAAAGCCTCACATCAGGGCGTATATATAGGCTTCTCCTGGGTCAGCCCTCTTGACCCACTGTCCAATTACAAAGTAACAAGGTGTGGCCATTCCCAAAAAACAAGTCTCTCACCATAGGCTCCATGTAACCACATTCAGCCACTTAAGCCTTTCAGAGGGCCTAGGGGCAGGAAAGAGCTTCAGATTCTCATTATGGTCATTAAGTTAGAGTTTGCCACTCATCAACCTCAGTGGTCTCTTATAGATCAGATCCTGTGCTGATCAAATGAAATAATATCTGTAAAGCTCTTAGCACAGTGCTTGATACACAGTAGGCACTCAATAAATACTTATGCCCTATCCCCTTCCCCCTTCCCTGTTTCATCTATCTCCCAACATTTTAAGGAAGACTAAATGTCTTTCATTTATGGAAACAGGCTTTGCATTCACCATTATATTAGTCATCAAAATATCATTGTGAGATGCACATTTTGAATTCTTCCATCCGGTCCCTGGGTGAGGACTTCGAAAAATGGAAAGTATGGGAAGTAAACAAAATGTATCATTAAACTTTTTAGATGGAGATGATTTTACTGTATTGAAGCATCTTCCACAAGATATGTGCTTTTTTTACACTAGTGGTAATGATTTGTACTCAGTCATTCCTGCTTAGTTGCCTGGTCTCTCTTGTAATCATCAATACGCCTTTGGAAGATAGATTATGGGTGATCACTTAATAGAGTGAAATTGACTATCCCCTTATTGCAATAAAACCTATGTCTTGATTGACAATATGGCCTAACCAACTTAATTAAGATGTTGACTCTCTGGGAAAGAGGGCTAGCTATATGTAAGAAGATAAAGAAACTGTTGGCAAGCAATTTCATCATGCTCACTTCCAGGCTCATGTTACATTTTATCCATTGAATTGAAGTATGTTAATTGAATTAAATTATGGTACTTAAATATAAGGTGGGTTGCTAATATCTATTGTTATTATCTCAAACAATGATCATTATCTAAGCCAAAGATGGGAGTCAAATGCAAGAGAGTGCCTTCTTGTTTCTTTTTTTAATTTTTAAAAAATTTTTTTCTGGCAACTTGCTTTATACAGGTTGGGTTTTTTTTAAAAGAACCAGTTTCTTCTTTTTTTCTTTTTTCTAAATTTTTATGGTCTTTATAAATTTGTTTGTTTACTTTTAGTTTACAAGATCTCGTTTCTTTTAAAGAATAGCCAATGATATTTATTTGAATCCTTGAGTGAGATTGGTATATATGGACAATCTTCTTCAATTGCCCTATAAGGGATAAATTGATAGGTATTTTACTAGACCTATGATTTTATTTATGAAGAGAATTATTGATATGGAAATTCTTACTACCTATGCAGAACTACAACTGTTCTAGAAATTATTCTTAGGGAATTACCAAGGTTCAGTGAAACACTGAGAAACTTGTCCAGTGTTACAGATAGCAAGAGGTGGAATTTGAATCTGGGTCTTTATGGCTCAAAGGAAGCTCCCCATTCTCTGTGTTGCAGTTGTCTCTAACCAATAATAATTCAAATTTCTGCAATATTTTAAGACTTCACAGTTGTGTAAATATTATCATAATCTTTGCATATAGGGAAACTGAGGCCTTGATAAACTAAGTAGCTTACTTATGGTCAAAAAGCTAACACGTGACTCTGTTGTGACTCCTGCTTCTTTAAGCTGACACAAACTGAGACCACTCATTGGCTGGTGAGGTTATTATCAGCTAACACTTGAAAAATGGGCCCTTTATCGAATCCTCCATTAGTACAAATGCCAATTTCTTTGAAAAATATAGAAACAGAGACAAACCACTCAAGAAATAAGTGAAGAACTAGCTGGAATTTTGATGCATCTTTTATTATGAGTGACTTGGGATTTGGATTTAGCCTTTTTTCTGAATTGTTGAGCCAAAACATTGGTGTCTGACAGTCCTTATTTTGGCACTCAGAATGTGTTTAGCATTTCATGTTGCAGTGAAGCTTCTCTATCTGTTAGTGCAGCTGGTGAAACTGAGGCCTGATGCTCAGGTTAAATGAGGTAAATGACATTCTGAAGTCAGCCACACAACTGGGATTAGGCAGCCCTGCTGATTTTGTAATTGGTCCATTGGGCAAAGCCATCTCCCTACTTAAGGCCATGAAAATATTATTTTAAAAAAATCCTTATTAACACAGATACTTCAGAATTATTTAAACTTGAAATCTCTAGTCTATGTAGAGATTACCCATGATTATGCTTTAGAAATGTGATTGCAACTGCACCTCTTCTACTATTACACAGAGACAGTTTAGTATAGTGCATATGAACGTTAAAATAAGAGTGATTCATATTAGGAGTTCTGAACCTTCTTGTTTCAGGCATCTTTTGGACAGCCTTGGGAAGTCAATGGACCCATTCTCAGAAAAAAAAAATTTTAATACATAAAATGAAATTAAACATAACGGAAACTAGTTATAATGACATAGAGTTATTCAAAATGTTTGCTTGTTTGTTTGGACCCAAAGTTAATCTCTGTGCCTTACAACAAAGATGTCAAACTCAGAAGGAAATTGGTGTCACTAATCTTTACATGAAGATACCTGCAACAGCATATTGACAGTTTTAAAATGTAATATCATCTGTGTTTTGTTGTATTTTTATTCATTTTGTTAAACATTTATTAATTTCATTTTAACCTAGTTGTGAACTTTCTGGAGTGTTGTGGGCCCCATTTGACACCTCTTCCTCTTCTTCCTTAAAGCATGCTGTAACAAACAGATGATTCCTTGGCCTTGGAGTCAAAAGGGCTGAATTCAAATCTCACATAATATTTACTAGTTGTATGACTAAAATTGTCTTTTTTGCATCCTGGAGCTTCAGAAATCATGCTCTCAGTCCTGGGAGGTACTTAATCCATTTAGCTTTTAAATTCTTATTGTGGAACTGAGCTGTATTTTTTAGTGAGTAAATGAGTGCAAGCTCACTTAATCCATTATATCTAATCATCTCTGAACCAGAACATGTATCACATCTCATCTTGTTCTATACATTGGTGATCTTGCACTTTGAACTTCTACCCTTTCGCACTTCCTTCAGTCCTGATATTTTATGTTCTGCTCTGGACTCAGTAATCAAATCACTTCTAAAATCCTGTCTGAGAAATATGTGTTAATTTACTACCCTAATGATCAGTCCAAAATCCTTATGAATCCCTCTCTGCTTTGGTCATCACTGTCCTATAAAAGTGACTCCTCCCTTCCTCTTGAGGGTGGGAACACTCTCACTTTTTTATTTGTGTCCTCAGTGCTTAGTTTAATACTTGGCATAGAAGAAACACTTAATAATTAAATACATTTCTTTTCATTCATTTATTCACCCATTCATTCACTTACCTAATTTGTCGAAGTCTCACTCCCCTCCACTGGTAAAATGGGAACCAAGGAAGCTATGATATCTCTCTCACAAGGTTGTTTTGAAACTCCAATGAGATAATGTATATAACATACCTTAAGGAACAATATAAATGTCAGTTATTATTATTACATTATAGTTTTCAAATAACTGTATAAAGATTATAAGATAATTGATCAAGAAACTCAAAGTAATTTCTCAACATATAATTATCTATCTGTGCCTAAGACAAAATTGTCTAATTCTTACAATTTGTTTTATTTTACAAATGAGGAAGTTATAAAAGGCATGAGATACCTTCTAGTATGAGCTCTTTATGTATACGAGAGAACGTTGATCTATTCCCTCATAAAAATCAAATATCATATAACTGTCTATTCAAGATCATCTAAAGAAGTCTCCCAACCAAAGCAAGAATTCCTATTTCAAAATGAATTATAGCATGTCTTCTAATGTCTGCCTCCTAAGCTTCTCATGATGAAAATCCCACTACCTTATTAAGACACCCATTCCATTTTTGGAGCTCTAATTGCTAGGTACTTTTTTGTTTCCAGGAATCTGTTTCCCTATGACTTCCACCTATTCATCCAAATCCATCCCTCTGTGGCCAAATATAATACTGAATTCTGCATGACAGTTATGCACATATTTCAAGACAGCAAACATGTCTTCTCTTCTCCTGGATAAGCATTCCCAGAGCCTTCAAGTATTCTGCACAAGCCATGATTTCAAGTTCTCTTATTATCCTTTGGCCTGGATCCATATCTTCAATGTCATTTTACATAGAGAATGGGGGTGAGGAAGAAACAAACATTTATTAAGTGCCTGCTACGTGCCGAGTACTGGGCTAAGTGCTCTAATAAGATTATTTCGTTCTATACTCACATCAATCCATTATCTCCATTGTACAGTTAAGGAAACTGAGGTAAACAGAGTTTCAGTGACTTGCCTAAGAACACACAATAAGTGTCTTATTCCAGATTTGGACTCAGGTCTTCCTGACTCAGTGTACAGCATTTTTATTCACTGTTATCACTTAGCTGCCTCATTGGTCTCCCTACCTTTTCTCTCCCCACTCCTCTCCATTTCCCACTCAAGTGAAAATAGGATTATCTGAATGAATAGGTCTAATCAGATTATCTACTAAATAGCTACCTATTACCCACAGTAGTTACCTATTACCCACAGGATCAAATGTAAAAATTTATGTAATGTAAAAATCAAATATAAAAAAAAGGTAAAAATTATGGTCCCTAAAGTGCTTCATGAGCTGGTGCCTTCCTTCTCTCTGAGATTACCTTCCATTTCCACCATCGTATATCTTGTATGTTTAGAGTTGTTTATATGTTATCAGCTCCATTAGAATGCAAACTTCTCCAGGGCCAGAGTTCTGTTTTCCCCCTTTTTTGTATCCATCATGATTAGTAGAATGCCTAACATGTAGTAAATGCTTGATAAATACTTGTGGACTGACTAACACCTTGAGATCAGATCCAGTAGGAGAGAGCACAAGAAGAATGATATATGCCATTCCTTTTCCACAGAATTTTAATATTTTCCAATAGGTTTCAATGTTTTCAAAAGTAGCCAGATAGTTTGTAGGTTACACCACTTTTAAAATAGCAGCTTCTATTAAAGGAGTTCTTAAATTTGGATGGATCAATGTTCTTTCTGGACAGTCATGGACAATAGTTCTTTCTACAATGGTGTTCTAGTAACAATATAATTTATATTTGAATTCTCCAAGATATTTAAAGGTTTGCATTTGTTGTGAATGGATTTCTGATCTAGTAGTTTTATAAAACATACTGAACTCCTGGTATATAAATCAGCTCCTGAGCAAATCTTTCTAGTTTTATATGACAGCCTCTAAGTGTTTGTAACCTTCATTATTTTGTTACATAATTTTGACCATTCATTGCATAATCTGAATTTCTTTCCTTATCTCATAAACAGAGAATTCAAAAAGAAAAGTTCTTTTATTGCAGAAAACATTTCCCCACTGTTAATTGGTACTAATGTTAAAGTTGAAATTGTTAATGTTATTCCATATGTCATCTTCACAGGGCCAACTACAACAAAAATTTCACCTCTTTTGTTCTGCTTATTATGCTTCTAAACAGAACAGCCAAAAACATCCTCTTAGATTGGCCAATATCACACTATTGGCCGCCATTACACTTGCAGTGTACTAAAATTCTAAGGTCTTTTTTTTATTGTTTATTTATTGTTCAGCAATGTCTCCCTCATCTTGAATTTTACAGTTGATTTTTGGAACATGAATAAATGACTTTATACTCATACTTAAATCAATTCTTTTATGTTAATTTTGGTCTACCATATCCTAAATCTCCTTTGGATCCCAATTTTGTTTTCCCATCCAATATTGCTAGCTCTCCTTCTGAAATTCATGTTATCTGCCCTTTTGACAAGTAACACATCATGCTGAAATTCATATCATTGATTAAAATGCTGACCAGGACAGGGTCCCTCATGTACTGAGTTTTCCTGGGAACCTAAAAAGAAGAGCAGCGAAAATCAATAACAAATGGCAGCAGCAACATTTTATGATGCTCTTTATTTAGGCAGAGAAAAATCTTGTCATCATTCCAGTGTAATAGCTCAGGGCTGCAACATAAATCTATACCTTCATTAACAGAAACAAAGTGGGAACTGTCCTAGTTTTGCCAATGCCAGGGAAATAGCTAGCTGCAAAGCTTAACTTTCACTAAGTGCATCATCAAAAAGGGAATATTCAAGTGAGGATTTTGAAAAGTGGCCTGTCCTCTTAGGCTAGGAGGTATTTTGAATCTTATACACCATGGTGCTGCCATTAGTTTCATCAGATGGAAATGCTATGCCCTGTCCTCTAAGATCTCCTTTCCCCTTACAAAATTAGGAAAAAAGATGTAGCAAGTCTTTGTCTTGGCAACAGAGATCAATGTTTACTGACCAACCTATTGACTTTTAAAACTGTTAGGGAAAGACTGTTTACCTCTAAGGTTCTATATGTGTGAAAAGTAAGTGATTGTTGGACTCAGAGTATTGCCATGAAATAATTATTAGATTATTGCATAATTAAAAAATTGAAGTTCCTCCAGGTTTTTCTGGAGTTTAACTGACAATTCTATGGAATTCAGGAACATGGAATTAAGCAGAAAATATTCAGAAATTTTCATTGGATGCATGAAGTGGAGAAAAGAACAATGTCCTTAGAATCAAAATACCTTATTCCTATCACTTTTTAGCTATGTGACCTTGATCAACTCAATTCATCTTTCTTGGAGGTGGTTTAATTTTTATGAAATGAGAGTACTAGATCAGTTGAGCTTTATGGTTCCCTCTTGTCTAACAGTTTGTCATTCTACAAATCCAATGATAGGGATCCAGAAGAATGGTAGGACAATCCAAAAAATATTTTTTTCTGATATTAGGATGTTGTATGCCTCTGTTTAAATATCCTGATTTCTGTTGATTTAGGGATTCACTTCAAACCAAATAATGAAATCGCATTGTGAAGACTCAGGAGGACCTGATAAGTGGTTCAGTTTCTTCATCCTGTCTCAACTTGCCTTTTATGTCAGTCGTGCCTATGTTCACAGCCCAGTGCTTGGGTCAGAATCTCTTGGAGCTCTTTTACAAGTTCATCAAAATTGCTTTTTCTCTGACTGCTTCAAGAGCAGAAAATAATTAAGTGTATGAGTAAAATCTGACTCTCTCACTAGTGGAGGAATTCATGAAATAGTCAATGGAAAGGAATGACTAGATCAGCAACGTGCATTGTTCCTGGGGAAAATTTAGGCATTATAAAAAGCAGAGTTGAAGTACTACATTATAGATATAGCGGCACAAAAGCATGGAAATAAGGAGGAAATAAGCAACTAATAGACCAATTTCACCTGAGTAAGCAGTAAACAAATTAATGGTCATATTAATCCTGGAAAAATAAGTTGATGCTATAGGATGAAGGTTTTAAATGCCAATCTTAGGTGTTTGAATTCTGTTATATGAGTAATAGGGAGACACTGGATGTTTTTGAGAATAAAGTGACATAGGAAGATCTATGTTTTATGAATAGTCATTTGTCAGCTACATAGAGGACAGACTGGAGAGGTGAGAGACTAGAAGAAGGCCAGTCAAGAGTCTAAGGTCAATAGTCTAGGTTTGAGGTGATGAATATTTGAGTTAGAATAATGGTTATGTGAGAAGAGAGAAAGGGACAGATGAAGGAAATATAGGGGAAGTATGTATAATCAGTGTTTTGATATCTGAATATAGGAGGCAAGGGAGAAGGAAGAGTCAAGGATAACAATGAAGTTAAGAACCTGGAAGAACATACACAACACACACACCTCCCCAGTCCTCCAAGTCCCCCCCTCCCCTTCCTGGTCCTGCTTCGGGATTTAAGATGACTTTCAAAAAAAACAGTGCTGTATGTCCCACCTGAGTAATGAGACAGGACTTTTTTTTTTCCTTTGTTTTTGTTCTGGTGTTTCTTAATGCAAAGTGAGCATTCCTACCAAGAACTTGTGCTTATTTCCATTTACAGGAAAATATGCAGCCTGAAAGTCATAGCTTCAAAATCATCAAAAATCAGAATAAGGAGGAAACTCTAAGACCATCTAGGGTAAATGATACTTGACCAAAACTCTTCTGCAACAACCCCCATTTTGAGGTGAAACATGCTCTCTTCTAATGACTATTTCATTACTCACCCTCACTCCTTTCTCCGGTTGCTCCCAACCCAAATAAAACTATTTTTTTTTAAACTACATATAAGTAAGGAGAAGGAGAATACAGTTCATCATAGCCAATGCTACAAATATAATGGCATCTTAGAAGAAGTATGGAACTGGGAATATTAAGACTGAGTAAAAGTTAGCACAACTTGTCAGGCAGACCTAGCTGAGAACATTTTCACACACCAAGAATGTAGGACCAACTGTGCTATTAGTTCTGGTGAAGCTGCAATTTTCTGACAGAATTGTGAAGACAACCACTGAGCTGGGTCTGCCCACTGCTGACTCTCTAAAAAGATATATTTTAAAAATAGAATTGGTTAAATACATCATGGAAAAGTATTTAGAACTCAACTCCTATGGAGCCATTCCTCACTTTGCTCTGCAGAGCTGATCTTGAAAACTTAGCTACAGTGAGAAATTAAAATAAAACAAAACAAAGAAAAATAAAATCCAATCCTACATCTTTTCACTCATATTTGAACACTGGAGATATGCTTCATTAGAGAGAAAACAATTGATCCAAAGACATAAATTATTTAAAGGCTAAATAATGAGACTTTTGTTAATTAAAGAGGCATGTGCTTTTGTTATATTGATATTCCCTCACTGGTATGGATCAAAGTTGGTCATTTCATATATTTCTTTTCTTTATTTACCCATAAGCCTGCTATTAAAGGACCTTCTCAATGAATTGAGAAAGGAAATAACAAAGTGTCAGTTTGGACTTAGAGTCAAATACCTGCTTCACATAGTTGCTGCTTGCTGAACACGGAACAAGTCATTTAATTTTTCTGAATTTAATTTTTCTTTTCTGTAAAATGGACATGGTACTATCACCTCCCTCACTGCGTTATTATTAGGGCCAAACAAGATTAAAAAGGATACTGAGGGTAAAATGCTTTAGAAATCATCAAGCACTATGTGAGTATGGGTTATTGATGTTAAGTGAAACCTTCTTTTTGATGATACGTTATGGTGAACTCATATGCTGGGGTCACTAAAGTACTGAAGGTGAGGGCAATGAAGAGGTATATGGTGGGTGACAGCTGACTACAATACATTCCAAAGAATTTTGGTAAGAGTATGTAAGGGACGAACAAAGAATTGAACAATTAAATAAAACAGGGGGAGTGAAAGATAAGTGAAAACCTGTGTACTCCATTGTTATCCTTGGAATTTTGAATTATCAAGAGAATTCAAGGAATATGTCCCCTCCCCCAATACATAATCAAATGTACTTCCAGAGTGAATATATGGGAGAGAATAGACATAGGTTGGGCAGGTGAAAATGGATTGCTTTCTGTGTTGATGGAGGGACTACCTACATCCCTGAGATCACAGATCCATTTGAAATTTGAGTGATTCAGTCATCTCTCATTGGACCCTTTGGACTTTCCACCTTTTTGTTCCCTCTCTGATTGACCTAACTCTTTTTCTAGGCATACATATCCCCAGTAAGTTCATTTTGTGTGTATGTGTGTGTGCCTGCCATAATCATGCAAAACTAATTAAAATAAATGCATATATTCTAATAAAAAGGTAACAATAATTTTCAATTTGATTTACAAAATAGAAATAACCTAGTGGGATTTAAATGATAATGCCAAAAGCAACATTTCTTTCATGACTCTTAGGAAAAGTAGGCTATGTACAACTACTCCTTTAAATTCAGATTGTCTTGATCTTTAGGCCAATGTAAATATTTCCTTTTATAATCCCTTGCTTTTAGGTAATGCTTTAAAGGGCTTTCTCTATGTCCTATCTCAAAGCTGTTTATTTAACAAGGTGGGTTAGAACTCTTTGATTAGTATCCATTATAAGCTCTTTTTGAGGAAGAAAGCTTATCTTTCCCCACAATGAGGTATCAGGTGCTGAAAGATAATTTTCATAATCTCTCTTTTTTTCTGAAAGCTCAAAATTTTGCCTGATGGATTTCATGTAAGCAGTGGCACATGTAGATAACTGTTATAGCACCACTTGGACTATTCATTTACATGCTAGGGGAGATTTTCCTTTTACCTGACATATTTCTCAAACAGGCAAATCATTGGCCACTTAAAAGACGAGGAGTTGCCAGTGCTTGGGCAGGTATAGGCCCTCAAGCTGTGATGGCATTGGGGTGAACAGGAAAGGCAGGATTCTAATTAAAACAAGGCCTGAAATTAAAAATCCATGTTCTCTAAGGCAAAATTTGAGAACTAAATTATGGAAATGTAATATTCTTTGATTCTGAAGGTCGTCCTGTATTGAAATATTGAAGTACTATAGATTTCCATTTCATCCATAAATGAAATGTGAGCTTGTTGCCCTCATTCTGAGTTGGGGAAACCTGAATCAGATGAGAAGTTTTAAAGATGTGTTCCCCTGAGGAACTATATGTAGTTATGATACAGATTGTTTAAACTTATTAGCCTAGGGAATCTTCAATATCAAAAAGTCCAATCTCTTCATTTTACAGATGAGGAAACTGAGGAGTATACAAAGTGAGTTGTCTAATGTTACAAACTATTAAGTAATAGAACCAAGTCTTGAATTCAACTCTTTTGACTCAAAAAGCAGAGTTCTTTTTACTATAACATGCCAATTGTGATTTTGAGAAAAGAAACTCTGAAATAATTTTGACCATGCTATGAGAAGGGTATTTAGATTTCCCTAAATTTCAATATTAAAAATGCCTACTCCAAAAAAATGCCACTCTCAAGATTGAAATATAGAAATTTGTGCTTCATCATGTGTTACAGTAACCATATTTTTAGTCTAACAAAGGCTTTTTATATAGCTTTGGGTAGAATTACATTTCCATTACTCGCTCCTTAAATATTGTACATAATGCAACTTGAAGTCCTGTGCATGCTATTTGTCCAGAGCTTGAATTCTATCCCCCCTCCCCTCTTCCATAGTGTAATAAACTAATAGAGGATGTAGAAGTCCTTGGATCCCAAACCCAGAGCCGCTTATTAGATCACAGAATCCTTGAGCTTTGGGGATGTTCACAAATCTCTCATCTCTGGCTGAAGCAAAAGTATTGTTTACTGTCCTGGACAGGTTGTCATCCAGCTTCTGACCCTCTCACACTACATACCTGCTCACGTACCACAGTTTGCAGTTTCTGCCTTCAGAGCATTTCTCCTGTATGATCTGTTTTCTCCACTTAGTTACCACCTTAGTTCAGGTCCTTATCACCTCTCATCTAGAATATTGCAACAACCATCTTCTATGTCTCCTTGCCTCAGTTATCTCCTCAGTCCAATCCTACACATGCTGCTGAGGTGATTATTGGTAGTCACAGATCTGACTATGAGACTCTGCTACTTAATCAACTCTAATGGCTCCCTCTTACCTCTAGAATCAAATAATAGCTCTGCTATTAAGTCTGTAAAGTCCTACGTAATTTAGTCCCATTCTATCTTTCTAGGAGAGGAGGAGAAAGAGGAGAAGAAGGAGGAAGAGGAGGAGGAGGAGTAGGAGGTGGAAGAGGAGGAGGAGGAGGAGGAGGAGGAGGAGGAGCTGGAGAGAGAGAGAGAGAGATGGGGGGAGACAGAGAGACAGAGATGGATGATAGATTAGATATTATAAGCATTTATTTAAGTACTTATTGTTAGGGATACAACAATAAGTTGTACTTGACCTCTAGGAGCTTATATTCTAATGCGAAAATGTATCACACAAAGGGCATTTGGAAAGGAAGGAGGGAAGTAGGCCATTTGAGGGAGTGGTAGAGTACAGGATTTGAGGGACACAAGGATGGGTATTGGTAAGGAGGGACTAGTAGTGATGACCTAGGGAGAGAAGAAAGGGTATAAAGAAAGTCACTGGACTTTACTCTCCCTCCCACACTCTACACTCCAGTCAAAGTGATGTCTCTTCCTTAACCACTATACTCTATCTGCCATTTCCCATCTTTATGTCTTTGCACTGGTCTTCCCATATACCTGAAATATATTCGGTATTTCAGATATCTTGCTTAGGCTAAGGCATATATTTATATATCTCCCAGGCATAATTTCCTACATGAGAACTTTCTTAATATTGCCTCTTACTGGTATCCTTATTCCCAAATAACCTCATATTTAACTACCTTGTATATATCATTATTTACTCTCTATTGATGGTATATGAATGTTATATGTACGTATTATAGGTTTATATGCTACACATATATATTCACATATATGTACACATATCTGCTTCTATACATATACAAACATATATACCTTTGTGTATATGTGTGTGTGTGTGTGTAGATATAATCTCCTCCATTAAATTCTAATAAGCTTCTTCTGCGTAGAGATTTTTTTTTCATTCATTGTACTTTTATCCCAGTGCCTATCATAATGCCAGGTACATAGTAGACACTTAATGATTATTTGATTGATTGATCAGCAGGGAACTCACTACCTGTCAAAGCACCCTATTCCACTTTTGGACAATTTACTCGTCCTAGTTCTGGAGACATACAATGAATCTATTTTTTTTTTTTTTTTACTTTTAGGACCAAGGATTAGAAAAACTCTAGGATATAATGATTTAACTGCAGGACATGGTAGTTTAAGCTACTAAAGCTTAAAACTTTACTTCCAAAGTTGGTATTATATCTAATGCGTTAGGGTTCCTATGGATCCTGTCTGTAGGATCTAATTTAAAAAACTCATTAAAATAAACATATCATTTTATCTAGCTATTTCCTAAAGACTTACATTCTATTAATTAGAACAGTAGTTGCTGACCCTATCAAAATATATTACAAATCAAAAGTGAAGGAGTCTAGGCTTGCTGAAGTGACATGATAGAGCATATCATGGAACTACTTAGAGAGTCTTTCCTAAATTTTTTAAGCCATGCTGTTATCATATTAGAAGATTTCATAGAAATTTGTAAATTTCCAAACCCTCGTGTCTCAAATGGTCTCTTGTAGGCAGTAAGGTGGTGCAGGGGATGGAGTGATGGACCTAGAGTCAGGAAAACCTGACCTAAGCTATTTGACCCTAAGCAACTCACTTAATCTCTTGTCTGCCTCTATTTTCCCACTTATAAAATAGGAATAATTACACCTACCTTTTAGGATTGGGGGAACATAAAATGAAAAAATATTTATTAAGAACTTTGGAAACCTGAAAGTGTTATTCTAGCTACTATGTTTCAATAGGAAATAAACATATAGAACATGTGAATGTGACCCAGTAGTTTCATCATTGTAGTGAGTAGGTGAGGGGTTTGGGGGTAAAAGTACTATAATATCCTGGGTATATAAGCTGGTTAGAGAGAAGAGATACCTCTGGGTTTCTTCGGATTGTCTTCTCCTCAGCCCCAATACCAAGTCAGTTGGGAAGAGATTTGCTCTCCCCACCCACTTCCCACCATGTGCCTCAGCCAATTTTCATTCCAAAAGAAGTCAAAGAAATATGGATATAAGGGGAAAAAGAACATAAGAACTGTGCCCCACCCCCACCCCAAGAATATAGAGATTTATGTTTCCAGGAGAGGGCAAGCAGAAAACGGAAACCACTTTAAACATTGAGCTGCAAACTGAAAGACACATTTCACAAGTAATTAAAGTCTTATATTTTTTCATGTGCCACTATATGGTTCATAATGAAGTCCCTCTTTTTCTGTAGAGGACCTAGAAAGAAGGAATGGGTCTTGTGAGACAAAAGTTACCTTGAGGAAGTAGGCTGCTCCTCTTACCTAAGGCCAGCATTTCACTTTTGAGTCAGGCAGCCTGGGATGCAACCAGCATCCTCTCTACCACCACCATTTCCCACAGCTTTCCTGGGTCTCCTGTCACTGGAGCACTTCTGGGGAAAGGATATTATCTCTCTGTCCTCAGTCACCATAGCGCAGAACTTCTTGGTCATTTTAAATTGACAAGAGAAGGGAAGAGGCGTGAAAAGGATCCCTACCCTCTGATTAGTGTTGTTGTTGACGTTGTTGTTGTTCAATTGTGTCCAACTCCTTGTGACCCCATTTAGGGTTTTCTGGGCAAAGATATTGGAATAGTTTGCCATTTCCTTCTCCAGTTCATTTTACAGATGAGGAAATTGAGATAAACAAAGGTAAGTGACTTGTCTAAGGTCACAAAGAGCATAAATGTCTGAGGTGAGATTTGAACTCAGAAACTTGAATCCTCATGACTCTAGGCCTTTCCTCTAGATCAGTACTTTTTGTAAAAAATGTCTTTCCTTAAGTGCAATTCAGTTTTTCCTCAACCCAAATTGCTAATTAAAAAAAAATTGGGGGAGGGAGAGGGGGAGGGTTAGCATGATACAATGGAAAGGGTGCAGATTTAGATTCAAAAGACCTGGGTTCAAATCCTGATATCTATGTGACTTTGGAAAAATCATTTCAGCTCTCTGAGTTTCAGTTCTATGATTCTATCAAAAGCATAGCTCAGGTACCTCTGATTCAACACACCTTCTCCAATTACTGGAATTCTCTTCTTTTTGAAATGCTTTTGTATTATTTTGTATATATTGTCTACATGCTATATATTCTCTGTAGAATATGAGCTCTGTGAAGGCATGGACTTTGTTGTTTTTGTCTTTTTGCCTCTATTACCTTGTACAATAACACCTTTTTTAAAAAAAGCTTCATTTAATCTAATTATGGTCACAAAATTAGTAAGTGGAAAAATCAAGATTCAAACCCAAGTTTGCCAATTCTTAGTCATCTATTTTGTTCATTGGTGTCTGTGATCTGAAGCACATCATGCTCTCTGGGCTATTAACCTCATGTCTTTTTATTAATAAAAGTAGTCAAATCCTGGAGATCCAAATACTGAAAGAAGCATTCTCTAAAACTGGATGCTTGGGAAAACAAACCAAAAAAAAAAATTAAAACAAGCATATTACTGAGGACATGGGTAAGATACAGAGATACATTTGATTATTTAGACCCTGAATTATACAGTTTAATTCTACTTAAGAAATCTTAATAAGGATTGCAGAATATCTTACATTATTGTTGTATAGCAGACTAGCAACACTCAGCTCTGATACTACATTAAGCTTTTGTGACAGTAGAAAATACACTTATATTTCCTTTTTCCCAGGAGATGAATAAGGCATACAGAGACCTTTTTCATTTGTCTGGCATTGTCAGTTGCAGAGAATTTATTACAGGTTATTTTTATTACATTCTATGTAGATATTATTTGGAAATCTAATTTTTAACTATTGATTATATAATGCCACCAAAATACTTTACCTCTGAAGTGGTGATGCAGATTCACAGAACATATTCCATAGAATATGCTTCCCTTTGATGAAGCTGTTCTCTCTTTTCTCTTCTTCTGACTGTGCATTTAAAAATTCTCAATGCTGGGTGACATGACATATCAAAGGAAAAAGTTTTTATCCTTGAGAGGAGATATGAGTGATATAACTTATTATCATCTAATTAAAATGTGATATATTTATATGTACACAGGTCTCTATTTATATGTGTGTGTATATATATATATATATGTATAGCATCACTTACATAATTTTGGAATATATTATGTTCTGAGAACTGTAATCAAATTAACACTACTATCATCCCTGGAAAGAACTTGTCTATGGCCTGCCCTTTGTTGCAGTTCATCATCTGTGTTACCTCCCAGACTTAATCCCTTTTCTTGTCATTACTTCTCTCTGTGTGTTGTCTCCTTTTGATTTATTTTTAAAAATTAATTGATTTATTTCCATTTACCAATAAGATCATTCATGGCAGGTCCCATCTCATTTTTGTCTTAATGTCCCCAGCACTTAACACCATGCTTAGAATATTGTTGTTCTTTGGTATTTTGGTAGTGTAATACTCTTCATGATCATATTTGGGGTTTTCTTGGCAGTAATAATGGAGAGGTTTGCCATTTTTTTACCGCAATTCATTTTACAGATGAGGAAACAGGCAAATGGAGTTAAATGACTTACCCAGGGTCACAAAGCTAGTGAGTGTTTGAGGACATAGTGAGTGCTTGTAACATAGAGTTTTTTTTTCCCTTCAGCCTTTAACTCACTTATTTAATGACTCATAATGCAATGAATTCAGTACAATTCAATAAGTCCTTAATAAGGGCAGATCTCAAAGATACAATGGAAAAATAAAACAGTCCCTGCCTTCAAGGGGATTATATTCCAACAGAGGAGACACCATGTGCACATACACACCTATGCGCACACACATATACAACACATATTACATTATATATCAATATACATAATTGTTATATTTCTCTGTATTTAGATTTATCTATATTACAGGGTAATGAAGGGGCAGCTTTAATATTTAGGAAGCAGAGGCAGAGATCTAGAAAGCTTAGTTCTTCCCTTTCATTTCCTTTTGATGTGGGAAATATGTCTTTTACCTCTTCCACATACCAAACATGTTCTCTTTTTCCTGTTTGTTAACAGCATATCTTATAAAATATTATAACCAAAACTGAAGACAATATTCCTGATGTGATCTGGCCAACATTGAGTATTTGAGGACTGTAATGTCTCCCCCTGTTGGATACTATGGTTTTATTAAGTCATACCAAGCAAGCTCAACATTTTTGGTTCCATAGCACCCTGTTGGCTTGTGCTAAGCTTGTGGTCTATTAAAACCTGGATCATTTTTTTTTCCAGATGAACTGAGACCAGTTTCTTCATTTCATTTTTAACATAGGTCTATCACTTTCTATTTGGTACTTATGTCTATTACTGTTGGGAGAGAATTCCTTCAATTCTTTAGCATTTTTAACTTTAACTTATAAATGGAGCATTGGTGTTACATATGGAGATTGGTTTAAATAAAACATGTAATTTAACAGTTCTAAGAGTATGCAGTTCCATAGTTCTATGGACTGTTTTCCATTAGAATGTAAGGTCTTTCAGGTAAAGGACTCCTTTACTTTGGTGTTTGGATTTTTAAACCTTAGCATAGTTCCTGATATAGTAAGAACTTAATAATGTTTATCGATTGATTACTTAGATGGATTTGTGATCTGAATAATGTACCAATTCTCTCCAATAATGACAATTCATTTTGTGTATCTGTCCTCTTCAGGTAGTGCAGTTCATTTAGTAAATTGGCTACAGGGGATTTGCTTGATGATTTGGGTATTTTCTTTTGCTAAATATCTTGACATTCATACAAGTTTTCAACAAGATAGCCCTTAGTCTTCTTATGTGATCAGTTCTCTCTATCTCTCTCTGGTCAGTCATTACTCTGAAGTCATTATTTATAATTTTTTTCTGCCAAATTCTTCATTTGTAATGGTTTGCTATCTTCTCATATTCACCATGAAAATATTTCTATTGCCTTTTGGAGGATTCCAAACTTTAATACTTTATCATAACAGATATGGGATAAGAAAGGAGCATTCTTTTTGAAAAACTTATTTTTATTTATTTTGTTAAATATTTTCCAATTATATGTAAAATAATTTTAACAATTAAAAAAATTGAGTTACAAATTTTCTCCCTCTTTACCATTCCTCCTCTTCCTTGAGATTTTGATTATACATGAGAAGTAATGGAAAACATAGTTTCATATTAACCTCATTGCAAAAGAAAATGCAAACAAAATACAACAAAAATAAATAAAGTTAGAAATGTATACTTCAATATGCATTCAAAACTCATCAGTTCTTTCTCTGGAGATGGAGAGCATCTTTAATTATTGTGAGAAACAAAAGAAAGAATTCTGTTTCCACAGGATTAAAACTCCTCCCCAGATTTGAATAACAGAATGTAAGTCAGAGGTGACTGATTCTAATCAGAGCTGTGCCCTAGAAAAACCAGGCTTTTGATCAGGTAAAAAGGTTAGACACTTGTACACACATGAGCTTTGAAGGGGGAGCATTTCTAGTAAGAGAACATGAAGTGGGCAGTTCTGGAGGTTGCATCTAATCAATGGAAATCAAGGAGGGAAACTGAAATGTGGAAATGAGATAATGTGTTCAGGGGGTGTAGACCCATGTGGGGATGAGGACTCTAATCTGAACAATGGAGAGCAAGGTGGGTGGAGGATTCCAATCAGGATGGTTATAAAAGGATGGTTCGTAATTGTCTTGAGGCAGATTTGTGCCTACTAAGTGACCCTTTTTCACAAGGGGTTAAAGGCCAAGTCACCTGTTGGAAATGATGTGAAATAAATTTTTGTTTTTCTAAATTCACTTGCAGCCAGATGGAATTCTTGGTAAGAAGATTATTTCTAACATTATGGATCCTTTAAACCTGTCTGGGCTCATTGTCTTGATCAGAGTAGCTAAGTGTTTCACCATTGAACATCCTTATAATATTGGTGTTACTGTGTACAATGTTCTCCTGATACTGATCACTTCATTTTGCATCAGTTCAGGTAAGTCTTCCTGGGTCTTTCTGAAACCATCATGCTCATCATTTGTGATAGCACAACAACATTGTATCACACAATCATGTACTACAACTTGTTCAGTCATTCCACAGTTGATGAGCATTCCCTTGACTTCCAGTTCTTTTCTGTACCAAAGGGTACAGAATTTATAGCACGTTAAGCATTATTGTTCAAAAATTGCTCTCCTGAATGGCTAGACAAGTTCACAACTCTACCAACAGTGCATCAGTGTCCCAATTTTTCCATATTGTATCCAACATCTGTCATTTTCCTTTTCTGTCCTGTTATCCAGTGTGATAGGTTAGAGGTGGTATCTTAGAGTTGTTTTAATTTGCATTTCTCTAATCAATAGTAATTTAGGTCATTTTTTTCTTGTGACCATTTATAAGTTTGATTTCTTCTGAAAAGTACCTATTTATGTCCTTTGACCATTTATCAACAGCAAAAGGCTCTTATTTATATACATTTACTCAGTTCCCTATACATTTGAGAAATGAAGCCTCTGTCAGAGGAACTCATTGCAATTTTTTTTTCCAGTTTCCTATATCCCTTCTCATTTTAACTGCATTGTTTGTGTTGGTCCAAAAGCCTTTTAATTTTATGTAATCAACATTATCTGTTTCACTTCCTATGATCTCTTCTATCACTGGTTTGGTCATAAATTCTTCCCTCATCTATAGATCTGATAGATACATTTTTCAATGCTCCTTTAATTAATTTATGATATCACCCTTTATGTCTAAATCATGTTTCTACTTTTGCCTTATCTTGGTATACAGTGTCAAATGTTGGTCTAGGCCTCATTTTTCCCTAACTGGTTTACAGTTTTCCCAGCAATTTTTGAAAATGTTGATTTCTTATCTTACAATCTCATAACTTTGGGTTTATTAAACACTTAATTACAATGGTCATTTACTGCTGTGCAGGGCATACCTAATATATTCCACTGATTTCACCATTCTATTTCTTAAGTAATTCCACATTGTTTGATGAACACTTTGTAATATAGTTTGAAATCTAGAATTAATAAGTTGCCTTCCTTCAAATTTTTTCCCCACTCATTCGTTTGATATTCTTTTTTTTTTTGAAGGGGGGAAGACAGGGTAATTGGGGTTAAGTGACTCACCCAAGGTCACACTGCTAATAAGTGTTAAGTGTCTGAAACCAAATTTGAACTCAGGTCCTCCCAACTCCAGGGTCAGTGCTCTATTCATTGTAGCACTCAGCCACTCCACTCTTGATATTCTTGACCTTTTGTTTTTCCAGATGAATTTTGTTACCATTTTTTCTCTCTCTACAAAAAAAGTATTTGATAGTTTGATTGATATGGCATTGAATAATTAAATTAAATTAGGTAGAATAATCATTTTATTACATTGTCTTGGCTATCCATGAGCAATTAACATTTATTCAGTTGTTATGATCTACTGTTTTTATGTGAAAGGTGTTTTGTAATTATGTTCACATATTTTGGGGGTTTGCCTTGGCAGGTAGATACCTAAGTCTTTTATATTGTCTGCAGTTTTTTAAAACAAATTTTCTTTCTATCTCATCCTATTGAGTTTTGTTGGTACTTTGTAGAAATGTTGATTTTTTTTTATGGTTTCATTTTAAATCCTGCAACTTTGCTGAAGTTGTTAATTATTTTGAGTAGTTGTTTTTAGTTGATTCTCTTGGGTTCTCTAAGTATACCATTATATTATCTGCAAGAGTGATAGTTTTGTTTCCTCATTGCCTATTCCTTCAATTTCTTTTTCTTCTTTTATTGCTATAACTAGCATTTCTAGTACACTATTGCATTATAATGGTATTAGTGGACATCATTGCTTCACTCCTGATCATACTGGGGAAGCTTCAAGTTTATCCCCATTACAGATAATGTTTAATCTTGGTTTTAGAGAGATATGATTTATCATTTTTAAAAAGGAGCAATTGATTCTCAAAAGCAGAATTCCTTAATAAAAGTATTACTAACCAATAGGCTCCTTGCTGGCCCTATACTTTAAATTTGTCTGCAAAGATATCTCATTTGGAATCAGGGATTCTTGTCCTATTTTGCACATCATCTTAGTAGATTTGTTTCTATTCATTATTGTCCATCTTAGCCTATCTTTATAGCTTATTTTTAGGACTTTGCTGAATCTTGACTTTCAGAGCATTAGCTCTGTCTCTAAGGACATGATGTTTTCCACAAATTTGGTAGGAATCCCATCTCTTTATCCAAGATACTAATAAAAATTCTGAATAGGAA
The DNA here is from genome assembly GCA_028646575.1 of Pseudocheirus occidentalis. Lineage (NCBI taxonomy): Eukaryota > Metazoa > Chordata > Mammalia > Diprotodontia > Pseudocheiridae > Pseudocheirus > Pseudocheirus occidentalis. The sequence continues at coordinate 160,240,489 of CM053595.1, forward strand.
AGATGTCTGGGGGTACTTTATTATAGTCATTCTTCCATTATTAATCACCACTTTTCCTATCTTTGTGGAAACCCTCATTCCACAAGTTCTAATCTTTTTGACTGTACTACACCATATCCTTCCATTCTATCCTCAAAGATAGCCTGAGAGACATCATCAGATGATTTGCTAAAATTTAGCAATGTCAATGGCCTTTTCTTATCTACCAATATCTTAAAGCTATCAAAAAAAGAAATGAATTTAGTCAAACAAGACCACAAGACCATTTCTTGATAAGTTCATTCTGATTCTTAAAAAAAACACTTAAAATTATTAATATTTTCCATTTCTCACAACACAATAGTTATCCTATGTATCACTTTGCCTCCCTTTCCCAGGAGTCATTCCATGTTAAAAATAGCATTTTTTAGAGAGTGGAAAAAAGTTTGTATAACTGATTGATACATTGAGAAAGTCTGAAAACTTGTAATGTGCAATGTCTGTGGACTTCCTGCCTCCATGAAAAGGTGTGTTGAGTGTGTCATTTCATCTCTTCGTTCAAGTCGTTTTTGAGCTTTGTAATTTTGTTACATTTACTTCTGATTTGGGTTTTTTTTTTGGTGTGCACTTTCCTGGCTCTTAATGATCACCCCTATCCTTTCTAAATAATCACTAATCTATCTCCATTATTCCTCAGAGATGATCAATGATAATTCCTTTCTCACAAAGAATTGTTTCCAAGGTCTTTTAGCACATTGGGATATAATTCATCTGGGCTAGAAAAATTCACTTAAAACCTTTAAGCATTCCACTTTTGCCTTGGACTTCTATTCCTCTTCACCTTTTGGGTCTTTCCCCAGTAAGTAAACTGGAGGTCAAGGAGTTTCTCTTTCAGCACCGGGTCTTGTATTGTATTTGGTAATTAATAAATGTTTGTGGTCCATTTGAAGTAAGTATTTGAGATCTAAAATATTGTATTTAGACCTGACTATTAAATTCTAGTCATCAATGGAAGTCTAGCCTCGGCAGAGACTGTTTTAAATGCCTTTATTTGAGAGGTAGGTGAATCAGAAATTTATTGGAGAGAGATTACAGGAACACACTGGGGTGATAAGGAAAGGGAAAGAAATCAACTTAGTATGTTACCTTACTGTTGCTTTTCCTATTAACATTGGTCAAATTGCTCTTCACATGAATAGGCCTCCTCCTACCACTTTGCATTATCCAGCGTAGTCCAGAACCCCTGATAGTGGGGTCTTTTTTATGTCATCATTCCCTGATGTCACCTTCCTCTTCCAGAAGGAAGGACAAACACAGCCTGTGAGTAGTCTCCTCTATCTCCCTTCTCCCTCTCCCACCCTTCACCTGCGGGTACTCTTCCCAAAAGAAAGTACATTTTGTTAGCTGAAAGCAGACTCACTAACTTGGGGTTCACTGGCTAGATATCTTTCTCAAAGACCAAGGCTTAAACCCATTTCACTCTGGATCTCATAGATTAGACAATCATTAGATCCCCACCCTCCTAGCAAAGAGTGAATTTAATTAATAAATAGTAACCAGTTCTTTTTTGGCCTGCAACCCTGAGGGTTTTTACCCTCCCAGTTTGAATTTTTTTTTAATTAAAGTGGCTATCTCTTGACTCACTTCTTAAAGAAGGCAATTCACTGAATGGGCATTGCCTCACTCAAAGTGAGTACCTGAAAAGATTATCCTGGCCTATCTCCAATCATCCTGATGAATATCTGGTCACTGAACCCAGATAGTTCTGGAGAAAGGGAGGCAGGCAACCTTGCACAGCCCTCCCTCGCTCAAATCCAAGTCAACTGCAAGTCAAAACACCTCATCATTCTCTGATAGCATGGTCCTCTTCAAGAATGAAGGACAAAAACCACAAATTAGGGATAGGTGCAAAATGTGGCAAGAATGTGACTATATGTCTTTTGGGGGGTCTTGTTTCTGCTTTGGTTGTACCATGTCTTACTGTCTTCCCATTGATATAAAAATCAGTACTTATTCATTCATTCAGACATTGCCTTTCAGGCATGAATCTAACAGAAGGACTATGTTGCATTTACACAGATCTTACGTTCATCTGGGCCACATTGTTGGGGAAATTTAAACAGCCAGGACTTGGTGCTATTGTGGGGCTCTATATGTCACTTTCTCCTCTAAACAGGGACAGAGTTTTTTTTTTCCACATTTGCTATTCAACAGCTTAGTCTGTATGCTCCTTAAGAGAAATAAAGTGAAGTTTCATTAATGTGGGAGATCAGCAGTGGTTTAGTTATAACTTATCACTGTAGAAACACAGCAGCAGGCTTACATCCTTGAATTGAAAATAAAAGAGACAGATGTTAGTAGGAAAATTAAGTTAGTGCTTGAAATGCTGTGGTACTTTTTCACTGAAACAAATCTGGGTGGGTTGAATCATTGGTGCTTGTCTCCCAAATGGGATTATATTTTCTTCTGATCTAAGTGATCGTGTACTGTGGTCAAATCCACAAAAACCCACCCATAACAATCTGTAGAGTCAGAAGGAAGCTAGGTCAGTGACCTTCAATCAGGGGTGCAGTTTCTAGCCTCATGCCAATGGCATACCAATAAGGCATATGAGGTTTCCGAAAAGTTAGCTAGGGAGCAATAAATGGACAATACATGAAAATGAGTGAGAGATTTTCAGGAAGTTTTAGATATGGGTTGGAAGAAGGACATGGAAGGTAGATAGCATTGATTCTGAATTCAGAGGACCTGAATTCAAATCCCACTCCTGATATTTACTACCTGTATGACCTTGGATAATTCACTTAAACACCCTAGATCTCAAAGTCCTCATCTGTGAATTGAGGGAGTTAGAACAGATAGATTTGAAGGTTTCCTTAGATTTGAGGGGAGGAATTGAGAATGATAATTGTTGACTTTTTACAGGTACATTTGGGCACCTTTCTGAGTGCCAAGAATGCCACATGACTCAGATAAAATTTATTCAGATAAAATTCTTGCGTGATCCATCTGCTTTGATACCATTGTTCACCTAATTGACCAATACTAAGTATATATGGGCTGTGGGCTGCCCAGGATCACAGAGAAAGATAATTAGTCTATCTGAACATATAATCTCATAACATGCCAGCAGGTTATAGAAGAGAGTGATCATAACCAGATGTTCCCATAGGTTCCTTCTAATTTAGAGAGACCGTGAAATGTTAAAATGCAAAAAAGTCATCTATGGTCTCAGTGGTGAACTGTGACTTCTGTTCATAGCACTTCTATTTTTCTCCTTTCTAAAGGTATATCATAAATCTTCTAAATCAGGGATCCAGTAGTGACTGCTAATTCTGAATTACAATTTTCTACAAAGTGAAATAGTTGGGGACAAGAAATTAGGCCTTTCTTATGAAGTTATAAAGAAAACTAGATGACTACAAGGGTACATATACACACATATATACATATGTATATATATATATACATATATACATATGTATATATATATATAGATACACATATACATACAATCATGCATATGCATATTTTATACATTTTATAGTTTATGCATAGACACATACACACATACACACCTATGCACATATTCATACACATATATGTACATGTATAACACATAATGTGTATTTCCCCAAAATATTTTTTAAAATTATGACATTGATTTTTAAAATTTTAAGTTCTAATTTCTCTCCATGCTTCCTATTCCTCCCACCCTTTGAGAAGGCAAGTTATGTATTGATTATCCATGTGAAGTTGAGTAAAAACCTATTTCCCTATTAATCATGTGAAAACACACACACACACACACACAAAGAAAAATAAATTAGTAAAAAAAAAAGTATGTTTGAATGTGCACACAGAGTTCATCAGTTCTCTCTCTGATGCTTGAGTTTCATTTTATTAGGTGTACTTGCCCCAAATAAACTTGTACCTCAGAACTGAGTGACTGGCAAAATTATTTGATCAGAAGGGAGGGTTGGCAGGGTATTATCTATGTTATGTCTTGAAAACCATTGACCAGGTTTGTATTCCTTCCAGTCATGATCTGTGCGACCTTTCAGTAATTTTATTGGCAAAAAGCACAGGGACTCTGGTCCTGGAGCTTTGAATAATAAAGGATTCATGTTGGCAACCTTGACTTGCTCTAACCTTATGACCCCAGAGAGTTCTATCCATTCATCAGGTCTGACACTAGTTGTTCAAAAGGGAAACATTACAATTAGAGTGTTTTCTTCATTTTGAATGAAGTCTTCTTGAGCATCATTTGATCAGCCTTGTAGAAAAAGCTTTTGGAGACCAGTAAATTATGTTTCCATGAACTGAGCATTCTTCAGTCAGTGCTCATTTCAAACTCAGAAATTGGAAGCATGAGTATGTGTCAAGATGCCTACTTAGGGAAATTGTATTAGCCTGGTTACCTCTTCTGCATGTGTTGGTTGTTTTTCTTCAGAGTCCTTTGCATGATTGTATGTGGGTTTGTCTTCATTCATAGTTCCTGTTTTTGATTTATAAGCTCTAAAAGTGCTAGAGCCACATCTTCTAATCTGTTTTTATTTTCTTCTTCTAAGGCATTGTTCAAATTTTGGATCTTTGCTGTCATTCAAAAGACATGTAATGGACATTTATTTATCCAATATAATGATTTCTTTACATTTGGTCCGATAGGAGGATTAAAATGTGAGTCAATAGACCCTTAAAATTATACTTTAGCAATGACAGTTAATAAAGTGAATTGTGGACATGGCATTGGTTGACATTGGATATAATATTTTGAAAGTTATACTATCACTTCCCTTATCTAAAGGTGATTTTTTTCAGTAATATCCACTCCTTGAAATACAACCCAGATCTAGGAGGGATTCAAAATGGCCTCTAGAAGGGCACAGCAAACCAACAAAATCTTACATTGCATTCATCTGGGAATATCCCAAGTTTTCCTTTGAACTCTTACTGTTCACAGAATCCTTATAAACTTGACCTTTGATGCTCTAAGTCACAATAGATCAACAGTAATGGTTTAGGAGGGTGGGAGGGAGAAGAATTGCTAGAGATCACTTCATTGACAGTATTAAGTGACAACGTGACAGTGAGGAGACATACTTTAAAAATAGACATAAGTACTGAGTTAAATGATTTTATATGGCTTCATATGTATTCCTTATAAGTGAAGATAATTTTCATTCTGGTTCTTTCTTTGTAGATATGCCCTCAGCTAAGAAGTTGAAGGACATGGAAGTCCTTGTACTTTGGGCTAGAGTTCCTTGCTTAGAAGGTCAAGCCTCATTGTTTATTGGCCAGGTAGTGACACTGTTCCCTTATCTAATCCAAGCAGAACAAATTAGTGTAGCAGGAATGGTGCCCTCTTGGCTTTGCCACTAATTCACTATAATACTTTGGACAAGTCACTTTCTCTTCTCTGGGCCTCAGTTTTCCCATCTGTAAAATAAGAGCTTGTTGAGCTAGATTGTCCTAAAGATTCACTCTTTCAAAGTTACTATGAATCTATGTAATATGTGGCTTTTTCACTGATGAGAGAATATGGAGATCGATGATTGCCATGTGGGAAGTTCTGTTAAAAAAAAGTCCCTTTTCCAAGGGGGGAAACAAAACAAAAACAAAGAAACCTTCCTTTATATACACTGCCAATAACAGATCTTTGTCTAAGAAGGAGATATACCTTGCCATGTCACATCAAATGCCCATACTCTGCCCTTCACTTGTGTTATCAGAGCAAATCAGAATGCCTCTTCCCTAGATATTGTAGACAGTTTATTTAAATAGACATGTGCCTCTCATTTCTCTTTATCTACTAGCTGTAAGATCTATAGTGCTCTCAAAGTTTTCCTTTGAGCCTCTCTAGCATGGCTAGAGATCTTGTTGAAACCAACCCAAATTTACAGAGACACTTACTATTCAATTACTCATAGAACCATAGATTTAGAGCCGCAAGTGAACTTAGAGGCCAGTGAATCCAACCCCCACATTTTATAGAGAAAGTAACCGAGACTGTCATGAGGTTAAGTGACTTTCCCAAGGTTATACACCGGTAAATGTTTGAAACAGTATTTGAAATTATATCTTTCTGACATGTAACCCAGTGCTCTATCCCCTGCATCACCCCACTGCCTCTAAGTAGTCTATCTAGATAGAGTATATATGGATTCAGTCATTTTGGTTTAAAACCAAAATAGTAAGGATTAACCTTGTATAACAGACAATCAAATTCAACATTTGTTAATTATCTCTCTGTTTATGCTTCCTGACACCAAGCGTTGCTAAGGGTTATCAGAAAGCTGTACACAGGGAGAGAAGGTGAGACCTATATTGTGGCGAGAGGAGTCACAGACATCAAGATCAATGGTGATAATGATGAAGAGACATCTAGTATGGTCTATTGCTATCTGCTATCAAAAGAACTAGGAGGTCAGGGTGGGCCCTCTATGGCATCTTTAGCATAATACAGGATGAAAAGAAGTGAATGAGTTGCCATTTGTATTGCTGAAGGGTAGCCCTACATAAATGAAATTATATATCAGTCTAGTGACTCTTCCTAAGCTAATTGTGAATTTTCTTAAAGCCTTATGCTTGACTTTAACATGTCAACAAAATGGAATGGAAAATTGAAGTTGATTTCTTAGTGTGCAATACAAGACATCTGAAATGCAAATATTCACTACTGATGGATACTAAAAGTCTGTAACCAAGATATAGTCTCTTAGCTAAATAAATGCATGATAAGGTGGTGTTTAAAGTGTTACACTATTTTTTCTTCCCTACTGAGTACTTAAAGCAGAGTTGGTAGGTTCATTCTTTAAAGTATTCTTCAATACTTTAGGAATCCCTGATCTCATGCAATTTGAAAATCCTCCAGGCGTTGCTATGGCTGGGGAAAAACAAAACAAAACCAAAACAACCAACAAACAAAAACAACCAACCAACAAACAAACACAAAAAAACCCCAAATCACCATGTACCCAAGCTTCTGGCAATAAAACTCTTGATGCTTAACAAGGCTGGACCCCTGATTAAAGATAAGTGTCTTCAGAAATACCTGTCAGTTTGTCTCTTGAGACTATACGCCTCAAGACCCCAGAATGAATACTACATCAAAAGGAGGTACTAAAGAAGGGGGAGTCTTCAACAGGCATGCAGTGTGCATCATGGATATGTCATGTTTTTCTGTTTAACCAAAGAGAATGAATGTTTTCTTTCCCCTGAATCAGTTCTTAATTCATATCATTGTTTCCATTTGAATTCTATGATAGACTTTTCTTTTAGTCCTAGGATATATTCATTCTCAGAATGCCTTTCAGCATATTGATTTCCATGAACATTTCTGAAGGGGTATGCAGAGAAGCACTATGATGTGATGAATAGAGACCTTGTCTCTGAGTCAGGAGATTTAGTTCTACTTCTGACAAATACTCACTATGTGACCTAGGAAAGTTACTTTCTCTCTTACTCTCCTAGATAGCTTTCAAACTGTGCAGTTGCTGATATGCATTAATAAAAGGAGGTTCCAGATTCTGATTTCTTCTTCTTGGGTTTTTTTTTGCTTTTTTTGGAGGGCAATTGGGGTTAAGTGACTTGCCCAAAGTCACAGGGCTAGTAAGTGTGTCAAGTGTCTGAGGCTAGATTTTAACTCAAGTCCTCCTAACTGTATTCACTGCACCACCTAGCTGCCCCCAGAGATTCCAATTTCTTAATACCAGTAAACTCACAGGGACAATCTCCTTTGTTTCCCCATCACCAAAACAAACAAACAAAAATCTATTTTTAGTCTGGCAAATGAAATGAAGAATTGGGTGATGTAGTGGATTATAGTACTGGACCCAGACTCAGGAACGACTGACTGAGTTACCATCTAACCTCAAATATCCTGGGTAAGTCACTTTCACATAACTTCTGTCACTCAACTGCAAAATGAGAATAATAAAACTATCCACTTTTCAGGGTAATTGTGAGGATAAAATGAGATCATGAAATATTGGTAACATCGTAGATGCTATATAAATGTTTATTCCCTCCCCTCTTGCCACCTCTTGTGCATATTGTGAAAACCAGAGCCTATAATGCTTAATATTTTTGTACCAGCAAGCTATTCTCTTTTCTGAAAGAGGTTTCTGGTCATCTTCTTTCTTGATCTCTTATTGTTTCTAAAAGGAGTACATTCCTCAATATATACTTTTGATCAATCTTCATTTTAGCCCTTCTTTTATTTTCCTTTTCTTATTTCTCTGCATTCAGTGTGCCTGGATAACTTACTTAGTCCTTGTCTTTGCCCGGGACTTTCCTTCCTTCTCACACCTCTTTAAGATCTACTCAAGAATTCTCCCATGTTCTTTCTTTGCCAGGCTCTGGGCTCCTCCAGAGCGTATGTTTCCAGAAGTGAGCATCATTCCTTTGCAAATGTTGGATCTTCTTTGAACTCTTGCCTTGCTATGTTTTTTACTCTCTTTGATCACCCTTGCTTGACTTTCCTTTGATGTCACTGCTTCTCTTCTAGGCCTTATGGTAGTACTTTTACTTTCTCA